>CM077313.1:73894799-74519799 GCA_039655065.1 Glossophaga mutica | reverse complement strand
GGCATTATTACCTGTGACAGACTATGTAGCCATCTGGGGAAAAAACAATGATATGCTTTTACTTTCTTTTCCCTGGTATGAGCCTTGGAAATTCACCTCTATTATCATCTGATACATACGCAGTTGGATTTAATATACATTATTCACTTCTGTATGGTTTGTTTATCTCCCAAATGGCTTTCCATGGCTCCTGGAAAGATATATTTTGTGTGACAGTGTATGCTTACCTTTCATAAAGTCAGTGGTTAAAGTACTGATCCTTTGGGGGTGCAGCGGAAGGAGGGACGGAAGAAGAAAGGGCAAAACGTGACACAATGTCTATGTCGTGGGGAGGAGGCCGTGGCCATGGCCTTGGTAGGCAAAACGTATTGGCAATCACCACGCCCACTGCTGACCTTTCAGATTCAGAAACATATTCTTAGCCAAAGCGTCTTCAGCATTTCTGTACTGCTCCTGTTCTCTGACTAGAAAACATTCTCACTGAGGGCTAGTACAATCGACTGTGCTTGAATGTGCATTGTTTGCACAACTACGACGGTGGCAGAAGTAATTTTGAAATCTGAGACATTTCAAGGCAGGCAGGCCTGGTGAGCGACCCTTGGCAGAGAGAGAACAAAGGGAAATGGCAATTTTGCCCATTGTTGGCAGTCACTTTTTCTAGAATCAGAAGGCAATGGTAGAAAGGACACTGGATATGTTGCTGACAGGACGGAGAAGACAATGCTACTCCAAACAAGAACAGCAGCTAAGTTCACAGAAGCAACCTATTGTATATGGAGTGCTTCCCATAAATCAGGCACTGGCCTTTCCCCTACTGTGCTGATTGTCACTGTTTATGTTTCATCGAATTTTAGGTCGGCTCCTCCCTGCTTCCCTCTGCCAATTGCTTTTCTAATTGCGCGTCTAGGAGTTCTAGGAGTGCCAGTCTTAGCACTCAGTCTTAGCTATGGAAAGGCATGGTCACTAAGTTATGCATGCAAGGCCAAGCTTGGTAGTGAACATCACCACACACACACACACACACACACACACACACACACACACGGTTCAGAAACTGGCAAATGGTCCAAGCAATTGAAACACTCTATAGTATTTTCCAGTCTGGACATAGGAAAGAGACATCATTCTCTCTAACAACAAAACTATGAAAATGTGAGCCCTGGAGATGCAAATGACTGTAGCCTTCACCTTGTGAGGACACACACACAAAGAGAGAAGCAGGGACTAGAGATGGAGGGAAGGCATCTGGGCATCTAAGTGGTCCGCAATTCTAGTGCCCCGTAAGGCCAGCTCAACACTCTCCTTCGTACACCCTGTTGTGTGAGCCAGTGATCCCATCCTTTCCCTCACTTCGAATCTGCATCTTTTCTTCATTTACAAAAGTACACAAAACATCTCATTTACTCCTCACAACTTTAAGCCCCAATTTTACCCATGAAGAAATGGCACCTTAAAAAGACAAAATAGTTAATGTTCCTCAAGGTCACACAGCTAATAATTTGCAGCCCAGCCAAGTCCAACTTGCAGGCTCTGAGCTCCTAACTGCTAGGTTGTTCACCAGGATCTTTAACCATCCTATGCTTTGTGCTTTAAGAACTATTTTGTTGGCTGTTTCTTTTTTTTTTTTTTTTAATCTTGAGAGGATCAAATGAGATAACCTAAGGAACATCACTTTGACTAAGGCAGAATGTCATAAGCAAATATATCTTCCCACCAGTCCAAGTGTCTGATGCCTGCTGGAGGCTATCTGGCTTGAAATACAATCTATTCTACATTACACTGGGCTTGTTAAATTTTTTGCTGATTTTACCATCTATATCTTGCTTGTCTGTTTAATCTGGGGATGAACTTCTTTATGCTAGACAAAAACATATAGATGATAAATGGTTGCAACATTAATGCAAACTTTAAAAACAGACAGTACAGCCTGAAGTCAGAGCGTATGCACCCTAAACTCCTGTGCCAATGTAAAAAGGTGTGAGAAACAGGGTGGGTGTTGGAAGTACCACCCCAGAAAATAAATGACAGCTCCCATAATCCTTAAAAAAAATAATGTTGCATCATTCAAGAATAATGTAAAAATATCTTACATGCAATTACTACTGACATGTAAAGATAAGGTGATGATGTATCTGACAAATGTGCAATCTTTGAAAGAAAAATACTATTTCTTCATATTTGTTGAGCCTGATACTACTTATGCCAAAGGGTTATTTGTTCACTGGAGCTTCAGCAGTTATTTTAAACCACTAAAACATTGTTTCTGTGCTACACTTCTGCAAACAGAATGCGGTTATATCCCATGCATGTCCTCGATGGAGTCAGAAATTATATGGGAATTGCCTGAGCCCTGTGCTCACCACGGTATGTGTCCAGTTAGTCGTGTTTTCTCACAAAAGAACAAAAGTATCTTTGTATCCCTAATCACTGAATAGGTCAAATCAGAGCTAAATTATGTCAGGAATTTTAGGGCATTCTAGGTAAACAATAATTAGTGATTCTGAGCAATGACTAGTTCTTCATATTGTCATTCCAATAATAACCTTCAACAAAAACAAGGAAACCAAAGTGAATTACAATTCTGCGGAGCCACTGCTGGGGTAAATTACAGTAATTAGTCCATGTGTAGATTCTCTGATAACATGATTTGGTAAATGAGTCACGTTTAAGGGTACTAGCAGTGCTTCGCAAAGTGTGATCTTCACCATCGCTTCCTATCCTGTTGAGAACAAGGACTGCAGTCCTGCTGACTCAGCACCTCTGGGAGCTCAGAAACACGCATTTGTAATATGACTTCCAGTGATGTGTACGTATGTCTTTGTATAGTTTCCTCTTCAAAACTTTCAAAACTAGACTTCCGGCCAAGATGGAGGCGTAGGCGGACACACTGTGCCTCCTCTCACAACCAAAATTAAGGACAACAAACATTTAGAAACAAGAAAACAACCAGAACTTATAGAAAACTGAACTGTATGGAAGTCCATCAACCATTCATCCAGACCGGTAAGAGGGGTGGAGTCTCGGCAGGAGAAAGTGGAGGTGCGGACCCAGGAACGCAAGCAGCAGCGGCTGGCAGTTCCCAGGTGCACAGGCGGCGGCTGGCGGTCCCCGGGCCTACAGGCAGCAGCTGGCGGACCCCGGGCACAGGGGGGCAACTGTGCAGACCCAGTGAGGCCGCACAAGGCGGCTGGCTGACTGACCAGGTGGTCTCACATTCGAGCGCACAGACGGTCCAGGCGGAGGGGAAGTGGCGGAGGGGACTGAATCCAGGAGAGAGCGGAGCAGGCGCCATTGCTCCCGCTCAGGCCCCATCCACACATACAGCGTCACAACCCAGCGACTGGGCTGCCCCGCACTGGGGAGCGCCACAGGCTCCACTCTTAACTACGTAACAGCACGTGCGCGTGCCCAGATAATCCAGGTGAAGGGGAAGCAGCGGAAAGGGCCGGGGTCCGGGAGAGAGCGGAGCAGGCGCCATTGCTCCTTCTCAGACCCCGCCCCCACCTATAGCATCACAACCCAGCGACTGGGTTGCCCCACCCTGAGGAACACCTAAGGCTCCACCCCCTCACTACGTAATAGCCGCGACCAGACTAAAACCAAAACAACAACAACAACAACAAAAAAAAAAAAAAACCCGACTTCCGGCCAAGATGGAGGCGTAGGCAGACACACTGTGCCTCCTCTCACAACCAAAATTAAGGACAACAAATATTTAGAAACAAGAAAACAACCAGAACTCATAGAAAATTGAACTGTATGGAAGTCCAACAACCATTCATCCAGACCAGTAAGAGGGGCGGAGTTGCGGCAGGAGAAAGTGGAGGTGCGGACCCAGGAACGCAAGTAGCAGCGGCTGGCAGTTCCCAGGTGCATGGGCGGTGGCTGGCGGTCCTCGGGCCCACAGGCGGCAGCTGGCGGACCCCGGGCACTGGGGGCAACTGTGCAGACCCAGTGAGGCCGCACAAGGCAGCTGGCTGACTGACCAGGTGGTCTCACATTCGAGCGCACAGACGGTCCAGGCGGAGGGGAAGTGGCGGAGGGGACTGAATCCAGGAGAGAGCGGAGCAGGCGCCATTGCTCCCTCTCAGGCCCCACCCCCACATACAGCGTCACAACCCAGCGACTGGGCTGCCCCGCACTGGGGAGCGCCAGAGGCTCCACTCTTAACTACGTAACAGCACATGCGCGTGCACAGATAATCAAGGTGAAGGGGAAGCAGCGGAAAGGGCCGGAGTCCAGGAGAGAGCGGAGCAGGCGCCATTGCTCCTTCTCAGACCCCGCCCCCACCTAAAGCGTCACAACCCAGCGACTGGGCTGCCCCGCCCTGAGGAACACCTAAGGCTCCACCCCCTCACTACGTAATAGCCCCAACCAGACTAAAACCAAAACAACAACAACAAAAAAAACCCACCAAAAATGGCTCAAACCGGAAAACAAATAAAAGCCCCAGAGCCAATTCCTCTAAGCAGTGAAGAGATAGCCAACCTGTCAGATGCACAGTTCAAAGCACTGGTCATCAAAATGCTCACAGAATTGGTTGATTTTGCTCACAAACTAGATGAAAAAATGCAGGCTACAATCCGTGAAATGAAGGAAGATGCATGGGGAACTGATAGAGATGGAAGGAAAACTGGGACTCAAATCAATGGAGTGGACCAGAAGGAAGAAACTAACAACCAAACAGAAGACGAGGAAGAAACAAGAATTCAAAAAAATGAGGAGAGGCTTAGGAACCTCCAGGACATCTTTAAACGTCCCAACATCCGAATTATAGGGGTCCCAGAAGGGGAAGAAGAACAGCAACGAGTGGAAAACTTATTTGAACAAATAATAAAGGAGAACTTCCCCAATCTGGCAAAAGAAATAGACTACCAGGACATCCAGGAAGCTCAGAGAGTCCCAAAGAAGTTGGACCCAAGGAGGAACACACCAAGGCACATTGTAATTACATTAGCCAAGATTCAAATGAAGCAGAGAATTCTAGAAGCGGCAAGGGATAAGGGGACAGTCACCTACAAGGGAGTTCCCATCAGACTGTCAGCTGATTTCTCAAAAGAGACCTTACAGGCAAGAAGGGGCTGGAAAGAAATATTTGAAATCTTGAAAAGCAGGGACCTACATCCAAAATTGCTCTATCCAGCAAAGCTGTCATTTAGAATGGAAGGGAAGATAAAGTGCTTCTCAGATAAGGTCAAGTTCAAGGAGTTCATCATCACCAAGCCCTTATTATATGAAATGTTAAAGGGACTTATCTAAGAAAAAGAAGATAAAACTATGACAGTGAAAAGACAACAAACTCATAGCTATCAAGAACCACACCTAAAACAAAAGCAAACTAAGCAAACAGCTAGAACAGGAACAGAACCACAGAAATGGAGATCAGATGGAGGGTTAGCAACAGGGGCGTGGGAGGAGGAGAGAGGGGGAAAAGGTACAGAGAATGAGTAGCATAGATAATGGGAAAAAAATAGACAGGGGGAGGGCAAGAATAGTATGGGAAATGTAGAAGCTAGAAAACTTATGACCCATGGACATGAACTAAAGGGGGGAATGTGGGTGGGAGAGGGTGGGTAGGGGGGAGGGGAATGATGGGGGAGAAATGGGACAACTGTAATAGCATAATCAATAAAATATATTTAAAAAAAAAAAAAAACCACCAAAAATGGCTCAAACCGGAAAACAAATAAAAGCCCCAGAGCCAATTCCTCTAAGCAGTGAAGAGATAGCCAACCTGTCAGATGCACAGTTCAAAGCACTGGTCATCAAAATGCTCACAGAATTGGTTGATTTTGCTCACAAACTAGATGAAAAAATGCAGGCTACAATCCGTGAAATGAAGGAAGATGCATGGGGAACTGATAGAGATGGAAGGAAAACTGGGACTCAAATCAATGGAGTGGACCAGAAAGAAGAAACTAACAACCAAACAGAAGACGAGGAAGAAACAAGAATTCAAAAAAATGAGGAGAGGCTTAGGAACCTCCGGGACATCTTTAAACGTCCCAACATCCGAATTATAGGGGTCCCAGAAGGGGAAGAAGAACAGCAACGAGTGGAAAACTTATTTGAACAAATAATAAAGGAGAACTTCCCCAATCTGGCAAAAGAAATAGACTACCAGGACATCCAGGAAGCTCAGAGAGTCCCAAAGAAGTTGGACCCAAGGAGGAACACACCAAGGCACATTGTAATTACATTAGCCAAGATTCAAATGAAGCAGAGAATTCTAGAAGCAGCAAGGGATAAGGGGACAGTCACCTACAAAGGAGTTCCCATCAGACTGTCAGCTGATTTCTCCAAAGAGAACTTACAGGCAAGAAGGGGCTGGAAAGAAATATTTGAAATCTTGAAAAGCAGGGACCTACATCCAAAATTGCTCTATCCAGCAAAGCTGTCATTTAGAATGGAAGGGAAGATAAAGTGCTTCTCAGATAAGGTCAAGTTCAAGGAGTTCATCATCACCAAGCCCTTATTATATGAAATGTTAAAGGGACTTATCTAAGAAAAAGAAGATAAAACTATGACAGTGAAAAGACAACAAACTCATAGCTATCAAGAACCACACCTAAAACAAAAGCAAACTAAGCAAACAGCTAGAACAGGAACAGAACCACAGAAATGGAGACCATATGGAGGGTTAGCAACAGGGGCATGGGAGGAGGAGAGAGGGGGAAAAGGTACAGAGAATGAGTAGCATAGATAATGGGAAAAAATAGACAGGGGGAGGGCAAGAATAGTATGGGAAATGTAGAAGCTAGAAAACTTATGACCCATGGACATGAACTAAAGGGGGAAATGTGGGTGGAAGAGGGTGGGTAGGGTGGAGGGGAATGATGGGGGAGAAATGGGACAACTGTAATAGCGTAATCAATAAAATATATTTAAAAAAAGAAAAGAAAAAGAAAAAAAATTAAAAAATAAAAAAAATTGCCAGCAAAAAAAAAAAAAAAAAAAAAAAAACTTTCAAAACTAACGATCTCGAGAAACCATTGAATAGCTAGCTTGTCTCTTAGTCTCTCTTCAATGTGTATTTGCTTAACTAAGATTTTGACCAAAATGTGAACCAGCACATTCATCACAAGCTAACCTGTTTCTATCAATAAAAGTCAGGTACTCTCTATTTTTCGACCAAGGGGAGCTCTGTATGCTTTGGAGGGCTAAGCTGGCTTTGTGTTACAAAGAGCTTGCCTGGTATGCTTCCCCGGGTGGACAGCATCTTTCTGCAACCAGCTGGTGTCTTCTGGGGATTTCCCGCTGTGAGTAATATCACAGAGTTCTAAACTAGGCATGGCAGAAACAAACAAGATTTGCCTAACTGCAGATACTTCCAAATCTTAATTAATAATTAAAGGTATCGAAGTGAAGAAGGAAGAAAACTTAACCTAAATTATTTGAAAGAAGAAAATACCTGTTTCAAATGTAAACTTTTCTTTATTATGACAAGAAACAGCAGTTGACCAGCCTCATATACACATTACCAGTCCCTTGTAAAAATGTGTAGATAACCCAGGCCAGGTGGCTCAGTTGGTTGGAACATCATCCTGTACACCAGAAGGTTGCCAGTTTGATCCCTGGTAGGGGCAGCTATGGAAGGCAACTGATTGATGTTTCTCTCTCTCCCTCCCTCCCTCCCTCCCTCCCTCCCTCTTTCTTTCTCTCCCTTCTCTCTTTCTCTCTCTAGAATCAGTGAACATATCCTCAGGTGAGGATTTTTAAAAATATGTAGATAAATAAAGTGACCAGGGGAATTTGCATACAGAAAGGTTTCCCTCTAATTCTAGCTCCTCATTAGAAAATAACGCCCTACTTTCCTTCCATGGGTAGCACTGTCCAAGCTGGCAGCATCTTTGTATAAAACCCACAGAGAAAGCAGTCTGGGCCACATTCTCTGCTGTCTGCATTAAAAAGTTATCAGCTTTCCAGAAGAGGTGAGGGCATTGAATTGCTCCCCGTGCAGGCCATGTTACTGTATCCGAGGTCAGCTTTAATTTGTTCCTGGCTGAGAAAGGATAGGAGGGTTTCATTTCACACCCCTGGATTTTACAGACAGAGACATGTAGATGTGTAGAGACGGGTTTGGTCTGGTTTGGTTTTGATATAATTTGGGGCAATATTTAGCTTTGTTTATATTATTTGGGTCAAGCTGATTTCTTTTTGTTCATAATCACCTGTTATTATTTATATAGACTAACCTAAAATTTCTGATAAAATTGAGCTTTGATTTGATCTGTTCAGTGATTGGGGTTCAAAGTTACTTTTGTTTTTTTGTATGGGAAAATGACTGACTGGACACGCACCACGGTGAAACTCAGTTTGACAATCTCATTTTCATTCAAAGTCCTTTTTATAATGAGCCATGCATTTCTCACAGCACTCAGCATCAGAAAAAATATGCCAAACAACTTGCTACTGAGGATTGTAATTTATCACAAAAGTGTTTGTCTTTGCTGCCTGAAATCACAAGGACAAATTTTGTTCTGAATCGTATTAACTTTTATTGACCACTTACCCTGGCTTTAATAAAGTTTTTGTTTTTCTTTAATCATGGGTATATCAAATCCATTTTCAGAAACACTTAAACTGGTAATAGTACATAGAATGACAAAGGCAGGTGTCATTTTGTAACAGATGTCTTTGTATTACAGCTGGTGGAGTTTTCAGGAAAGCTTGTTGATGCGCTTGTTCATGTAAACAAAACCACAACTTCCAGTGGTACAGGCACGAAAACAAGATAGCTTACCAAGGTACACTGATACGTTTAATGCATTACTATTTATACATCTTGTTGTGTTAGCTCTGACAATGGCCATTATTATCTTGTCCTGCTCAGCCTTAATAATGCGATGCTTTATTCATTATGTCTCCCATATCCTCACATGTAGGTTGGATTTTATTCCATTATTGTACTTTATTCAAACCAAGGGGCATGAGAAGTTAGTACTTTTCACCTAGATTCTGGCAGCCTTGTGATATGTCTTTCTATGCCAAACCTTTTAGACACTGTTGTCAGATTAATTTTCCTGGGGATTAAGTCCAATAAAATTTAAGTGATTTATCCAGGCATCCAAAGCCTTCTATGGTCTTGATACAACTTGTCTTTCAAAGTCAGTTTCTCACTATGCCTCCCACAAGCGTTCCGCTCAGCCAAACTCTTCTTCTACTTTACTCCCCTTTGCTTTCCAGCTTCCAGGTAGAAGACTGACTAAATGCCATTTAGTTAGTCTTTGAACACTTAGATTATAATTATCTTTAAGGACATCAAAAAGCCTTGTAGGAAGCTGCCAATAAATGTGGTTTCTTTTCTCTCCGTAACTCTCATAGCTCCTTTTACATTTTTTCTTACCACATGTATCTTTCATGATCATGATTAGGGAACAGGTCTTCATTCCCCTGCAAGGACGAAAGCAGGATCTGTTGTTACTGTTAAGACCACCCCAGTATGTTCTCCATGGCACAGTAGGCAGACACTCAACTGTTTGTAGAATGAATTGAACAAATTGCTTCATTTTCAAGAAATTATTCATCATCTGTATTTTTCTCAACAATACTGTAGACACCAAAGGCAAAGCAATCTGAATAATATTGTGCAAAAAAGGGAAATCAACAAAGCAGGGCACAGATCTGACCTGCCGGAGGCAGGTTCACTGGGGAGAACTCCTGGATTCAGGATTGGCAGCAGGTGTCTGGTCTCCCCCGCCCCATCACACTCTGGGTTGGTGCATAGCCATCTCAGAGAGCCAGACATCTGACCCTGGAAGACAGACTCCTCTTAGATGTGTTTTGCTGAGGGTATTTAAAGAATTGAATTCAAAAAAAGAAATGTATGCAATGGCACAATCTTGTCTCCAGCCCTAACCTGCCAGCTCGGTGTAGTCCTTCATAGGGTCAGGCATCCAAGCCTTAAAATTGCAGCTGCAAGACATAGAAAGCTTCCAGCAGAATTCACCACATCAGGAATCCTGCTCAGGAAAGTACTAGCCAGCCCTGCCCTGGCATGTTGGGGAAGCTGTGGTCCAAGCCTAGTAGCTGAGAAGTACCATCAGCAGGTAGCCAAACTTGTCTCTATGGTGTTTTGCAGGAGGCAACACTTTTTCTAAGATATAAGCTTACAGGAGATTAGTTGGGAACCAATTTATTCTTAGCTTTCATATATTCATAGTTCTAAAACAACCTGAATTATATTAGTTATATAAGATGTATGCCTTAGGGGAGAGGCCCAAGTATATATGAATCAAGTCATTCCCAGAAGCCATATGTGTGGGTGAAGCCCTAGCCAGCAGGGATAAATGCCTTCATTAAAGTAAAATTGATCAGTGAGCTAATCAGCTGAACACCCAGCTGGGTTTGTGCCTCAGATGTCTAGCACTCCCCTTCCAAGGAGTTTTCTCAAGGTCTTTCTTAGGAATCAGCTGAAGAGGGGAATCTTCTATACATTCTCACAAAACAAGAAAAGACTATCATTAATTTCCTATGAGACAAGAGGACTTTGAAGGCCAAAGCATTCTGTTTTATCATTGCTTTGAAGTCTAGAGAAGCATGATTCTGGCTGTCATTCATTATAACGGGTGAAGATCAAGGAAAGAACCATCAGAGTCAACCACATATCTAACTATTGGCCCCAGAATGCTCTGAGAGAAGGGCTGCAGTGCTCAGAAAGGGTGTCCCAATTCGTAACAAATCCTCACCTCAAAAATCAGGAAAGAAAACAAGAAAAGAAGAGAGAGAGCTTTGCTCTGCCTGTGAACAGCTGGGAGGTGCAATCAGAGCACGTACCCTATTACCTTCCAGGGACAAGATTACAAAGGGAAAGCACGACTCAGACTAATTCATGCCTGTCTGAGACTGAATGAGGGGCAGCTGGCAGAACTCTACGTCAGGAAGTGCAGAGAGGGGCAGAGACATTGACCCAACCCCCCAAGACCTGGACTGCTGGCCCTGATGAAGCAGAGGACCCAGCAAGGAATACAAAGAGCAGGACTTAAGCACAATTCCTTCAGCCATTGCAGGAGGGAGAAAGGAGAGGGAACACGTCAGGATAGAAACAGAGGCCAGAGCTGAGACACATCTCAGCTTCCTGGATGATGGTTTGAAGGGTGTGGCCACCAGACACAAGGGCATCCGAGAGTGTGACAAAGCCTGGCACTCCCCGGCAGGGCGGCATCCCCCACACAAAACCTTTGTTCTGCTTAGTTGATGAGTAGACTTGGAAATGGAGTAGAATTTTTAAAACAGGTGCTATTCTGGTAATGTTCCAAAACTGAAAAAAGTCATTTGTAACTCTTTAAGATAGTTTCAAATGAATATTGCAGAAAAGCACGTGTACAATGTACACAATGCTGGCCACAGAGATCATTGTTAGGAGGAATGAACAAAAATGAATTTTTATAAATGAAAAATATTTATTGAAAGGGGCAATGTTTTTACAGAACTAGTGACTTCTTTCTCATTATTCCCAATCTAGAGTCCCAGATGTTACAGTCCTGAGGAACTGCTAACTCCAGACACTGGGAGCATTGTACTGCTAGTATTATGTTGAACTTTGTACATTTTTTCCTAATGTGCAGTTTTTGTAAAGTTATACAGCTTGACAACAATAGGATCCAAATTCATAATTAAGATAGACTATGTCCCTGGGATGATCATGACGTGTTTTCACTTTTGAGCAAAAAATATAAGTTCTTGTATTTTCATGGTTTACTGAGTTTTCTCTTTCAAAATTGAATAACCCAGTATATTGAAAAGTATACTAAGTTCCATGTTGTCTATATAAATTGTCATTGTTCTATTTAAAAGGGGGCAGGCTATATTTTCTTTTCACTGACTTCCCAGATGTTAGGAGTTTCCAAAAAAAAATCTATTATCTAAAAACTTACCATCAGTGATTCCAACTAGCCTGGCATTTCATCTATACAATTTTTAAAATATGAAAAATATTATTTATGGAAGTACTTCAAAATGGGTATAATGCAGAAATTAAACTACTTCTCTACTGTGTCCAAACTGCTAGGCTAACACCGCCTCTGGTCTTTAAATTAAGAAATGAAGTTTTGGCAATTATACAAAACTCAAGCATTCCATGCAGCTTTGTGAAGAACCAGGATGCCCACTATGAATAATTTATTTGCTCTCATCAAGACAATTCTCACTTTCTGGAAAATAAGCTTTAAACCACTGGAAGAGCAGTCAGATTTTATTTGCTGTTTCCTTTATTCAAAAATTCATTCATAGGTGTCTCAAGTTCTAAACTACTTGAACTTAATATTATGCTCTTTTATGCCACCCTACCATTCCCTGTAGTACAGCATTTTAATATGGTTTCACAGTGGCACCAGCAAGTACGACTAAGCAGATGAGAGGAAAAAAAACAAGGAATGAAAGAGAGACGTGGAAATGACAGGCTGCAGGCCCAGAGGAATTTGCATGCCTCCCTGCAGACTGACTGCCTTTCTCCATGCTAGGCAGCATCCCACACTGTTCCCTTTGAAAAAGAGGGACAGAGAAAGAGAGAGAGACAGAGACAGACAGAGAGAGACAGAGAGAGAGGCCCTGGTTGGTTTATTTGTGGTTCTCCCAGGTGTGTTATTTAATATATCTCTATGCCATTTTATTGAGGTTAAAAGAGGTCTTGGCATATACAATTACCTCTTATGCAGCACAGAATTGCTTAAGAAATATCACACACTCATAATGCATGGCTTCCCATCTATTATAAATTTTAATAAAATATGTCAGTCTTTTTCATAGTACTTCATGCTGGAATAAGCACGAAATAAATGAATGTGATGTCAAATGGGGTTTTGATCAATAGCTATAGAAAATTAAATCTACTCTTTGCAGGGCATTTGATAGGGTATTACACAGTTTGAAATCACTGCCCCTTTCCCAGTATCCCATCATCTTCATCTCTATCTAAAAAAGGTGAGGTAAAATATGCAGCAGACATGCCGCATGTGAATATATAGACATGCATCGAACGTCCCATATAACGTGGTCAACGTTCTTCTGAGTAGTCATTTGAGCAGTTTAAATAACTCAAGGGGAAATTCAGTCAGCAAAGTAAAGAGGAATGCTTTTAACTTATGTGATCCCTAATTAGGTGGATCAATAGAATAGCTGTCACATTATGGAAGGCCATTCATGTCTGCTAATTAATCAAAAGTAAAGTTCATCAAAGCTTGGAGTGTCTTTATCACACTTCATTTTCTACCATTAGCTGTTAGGAAAGAGGAGAGCTCTCATTTCTGACTGTACTCCTGCTAACTAGTTCAGTGATGCCTCAGTCTCGTTTTTATCAGAAAGCAGTTACACACAATAACCCATGGCCACTGACATGGAGAAGTCCTCAAGGTAAGGTGCCACAGAGCAAATTAGAACCTGTCTTACTGGAATTCATCCCTGACCTCATTTTTTCTGCACTGTGAGAGTAGAAGTCAGTTAGATTTTAAACCACTCAAAAATTGAAAAGAAAAGGGAAAAAAGAACCCTGCTAAGCAGTATCATGAGATCATGGATTTAAAGTATCCCAGAACCACTCAGCTGGAAAAATGGCTTAAAAGGCCAAAGGCATTGCAGTAATACTGCATTGAAGCATATTGCTAATTCGTATCCTTGGTTTTATTAAGTTAAAAGTTATAGTTCCTTTCACTTACATTATCTTTATCACCCCTCTCTCCCCAAAAGACAATAAAATCTGTATAACCTGTCAACTTTCAAATTTTGCAAAAAAGTGTATGTACCTATAAGAAGCATGCATGTAAGTAGCTTAATTTCAAATAATACTATGGATTCTATTTCAGAAATAGCTTCTGCGAGCTGCCTCTCTCCTTTAAACCCTCATCCATCCAGTGAGCAGGAATTTTAAACACAAGTTAGGTCTGAGGTCCATGGAGACACAGTGATTAAAGGACGTTGTGCCTATCCTCAAGTAAGTCATAGGAGGACATCAAGAAAGTACAGGGACAAGAGCAGCAGTGAAATCTGCAAAATGTGGTTGTGACAATGGGATCAGATATATAACTGGCAGGGGTACCAACTCAGATTGTGTCGGGGAAGGCAGCTCTAAAGAGAGGACTCTGATGGAGCTCTTGAAGAAGAAGAAAGAATTAACCAAGAGAAAAACTCAGGGTGGGGCTGTGGGGGAGGGGCATGATCACAAATGCAAGGGATGGGTGTTCCAGGAGGAAGGAATACCATGTATAAAAGTTAGAGAGGATAAAAAGCCTGCTTTGTTCTGAGACAGTATTTTAATCGTGTTTTTATCTTTTGTTTTTCTTTGTTTCCTAATTATTTTAGGAATAAGAATTGAAAGTTCAAACAGGAAGGGCAAGCCAAAAAAGGAACTCAAACTGTCTCCTGCAGGCGGTGAAAAGCCACCGAAAATAGTTTAAAACAGAGAGTGGCGCGATTGAGTTTTTGTTTTTCGTGATGCGGGCAATATTTCTGACCTAAGCCTGCGAAAGAAGAGGAAGAGAAGAAAGAGAGAGAAATGATCACTTCACCCAGTGTTTACTGTGTTCCAGGCACTGTGTAGGGAACCTTGCACATCAAGTGAACGTCTTTAACGCCTCTCACTGAATGCTACCCTATGTGGTTCTTAGAAGCTGACCTCACGAAAAATCCGTCCTTACCACGTTGCAGTGGTTTGCACAGAAAGTTTCACATGGCTTTATTCATTTTTTCCTAATAGAATGCAGGAGTCTAGGTAATGCCACTTCATGTAGTGAAGGTATGACATTTTTAAATTTGGAAGCAATTAGGAACTTTTGAACATATGCTGTTTATAGCTTGAAGATGATAATCTATTTTTAAATGCTCTGAGTCCCATCGTGAGCCTTTTGGAAAAAAGCAA
Source organism: Glossophaga mutica (assembly GCA_039655065.1). Lineage (NCBI taxonomy): Eukaryota > Metazoa > Chordata > Mammalia > Chiroptera > Phyllostomidae > Glossophaga > Glossophaga mutica. Next base: position 74,504,948 of record CM077313.1, on the reverse strand, counting down.
TTGATGAGGGAGGGAGGTGGCGAGGTTGCACAGAGGGCTCTTGCAGGGAGTGGTAATTATAGCACAATTGCCCTATTTATCATCACAGATTACCAAAAAGACAGAAATAGGATAGCAAAGCACTCGTCATGGAAAATAAATTGTGTTGTATGTCTCCTCTCTGTCATCACGTGGTAGACTTTCTCAGTGTACATTTCTGTCCAAATCCCACATCTAAACACCATTAGTGATTTGCTCAGGAAGACTATGATCTCACCATGGGAATGAGGCAAAAGAAGGCAAAAGCAAAGGAAGGAGATAGCCAGGAAGCCAGACCAAGGACAAAAAAATATGTAAAATGAAGGAAATAGAGGAGATAAAAAAAATAATAAACTTCAGGGAGAAAATGCCAAGGGAAGATGCTTTTAAATTTTTTCTGGTTCTGAAATCAGCACGCTGAATACATAATCAGAATATAAGGACTGTATTGAGCACTGTTCATGGTCAGAAGGAAAATCTGAGTCAATGAAAAATGAAATATTTCTGGACACTTAACTACTACTGCAGAATATAAATACATTTTCCAGGCAACATTGGCAAATTGGATGCTTCCTATGATTTTCTTCCCTTTTGAGGGCATTTTATTCGAAACATATCACTTTCAATTCATCATTTTAAAGCACAGCATACAGTTTAAATGATTTTGCTTTGCTCTAATCACACTTCTTTCCTGCTGTAAATGGTGCTTACCTTGTCCTTTACCTTGTCACTTTAGAATCTTTAACGCACTAAAATTTTCCTAAGCGAGGCTATCACTCCATGGCTGCAGTTAGTTTGTCCAGGTATTTCAGCGTAATCAAAATCAAGGTTAGTTTAACAAATACATGTGCTAGAGTTATTTCAGCATTTTTCCCCATTTTCAATTCACAGGCGTTATTAATATTACCAAGCTGCTATTCTGTTAACAAACAAATATTTTATAATCTGCACTTCCTTGTGATTCTACTAGAAAACTTTTAAAACTTACTCTGAATCACTCCCCAACCCAACAAGTGGTGACTTAAAAGTAAAATTGCACTCCTTGTGGGTCTGGTGGGCAACATTCTTTTTAATGTCAGTTTTAATACGCTACTCTAATTCAATAGGTAAACTAATCAAAGGATATAAAAGAAAATTAACACAAGAAAAACACATTTTAACCTAAATAACTAAAGAATACCAGATGTCATGATATATATGTTAGGTTAGTTAACATATATGTGTGCATATCTATGTGTGTATATGTGCATAAATAACAGTATTAGCATTGTTAAGAGTGCCATTTATTCAAGAAAAATCGGAGTGTGAATTGTCACAAATTTACTAGAGGCAATCAGACAATATTACTAAATACCTCAAATCTCTACATACACCTTAACAATTCTATTTCTAAAAAAATTTTTAAATGGATAATGAAACACACAACATTTGAAAATTATAATGTTCTGTCAGTACTGTCTTAAATGAGGCAGGTCGTTCTTAAACAATGCCATACTTCCTTGAGTAACGCCAAAATATGGATCCAGCAGGATTTCTTTTTTATTACCAAGATTCAGTGTTTTATATACTGATTCTTGTTATTAAAAATGGTTCTCTGTGTAAGAAGTCTTATCAAGTATAGAGAAAAAGATGATTAATTAGAGAAGAGTCTATTTTTTATTATTTCAGCAACTATGTTTTGGAATTTCATTTTCTTTTCCCCATAATACTCCGTCTTTCATTTTCAGTGGTAAGAGCATGTATGTCTTCTAGGAATAAAACATTATAGAATATTTCTTCTGGTTATCACACCCATTTACAAGAAAATGTTCAAAGAAAGTGAGTGTGGGTTTTACGAACTTCGTAGGAGCAACTGGCACTGCTGATCACAATCACCTTTTCTAAAAGGTTCTAGGCATGTACGCACTGTACGCATTTTTACAAATTGAGACCATACCATCTATGCTACTTCCTGCCCTCCCCAGTATCCCACTCTCATCCCCACCCTTCTTAGGGTACTGAAGTGTTACATGACAAAATGATGCAAAGAGAACCGTTCAAAAGAAGACATACATAGAAGAAGGACAAAGAGAGCGTTGAACCCGGTGTCTCTTGTCTTCTTCCTGTGGAGTCAGGACGCGTCACCCTCCTAGTACATCAATGTGTGACGATACAGAACATCGCCAACCAGGCAAGTTCACAGTGCCCAGGGGTTTTATGGTGCTTTATTATATGGGCATGATTGATTGCATCATTACCTGGAAAGTCAAATTGACAGAGGTTGAGTTAATATCCTGAAGCTTAAAGACTCAACCCTCACATTTCACAGTCGGTGCTTCTGGTGTGGCCAGGCTCCACCCTGTCATCTGGTTAACATAAACCATCTGAGGCGCAACACACAATATGTCATTGGGAATATAATAATAAACATGGTCTTTAAACTTTAAATATATTAATAAATATGATATGCTAATATTTAAGTTTTTGATACCTTGGTTTTCTTTTTCATGAAATAAGGAAGGTTTGAGTAAGACTGACTTTTAACAGGATGTCAAATGAACATTGAGTAGGTGACTAGCCAATGGAATGAAAAATGCTAGACAAATATTCTATAATCCCATGTTCCTTTGTCCAAAAAAACTTTACAACTAGTTATTTCTTGAGTTCTTTTGAAACTCTACTGTAGACATCTCTATTACCTCATTCCCACAAACTCCCTGATTGTTTTCAGTATTAGTCATTTTTGCTGTAATTTATTCAGCCTCGAAATCAGAAACCTAAAATCCTCACATTTCTTTCAATTTGAGAATAAACCTGAAGAAACAAACAAAACAAAATACTAAAAGTACAGTCCCACTCAGTGTTCATTTCTCTGCTCTACCCGTTCAAAAAGTCGACTCCCCCCACACATCCATGTCTCCCTGTTGTCGTATTTTCTAATATTCATTTAAGAATAACTCACACTAGTGCTGGATGGGTGGCTCAGTTGGTTGGAGCATGTCCCAAACATGAAAACATTGCAGGTTCAATTCCTGGTCAGGGCACATGCCTAAGTTGCAGGTTTAGTCCCTCATTGGGTCACATACTGGAGGCAACAGATAGATGTTTCTCTCTCATGTTGATGCCTCTCTCTCTCTCATCCCCCCTTCCTCTCTCTCTAAAATCAATAAATATGTCCTCCCACATGGATTAAATGAATAAAAATTAATTAATTAATTAATTAACTGACACTAGAGAAAGCCATGCAATTTCTCTCTATACAACCAGTGTAACAAATATAGGAAACTGCAAATAAAAATTACATTCTGCAAGACTTTTGCAAAACATGGGAACTAAATTAAGAATTTAGGAACACAGAGTTTAGCTGAGTTCACTGCGTTTCTTGTGTAAAGTCAGTTTAGACATAAATTTAGCATGCAATCATAGAGCATACAGTAATAATGAGGACATCTCTGATTCTTTCATCAGAGCTTTAACCTCCCATTGTGACCCCTGATCAACCAAGAGTCAATGGCCTCAGCAACAGCGGAAGGGGAGGTCAGACGTAGCTCATGTGCTTCTTTAATCTCCACTCATCTGTGCAAGTAAGCATACTTCTTAGAAAGCCCTTAAAGGTGAAAACCAAGCTGCCAATTTCCCTCTTTCTTTCAGAGAAATGCCTTCAAGCACTCGAGGAAGGCCACAGTATTCATCATTATGCTGATTTACCCATTATATGATGTATTTTAAGCTTTTAACCCAATTTTTACCTACTTCACATATAACATGTTTGATGCTTACTCTAAGTATAAACTATAGCTTTGAATTCTCATCAACTCCAAGAGGCTTTGAAAAGTGGAAAGAAGAGAAAGAGAAGATGGTTTGAAGAGAGGAAAGATTCCAAACATCAATAATTTCATAAAATAATAATATTTTTCAGGAATATTTTTACTTCACTGTGCATCTTTTAAAATGTAGGTTTATTAAGACTCTCAGAATCCTGCAGGAATATCTGAAAATGTCTCTTCACATCAAATCTAGATTACAAGTCTATCCCATATGCAAGAGGAAAATGCTCCATTAGGGGTCCCAGCTTTCTCCTGGGCTGGCTTTAGTTTTCAAGAATGAGGACCATATCTGCACTTTGGGCATCATTCATAGCAAACAGTTTCTCAATCAGCAGAGCCCCAAACTCTCACACACTGAGTTGCCATGGGATTATGATTGGGCCGTGTAACCTTGGACAAGTAACCTAAGCTCTCTGTGAAATACGTAATAACCTATTTATAGCTTGGTAAAGCATACATCTTTTGAATACATATGCAATTCTTAGGAGCCGCTACCCATCTGGCTCGGTCCTAGAGAGGTACCAAAGTCACAAGAACAGAGTTCATTCTAATTTCAACATAACTTCAGTCACTTAGTGTTTCTTGGATACCATATAGTAGACAACTCTCCTCAACAGTATTTCTTATTTACAAGGCCTGTCCAGAAAGTATCCAGCCACAAGCTATGAAAAATAAAGGCGTTTATTGAAGAAGATACAAGATACAAAAGACATTGTACATAGGACAATGATGCCTCAGTCCCCTTCACAGTAGGCACCTTGGGACCTCACAGAGTTCTCCCAATTGCCATTAGCTGCCCTGTCATATTCTCCTCAATCTCATAGATAGTCTGAGATCTCTTCCCTTTCAAAGGTGATTTTAGCTTTGGGAAAAGCAAGAAGTCACGGAGTGTCAAATCTGGGCTGTAGGGGGGCTGAGTCACCTGGGCCATTTGATGTTTCACCAAAAAACTCTGCACTAGATGCAATGCATGAGCAGGCACATTGTTGTGATAAAGCTGCCAATCACCTGTTGCCCATAGTTGCAGGCTCCGGAATCATCTGAATAGTTTCCGTGGAGGAATGTCCAAACTTAACACAGAATTTGATTCAGGTTCATTGCTCTACTCACTCAGTCATTTTGAATGAGATGGCCGGCCACACAGTACACATTCTCATTCAATGGCGTCTACTGCCCCCACTGACTAGTACACTGAAGTCTTCATTATCCATGCATACACATTCCAGTCTGCTCTCCTTGGGTGCTAGATTACATCAATGTCATGCAAATCATTCTCATTATATTAACAATGGTTTGATTTTTTCCAGACAGACCTCATATTATTGTTTTTTTTCTCTCCCACTCACATGTCCTCATCCGCCACAATTGCTTTAGTATCAAACCTTCACTCCCCTAAACACACTGTTGTACTCCCACAAGACTGTTATGCTTATTCTTCTCTTCCTCTACTTCTCAGGCACCTTCTATCCTCAAGTCCTCGACTATAACACACTCGTCCTAAACTCATCTTGGATTTATCATGTTCACCATCTTCACCTCGAAGTACTTTAAATTACCTGAAAGCCTAAAGGTGTCTGCCCAAATGCTGAAGGTTGCATTAAAAAATGTTAGGCCAACAGTATAAACTGCTCACAGGCCAGGGCAAGCTGACTCTCTGTGGTGGGTAAGGCGTCCGGGTGCTGGTTAGTCTAAAGAGAGGCTCTTCAGAAATACCTTAAATCCAGAAGATGAAACCAAAGTATATACAAAGAATAACCAAAGTATAATCTGTGGAGGTAGCTCATGAGTCAGACAAGACATAAGAGCAATGAAAAATATTTGGAAAGTAAATATTATTCAGATGACAAGTGAGTCTAGAGGTTAGAATAGTCACACCAAAACAAAATGAGAAAAAAATAAATAAAAAAGAAGTGCTCGTGTTTTAGCTTGAGTTTTACCCATAGACAATACATGAGATAAATGCTTCTTATAGGTAGATTATTTGGAAACATCATCCCAGGGAGTGGTAGTGAGGTAAAGAGACAATCAAATGAGAAAAGAAAGAAAGCAGATAAAGGGTTGGGTTACTAGTTAACCACAGCCCCGGATAACAGGTGATTAAATCCGAGGGACCTTTTAGGAGCTGTTTGTCACGGAGACAAAGAGGGACCGTTTATCCTAGGTTCCTTTCCCATTAGCGAGAGATAGTTGCAAGGGTATTAACAGCCCCAGATTTCTGCATGGCCCAGTCAAGGTGCTAAGAAGATTGCTATGGCTGCCACATGCTGCTAAGTCAGAGAAGTCCCTGGGGCAGGAAGTGAGAGGGGAGTACGCAGTAGAATCTGAGGTAAGGCGCTGCCCTATTGCATCTGTCCAAAGCTGGTTGAAACCTGCGTGGAACTGGTTGGAATAAGAAGTGGTGCTAACAGATTTAAATAAGAAAAAACAGAGGTGTTTGAAATAACCAGCAACCCCTCCGAGTAGCCACAACAAGTTGGGAGGTTCATCCAAAAGGATCTGATGGTTGAGCTTACATGAGACAAACCCAGCGGATTGGACCAGGCAGATGGCCAGCAGGATAGCTGCCCTTTGCACCATGAAGGACCAACCGGTTTATGAGATGTACACAGAGTTCTGTCCTCTGGGGCGTCCACAGTAGGGTGTGTACGAGAATGGAATCTAAAAGTGTGCCTACCTTTCGGAATTTAGAAACTGAAAAAATTACTTGGTGCAAAAAGGTGTACTAAACATATTTAAATAAAGAAATGCATGCATTAAGCCAGATCGAGAATAGCAAAGTATTTGTATCATAATACAGATCTGTGTGGTAAACCCAGAAATAGCAGGGAGCAGAGAACATCGGGGAAAGTAAACAGATGTTGAAGTTCAATGAGAAGCAGAGAAGAGAATATTTAGCTTTTTATTAGTTATTGTTTTGTTTCAGGTTGATGTTTGGACCTAAATCCAGGGAACAGCTGATGCAACTGAACCTTGAGACTATAATTAAATTGACATCTGTGATTTATCTAATTATTTCAGGAACCAAAAGAACTTGAATTCTTGAAAACATTTGATATTCAAATTTTGTAATTGTCCGGTATTAGCCAATTCCACAGGTAGGATGATTTCTTTCTTGCCCTTTCAGTCAAAATTTCAATGGGCAAATGACTAACTTTAGGAAGTAATGGCAAAGGTGGGGCCATCTGGGGACTCTTCAGAGCGCTTGATCTCCCACTGCATTCCTGTGCACCTGCAGAACTGACTCTGGCTTGGCAGGACTTCCCAGGGATCAGCCTTCACATACTAGTTTTGCTACTGGGCTAACTTGTCTGCTTGCTTGCAAGCTGTTGGTCTGAATGCCAAGCCTTCACTGTTCCTTCATGCTAGGTTTGGGAGCCAAGCCCTGCCTCATCCTCAGGTTCTTGCAATCTGCTACTGCCCGAGCTAGCTTGTCTGCATGCCATTGCCAAGCCAAGTGAGTCCCTGGCCTGCACTACCTGACTACACCTTTGTTTGTGCTACATACCTGGGCTGAACATCTAGAAAATTATACTAATGGGCATGACAGTAACTAGTACTTGTAATTGCTTTAAGGTTTTTGCTGAAGCTTTTGTTTTTTTAAAGAAGGTAGGAGGAATATATTTGTTTGTATGAGGAGGACAAAAATAGCAGAATCAGACTGTTCCAGTGCAGGAATATATACATAAGAAGAAAGAGTTCCTATGGATCTTAGAAACCTACAATGAAAAGAATCTGGAGTACCTTTAAGTATGCACCTTAAGAATGTGTTCAATTTTATTTGCATTTGAGATGTGTTAATACTCTGAGTGAGAGTTGAAAGGTCAATTCCATTTATTTGTAAATGTAGTGTTTGAATGAATTATTTTCTTAGTTTCCCCTTACAGCTAATTTTGCATCTGGAATATTGTTAGGTATCAGATACTTTTGAGCTGAGACTCAGAACTCTTCCTTCTGTATTTTGCTCATCATCTCCTATAATTACTGGTGTTAATTCTTCCAGGATTCCAAACATTATTGTACATCGGTTTGAATCACCTGGGGAGCTTTAGAAATTACCGGAGCCTCACCCTCAGAGATGCTGATTTAATCCTGGGCATACAGATTTTTTCAAGCTCCCCAGTAAATATGCAGCCAAGGTTATATGTCTCTGCTGCAGTGGTTCTCAGACTGTAGTCCCTGGGACATCATCACTGGCAGCACCTGGTATTTCACTCCAGCTAGAATTTCTCATATGACTTCTCCCACCTACAAATTCAGAGACTATAAAGGTGAAGTCAAGCAATCTGTGTTGTTTTTTCATAGCTTTGAGATATAACTCACATGCCATGCTTTTCATTCATTTAAAGTGTACGATTCTAAAACTTTTAGCATATTCACAGAGTTGTGCAATTATCAGCACAATTAGTTTTAGAACATCTCCATCACCTGAAAAAGAAACCCTGCAGGACTTCAATCCCTTTACCCTCCCCACATCCCAGGCAACCACAAATCCATTTTCTGACCCTAGAGATTTACCTCCTCTGGACATTTATGATAAATGAAATCAGATAATGTGTGGTCTTTTGTGACTGGCTCCTTTCCTCAAGCACAACGCATTTAAGGTTCATCAATGTTACAGCATGCATCAGTGTTTCATTCCTTTGTATTGCCAAATCGTGTCCCATGGTATGGATAGACTGCATTTTATGTACCAAATCATCAGTTGATGGATACATGGATTGTTTCCACTCTCTGGCTCTTATGAGTAATGCTGCTATGAACATTCACATGTAACTTTGTGTGGATGTACATTTTCATTTTTCTCTAGTATATCTATCTAGGAGTAGAATTGCTGAATTATAGGGTAACTCTATGCTTAATATTTTGAGGAACTGCCCAACTATATCTCAAAGCAGCTGCACATTTTACATTCCCACTAGTAGTGTATGAGGGCTTATTTTTTCCACATCCTTGCCAATACTTGTTATCTGACTTTGATGCCAAACATTCGATTAGGTATAAAGTAGTATCTTCTTGTGGTTTTGATTAGCATTACCCTGATGGATAATGATGTTGAATATTTTTCTTATGTGCTTATTGGGATTTCTTCTTTGAAGAAATGTCTATTCAGATTCTTTGTGCATATTTTCACTGGGTTGTGCTTTTATTGAGTTTTAATAGTTATGTATTTATTCTAACTTCAAGTGTATTATTAGATATAATTAGATTTGCAAAAAAAAAATTCCATTCCATGGGTTGTCTTTTCACTTTATAATATTCCTTAAAGCATAAATGTCTTTAATTTTGGTATTATTCAGTTTTTTATTGCTTATGCTTTGGGTATCTCATCTAATAAACTATTGCTTAATCCAAGGTCACAAAGATTTATGCCTATTGTTTGTTCTAGATGTTTTTATAGTTTTAGATATTATGATATCATATTTAGATCTATGATTCACTTTTGAGCTATTTTTTTATAAAATGTAACATAAGGGTTCAACTTCATTCTTTTACATGTAGATATCCAATTGTCCCAGTGACATTTGTTTAACAGTTTCAGTTTCAATAAACCCTATAGGTAATTCTAACACATGCTACATTGTGAGGACCACTGCACTTTGTATACTAAATCTTCTCTGCCATCACAATGAGACCTTTCAAAACACAGCATATATTACAGAAAGTTATCAATTCTCCCTTGAAAATCCCATAGATCAGTTAAGTGCAATATTGTAACTCTACATTCATAGGCACTTAAAGAATCAAAATAATTGTATTAGTTTGGAATCTTTTTTTGTTCAACGGTTGATTAAAAAAAATGATACTTTGTCATAGTCATAGCATGTGTTTTCCAGCCTTGAGTGCAGAGTGATTCCCTGCCCAATAGCCCCTACTTAGTTAAGAAATCAATTTAATACTCTGTATCAGCCAGATTGCATTACAAGACAATACAAGATTGTTCATGCTTAAGCAAGGCTTGGCCATGTGCCAAAGTCCAATTAATTGTTCTCTACCCTACTTCTTTTTGTCACTTTTTAAGGAAAAATATGGTATGAGTCTATTTTATAAAGAAAGGGGTTGTTTTTGATGATATGACAAGGATGATGTATTTTCCCAAGCCCCCTCTATTATTATAGTTTCAATTCTGCCAGGTTGAAAATGGATTATTTAATCTTAAACATGGCCAGTGCCAAAACCATCTGTCAGGCAAGTGTGATTTTCTTGAAAACTCTGTTTCACATTTGCTACAGTTTTTACACACTGGGGAGCTTCACTGGGTTTATACATCTTTGAAAAATGTGGGTTGTCTTACGTTTTTCAACACAAAAGTGACATCATATTTAAGCCTGAACAAAATTTTAAATCTAACAAAATTTTATGCAAATCATTTAATCAAAACTATTACATGTTTATATCAACTGTAATAAGTTACTATGGAGGACCAATATCCCTGGCATTGAACAAACCTTGATATGGTAGGTATTTTTCCACCATTTTACAAGTGAAGCATTTTAATCTATCTATAGTCACTCAGCTACACAATGATAGAGATTTGAACAAAGATTCTTCAGACTTTGAGGGCCTCATTCTTTCCACTGATCTGCACAACATTACATATATATATACACGTATATACACGTATATATGTACGTGTGTGTGTGTGTGTGTGTGTGTGTGTGTGTGTAGAGCAGTTGCCAGGCCCCGCTCTATTGGTATGGTTTATTCACCTGAATAGCAAACAACTATGTGCCTACTGAGGAATAGGATGAGCAGCTGAATGGCACAAAGTGCGGGTATTTACTTGAGGGGAGCAAAGGGCTTTTGAGCGAGGCTCCTCGTTAATGTGCAAATAGCTAAAGAAACTTTGGTTTCTGCAACAAAGCATGAGGAATGGGAATGTCAGAGAAAAGAAAGGCAGAAATCTAGCTTAGTGAATGTCAAAGACTATAGTATTTTTTAATGCATCTGGGGAACCCAATACTGCCTTTGCTATATTATGGTTTAGTTGATAAACTAATTAACTAACAAGGTATTTCTTCCAAACTGTTAAATGAATTATAATATAAATTAATTTCCTTTTAGAATACTGGTGACTTCTATTTGAAATTAATCAAGCTGTTTTCCCATCTCCTCATCTGATGTTAAGCACCAATAGCCAACTTGGAGACCTGTTCCTTTATTTAGAAATGCTCATTGCTCCCCACCATGGTTAAGGCCTGTGGGGGCTGAGCCCACTCAGAGGGAGGTTGTATATAATTATGCACACCATACAAGGAAGTTAGTGGACAAATATTTTTGAGCTTCCTAGCAGCTAAGAGAAATAAAGATGATCTACTTCAACAGAGCTTCAGTGAAATAGCACAACTAGATTATTTATTCATTCATCTTGTAAAATTGGGTCAAGTTATCTGATATCCTGCTTTTAAAATGTCAAACTTCTAAAATGCCTCCAACTTGCAATTACCTAGAGGGGTTATAGCATTTGGGCTTGGCTTTCTGCAAGGCAAGATAGGGCAGACTTACAAAATTCCAAGGAACTTTTCTCTGACCTTCCTCCTCTCCCCCCTACCTGTTGACAGTCTGTAGAAATCCCCAGCAGAAGTCAGAAGACTTCACCTTCATTCTTCCCGAGATCATGGAACCCTTCTCTGTATGCTGTTGCCTTTTCAGAAGTGATCCGTTGACTTACAGTAAGAAGAAGATTTGCACACTCCTGTTATAGACCTCCTCTCCATGCACAAGTCCCTCTCAAGAACAAAGACAAAAACTTTAAATTCAGCTCTGAATAAGTAAATTCCCTACTTTTTTACTCTCCATCACTCCTTTAAATTCACTTAATGTGGTGAAGGAAGGAGACTTGACTTGGGGTGGTGAACACACAATACAACATGCAGAGGATGTATTGTAGAAATGTACACCTGAAACCTGTTTAATTTTATTAGCCACTGTCACTCCAATAGACTCAAACAAGAAAAATAAATTCACTTAATGAGTCTTTAACTTCCTTCCAAGACTCTCATGAACATTTTCCTCTATATTCTCCTTGTTTTATTTCTCTTCATTTTCTCTTCTCTCACCGTATCTTCTGCTGTTGAAGAACTATGCATCTTTTATTCCCCATGTTATTTTTCAAGAAACTTTATTTCATAGTGACATACTTATTCATAAGTATAAATGACCACATACAACCTTAAATATACTTACACAGATGTGTAGCATGTAATGAATAAGTTTGTATTTTTCCATAAAGCAAGAAATATTAGGGTAAAAATATATTTCATCAACTCTCCACCCACATAGTCAACTGCATGAATATTCTAGATATTTTCATAAATTAGTTAATAACATAGATGTTGAGCCATGTGGCTTTTTGTTTCTGAAATGTTATTTCTTACATAATCTCCAATTGCCTTGTTTATCATCTTTGCAAAACATATTTTTATTATCCAAGCACAGTTGATGAAAAATTTAATGAGAGCAGCTTAAATAACAGTGCAACACAAATTCATGATCACTCTAGCACCTCCAAAGGATGCCAAATACAGAAATAATGTGGAAATTACATTTCAGTATTATGGACTCATCTCAAAAGGCACCTTCCCCTCTTTCAGAAGCCCTACTCTTCTTGGCAAATCATACTTTTTTTAGAGTCAAATACCTTTCAGTCTTTCATTCCTAAATGGACAAGAAATTCAGCCAAGCAAGATTCTGGAGGGCCTGGGTCAAAATGTAGCTTTCTTTTTTTATATATTCTAACTACCTTGTAAAATATAAATCCATTTTACTGTAAATTAACTCATGTTTATTGTGCAAGGAACTAGTATATAAATATGAAAAAAATATTGTCAGTTGCACATTGCTAATCCTGCCAGAACTTTTCTTAAAATCCAAAATATGACACCCTAACTAATACAGCAGAACAATCCAAAGGGGTAACTAGTTTCAAGAACAGCAGCACTACTGTTGAAAACACTTTTCTTTAATGTACTTCCATGGATGAAAAATTATGTCTTCAGCCTCAATGCTAGTATTTGGCATGGCAACATGTCCTATTTACTTGAAAGGAAACTTAAGTAAAAAACTATTTTCATGATGTTTTGAAAACTTTAACTACTTAAATGCAGGTATTAATTTACTTTTATCCGACTCCAGAGTATTTTAAAACCTACAGTTACTCTACAGAGGCTCTTTCCTAAAAAAAATCACCACACTCGGATGACAGTCCGAATACAATGGGCTTACTGCATCTAGTCTAAGTCAAATAGCTACTACAGTGCACACTGTGAGTTCTTCTTAATCTAATCACAGGAAGCTTTTGTAGAATAATTCTTAATGTCCATAAGTTTTCAGAAACAATTCTATAAAGAACTGCTTCAATATCAGCATTTCAATAAATTTTCAGTGTCACTGGTTTAGTTTTGATTAAGAAAGTTCAGCACACACAGCTTCTGAGTCGGTATGCTAGACGTTTCTCTTTCACTAGGTAGCCCAGGGGACACTGAGCAATGCTATGTAACCAGTCATAGTGAAGGGGGCATCCCCTCTGACACATGGGAACCACCTTCCATGCAGGCGGACCCCTAGCCTGGATTTAGGAGGCAAGTGTTAGTTGAGCTCCCTTGCACAGCCATGTCTTAATAGCATTGGAAGAGTTTTGCTCATCCTGTTTATACTTTTACTACTAACTAAAGTGATACCTATGGCACACTCTACATTTTAAGTTAAAAGAGTTTGAGAAGAACTGAATGATATATCAGTCCTAACCACCTAATCATCATTTCTTTTCTGAAATGATTACTGCCCCATCGCTTGGTGGCAAGGATGCTCCAGAGGCTGCTAACTTACCCCTGTCCTCAGACTCACTGGGCTGCTTGTGCTTTTATGAAGCTCAGCCAATTCCCCTTTCAAGAGGCCTGCTTTTCCCTCTGCCCTACTCATCCCTAAGCAAGTTATTAAAAGAAGAACTATAGGAAGCTATGGAAAATTAAGAAGAAGAAGAAAGAAAGAAAGAGCCTTCTTCCACCCAACATTAGGTTCCCTAAAAGAGTAAGCTCTGCAGGCTCCTCTCCCCAGTGTGAGAAGCCACTCCAGCTTTCTTGTCACCTACACACACCCCTTTCCTGCCACTTGCCCCCAGAGGATCATGGAGATCCCACGTGCCATCTGGGCTCCACCTAGAACTTAGGTGCATCAGGAGCATCTTTATTTCTGAGCTGCTGCATCCATTATCCTCCATCGGAGGTGTCCAAACTTTTGACACCGCTGCACCACACTGGAATAAGAAGAGCTGTCTTGGGCCACACATAACATACACTGTGACATGTAATCACACACACAAAAAAATTCCATGATGTTTTAAGTAAATTTACAATTTTGTGTTGGGCCACATTCACAGCCACCCTGGACTGCATACAGCCTGCGGGCCACAGGTTGGACACCCCTGCTAGTGGTCCAACAACACCTTCTGGATCATCTCTGTTCCCCTAGAATGGGCCAGAGTAGGCTCTGCTTCCTGGACTTTGGGCTGAGGAGCCCTTGTCCATCTTATCACCACAATGAGAAACCTTTTGCTCCACTGGCCAGTTCTTCAGCCAGGACTCAATTTTGTTCAACAATACATACTGAAAAGTATACTGTAACATAGATGCAGATGGAATCCCACTATTATCATCAGTGTAAAATTAAAATACACACAGCAGCGTATGTGGTGTGGCCCTGACTTTCTATCCCTCCCACAAGGGGACCATGATGTGGCTGAGTAACCACTAGCTCCTCATTCTGAATAGCTGTCCTTCCTCTTTGGATACCAGTTCTGTCTCCTGCTAAGCCTCCCTTGCCTTTTATTTTGATCCACATTTCGTACAAATCCATGGTGAAATAACCATTTATTTTCATCATAGAAAAAATAGCCTATTTGTAATTGCTCAGTGTTCATATCTTTGTTGACAGATTGAATTAAAGTGCTTCTACAGAGCTAACATTTTCAGCTTCTATATTACATAACACACTATGTAAATTTTGAAAACACATTATGTAACACACTATGTAAATTTTAAATACACAAAATCGTTCTCCTTTAACTCTCTCTGGAAGAGGCCAAAGAGTTTTATAAACGCTGCCTTTGGCAATGGAAAGGGGAGCGAATCATATGCTTTCTGATGCTACCTGTTTTGCAATTCTAACACCCAGAGATCATGTAGATTAGAAAAACAGTTCTGACAGGAACATCAATGGTAGAAATAATGATGAAAACTTTCTTATTGCTGCTCAAGATATCTTGCCTCTTAACCCTTAAGTAGACATCGCTTAAATATTTAAAATGTAATTAATTGTACCATTCAAAAGGGGGGGAAACTGCAAGTAGGAGAATGGGGGAAATGCCATGATACTAAAGAAAACATAACAATTACAACTATTAGAGGGAATTGTTGATAAAGGCAAAAAAGCATTAAAACTATTAGTAGGTGAATCTCCCAATGGGAATGAGGGGGAGGTGCAGGCAATAAGAAATCCTTACTATGGTAGAGAAATACTTTTTGGGGACTTAAATGGTCAAGAAACATAAAACACAAGGGTCTCTATGAAATAGTTTTTCTAAAGAACATGAAATTCATGAGTATTAAATTAATTGAAGAATTAAGGAAGAGAATAAGTGAAAAATACAATCACACTTTTACTCTAATGGAGTATTATTTTAATATGAGTATCAGAGATTACACTAAACTCAGTCTGTATAACCCAATGTCTAATTTAAATTCAGCCATAGAAAAAGTGAAACTATTTATCAAGTATTAAAAGGACATAGCTGATCATAGAATCTAGCTTTTAAAACTTTTAAGTATTTTAAGAAACACATTTAATGTTCTGGTGACTGTGAGAGCCAGTTATGAAACAAACCAATCCTTAATTAGAATCAGATGCAAATTTCTTCCAGGTGCTAATTTCAGTGTTCTGGAAAATACACATTAATTCAATGCAAAGTCTTCCACATCACTCCCAGGTAATGGTCAGCTCAAATAAATTTGACATATGTGAACAGTTGGTTCTGCTTGAGAAGTAGTAACATGATAGATTGTAACCAAAGTGCTACAAAATTCAGCAGAGCAATGAAACTCTTCAGGTGATGCTCGAGGCCATTGGGTTCCAGCCCTTTCCCAAACGGGGGTCCAAGAGAATGACTTCTTGCCACAGTAACTTCAACTATCAACCAGCCCGAAGTCTGCCTCACATAGTCCAGGCAGGATCCCTGACAGGTTCACAGGCATCTTATTACATAATGCAAAAGCACCCCTCTAAGGAGACGTCTACAATTTGTCCCAGGTTTATCACTGAGAAGATGGAGTCTCAAATAAATTAAGCTCACACAGCATGAAATCAGAAAAAAAAAATGAAATATAAGCAAAAGGTCCCCAACTGAAAACCCTGCGTACTTTCCAGTATGCTACCTAGAATTTATCTCAGTATACCCCTGACATGGAGACACCCTACACTCGGCAGAACTCTGGGAAGTCTTTTTATGAGATTACTCATTAGGGAGAACCTGAAATAATTCATTACATACAGGTGAAAATTAGAAAAAGTTATATGCCACTGAACTGTTTTATTTGACACAGGGCCAGACATACCTTGATTTTTTTAATGTGCTGCTGGATACACATATATAAATTGCAATGTTTTCTCTGTACTTTTTCTTCTTAGGTGTTCTCATGTACTTATTAAATGGATTGACTACAGGTATACATAGCAACAAAAACCTGTTATTTTAAGTTTGGCATCTGTAAACTGTAACAGAATATCATCCATTGGAAGTTTGGGGATTTCTTGGTATCTCTTCTAATGTCTTGAAAGATGGCCAACGTGTTTTGCCTCATCTAGCTTTCCCTTAGGACAACATGTTCTAAGCATCAGCCTCAATCTTCTACAAGCAGAGACCTGAAATTCAAACATGAGTAACAGAAACGATGTAAGAAGTGACTTTCCCTTCGTGTGCTCTACACAGACTTTTATAATGGTGCAAAGAATTCTCCACTGGAGAAAAAACTAAACCATTAGTGAGAAAGTGAAGAAATTGTTTCAAAGTGGCAAGTCACATCTCCAGGATATATGCTTCCGAGTGAAGCAAGGAGAGTTGAATTTAGAAGCACTCGAGGAATAAGAGTTACTGACACCACGCAATGTGCTGGCCAATCCAGGGCACACTGACAGGAATTAGATCCAGCTCACGTTCTGGGGGAAACCCTTTATGGAGAGAAAGCAGTTTGGACTGGGACCATAATTACAGTACAACTTGATAAATGTTGTTATGAATGGATAGCAATAATGCGAAAGTAGAGTAGCAAAAGAAATTTTGCCTGTAGATATTGGAAACAGCAAATTAAAGGTACCAAGTTGAAAGGCCAGAATGCCATCAGGCAACAATGGTTTCAACGAGCATGAGGTGAGGGACAAGGGATAAAGGTAATGGGAATTTAAAATAGTTCATTCCTGTGAGGTCATTATCTATATCCTGGGACCCGTCTTAACCATGCCTTGAAGACACATAAAAGGGTAGTGGCGCTCATATATTTAAAAAAATATGAAATTCTTGAGGATTAAATTAATTGAAAGATTTGAGATATAGACCACTAGTGAAATATTTTTATTCTCAAATACATGCATAGAAATTTACTTTTAGAGTTTATTTAGAGCTACATAGATTTCAATCTAATCATTAAACACTCTAACCCAGAAGGTCTCAGGTGGGGTCCCAGAACCTGCTTTCAGCCAACGCGTAGGGTGAGCTTGATGCTGAGTGACTGTAGGACACACTGAGAAATTCTACCCCCCACAGCTTCCAAGTGGGAGGTACCAACCCGGAGTTCCCAGGGCTCCTGTGGACTGGCTGTGGGAATCCAGAGAGGAGTACAGTTCACGACCCTAGTGTAAATAAAAACTGACTCCCATTTCATGCTATCTGCAGGAAACAGGCTCAGACGCTCTGGACACCATATCTCACTTTAAACTGGAGTTAGGAAAATGGTTTGAGTAGGTTTAGAAGAGAAATTCTCAAATTTCAGAATACATAAAAATTGCCCAGAAGACATGTTTAAAAATACAGGTGGCTGTGACTCAGTTCCAGAGTTCTGGATTCAATAGGGTTGGGTAATGCCAAGGACTCTGCATTTTGAATAGAATGCCAGGAACAAATGATGTAGATCTCAGGAATACTAAGACACTGGGAACATTGCTCTAATGCTGATCCGTATCAGCATTTTATAATACTGATATTCACATCAACTTCTTGAGCATCTTGTATAATTGATAGTAGGTTCATCCTAATTTGTGTCAGGCTCTAAGTAGCTATTAAAATTTAAAATTTACAGATAAAACAGATAATAGATAAATTAATCTAATCTGCTTAACCTTTACACGCAGACAACGATCATTTGACATATAAATGTTTTGCTGTCTAAAGAGTCACTTTCTTAATCACTGCCTTATAAGATGTTCAGGTAATTAATGTGGGAAGCATATTTTTATTTATCACAGTCACTTCTAAGTGAGTTACAGTCCCTAGCCAATAAGAATATTATTTAATTTAGGTGAATGGGTGACAATTAAACTACACAAGCCAACATTTAGGATCATAATTCCATATTAGAGACTACAAAATAAAAAAATTAATGCACACATTAATAACTCAATTTTACACAAGTTTACAATGTAATTAAATTACTGTTTGATCTTCCAGGAAACGATTTTAAAGGTTAGATTTCCCATTAGCAAAACTTGAGTTTGCCATTACTGTGCTAGATCAGAAGTCAGTTTCAAAGTATGTTTTACTGAAAATGTATAACTTTTTTAGCTTACCAAATTGTATAATTAAAGGCCAGAGTCAGAACCTTTCTCTTAGCAATATATTTTTTCTGATATATCTCCTCAAGCAAGGGAAACCAAAGAAAATAAACAAAGGGGACTACATCAAACTTAAAGGGTTTTGCACAGCAAAAGAAACCATCAACAAAGTTAAAAGACAACCCACTGAATTGGAAAACATATTCACCAATGATACAGCTGATAAGTGGTTAATATCCCAAATTTATAAAGAACTCATAAAACTGAACACCAAAAACAAACAATCCAATTAAAAAATGGGCAAAAGACCTAAATAGATACTTCTCCAAAGAGGACATATAGATGGCCCATAGACATATGAAAAGATGCTCAATGTCAATAATCATCAGAGAAATGCAAATTAAAATCACACTGAGATATCACCTCACATCAGTCAGAATGCCTAGCATCAAGAAATCAACAAACAGTAAGTGCTGACAAGGGTTTGAAGAAAAATGAACCCTCCTGCACTGTTGGTGGGAATGCAGACTGGTGCAGCCACTGAGGAAAACAATATGCAATTTCCTCAAAAAATTAAAAATGGAACTGCCTTTGACCCAGTTATTCCACTTTGGGAAATATATCCAAAGAAATCCAAAATACTAATTTGAAAAGACATTTACATTTGATTCAAAGACTAGAATAAGTAAATCACTAAAGAGTATCACTTGGAAAATTAAAATTGTCCTTTGGTCCAATTTAATGCACTAGGAAATGTCCCTTGATGACATTTCATTCCTATAAACAATACCATTTAGAAATCCTTGTAATTTCCTTCCCACATTCTACAAATGGAACTATTTTTAAAAGTCCTCTGAGTAAACATCAAAATTTCAAACTTTTCACAAATTAGAGCATATTTTGTCTTAAGAGATCTATCTATGCTGGGTTTCCTAATTCAGTCACGATCAGAAGATTCCCAGTGGGTAAGCTTATTTTTAAGATACCCTGTCCTCAAAGTAAATTAACTATTTCCACTGTAATGTTCATTTAGTGAATTATATCTCATTTCCAATCCCCATGTTCTTCAAACAGGGAAAGCAAGTTAATCTCCATTTACAGACAGAACACAATTTTTTTTTTGCACATTCCAAGAGATTTAGAATGTACTGGGATGGGAACGAAATACCGTAGCAATGGAGAAGACCAGAAGCTAAGCTGTGTTTTCAAAACACACAGGTCTGCAGAAACACAACTTCTGAAAGTTGTTAAGAATCAACATGGCACTCAAAGGGAGGGGGCTGGGTTGGGCATGACGGTGAACTCTCGTGTATGTAATATCACAGAATTACTCAATCACCCAGGAAGGGGAAGCAGCATTCTTGTCATTAGCAAAGCCTAAAGAGAAAAACTCCTCTGCATATGTCTGGTTGGCTACTCTCCTCCAAAGAACAGAGACTTTACTTCATTGATTATGTTCTTTAATTTATAGTAAATGGCCTGGTAATTAGGTACCTTGTTGAAAAGATACTTTTTTCAACAAGCGGTGTTGTGAAAACTGAATAACCACATGAATAAAAATGAAACCTGGACTCCTATCTCACACCACTCAACAAAATAAACTTGAAGTGGATTAAAGACTTAAACATGAGACAGGATACCATAAATACCTAGAAGAAAGTAGAGTAGAAACTCTTTGACATTGGACTGGGCAATGATTTTTTGGCTCAACAAAAGCAAAAATCAACAAGTGGGATTACATCAAATTAAAAAGCTGCACATCAAAGGAAACAATCCATAAAATGAAAGGTAACCTATTGAAAAGTAGAAAATATCTGCAAATCATGTGTCAGATAAGGGGTTAATATCTGAAATAACTAAAGAAATCATACAACTCAATAACAAATAAAATATGGTTTAAAAACATGCAGATAAGCCAAGTAGACATTCCCCCCCAAAAAAAGATATCTAATGGCCAACGGATATGTGAAAAGATGCTCAATATCACTAATAATCAGAGAAATGAAATCAAAACTACAATAAGGTATCATCACACACCTGTTAGAATGTCTGGTATCAAGAAGACAAGAAATAACATGTTGTCAAGAATGTGGAAATAAGGGAACCCTCATGCACTGTTGATGAAAATATAATTGATTCAGCTACTGTGGAAAACAGTATGGAGGTTCCTTAAAGTTAAAAATATATCTACAATATGATCTAGCAACCCTATTCTGGGTACATATCCAAATGAAATGAAATCATGATTTCAAAGAGATATATGCACTCCTAGGTTTATTGCAGCATAAATTATGATAACCAAGACATAGAAATGAGCTAAGTGTCCACTGATGGATGAATGGATAAAGTTGTGATTATGGATAAAGAAGTTACTGTAGATAGATAGAGTAAAATAATATTAAACCATGAGAAAGAAGGGAACCCTGACATTTGAGACAACATGGATGAACCTTGATGGCATTGGGCTAAGTGAGACAAATATTTTATGATGTCACTTATATGTGGAATATTAAAAAGCCCCCCAGGGGGTGAGAGTTGAGGGAATTAGGGAGATGTTGTGGAAAAGTACAAACTTACAACCAGTAGATTAAAAAAGTCCCAGAGATCTAATGCACAGCATAGTGATAATGGACAATAACAATGTGTTTATAAACTTCACAGTTGCAGAGAAACTAAATCTTAATTGTTCCCAAGACATAAAATAATAATATGATGCACTAGAGGTGTTAGCTAATGCTATAGGTGGTGATCATATTGCAATGCATAAATATATCAAATTAACACACCATACAACATAAACTTACACAATGTTATATATCAATTATATTTCAGTAAAAAAAGAAAATTGTGATTTCATATTATCTACATTAACATGAATATCAGACATGAATAGAAAGAAATGAAGTAGCATATGAATTATTAGTGTTCCAAGGCACTTTAAAATTCTACTTACTGTCAGCCCACATTTTTCACATTGTTATAAATCTTAACTTTAGTCCAGCACTCATTCCAACATGATCTAAGATCCTAGCCCACTCATATATATTAATAACCACACTCCTGTCCCTGTTGGATTCCATATTTATGATGCAAGATATTAGCCACACAGTAACTAAATATGGGCAAACATCTGATGACAAAGCACCTGTTGCACTAAAGAACACCTTTAATGTAGTAACATTGGTCTACATGTCTGGTTCTAGAAATAATAGATAAAGTCAATTTTTTCTAACAATTTTCCTTCATGCTGTTTCTTTCTTGGCAGATTCATCATCTGAGTTAATGGATCCTAAAATCAAGGTCAGGACTAATTTTCTTTTCCAAGGCTGTGGATGTTGTACTTTATTTTAATCTAGAAGAAGAACTTAATGTCAATATCATTAATAGCTCATCACCATTCAAGGAATGTCAGAGTGAGACTCTGGGGGTGGGGGATCACAAACCAGGGACACTGATCGTATTTTACGAAGAAGGGGAAACAAGAAGGGGCCTTTGCCCAGTAGTACCAGTCACACAGACTGTCCTCCAGGTCCCTTCCCTTCTTCCCTTTACCTGTCATTTTTTAACCCATAACTTCCTTTTGTTTGAGCTTCCTACAAGTTCCCCTGAATACGAACACTTTAAAAAGTAGAATGGGCTGTTTTGTGAATAAATCGAGTTATAATATTTAAGTTCTCTAGCCTGATTCTCATTCATCATTTGTGTATAGTAATCATGAGTTAATGCGTATAAATAGCCTTTGTGTTGCTTTTGAGAACAGTGTTATTTCTAGGGTTTTAAAAAATATTCCAGGTTTCTAAAGAATCCGAGATTACCCCTTCTGATTTATTGACCAGTCATAACATCCTTTAGGGGTAGCAGTTTATAGTCCTCGTTTTACACCCTTGTGTTAGAATGGAAGGAATAGAAGGAAGTTATTTCGTGCAAGCCAGGAGAGAGGAAGCATGGCACACCAAACATTGACAGAAAGCAGTTGGTGAGTTATACATAGCTTGCTGTTACAGAGAGATTACAGGAAACATTGCTTAGTATTCAGAGTATCAGTAACAGCACCAAGAAAAGACTGAAGTAGTGCCCTAAGTTCCAGGTGGTGGTGGGCCATGAAGTGAAGGCTACAGTGGAGTTGGAACAGCAGGTAAGAGCAGAGAAACAAGCTGCAACACAGACTGCCTCTGGAGAGGATGTTCAAAACAAAATACAAAAGCACTCCTCATCTGTGAAGACTGCATCCTAGATTGGGGGGGCAGAGGGTGGAGCTGGCTTGTGAAGATTGCACATGCTTCCCATTTAAAGAATAACGTTAAGAAATGTTCAGACACAGATATGCTCTCCACAATTCTTCGCCAATTAGTAATACAAGTTTAATTAAGAAGTTCTTACTTTTTGGAATCTTCCATTAAGCATGGAAAATCTAGCTACCAACATTACAAAGGATCCTAAGTCACCCTCAGATACCTTAGCCCCACAGCACAATTTCAAATGGCAGCAACCATCTATTTGCATGTGTCAAAGATACAAAATTACAGAATATTGTAATAACTAAATTTGACTAGAGTATGGTCATTTTTTAGGAGAATGGTGGCTTTAGAAATGCATGTTTTAAATTAAAGTTTGGCTTTTGTTTTCTCCTTTAGAAAAGCATTATTATTATTATTATTATTATTATTATTATTACCTACAGATATAAAAATTACATTTGCCCACAAAAGAGAGCAGTTGAAGGCATCAGAATTGGATTAAAATTCACATAAATTGTAATACTCATAGGTATAATAACAGGTCTGGTGTTCCGTCAGTTATCAATGAATCTTACTAAATTATCACACAAAAAGTTAAAATGTTAATAGCTTAATAAGGATGATCTACATCAAGTATTCTATTCTTGAAAATTATTACCAAGTCCAATATAATTTGATTTATAATTTTTAACTCAATTGATACATAATATTATTCTGAAACACTATCCCATTTTTTTCCATGTTTAATTTTAAAACTTAAGGTAAGAAAATGTCTGGAATTTTAAGCAAAGCATTTCCTCTTCCATCAGTCCCAACAAAGCTGGGGAGTAGGGATTTGAAAAATCTTTCCAGTTCTATAGACTTGAAACTGTGTTCTCCAAATTCCAAGGAGTCCACAGGGTTGCTGCTGAATTTCTACTGAGGTTTAATTTTAATTTTTAAAACATATATCTATGTATGTATATAGATATAGATATACATAGATATACACATATATATATATTCATATTTATCCTGTAATCAAAAGCCATTCATAGCTAATGTATACTGGAAAACTTTAACACACCAGTGACTCCTATTCACTAATTTGCAGTGGTTTTTCCACCTGCAACAATGTTTTCTTTAATGCAGGTCTGACTTGCAGCTGCCATAATATCAGAAATGCTAGAACTTGTACATTTATTTACATGCCAAGGTAAAGCTGTTCTTCATTTGTTGAACCCATGAAGCAATACCATAAAACAAATGTATGTCTTACTGTTCTGAGATATTATATTATGAATTGTTTTAGTATATACTGTTATTTCTTGAGTGACTTCTTATTTATAATTTTTTAATATTTCCTCATCGATATAAAATAATTGTTCCTTGAATGTAACTACTGTTATATTTATTACTATGGTTAAATAGAAATCATTAAACAGAAAGGTACTATTCTAAAGAAGATAACAATCTTTCAAAAATGTTGATAATAGTATAAAAATTTTTTTATTTTATTAAGTCTTATTCTTTATAAGGTGGACTTTTCTGAGGTATTTATGGGCAACAAGTTCCAGAACTTGCTTTACCAAACTAAAAATCATAGGTTTCTGGAGGGTCAGATGCCAGTTCAAATACATCAAGTCAAATGAGACAACTTATTCTTATAAAGAAGGATACCACACCTTAGCTAATTATCTCCCTTTGTAATATAGCTGTATTAGCTTGCTAATATTTTTCTTAACATGTATATGACTTTGCCTTAAAAAAATAAACTCACTGGTACAATGACTTGGCTTCAAAAAATCAAAATTAAAAAAACCTTCCAAATTCAATATGCAAAATGAAACAATTTTCATGGAAAATTTTTGAATGTCTATTAGATGTACTACTCATTGCAGGCCTATCTTATCCCAACTACTGAAACTAGGTCAAGGTCTCTGTGTTCCCTACCCAAGGTCTTGTTTACGTGGAGGTTTTCCGTTCTGAGTGTTGGGAACAGGCACTGTTTTCATCTTTGTTTGAGCCCCCACCTGGAATCCAGTAGTTTTCTTACATTTACTGCTCACAAATTCATACTTTTTGACAGACTGAACACTTAAAGCTTATATTTTATAGTAACATATAGTTCCCAAAGATCATTCCTGAAGATTGTACTGTCCATCTTTGTTTCAAGTTTTCATCTGTGGTCCTATGCAACCTTACCACACATCTTTAACTCTTACATTGTACAATTATTTTGTTCTATTTGAATGAGCGAAATTGTTTCATTTTAAGTAATGTTGAAAGTGATTCACTCAGTATAGAAGAATGGTGCATTATCTATGAGATCACATTTACAGATACAAGCAGTAATTCTGGTTAACCATTGATTTTCAACATGCCATTCTCTATCTGCTCAAGGGAGTTATGTTGATGAATTCATGAATCTTGCCGCAATATCTCTTTCTACACATAGGAGACATGCTTGATTTAGTTTATCACTCACCCCAAGGAGGCAACGTTATTTTTATCACTTGTTAACTCGTAAATACACTAACAGTTTGATATTAGAAAGGTGACAAAAAGCTTTAAGCCTGGTATGAAAACAGTGTTATTTGAATAGTTAGCTTAAAAACTGGTGTTAGCAATGATTAATAATAGCCTGTAGACTATCTCAGCATGGCCAATTTGTGCAGCAAAGGTTTTCATTAAGAAGAGTCAAGAGGACTCCTTTTAAACATTAAGATTGGGTCCTTGTAGCCCTGAGCTTATTATAGTTGGGGAGGTTCACACATAAATAAAATATGCTATTGTTTTTAAATCATCACAAAGTAGGTTCTCTTTTTAAAATATTTTAATAAACTTTCATGTTTGAAAACTTTTAGATTTACAGAAAAATTAGAAATATAGTACAGAGACTTTCCACATGCGCTACAGCCAGTTTCTCCTGCCATCAACATCTTAAGCTAGTATCATGCAGTTGTTACAAGTAATAAACCTTATCATAAACTTCAGTCCGTGGTTTATTCGTGTTTCCTTACTTTGTACTTAGTGTCCTATTTCTATTACAGGATACCATTCAGGATACAGTATGACATTTATTTATTATATCTGCAGGCTCCTCTTGTCTGTGACAATTTCTCAGACGGAAAAATAGTCTGTGATAATAATGTTCACTCATTATCATAGTGTTAGTTGATACTTGTATCTACTTTCTCTGACAAAAAATATAAAATTTTGAAACAAACATTTCCCCCCACTGTTTTAGAAGTCTGAGGGTGGCACACAGATTTGTCAGTTATACCAAAGCCTTTTATAACAGACTTACAATAACAATCTGTTGGTATTGATAAATGCATGTAAAGACTCTTTCTAAAAGGGTTTCACTGTGTATGTTTATTGTAAAACTTAAATCTGGCAGCAGCCAATCCTTTTGTATGTCAAACGCACTTCAATTTGTTATGTCTGTAAGGCACTCAGTAGCATTTTCACAGAAGGCAGAAGTATTTTTTTGCTGTAGTCCTCCCAGAAACCATGTAAGTGCTACTATTATTAATTGTCATTCAGAGAAGAGAAAATAAAGGCTCAGAGATGTGCCTAAGCCACTAGAGCAGAGAGCAAGTGGTGAGATGAGTCTAGAACCCAGTCATCCTTGCTCAATTCCAATGTCATTTCTACCACGGTGCACTGTTCCCAGGGCTACTATTCAGCCTTATAAAGAGCTCACCCTAAATTCAAGTATATCGTGCTGGGGTTTTTTTGCCTCTGCATAAGAGAATCAAGCTATTAATACCATAAAAATTACTGTGACATTAAGATTCATATTAGACAACCTTCAAAGCAGATGTAGAAAAAGAGGAAAAACCGAGGAGATTTTAGATCTAGTCCCTATCATTAAAATACACTTATTTCTCTAATGGCTCTGTGTTGAACAGCTTATTAAAAATACATTTTAATAATAAAAAATTTCAAATATGTATAAAAATGTCTTCCATGCATAACTAAAATAAAATGACAACTGATTTTTTATAATCTGAAAGTATTTGAAATTCATCTATTTAAATTATTTTCTTTTAAAGTTCATCTTGTACATTTTTCTAAAAATTAGAATCATTTTAACATTAATGTTTATGTAAATATATTTTCATATAATAAATTAATTTTCAAGTTAGTAGTCATTATGTAATTTACAACAGCATTAAAACACTGTTTTTTTTTTTGTTTGTTTTGTTTTGTTTTTTTTTGTCCTGCCTGGTGTGGCTCAGTGGATTGAGTATGGGCTGTGAACCAAAGAGTCACTGGTTCAATTCCCAGTCAGGGCATATGCCTGGGTTGTGGGCCAAGTGGGGGCCACATGAGAGGCAAATACACTTTGATGTTTCTCTCCCTCTCTTGCTCCCTCCCTTCCCTCTCTCTAAAATAAATAAATAAAATATTTTAAAAAGTTAGTTTTTTAAAAATGTATTTGATTGATTATGCTATTATAGTTGTCCCAATTTTTCCCCTCTGTCCCCCTCTACCTGGTATCCCATTCCCTCCAGCAATCCCCCCCTTAGTTCATGTCTATGGGTTAGGCAAAGACCTACACCCAAGATTACTCAATCGAGCAAAGCTTTCATTTAGAATGGGAGGGCAGATAAAGTGCTTCCCAGATAAGGTCAAGTTACAAGAGCTCATCATCACCAAGTCCTTATTATATAAAATGTTAAAGGGACTTACCTAAGAAAAACAAAAAGATAAAAAATGTGAACAGTAAAATGACAACAAACTCAGCTATCAACAACTAAACCTAAAACAAAAATAAAAATGAACTAAGCAAACAACTAGAATAGGAAGAGAATCACAGACATGGAGATCATATGGAGGGTTATCAGCAGGGCAAAGGATGAGGGTGATGGGGGAAAAGGAACAGGTGATAAGTAGCATAAATGGTAGGTACAAAATAGACAGGGGGAGGTTAAAAATAGTATAGGAAACATAGAAGCCAAAGAACTTAGATGTACAACTCATGGACATGAACTAAGGGAGGGTGAATGTGGGTGGGAGGGGTGGTGCAAGGTATAGGGGAATAAAGGGGTGAAAATGGGACAACTGTGATAGCATTATCAATAAAATATATTAAAAAAGAATTGATTGAAGTTATATATGTTCATATGCATATGAGTTATATATGTTTCATTTGTGCCACAATATTTTTATATTTTCTCATGAAATATATAAAGAAAAATAATCTCCCTCTCTTTGCATAATGCATAGGCCCTCCTAAATTGATGTCAGGTCTAGATTAATGTAACATGATAATAATCAACACATGAATTATTAGAAATTATTCCACCAAACCATAATAAAAGAATATTTTCCTCTGGCAGGCAGAATGCCAACCTGCAAGGGCATTTAATTTCATCTCAAAGTACCTGTAGCCTGTGAAAGTTTAAATCAATGTAAAATTTTTAGAGAACAACTTAACATGTATCAAAGAGAATAGAAATGCTTGTAACTCAGATCTAATGGCTCCAAATCCAAAAATTTATCCAAAAAACTACTTAGAAAAATGCACAAAGGATTATAAGTGTATTTTACAGAGCTTTTCATTATAAATCAGAAACAACTTAAATATCAAACATTAGAAAATGATTTAAAAATAACATGATATATCCACACAACTACCCTATACCCCGTTTTTTCAATAAAATAACACTTTTGAAAGATACTTAATGATATGTGTTCATAACACAAGCAGATATAAAACTGAGTTTATATGTCCAATTATTAAATAGAAGGAGAAATGGAAGGAAAAAGCAAAGAGAAGCAAAGACAAGAATTATGGTAAAAAGGTACTGTATGCTCAAAAGTGAGAATTATCTCCGAGTTATTTGATTGCGAGTGATATTTAATGGTTGCCTATGCTGTGTGTGGAATTACCTGCTTGTGCTTCTGTTTACAGGAGAAACAGTATGTCCATTGAGAGAAGAGTCTCAATAATATTGGATATCTAGGATATTAATGAGCTTTGGGGGGTAAGAAAGATGAGACCTCCAAGGGGGCTAAATAGGAGTGGAAATTTTATTTGGCATACTGTAAAAGTTATAGTGAGACCATGTAAAGGCAGTTAAGAGCCCCACACATCTTCACTCTCTTATTCCTGTTGTAAAGGTTGGCTGACTATGACACATACCCACGCAAATCTTCACTACCTGTCTATTCTAGACTGCTGATCATTCCAGACAAAGTAATCATAGTGGAAAACTAAGAACCTTAACAAAAAACCAAATGGTGAGTAGACATGAAAAGATAGGGGGAAATGCCATTTTAGAAGAAAATGAATGTAAAAATTGATTTTTCTTCTTCACTGACTTTGTCATATGGCTTATCATTTGGCCTCAATCTATTTATTACTTTATATGACAAATGCTACTTCACACAAGAACACCAATCCTGCCTTTTCAATCTCTTAACAAAATTCAGTGACCTACCTATGCCTTGTAGACTCCCAAATTTTCTCTTTGAAGACTTGCCAGGTGATTGTATTGCTTGGGGGTTTGACTTGCATTATGTACACAACACTGAGAAGAGATGGATTTGTGCAATTTACACTTTCCTTTCCAGCACTTCTCTTTTTACATTTGAGTGGGTAAAAGCAAGACCTGTCCCATATAGGGCCAGGAAAACCATTTGGACTGTGCCTCACATTTAGGGAAGGGTTTAGATTTTTGGTGTTTTCCCCAAATTTGTTTGTCTGTATTACTTTATGCTTATAATAAATATAACAAATGTTTGTTCTTATCAAAAACATTTCATTGTAAATGGAAATGTAGTGGAAATAGAATTTTCATGTCACTCATGCACCTATTATACCTTAGTAGTCTCCTCTTGCATCATAATTGAATCCCCATTTTAGTTAACAGATAGAGTAGTGTTGGCTTCTCACTCTAGACAGGTGAGGTCATAGCTGATTGAGACTGGAAGTAAGAGCCAGTCCTCAACCTTCCACATCAAACTAAAATTTGCTAAAAGTCCTAGCAGAGACGGTAAGATGAAGAATGCAAATATCTGCACAAATAATATATTTAAGAAGAATGAATGATGATGTAAGTATCAGTTTTCCTACCCTGATCTGAAGCAAGTATGAGTTGGGGAGAGAGAAGGAAGGAGCAGCAGCGGAGTAAGGGTGCATGTACACCTGGCTCTGAAGCAACCCTGCACACTGCCCCCCACTCCAGGGTTACCCCCAGAGGGAAAGGACCCAGACAATGCAACATGGTCACTTGCCTATGACATTCTCCAAAAACATGGATTATTCAAAGAAAAGAAGAGTATCCAATGTCTTTCTGAAAACTTGAGAAGTGACACCTTCGAAAATGTTTCACATACCATAAGTCAATAAAAGCAATAAAGTAGAGATTGCTAAAAAGGTTGTCCACCATCACAGATGACCCAAGGCAGCCTAGAATCTTCTGTGGCCTTGAAGAGGAAGAGGGGAACCAGCTGAAACTTCCATGTATTATTGCCAAGGAGAAGACAAGGTCAGTGGATTCCAAGATATGTTAAAGACACAACGCAGAAAAAAATAAATCTTAGGTGATGAGCATAGATTACAGTTTGAAGGCCAGGTGAAAATGAGTGTCCTTTGGCATATACCAATTGGCAGAGTTCATACCAGAGAACAAGATGGAACATCTTGCTTATGCCAATTTAGACAGGAGCTGAGAACGGCAGGACAGTGCATTTCCCCAAAGCACACCACCAGAACCTATGAGAATTGACCATATTTTCTACCTAAATATAGAACAGAAACTTGAAATAGGAATTAAGTTGGGCTATAGAAAAATAAGAATTGCTTTTTGCACATCCAAATTCACAAAATGCCTGAGACAAATGAGAAATTTACCAAAATCATATTGTCTGTCATTACACAAAAATGAGAGCTTGAATAGTGATTGAGTTAACTTAAAGAAAAGTAGGTATTTCTTCTATATCAGAATCTGGCAAATGTATTCTCTAATACATACTTATCCACAATTTTTATAACCCTGTTTTAACATTGCTAATAGTCTCATTATATGAAAGAGGCCCTGATAACAAGATAGCATGATCTTCTATTCTTCCATTGAAATTTTGTTTGTGAAATGGCATGGATGGACCTAGAAGGTATAATGCTAAGTGAAATAAGTCAGTCAGCGAAATACAAATACCATGATTCCACTTATATGTGGAATCTAAAGAACAAAATAAATGACCACATTGAAATAGACTCAGAGATTCGGAGAGAGAACTGATGGCTGCCAGAGAGGAGAGTGTTGGGACACTGGGTAAGAGACATGAAGGGGTTAAAAGCACAAATTGCTAGTTGCAAAATAGTCACAGGAAAGTGCCACATTTCTAGGCATTTATCTTTTAGATAATAGCTGGCCTTCATCTCCACTGAGTTAAGGAAGTGAGAGCTATCTCATCCAGGGTACCATGATCAAATCTGGAGGAAATGAGTAGGTTAAGAAGATGGATCCATTGAACTACACTTAGAACTAACAAACCAGCAAAATCTGCTAGATCACCTTATTATACCACTTTTCAGATGAGAGTGCCTCATGCCTCAATTACCTCTCTGAAGATTTTGATGAAACATTTTAAAATAAACAAAAACATTTTAATTACTGTTTCTTTTCCTACTTAAGAGTCATTCTTGCTAAGAAAAAAAGTTTCTGCAGTGTTGCTGCGCCAAGGTGAGCTCTGGCCAATGGAATTTCAGTAGTAAGACCCACATCAATGAAGGGCCAGTGTAACTAAGTTGATCAATGGGGAAATTTTTATGAAATTTTTGAAATAGTAAACCTTAGAAGATATTTCCAGATTGAGTGGTGGACATTGTTTCTAAAAAAGACAGAATGCTAGAGTACTCTCACAGCTATTGAATTTGGTACCATCATTTTTATACACTTTAATTCAATACAAACAGCCCTCTAGAGATTAACAAGGTACATTCTCTTAACAGTATGTATGAAGTGGGAAAAATGTGTATGTGTTTATATAAAATATATTTCATATTCTATTAACATGTTTTAATATTGCAATTTTATAAAAAATACAACTTTAACAAGCTAAACCATAAAGTGCTGTGAATTAAAAAAACATGTTTTCTATGTCTATGTTTGCCATTACACAATGAAAATCTTTGTAATTGAGACGTGTGTGTATTTCACACACACATCCTCACACTGGCTACAAAAATATCCCTTTACCCTAACAGCGTTCTCCAGCATTAAATATCACTGTATATTTGCATAATGTAGAAATTGAAGACATTCTGTTTTATAAATGTCTTTTAAAGTTTTGAAAGTTTTATTCACATGTGGCACAAATCTCCTATTACAAAGTAAGTTTATTTCCTATTAACAATATTATCAATTGAGAACATGATAAAAACAAGAGAAAATTAGTTATGTCCTTTTGAAAATTTTATTTGGGGATTAAATAAAATTGAACCTATTTTAATGGATACAAGCAATATTGAAATGTATATTATTTTGAAGAGAAGAATATTTTATTATAAAAGATTCTATCACTGGCCCATTCCTAACATGAAAGAATGACATTTTATAATATATTACTTCCTGACATTAAAGATTTTATGTAAAGTCTTAGCCTTTGGAATCTTCCAGTTATCATCATTTAACACATTGTACTGGCTGACTTTTAAAGTCTCTGCAAAATCATGCGGCATTTTCGGCCTGACTGGCATTACTCTGTGGCTTTACAACAGATTTTCCTCAGCAGTGAAACCCAGTGACCCAACTAACAGCACCAAAGGAGTGTGAACTCATTAAATACAAGGAGCTCTAATAAACTAAGTTAGTAATCCCTTAAAATATTTTACTTCCCAGAAATCTTTTGTTCCTAATGATTTAGCTTTAATGGGAGATTATCCAGAATCATTTTCAATAGGGCCATTCCAAAGAAATCTAGTCTAATTAAAGCTATTTAAAACAGTGTTCTACCCTTCCCCTCTTGGGAAAGTTTCTTTAAAATTTTAAGAGCTATATCCCTTGTAAATAATTAAAAAACATTAAGGATGATTTTATTATTCTACATTTCTACCTTTCTACATTTCCCCTTTTTTATTCTCTTCCGTTATTATTTACCCACTCCCATGTTTTTCTGGAGTTACTGCACTTGACTCTTTTCTCCATCTCCATCCCAAATGGTCACTTGGGTCCCAGTTACTACATCCTGTTCTGCCTTTTATTTCTCTCCCCCTCGCCCCACCATGCACCTTTGTTTTGTTTCCTCCATCCCTAAAGCATGTCTTTTAAAATCTCACTCTCTTTTAGATCCTAAGTGTATTCTGGTCAGCAATTATTAGATTCCAGTTATTTACATTCAGGTTTTGCTGACCCATCTTTTTCAACTTAACCATCTCAAAATCCTCATTGTAAGCGTCAGGAAGTGATAGATAACTATGAAGATTTTATTTACTTATATAGAGAGGAAGGGAGGGACAAAGAGAAGAAGAGAAACATTGATTGGTTGCACTCCCCAAACCCACGACCTAGGCCTGTGCCCCCACTGGGAATCAAACCAGTGACCTTTCACTTTGTGGGACAATGCCCAACCAACTGAGCCACACCAGTCAGAACTAAAAACTAATTTTTAAAACCAACTTGCATTCAACAGCTAACATTCTAACATAATTAATTATCTGCACAACAGATTCACTTCATTTTCTTGCTTTAGAGCAGCGATTCTTAACCATAGTTACTTTTGCTCCCTAGGGGACAACTGGCAATGTCTGAAGACATTTTTGGTTGTCCCAAATGGGAGGCTCTAGTAGCTAGAGTGAAAGAGGGCAGGAATACCACTCATCATCCCACAATGCACAGCATAGTCCCCCACTACAGAGAATCATCTGGTTCAAAATGTCAACAGTGCCATAGCTGACAAAGCCTACTAAATGAAGAAGTTTGTGATACATGTTTAATTACATTTAAATATTAGAACATGTGAAGAAAAATAACAATCCACTGAGTAGTTCAATACAATAATATGGTAATGGTTCCCCTCCTGTTTTTATTGGGTTGGACAAAAAGTCCATTATATATTTTTTCTGTACAATGACTCTAATAGCACTTAGTTGTCTTTAACTTCATTTGAAACAATTTTCTGAGATTATGCTGTGACAGCTGTCATATCAGCATGCATTTTTTTAAATGTATCAAAACTGGTGAATATTTGTACAGCCATCTTAATATTGAAGATGGAAGAAAATATGCAACAGTTTTGGTGTATTTTGCTTTATTTCAAGAAAGGTAAAAATGCAACTAAAATGAAAAAAAAATTGTGCAGTATATGGAGAAGGTGCTGTGACTAATTGAACATATCAAAAGCAGCTTGCAAAGTTTTTTGGTACTATTGACATTTTGGACAGATATTTCTTTGCTGTGGGGCTGTCTTATGCACTGGAAGATGTTTAGCAGCACCCCTGGCCTCTACCCACTACAAGCCAATAGCTGGAGAGAGCTGATATACTCAATATATCCAAATCAATGAAGTTATTGGTGAAAATGAAAAATGTGTCCTTTATTTATGGAAAAACAAGCTAAAAAACTTATTGTTCAACCCAATAAGAACCATTTCAAGAAAAGAGAAAGATGTACAGAGGAGGATAAAATGGAGAAGACATTGTAATATACAAAAAAATCATCTTTCAAAAGCAAATATGAAAAACGAGTTGCTAACCTAATAATTTAAAAGACTGTTTTTATCATTCTATTTCCCCAACACATTTATCTCATTATATTTTCATGATAGTCCATTGAGAAAGTGGGAACATCATAAAGTTTTCATTAAAAGCGTGAGCTTTGTGGGCAGCACTCTGGGGTCACATTTCAGCTCTCATGCTTTCCATTTGTGTAATATTTATCAACTTAACCTCTGTGCAGCTCTGTCTCTCATCTGTAATATGGGGATAGGAACAGTATACATTTTGTAATGTTTTTGTGAGAGTAAAACTAGACATTAAGTAAAGTGCATGGAGTATAAGAAGCATCTTGCAGGTGTTTGCTTCTATTGGCATCTTTATTTTTATTATGATTACCATCATTGCCATTGTCATTGTCTCATAGATTAGGAAACTGGGACTCAGAGAAGCCTAGCAAAATAGCTTATAGGCCACAACATGGGTATTGGACTGCACACACATCTGACTCCAGGCTTGGAGCTATAGCTGTATAAAGTCAGGCGTCAGAAACTCGCTCAAAGGCCCCCGAGTTGCTCTGACATCTCTTGGAGGCTCTGCCATGCCAAACTATTAGCCTGCTTGTTCAATTGTGTTTTCTCCTTAAGTAATTCAGACTTTATTTGGGACTTGAATATTTTGTCTTCAGAACTAATGTTTGTTTTGGATGCACTTGAGGATATTTACCAAATAATTCAACATCTTAAAGTTTAATATAATGCCTATGATAAACAAATGTGCTATACAGCTCAGTACAGTTAATGCTATACCCTCAAAGTTGTCTGGAAACAGGAATATTTGCTAAATTGATTGCTAGCTTTTTCTCCCTTCCCTGCATCATCCCCAACCCTCTGCCACTCCCAGCTTGCTCCTTCCTAACTTCTTCAATCATTCTGAGAGAAAAAAAGGGAGAGAAATACACTACTAAATCATTGGTCTCAAATTACTAGGGGTTAATTAGTTCAATAATTAACAGAGCAATGAGGCCACTCACTATCGATCTTATCTTTATCACTATGTGATTGTTTTTTCTGCTTGCCTGTTTCACAGTCTTTTGCCCCAGAAACAATCATGAGATTACAATTTGTTGACCAATACTCAGCTTTCATTTCCTGATTCAGACAGGACACCTCCTTTTCCAGATACTGACCTCTTCATCAAGATTTTTCTTAGAAGTTGAACACCGATTTCCATTATTTTGGCTACAGCTGCTGAATTTAGCTCGTTTATAAGTTTGGCATTTTTCTTATGATGACCTTATGACTTCTAACTCCCTGATCATTCAACAACCGAAAAACCACCTGAGCAGATGAACCATAACAAAGCAAAAGCTCCAGATCCTCATACAATTGTATAGGTTTTTTCTTGTACTTAAGCCATAACGAAGATAGTTACCTTAGCCTAGATTACTCTGTATTTTCACTCATATTGTTATTTACAATTTTTTTCCTTTTCTTTGATTCAAGAAATAGAATAACTCTTTCTTGGCTACTATAATTTTAATTTAAATCCCATGCATTATTTTCTATCTTTCCTAATTTACCACTTCATAACATGCATTCCCTTCTTTCACAACCCTCCCCAGTTTTTAGGAAAAGCAGTGCTGCTTCACCGCTGCCCTGATATCACTGTTACTAGCAGCGAACGTGACAACAACAGCAGGAACTTCCATCTGACTGGAGGGGGAAGAGCCGAGTTAGAGAAAGGGGTGAGAGAGGACTTGACTCACAACCGAAGTATGAGCATTTCAGGCAGTAGTTTTTTTTCACATTATATATCATATAAGCACTTGTATTAGTTTCCTGTTGCTGCTGTGACAAATGAACATAAACTTGATGAGCAAAACAAAGCGCAAATGTGCTAACTTACAGTTCTGGAGGTCCAAAGTCCAAACCGGGTCTCCCTGAGCTCAAATCAAGGTGTGGGCAGAGGTGTTCTTCTCTGGAGTCACTAGGAGAGTATCTGTTTCCATTATCCTTACCTTCTCTAGAGGCCACGGGTATTCTTTGGTTTAGCGTCCTTCTCTCCATTTTCAAAGTCAGTCAGCTGCGACTCAGGCCTCTTACACTGCCTCGCTCTGACTCTCCCAAGGTCCTTTCTCATTTGCAAGGACTCTTGTGATTACCTTAGGCCCACCTGGGTAATCTCAAGGCCAGGCAAACTAATTCCATTCGCAGTCTTCATTCCCTTTGCCTTGTAATGCAACATAGTCACATGTTCTGGGAATTAGTGTGTGGACATCTCTGTGGGGAGGGATTGCTCTGCCTACCCTAGTGTTGTTTGTTTTAAGTTTCCTTTTTTATCACTTTTAAGTCATGTAAATTAGAAAAAAGCTAGAATTGAAAATATTTCCTTTCTCTCAATACCTCTTAAAGTCCCAGCTAGCTCACTATTTTTCTGGGCTATCCCAAAAAAACTCACAACACCTGTCCTTGTATGTATGTCCCTCTCAGAACAAAGATTACAAGAAACCTTGTGGAATAATTAGTAGGCTTTTTATGAATTGGTAAAACAAGATATGAATAAATAAGTGCCAAATAAAGGTTTAATAGAACCAAACAGACCTAATCATTTAACTGATTTCTGTTCTCATGAACATTTTTAAAGCTTTAAGTAAAGGAAAACTTATAAGTTGAAAGTAGTCCTAACCCTACTACAATGGAAAAGCAGTATCTCTTTTAAATACATTCATTCAGACCATGTTATCATGGAAATATTATTGTCAATAATTATATATTTCAGATTATGATGAAATATTTCATAATGTAGATGAACTATAATTTCTATTGCAAGTTCTATGGGATTTTGAACTACTCCTTAAAAGATGAATAAATATCCCTGTATACATATCTGTGTGTGCTTTATCTTATGCCCCATAATAAAAAAATATTACAGCTTTTCTAATTTTTGATTTAAAGAAAGCTTTTAACGCAAGTGGCAGGGTTATAAACATGATTACAAGTACTTAGTAAAGAACCCAGCATATCCTGAGGGGTCAGTAAATTTTTCTGAGAAAAATGGATGAATGGTCGTGATCACTTAGAGTTAGGGCTGCAAACTGTGATCAGCCTGGATGGCGTGAGCAATCTCACATGCACACACTGTGCAGAGCCAGCACAGCCACATCTCTCCTCAATTTTTTTTCAAATGACGGATTATACTGTTTTGAAGCAGCAACTCTCAGCCTTGGTCGCACATTATAATCACCTGGGAAGTTTTAGGAACTACTGCAGAGTAAGCACTGGTTTTTAAAAGCTCTCTGGGTAATTCTACTGTGCAGCCAAGGTTTTATATTCTATTACTCAGGCTTTGTATCAGAAAAGACCATAAAATTAGAATCTCCAGACATAGAACATGGGCAATAGCATTCTCCCAAGCTACGTAGGTGAATAAGAAGTGCAGACCATGGCTGGTGTAGCTCAGTGGATTGAGCGCGGGCCTGCGAACCAGAGGATCGCGGTTTGATTCCCAGTCAGGGCACATGCCTGGGTTGCAGGCCAGTTCCCAGCAGGGGACACACGAGAGACAACCCTACATTGATATTTCTCTCCCTCTCCCTTTCTCCTACCCTTCCCCTCTAAAGATAAATAAATAAAAATCTTTAAAAAAAAAAAAAAAAAAAAAAGAAGTGCAGACCAGGTTGAGGACCACTGAAAGGGTCCTAAGGATCAATTCTCCAACATATTTGTTTTCTGGGTGAATGTAAGTGAGACCTGAGTGCTCAATAGTCTTTCCCCAAAGTTAAATGGCTATTTATATTTCATGTTAGATGTCAGGCCACATTTAGCAATTTTAAAAGAAAAAGAAAATGAAAATCAAGACTGTGAGATATCACCTTATACCTGTTAGAATGGCTATTACCAATAACACAAGAACTAAGTGCTGGTGCGGTTGTAGAGAAGAGGGACCATCATATATAGCTGGTAGGAAGGCAAATTGGCACAATCACTATAAAACAATATGGAGGTCTCTCAAAAAATTAAGAATAGAGTTACCATAAGATCCAATAATCCCTCTTCTGGGTATTTACCTCAAAAATTTTAAAACACTTATTCATAAAGGTATATGTACCCTTATGTTCATTGCAGCATTATTCACAGTGGCCAAGGCCTAGTAACAACCTAAGTGTCCTTTGATGAATGATTAAGTAAAGAAGAGGTGGTACATATGTATAATGGAATACTACTTAGCCATTAAAAAGTTGAGATAGTGTCATTTGCAATATAGATGGATCTTGAGAGTATTATGCTAAGTGAAATAAGTCAGATGGAAAAGCACAAGAACTGTATGACTTCACTCATATGTAGGATACAAAACAGAAAGGAACAAATGAACAAGTGAAACAAACAAAAACTTTATATATACGAAGAACGGAATGGTGGTTACCGGAGGAGAAGGTGGACAGGGGAAAGACAATGAGGGTAAAGGGGTCAAATGCACGGTGAATGAAGGAGACTAGATTTCGAGTGCTGAGCCTACAAGTGGAGCGTTCAAATGTCGTTATTATAAAGTTGTACACCTGAAATTTATATAACATTAACCAATGTTACCCTAATACATTTAATTTAAAAAATAATCCCTGGAGGAAAAAATCAAAGAGTTTTCGGATTACCAAAAATAGATGAAACTGTGGCATTATTTAGCATCTTCCACAAAAACTACCCCATTATGCATCTTATCTATTTATTCCTTCTTCTCCTCTAGTCAGATTATGTACTGAGTCATCTGGGCTCACCTTGCATTTTAAGTGATTCTGAAAGCCTCAATTTGGGGAGAGTTTGGGGTCCCATGTCCCGATAATCAGTCTACCAATGTGTTTACGGCTGGGGTTTAAGAGAATGAAAACAATGGGAAAAGAGAAGATACATCTTTAGAGGACTGACTGTTCTGTGCTGGGTTTCCTGTGTGGAAAATCAAACGACTTGCCACTAATTGTTTGTGTGCAAAAGTCTTTGGCAGCGGTGCCAACAAAAGCACTGGATAGTGTGTCTGTTCAAAGCAAAACACATCAAATTATGTATTCAGCAAATCCTTATTATCAAGACCTTGGTCATGTGAATGACTGCCTTTTTAGTCAGGCTTCAGGAGGCCCTTCCTGTGAACAGAACGCCTGGCCTATTAAGCAGAGAGCGGCCAAGACAGAGCCACAGGTGGCCTGACTTGGCAAGTGATTAAACACCAGCCACACTGAGGACAATAAAAAATGAACAGGATTTTCCATCTGGTTTTCAATACGTATATACAGCACGGAAGAGTTTCTTGGGGAAAACTGAGTGTTATGATTGAGCATAAATGCCCAATTTATTTCCTTACGTTACCAAGTCCATCCTTAAGTTTGGGGATTTTTTATTCAAAACAACTGATTTAAAAGTCTGCACAAAGACAGTATTTTCACTGAATAGTAAGTAGTTCTATTCTTTTAATTTTTCCCCATTTCTTTTTACATTTTTAAGGATTCATTGCTACTATTTACATTTTCTGTAACTTTAGAGAAAGGGCGTATAGTCCATGTGTGTTGAGAATTTTACACATCGCAAACTTCATCTTCTGTCTCACTCTCAGACACAATACCCTGCTCCCAAGATGTCAGTCACCTAACTATACAGACCTGTGCACTCATTCTCTCTTGACAGTATGTTCATATATTTCTTATCAGTCTGATCCTTTCCAAGCTCCTGAGATACTCATGTTAACCCAAACCTTATTGTAGCTATCACTTTTCAATTTTACCCTACATTATGTTCGGTACAAAATCCCACCTCAACGCCACCTATTGCCTCTCCTGTAAATCCTCTGAATGAATGTACCTGTAATGAACAATATATGAGCAAACCCTTACACCTGTGTCTGGTTGTCTTCGTTCTCCTGCTATTCTTAGGGTTATAAAGTCCACCCCAGAGACATGGCTACTGAAAACTAGGACCAGAGCCAGGGAAACTGCATCTTACTCCAGGTTCTGCCTCTTCACAGACCTGCCGGAAAAAAACAATTTCAGGGCCCTATTTTCTTCATCCATAAAATAAGAATAAAAATTGTGTACCTTACTATTCATAGTGGTTGTTAGGATCAAGCAAGCTAATGAAAAGTGAACATCTCAAAAAGGCATGTGACTGGATTTTTTTGTGTTGAAAAGAGGAATTTCCATATTTCAGAATTAAAATACTTTACAGTTTGAAGGAAACTAAAATACAACTAGTCTAACTTACTAGTAAATGTAAAAATTTACTCTTATTCTCTGACAGATGGTCATCAATTTTTGCTTGAGTATATTTACTGATGGGAATTATTTATATCTAAAAGCAACTCAGTCCAGTCTTAACAACATCTATTCAAACATGACAGCATAACAAAATAAAATAGCACAATCTCTGATGTAGTGTATAAACGGACAAAATTTTACCACAGGATGTTAGGAAAGCAAAACAAAGCAATGTATTTCCTTGTTTCTTTTTACTTTTTGTCATTATTACCAAAGGATAGACGATTTATAGTCATACCCAAGCCTTTAAAAAAATTAGTACAAGTCAGACCACAAACATAAAACCAGTCATTTTCTGTTCTAAAACTTTGAGTCCTGCACTCTTAAGATATTAGAGGATCCATCTTGCAGTGGTTTCTAAATTTAGCAAATCTAGGTTTAACTACAAATAACTAACGAAAAAGGAAACAGTGAGAAGAATAGTAAAAGGTAGTAAGAGGCTGAAGGCCAAAAGAAATCCTTCAGTAGTTACAGCTATCAAAGGCATCTAGTGTTATGACCAATAAAAAGGTATGCAACAAGTTAACAGGGAAATGCTCATGAAAACCACAATTATTGTCTGTACACACAACAGCTTGCTTAACAAGAAAGTAACTGACAATACAAAGTGACAGTGAAAATGCGAAGTGACTGGAACTCTTACCCACGGCTGCTGGCAGTGTCAACTGGGACAACCACTTAAAACAATTACCTGGCTATATGTAGAGTAACACTAAAAATGGCTGTGGCCCAGCAAGTCTGAACCAGGGGATGTACTCAAAAATAATGACTTCTTGTGTCCACCAAAAGACATGTACAAAAATATAGATAGGATCCTCATTCATAATTGTCCGAAACTGAATTTGACTTGAATGTCCATGCACAGTGGGATGGGTAAATAAACTGAGCAGTCTTCACGATGCTCGAAACAAACCATGGCTCTGTGCGACAGCTTTAATGGATCTCACAGACATAATGATCAGCAAAAGATGATAGACTTCCCAGAGGAAATGGCATATGATTCTACTTACCTGAGGTTTAAGGGAAGAAGACATTAACTCATGATGCTGCAGGTGATAATTATGTTTCCCTTTGTGGGCTGTCCTGGGAGGGGCACGAAGGAGCCTCCAGAGGCGCTGGAGGTTTTCTCTATCTTGATCTATGTGCTGGTTACACAGGCATCTAAATTTATCAGACTTAATTGATTTGCATATTTAAGAACTGTACACACAAAAACTACTACCAGCAGAGGTTTATAGCTTTACAATATTATATTCTAAAAGACAATTCACCTTTCTTTTCCACCTCAGCCTGTCTAAAATACACCAAAATAATATTGCATATAATAGTCAGTTGAAAAGAGTTGCCAAGATTTTAATTTGAATTAATTACTGTGTGTGAAGAAAAAAAAAAAGCCGCTCTATATCTGTATATCTTGACAGGAAGAACATATATTTAGCACTTCTGAATATCCTTCTATTTACTTATCGCAAGGGTTCATTAAAATGAGTTTCAGAGTTTCTCACTGATAAAGCATTCTTGGAAAAAAAAAAAGTACTTTAAGTAGAAGTTACTCTGTTCACAACTAAGGCAAAATAGGTATGACCAAAGCCAACAAATGGATTTAATTGAGAAGGATTACTTTGAAACTTTTGGAATTCTATAGCAAATTTGATTAAAATGACGTGTACCCCATAACTCCCTTGAAAGATGGAATTTGATAAACAGTCGCTTTGAAAAGCATTCTAACGATATATACCCGAGTATAATGAATTCGAGGACCTAGAGTTTTCAGCCAGTACTTCCCTAAGGCAAACACTACGGGAGGGGAGGCTTGTTCTTCTTGTCCCTGACCTCCCTTCCCTGAAAGCTACACAGCTCCCTGAGCTCCAAAGTATGCTCACTACTTTAACGTATTCAAAACTCTGCTAATAGCATCCCCTCCCTTAGTGAGGAATATGAAAAGTAACCTTACTCTTCTGCTGTTCATAAGATAAAAATTAAAGAAAAGTACAGACCAAATACCTAAAACAGCTGGTACTTTAAAAATAATTCACACAACACACACATACCCATGCAAACGCAGAGGAGAGAGGGACAAAAAACTCTAATCTCTTCCATCAGTATCTTTTTCAGTTGAGTGGG
Organism: Glossophaga mutica; assembly: GCA_039655065.1. NCBI lineage: Eukaryota > Metazoa > Chordata > Mammalia > Chiroptera > Phyllostomidae > Glossophaga > Glossophaga mutica. The sequence continues at coordinate 74,462,000 of CM077313.1, read as the reverse complement.
AAGAGAAATGAATCACACAAAGGAGGAGACAGGATCCATCGGAGACGTGAATGTCAAATGCTTACACCTTTTATTATGTCATTAGCTGGTAAGGCACAGAGGAAAAGTCAGCATTTCTGAAAAGGGGACAGAAACCCTGCTCCTTGAGAGAGCAGGTAACTTAAGCCATGCGTTTAGTGAGAGAACTAGTTTAGGAGTCTCTGCTGATAGGAAGGTGCTGCTCATTTGCAGTTTGCTGCTCACCTGTGCCTTCCTCTTAAACCCCCGCCCTCCTCTTCTCCACCCTACACTTCTGTTGGTTTTGTTTTCTGTATTGAAAAGGTAGAAGGTGTGTTCTTAGAAGCAAGGAAAACACTCCAGTTTCAAGGTAGTTCAATTCTTTTGTTTTTATTCAATAAACAGTCAATAAACTTCTGTATACAAAGCACTATTGTAGGTCTAGGAGAGAAAAAAAGGAGTGTAAAAGGCAAATAAAACATACTCTTGGACACATTAACTTCAAATTGTTTTAAAGTCTGCGGAGGGAATGAGGGTAGTGGAGTCATCTGAAACCACCCAAAAAACTTGAATCCAATCAAGGGAGTACAAGAAGGAAAGGATATCCAAACCGCATCATATCTGGAATAATTTGACTTTACTTTTCCTCAGGAAATAAGGGTGTGTAATGACAGCGAAGACTATTGAAAAATCTGGTTTTGGCCCTGGCAGAATGGCTCAGTTAGTTGGACCATCATCCCCTACACCAAAAAGGAAGTATATCCCATTTCCAGTTAGGGCACACACCTAGGTTGCAGGTTCAATGCCCAGACAGGATTCCATATAGGAGGCAACTGGTCAATATTTCTCTCTCACATCAATGTTTTTCTCTCTCTCTCCCCCTGCTTCCTCTCTCTCTAAAGTCAATAAATATATTGTCAGGTGAGAATCAAAAAAAAAACCCAACAAATCTGGTCCCGTGTCATGGTGAAGACACAGTCTAATGGTCTGTGGGTATGAGTGTAGGACAGAACCGAATTCAAATTATCCTGTGAAAAGGTATGTATAGGATAAAACAAGTAATTTTGGTTTTAGGAAGCTAAGTACATTCAACTATTGCTAGCATTACCTATTTATTTATAGATAAAAAAATAGGGAAATGAAATCAGTTTATTTCAAGAATTGAATTATTTATAACAATAATTCTAATTTTCTCTAAAAAGTAAAATTTAGTCTATGAACTAAATTTAAAAAAGAAAGACAGCAGGTTATTAATATCTAATGGAATGTTGCTTCATACTCCTTTTGAGATTTAGTCACTAAAGTAATAAAAGAATGAATAACAGACATTAGAACTTAAGTTGTTCCATTAAACTAGTTAAGTAAATTAATAAATAATGTGTTACAAAGAGATCACTTTTTATAAGAAGTGGCAAAAAGAAAAATAAAGGAATTATTGAATTTTTTGGTTAAATGGAGCTTAGATATTATTTAATAAATTTTTGTTTTAAAAAGGGGAAGGTAGTGGAAGTTGTTCACATTAAAGATGCATTTACAGCCCTGGCTGGTGTGGCTCCGTGGATTGAGTGCCAGCCTGTGGAACAAAGGGTCGCTGGTTCAGTTCCCAGTCAGGGCACATGCCTGGGTTGTAGGCCAGGTCCCCAGTGGGGGAAGTACAAGAGGCAACCACACATTGATGTTTCTCTCCCTCTCTTTCTCTCTCCCTTCCCCTCTCTAAAAATAAAATAAATAAAATCTTAAAAAAATAAAGATATATTTACAAAAAATTAAAAACTGTACTGGGAGTCAGATGATTTTGATTCAGAAATCTACCCTGCAACTTAACAGTTTATGTCCTGAGCAAACCATTTAACCTGTCTAACCTTAAGGTTATCAGTCAAAAGAGATTTAACAACCTCATAGGATGGTCAGTCTCCTGGGATAGTCAACTTAGGCAAACAAGAAGAGCAGAGACAGAATCATGGATACAGAGAGCATCTTGATGGTTGCCAGATAAAAGGGGAGTGTCAGGGAATGTGTGAAGAGGTGAGGGGATTAAGAAGTACAAATAAGTAGTTACAGAATAGCCAGGGGATGGAAAAAGTACAGTACAGGAAATGAAGCAGCCGAAGAATATATATACCCATGATCCATGGCCATGAACAATGCTATGGGGATGGCCTGAGGGAGTGGGGGGTACTGGGAGTGGAAGGGGGCAAAGGGGGAAAATTGGGACAACTGTAAGCATAATTATTAAAAAATAATTTTCAAAACTACTCCATGAGAAGATGATTTATGATCTGCTTTGCTTTCCTCAAATATTGGTTATAATTTTGAAGCTTCAGTCCATAAAGCTATGGAAGAGGCAGAACCAGGATTGGAAACACAGGTTTTTCACTCTCAGTTCGATAGGTTTGGTCAGCACAGGACTCTGCTTGGGTCGTCCCTGTTTCTGGAGGGGCCAGGTGAGTCTAGAGGGCTCACAGCGAATGGTCTGCTCCAGCTGTAATTGGCCTTACTGCACACATAATAACTCTTCCTACTTGTGCAGTTTCAGTGCAAATTTAAAAAGCAATGCTTTTTTCACATGGATCCCTCTCACAGCCCACTAATAATCTGCCCTGGTTGTCAGAACTTCGAGGTTTCAGGCAGAACACTCAGTGTGCTGAGAAGGCTCTTGCAGCCCATGAGCCACTGGCCAGAAGCAGAGCTGCGGTGCCCACAGGAGCCAGGGATGACCTCCTGACGGCAACAAAAAATGTTCTTCCAGCTAATCCTGTGGCAGCTATGCAATGATGTTGTCAGACACAAGGCTCAAGTCTGTTTCAATGTCCCTTGGAAATTCTGATGAGTATGGCTAGGAAAAATGCTGGTGTACTTTGAGAGAAAATAATCCAGCCAAAGCTATTCTCCTCAAATTGAAAAGTATCATGAAATTAGTGAGGAGATTAGACTAATTACAGAAGCCTTTTGGGCCCTCAAGTCACCTGCAGTGGAGGCAAGTCTTCTGAAGTCACAAACTGTGTTTGCCAGCACTTAGTAGGAGATATGAACAGGTCCACCTTTTCCATAGGGCTTACAGTGGATTTTCTCAACTATGAGAGAAAAGTAAGTCTCCTAAAATTTCACTTCAGAGTTAAGATGCTTCATCTTGAAGGACAAAAATACTCCTTCAAAGAGATACCAAAATCTCTCCATCCCAAATGCTTGAGACCAAAAATATCTGAAAGGATCTAAGAAGAATGTAAAACATCAGAGGAAATAGGTAATAGTTTTGAAGAAAATATTCAGCTTTGGTAAAGCCTAAAGCTGATTGCACAGTAAGTTGCTAAACAGTAGGCAAGAATGGCAGAGCTAAAGGAACAGAAAGAAATGATTGGATACTTTAACTCACAAGAAAATAGGTTACAAATGATAGCAAGTCAGTTAAAATCCATGACTGCATCTGGACTGAAGCTGATAAACTTACCTGCTCTCTTTATAGAAGATTATATGATGTCAACAGGAAATGGAAAAAAAAGAGTGAAGCAGAAAATGGTGACCGATATTACTGGTCAGATGTTGATTTCAGGAAATTCTTTGATGATATTAACTAAAATATTAGCTTAAACTCAAAAGAGAAAAACAAGGAATATTTTTAATCACATGAAGAAAATTGTATGCATGAATTACTTATAGTTCAAATTTAAAAGTCTCCAACCAGACAAGTGTGAAAATTTTAAATTTCAAAGTGAAGTTCAAAGGCTTCAGCTAAAATCCCAGAGACTTCATAAACTATATCCAGAACATGAAATGCAACTTCACAAAAAAATCAATGGAGAAGGGAATTGACCACTCAGAAATAGAGGGGAAACTTCACAAAGTGTATGAAAACATCAAACTCTTACATCAAAACCTTGACTCCTACAGGAAGATGGCAAAACACCTGGAGGAAAAAAGTCAAAAAGCACCATTGCCTTTGAAGGTGGAACAGTTCTCATGAGAAAATAGCTCAAGAAAGTTGATTGGCTGTTCTGTTGACCAAGAAAAAGAAGCAAACATTTAACTTTTGACCCATTTTAACAGTATTTCAAATTTCTGTCACCTTTATAAGCATATATTTGAACCAAACATCAGCTTTCCTTACCTATGTTATTTCCACTGCTTTTGTAAATTAATTTCATTATCACTATTATTGTGTGTGGTTGCCTAAATGAGCATTATATTTTAATACATCAGAAAATCTAAAAATGTTTCAGTCTTCCATTTGTATACTTTGGAAACTAAATAATTCTGAAAAATTCTCTTGGGCTATCCCTCTGCAAATCCAGGTTGCTTAAACCAGGTATATTAATAAATCAGTCAGGATAGTAATTGATTAATGGATTAAACAATGACTAGGAGTTGCTTGTAGAAACACACTAGGATAGAATGATTGGTAAAAGCAGTGTGAGGACCAGAACAAAGGATATATAACTTTCAGGGGAACAAAAAAAAAAAAAAAAACACCAGAGAGAAGCAATTAATTTGTACTTCACTCTGGCGGCCTGGGCCTCCTGCAGACACCAGGAGGGGCGATTCTGGATGCCACCGCCCGTGTCACAGGCTCGTTCCGCCCCGTGGTGTTGGTTGTTGATAAGCACGTGTTTATCTAAGTCCGGCAGCCAGCTCTTCACTGATAATCACACCGGTCTGAAGCACAGCGTCGAATGGCACTGTGTCGTCATCAATTTTCTGTACACGTGTGGACCTGGAGCAAAACATAGCAGGTAGTGAAGATAGATTTCAGAAACTACAGAGAGAAATACTAGAGAGAACCACTCTCGGCCTCTGACTTCTCCTTATATTTTCTAGCCAAAAAATATCAAATGTGGGGAGTTGGCTAAGACAAGGAGAAGAATGAGAAAGTGACATTATGCAAGTAAGCTAAAAGTTATATGTACAACAAACTATAACAAGATTTTTATCTTTTCAATGAAAGGCATAGCTCATAAAACTGCCAAAATTTCCAAGTTAAAAAAGAAAAAAAACAGGCTCTTTTTCCCAAAAGTGTTTGTTAATAAAAACAAAATAGAAAAAAATAAACAGAAAAATTAGTCCTAAAAATAGACAATATTTATTGTAAACTTACTCGGTACCAGGTCATGGATTATCTCATTCAAAGTTCACAACAATGCAAGGAGCTGGTCATTTTCAATGCTTGGATTTTCAAGCTGAAGAAATGAATTTTTAGAAAGGTTAGATAGCTCACCCTGAATCTGAACCTGTCATTGTCTTACTCCCACTCCCGTGAAGTTCTCTCTTAAAGAATGCACATGCTGCCCTTTCAAGTCAGCCCCGAGGAATGAGACTGCTTTCATCCTGACAACGGAACACCCTCGAGGAAAGCGTAGTGACTTAAGATGATTCACCAAAAATCGCCTACGGGGTAGGTAGCTTGGGGAGAAAAATTCTCTTTAATTTTCTAATGTCTCCTGAAGTTTAAACATGGCAAAAGAAATAGGATCATCTCTTCCTTTTAATATAAATTCCTCTGCAGTGTGAATATCTGAAAAACGTCTGAATTGGTGTCACAGCAGCTTAGAAAATAATGCAAGAATTATTTCCCGGCTCCTAGTCTCAGTTGTTACAATAAATAAATAAATAAAATGCGTTTGTTATTATGCCTTTCTAGCCTATTCTGTAGTACCAGAGATGGTGACAATTTTCATTTTAGAAAGCCATAAAATAGCTACAGAAACATTTTCAGTGTTCACCTAAGTGTAAACTCTGAATAAGTCACATAAGCCTTTAATCTCTAAGTAGAATGGGACTTTAAACATTATTTTTGTATTTATGCATTTTTTGAAGAGAATAGAAAGCTAGCATCAATTATATATTAGCTAAAATACAAAATATATAAGAATTGAAAAAGCACAAAAATTATAATAATAATGAAATGATTAACAAATTTATTCAATTTGCTGGATTTATTTATATTACATTCCAAATATTTTTGAATTGATGGCTACAATTCTCATTTTATATCTTTTGGTAAATAAATGAATAGCATATGTATATGATTTCCATGTTGCTGGACTGAGAAAATTTCCCTTGTATCTTCTGCTCTTCAAAGGTTATCATTATTATGGGTAGTTGACTCTATGGTTCTTTCATAAATTCATGTTTTTATTTATGTGTGAATTGAAAACAGAAATCTCGCTGTTAGAACATGGGCCCAAAAACTTGTGAAAATGACGGTTTTCTGGTTACTCATGACCACTTTTTTTCCTAGGCCTCTTCTTACACCCTTGAGATTTCATTCACTGTAATAGACTAGCCTATACTAGTACATTAACTCTCAGAGGTGATATCTGTGGTACAAATAGAAGCTCCCAGAGGCTAAAGGACAGACTTTATGAAGTTTAGGATGGATGGTTTCTTGTAACATCAATAATTCAAATTGTGTTCTATATTCTAGAAATACTTTAAAATTACAAAAACAGAATAATGAGAAGAAAAAAAATTGTGCTATCTTTAAAATTTTTAATTCACTATTTCATTTTCCCATGAAGAAATTCAACAATATTAAGTAAGTACCTGTTAAGAACTTGTCTTCCCACTAGAGATTAAACATAAAAAGACTAAAATGCAGCCTTGCTGTCAGGAAGGTCCTGGAAGAAGCCACTGAGCAATCATTACATTAGCACTATGAGTTCCATATTAGGCATATGCACATGGAACAGCGGAAGTACAAGCCAGTAGAGGCCAAAATATTCCACGTGAGGCAGAATGAGAAACATCATGAAAGCCTTCAGAAAAGGGAAAAATATTAAAAATGACTTTTGAAGAGTAAAGGCATACAGCAAGGTGGCAGGGACTTTGGTATGGAAGACGCAGCAGGTGTCACAGCTCCTGGCTCATGAGTGGCACTGGGAGGGGTTAGAATGGCAGGGGATGCAGAGGCCAAATCATGAAAAGCCTTCAATTCTACGCCAAGAGTCTGATGTTATCCTCTGAGCAATGACGTGAATGTTAATTTTGTGTTACTATTTCTCTAAGAATCCCAATTAAAACAAATGGAAAGCTACCAAAAAATTGTAACCAGAGAATAATATGATCAGTTTTACATTTCGAAGCATAATTTCAGTGACGGGAGTGGAATTCCACCATTTTGTTAATTTTTTAAAAAGTGTGTGTGTGTGTGTGTGTGTGCGCGCGCGCGCGCGCACACACACGCGCGCACGTATGTTTCTTTCCAACCTGGGCTGGGCAGAATGGCTCCTGCAAAGAAGGGCAATGAGAAAAAGCAAGGCCATTCTGCCATTAACGAGGTAGTGACCAGAGAATACATCACCGGCATTCACAAGCGCATCCATGGAGTGGGTTTCATCCTAAGAGAAATGACATTGAGAGTGGGAGACTGAGCAATTCATTTAAACGAGCAAAACTACATTGTATGCAAATCTAGGCCCTTCACATAGATTCTTCATGCAATTCGTAGAATGACTCTATGGAGCATTATTATTCCCGTGATTATTTTTGCTGAGTATGAGAAAGACTAAAGCTGACACATCTTGCACGTGGCCGAGTGGGATTCAGACTCAGGGAGGGCCGAAGCTCACCCACACCCCTTCACAGGCAGTGTGGTGACCGTAGTGCGCTGCCTCTCACTTGGCTATCAGAGTCGCAGGGATAGAAAGCCGCAGAGCTAAAAGTACAATTCGGAATCCACAATTGCCTCCTAACTGCTGCACTACACCACGTCTCACAGAAAGGGTCTTCATCTTTCAACCCTCAGCTTTCCACTTCCAGGACTAGTTGTATTCTTCCTTAAGGAATAGTAGAAAGCAATGGTGATGAATTCCTCCAAGCCATAGAACAAGGGTCGGGAGTAGACCAGAATTCTGAGTCACTACAGTCCAAATAGTACGGATGCGGAGAAGCCCTGCGTCCCATGGATCATTTTCTTTCCCTCCGTAGAAATCCAGGAACTGAAACCTCGACTGGACTTCATGGCCCACCTTTCACTCAGGTGTTCTGCTAAAGCCATGACTAAATTCCCTACCACTACACACAGGGCAGTGCAGAAGCAAAGTAAGCTGAGCAGAGAAAGATGGCAGGCCTGAAAATGCACACCGCAGGAACGGGAGTCCTTGCCAGTGATTTAACTGCCAGATCATCTACAGTGACTCTGGCCTTTTTATTGAAGGAGTGAGACAGCATGAGTTAGAGGAAAGAGCCAAAGTTTTGGATTTAGACAAATCTGGGGTTCAGGCATGGCCCTGCATTTGCTTGGTGAGTGACCCCATAGAACATGGGTCATCTCCCAACATCTGTTTTCTCATTTGCCAAAGAAGATCAAAACTATTTGATGCTATTGGAGATATGGAAGAACTATATTTAAACCATACAAACACTACTCAGCAATGAGATATTATTATTTTGGCTAAGCAATCAGAGTGTACAATTCTCAGTTGCTATGCATATTATGCAATTGGCTGTGCCATTCTGAGTATGAACTACTGGGTCCAAAGCATTTTCTCTATGGGATAGGCCATATTGCATTAGTATTTATATGCATAGTAATTCCTTTAAAAATATACATGCATATAGTCTTATAAAATGTTTATTTGCTTATATTCTGCTTTCTAAAGACCACATTTGGATGATTTAGTCACTTTATGTTGTATCTCTCCTTAGTATCTTGACCATATTGACACTACCTAATGATATCTTTTTCTGGAAGATGCAAAAAATATGGGGAAATAAAAAAGAAGAAATACAGAAAGAGAGAAAATTTGGGGGGTGGGAAATTCCTTCCAAATAGCTTATTTATAACAAAAGGGCTTAAGTCATTTTTTCACTAGACATGCATTGCTAGGGATCAAGCATGTGTGTGCACATGTGTGTGTGTGTGCTCTGGGAAAAGCTATGATTTAAAACCTCCTTCCTTAAATACTTTATCAAAATTATACTTAATTATTAAAATTACATAAGAAAATAATGAAGAAAAGAACCCATGTACAATCTTTTTTCAAATGAGATCATTCAAAATTTTTAAAAATAGATTTCTACAGGCTTTATACTAGAAATTGAGTCTACAATTCAGCAAGTAACTATTTGTTTTGTTTAGGAGGAAGGAAATTGTGGCAGTGTAACTTTCAAGCTTTTATTCCTTTTAAAGAAAATATTTTTTTAATGGTGAAGCCCCAGCATACTGAAAAAAAACTTTATCGTTTCCAAGAAAAATAATTTTCAGGTAAAATCTAAATATAAGTAACAGCCTTAGTGAAAATTTATCACAAGCCAACCTCTTTTTAAGGGCTTCTGGGACTCTAAACATGAGCTCTGAAGAGGGACTAAAAAGATCTGGGAGAAAACACCATAGGTTCAAGATAATAGCTGCCTTGAGGAACAGTCAGGAAAGGGATTAAAACCAGAGGTGATGGTTGAACTTTATCTTCAACGAAGAAATTTCATTTATCCTAATTCAAAGGCATAACTCATAACTTCAATTTAAACTCTACTTTACCCTTAGTATTTTTGGAAACCACTCAGATATAAAGTCCAAGTAAAGAAAGATAACGATCATGCATATGACTAACCATATTTTGAATATCATCACCAACGTAAATATATCATTTTCACTACACTGTATTTCAACAATGAAATATAGGCTTTACATTTCTGCTGTATTTTTCAATCTGACTTATTTTCATATACTTTCCAAGTGAAGACATACATGTAAAAAGATTTCATATCTTTTGATATGACTTTTGAAATGTAGCATCAGTAAAATAAATGAATACACATAATATAAAACACTTTCACAGAACTGGTTGTGTCCCTTGATTGAGAGATATATCTTTTTTTCTTAAAGTTTTGAATAGATTGCCTGGTGTCACAAAATGACACGCAGTTACATTAAATAATGACACAGTATTACATTTAATACGGTGACAGTATCCCAAAGACAAGTTCAGAGACACAGCACTTTCTTTCACCGCAGATGTAGCAGGAACAAGAGAAAAGGCCCTCCCTCCGTGGAGACCAGATTGTGCTGCAGGCGTAGGCATGTGAATACCAAGAAGAGAGCAACAATGGGGTCTCTCATGATGATTGAAGACGACACAGCATCTGCAGGTGACTCTGTGGGTCCTGGAATCTCCCCAATAATTGCATTGACCCTGTGGCGAAGTGCTTTCCATTAATGCTCTTTATCTGCTCTGGAGATTTTCTTAAAGAATGTGAACTTCCATCCAACACTGATGGTTTTCTAAGTTTGGAGATTAGACATTGGGAATACATTTGTAATTGTAACTGAATATGCATGTGTGTTTTCAAAAATCCAACTGAATAGCAAATTCTTTTGAAATTCTTCCATACATATTCGAAGGTTTGTTTTTTTTAATTAGGTTTATTTCTAAAATTTTCTGGCTATTGACTTGTATGTTTGTGTGTTGATTTATCAAATTAATCAGGCTAGGGACATCGAAAATGTTCTATATGTTGTATTTTGGTTAAACTCTGATCCCTGAACCTGGGTGAATACTATTATGAAGTACAAAAGGGTAAAAAAAATCCTTAGGATATAAGGGTTTGTTTACTAGAGAGCCATAGTTACCTCTTCTCAAGGTTTCATTTACTTTCGAAGGTAGCACCTAGTCCAGGATATTAAATCACCTAGTTGTGATGCAATTATGATTATTCTCTATGGCAGTGGAGGGTAACACATAATGCCACCCCAAAATATGCCACCTTGGCATATTGATTATTTTGAGATGTAGTATTTGAAAAATAGCAATGCAGGGAGAGGCTTTCTCTGAACTCCCCTCATCTTCTTAAAGACAACTGCTCCAAAAGGAACTCAGTTGTCATAAATTCCTTTTCCAGGGGGTTTCATCAACCAGAGAAAATTAACTCTCATCACAGGAGGGAAGACTGGAAGTCAGTCCATACCACACCCAGATAAACTTTAACTATCATTCCTCCCATCTATTCTTCTAAAGGGCCATTAATTTTTCCTAAAAATCATTTATTCTACCTTACAAGGCCTATACTCCCTCACCTCTTTCCTATTAAGATAGCATTTAAGCCTGAATTCTAAGGCACCTCTTTGAGTTACGCAGTTGTCCTAGGTATCTCCCATATATACATACAGCATGCATATTAATATACTTCTGTTGATTTTCTCTTGTTAATCATTCTCTTAGGACAGAGGTCTCAGCTCAGAAGGGTAGAGTAAGAATTATTTCTTTCTCCATACATCAGGGTACCATAGAAGTTATAAATATTAAACAATAACATTACAATATTTATATTAAGTGAGGTATAGGTTGCATCTAACACAGCCTCTGAGAATTTCATTACCAGTTCTATGTGAAAATGGTAATAAGACATAAGTCACTTGATTGGAAATTCATGTATGTTTTTAGGAAGGGGCTTTCCCCTCTTTACAATCAGATTTCTACAAACCTATCCCAAATGGCAACTATTACAATTAAAATATATTAATTATGCTTGCACTCTTGCAGGCTACTTAAGGAGAAGTGCATATGATATTTCTCTCTTCTGGAATAATTCAATAGCATACTAGGATTATTTTTTAATTTACTTAATTATAACAGTAAAATACATTCATAGTAACAATTTCAATCTGTTCAAAGGATAATAAGCAAAGACTAAAAGTCCCTTTTACCCAAAAGAACCCTGCAGTTTTTACTACAGAGAAGTGAACACTGTTTCAATTTTCCTGTACCTCTTTCCCAAATTCTTACAACTTGCATTAATTTTTAAGTCTCTTCAAATGATTTAATTATCTAGTCATGAGCTTAAAATGAAAAGAAATCAATAATTAATATGATGCCCTTAAAGCGCCAACTGACAACTTTCTCATGTAGAATCATTTTGCATTTTATGCATACATAGTAAACTGTGCAAACAATCAAATAGAAATGATGTTAACTATTACAAATGATCTAAACTTACTCAAAAGAAAAACCTTGCAAATTTCTGTAAAATTACTGTTTATCCCCCAGAGACTCTTTCATTATAGTTTTTAAAAATTTTAAAATTATTTCAAATATTAAATTTGAGTGTTTTATATAAATATCTTTATTTTAAACTCTATTGGGGTAAAAGCAACAATTGTTTGGGGGTTGAATAAAATTGGCTGCTTGTTACACAAATTGTGGATAGCCTGGGTGTTTGATGGATAAATGTTTGCCCACTCAAACCATCTGCATCTCAGTTAAAAACAAAACTCACAACAGTAAGTTGTAGTATTGCACTATTGCAATATAAATAAAATTGCAGTATTAATTCAAAAATACAGTCTCCAAAAAGGCAAAATTTCTGCAGAGCAGTACAACTGGCCCAGACTTTAGGAAAGCAGTTTTTATCCTAATACATGAAGAGCAGGAGAGTAAGGTAAGAAAGAAAGAATTATTACACAGAATGGGTGGGATTCCAAATCACTTAATTATATCAAATTTATCTTTCTTTGCCATTTATATTAATTTTAAATACTTCTTCCTATTGAAATTAAGAATTTCTCAGTTACTGATAACTCTTCTGCACAAACGCACAAAAAATAGTTATTGATAGATATTTATTGACTTTCTGTAGATTAAAATGGAATCACCTGAGAATAAAGATAAATTGATAAATAACCAATGGAATAAATCACTTTATAAAGAACCTGCCTTCTAATGGAAAAAAAAGAGATTCTGTTTTTAACAGGATAAGAAATCTTAAAGAATGCATACTCTGGAGGTCTTTCCATATCTTGGTTTTAGGTTTTTTGAAGCAAACACATTTGTGATAAATCTCCTATTTATTCTACGGAGAATATATTTGAAAGCTATACCATATGTATATGAACACATATAAGTCCATGCTTCCTCCCTATCTTTCATCACAGAAAATCACTGGGAATCACCTGGAGCTGTTTGCTGGAGTGCTTGTCTACCTGTCTCTAGCAACACTCACCTAGACAGGGAAAGTCTTAAAAACAAAACTCAGATGTGGGAAAATCAAGTTATCCAAATCTTGTTTTGCCTTTGACTTCAAAGGACTCCTATATGGAATAAGCTTTGTGAGACACAAAAGGAAGAGAAGGATTTGGCCAAAAGAACAGAAGGGTAAGATCAAAGTGCGAGGCTGTGAGAAAGCCTGAAAAATGCTTCATGGCACTTCAGGGCCACTGAGCCTGCACTTAGAACAAAACCAAATTCACCCAAACTTGTCAACTAAGTGAAGAAGCCAATGAGGCTAAAGATGCCATTTTAGAGGTTTTTAATAGAATGATCTAACTTAATTAGGCATGAGGAATTTTTTTTTCCTTTCATCCAAAGTCAAAGTAAACTGCTGTATATTTTTTATTTTTTATTTTCTTTTATTGATTCCAGAGAGAGGGAAAGGGAGGAAGAAGGAGAGGGAGATATCGATGTGAGACAGAAACACCAGTCGGCTGTCTCTTACACATGCCCCCACTGGGGACCAAACCTTAAACCAAGCATGAGCCACTCCTGCCAGGGCTAAACTAATGTGTATTTTTGAATACCACAAATTTTTTTGCCATTAATTTTCAATGTGGAGATTAATTAATAATTCAAATATGCTTGGGAAAAAATCAATGTAGTACTTATTTGGATTTCTAAAAATAAACCAACATTTTACATATAAATAAGTATAGTCTACCTTCTGTACAGTATATTTATTCAAAGGTGTTATATACTTATTGTTCCAGATGCCACGGTCTGTCATGCAAATATAGTTTGAGTTCTTTATAATGAAATTTGGGATCTCTGAAGAAAATTTGCCCCAAAATTTCACAGCTTTTTTAATGAAAATATTTTGTTCTCACCACAAACTAATATATGTCCCTCATGCAAATATTTTTATTTTTAAAAATAGATCTAAATATAAATAAAATAAAATCACCTGTAATTTCTTTCCATATTAACCTTTTAGTGTATATCCTTCCAGAATATTCATATGAATATGTCACATGCAGACAATATTTTACAAAATGGTATCATTCTATATATAGTATATTTTACTTAATGTATGTCATATAAAATGCATATATATGGTATAAATGTAACATATGATACATATTACACATAGTTAAAAAATGCGACAGTATTGCTAAGACTTTCTATCTTAATAACTATCCACCAACAAATTCTTTGTTAAATAGTGAATAGTGTTTTATTGATTGGATCTATTTTCCAATAAAACTTTTCCAAACTACTTTCTAAAAATCATCCAAAGTGTTCCAGATTATAGAGAAGGAAGGAGAAGAGTGATCTGGATCAAAGAAAGTTAGAAATAGTCACAGAGTTATCTTAACCACAGGACTTCTCAGAGTATGCAATGCACTAACTCAAATTGAGAACTTTCAAAAGTGAAATCTTTTATGATATATTTATAACCAAAATAAGCCATTAGATTTTTATTTGATAAAATAAATTTGTTTTCCGAGTTATTCAAATTTCAAGGTATGTCCCTGGAAAATTGATTCATTCATTTCCCTACTGTTGGGTTTTTAGAATGTTCTAATTTTATTAACTATTAATAATTATTTGATAAACATTTTCAAATATTCATCTTTGAACATTTTTCTTATTATTTTCCTTAAATAAATTCTGAGATGTAGAATTGTTGGTCTATTTACATATTTAAGAATTTAATACCTGTCACCAAATTGCTCCTAAAGATTTTATCAATTTATGTACAGTGCTTTTTTTAGGTGATTTTATCATAAATTAAAACTATACCTGTTGTTATTTCTTAAACTAACTTTTTTTCCTAACCAATTGATTAACCACCTTTGTCAGAAATCTTACCTCTAAATGACTTTTGATAATCCCTTCTGTAATAGATCACCTTCAGCCTATGGCTACAGATAGGACGCATCAAACAATTAATCTACGGAGTCTCTTTCATCCATTCCCTATCACCACCACTGGGATTTCTGTTTCATTAATTTAATATCTATGTCACACATGGAAGAAAGCCACTCATAAAGTCACACCTGCCTAACTTATCTAAGTCAATGGTGCCATGGTGACATTGCAAAAATTTACATTAAAATGCATATATTGAAGGTTTTCAGATCTCCTAACCTGTACTTGGTAATTTTACCTGCTCTACAAATAGTACTGGAATCTGATAGTCTATCAGTGAATCTCAAGGAAGAAGAAAATTCCCCAACCAAAAATTTTGATTATTCAAGGAAAGCCAACATTATAAAAGAAAGGCAACAAAATAAAGGAATGGAAAATTTTTGTCTGACAAGACATAGGTAATAGAACAGGCAAAAACAAGCTTTTTGAATTTTGAAATAGTTATGAGACATAAAAAACACAGCAGAAAGCAAAAACAAAAGTAAAATCTGATATTTTCAAAAGGAAAGAAGAAAGTAGGTAGATCTGATAAGATTGATAAAGAGAAAGAGCACAAATACATTCAATGTGACATCTGAAGATATAATAGTCCTCCCTTTATCCATTAGGGATGTGTTCCAAGACCCCCAGTGGATGCAAGAAACCATGGGGAATACTAAAGCCTCTACTGTATATACTATGATTTTTTCCTACATATACATATTATATATAAGATCAACTATAATTTTTATCAGGCACAGTAAGAGTTTAATAACTGGCTTCCCTAAGGCCATGTGGGTGAGTGGACTAGTACTGAGGGTCCATGGCTTGAGCTGCAAGGCCTGGGTTCTAGCCTCTTCTTGACTGTGTTACTTGGTCAAGCCTTGAATTCTGTTCTTTTCATTTGGAAAATAAAAAAGCTAGATCTATTAGCTCCTCTCCATGCATCTAATATGGTGACTTTACTTATAACTGGTCAGCATGCACCTACAAACAGCATTATCCCTTAAAACAACTTGGGCCAACATCGACAATGGTGACACCTGTGCCTGCCCTTAAAAACTGTCCTCTGAGACGTTAATCACCAGCATAACTGCTAAGTGTATGAGTGTTGTCAGAGAAAACTCTATTATTGCAAAGTCTCCTGGAATTAGAAAGTAACATGGGAAGAAGGGGTAGCACAGGCATTATCTATTATCAACACTCAACCAGAAGTAACAGGGGTATTGCACTTACATGACCTCTAATACTTCGTCCTTAGACTTATTTGTACAAAAGCAGAAGTTCCTCAGCAATCATGACAAAAATCCCTTTATGGATTTCTCAGAAAGGACTGTTGAAGAAGAGTGTGAGTTGTGTAACTCTTAAGTATAGCTGGCCCTACTCACTGACAAAGAGAGTGTTGGCTTCATGGATGGCAAGAACTTAGTCCTAAAACAATTCTTCCAAAGGCTTGTCATGGTACCACCTCCTCTCTTCCCTGGCTGCAAAGTGCCTTTCCCATATTCACATCATGGCAACTGGAGAGCAAGCACAGTAATCGAGTTCGCACAAGAAGCATTATTGCAGTAATTCTTAGGCTATTACAAAGCAACACGGGATGCTGAATGGGAAGTGAAGGGTCCCCTAGGAACACCAAGGAGCCATCTTTGGGAAGAAAAGGGGAGTTACAAAAGAAAAGGAGATAGGCTAGAATGGAGTGTTTGAGGGTAGACACTTGGCAAGCTGGGGTGGGCTGGAGAGGAGATGTAAGGTCCCTTGGCTTAAGGCTAAACTCTTACCAGAGTTGTAATTAATTTTAATCATTTCAAAAGCCATTTTGCTAAATTACTTTTTGGTTTTTGCTTCAGTACTTCTCAAAAGTAGTGCTAATTCATAAAGATTAATTTCACCCCTGAAAGTTAACATCGTGTAAAAGAACTTAATATCTAAAAATATTCCCTCTATTGAAAGAGAATAGCACCAGCTTGCTGAAGTCCACGCTAACTGGGATAATTGCATCTTATTTCTTGGTATTTTGAGCATAATAATCACCAGCTCCACCTCATCCTGCCTCCGTGACAGACAGAAGGAAACAAATTATAGTTAAATTACTTCCAGTAGTTATAATGGATTTAAAAGCAGGATGGAAACATCATGACTAATTACCAAAAAAAAAGATAATTAGATAAATAAGAGAAAGAGAGAGAGAGAGATGTATATGTTTATCTCACCTTACTGAAGTACTGGACTGAAATTTGGGGGAGGGGGGGTTAACTGAGAGAATGAGAGGATGTCTATTTAAGATGGAATACTAAGCAAGAGAAGGCTACATTAAGTCTTGATGAATTGCTATTGTTCGTTCAGTGACTTTATGTACCCTGGATAGCCACCTGGAATCCACAGGACAACTGGACTTAAATAATTTACATTGAATTCTATTGGCTCTGAGGGTAAAATTTGATGGATTCAAACATAAAGTCATTTTTGTGAAACTTATCTGTTGAAGCCATTTTAAATGGCCTGGCCATTGATTATTTGTATTGATCATCCTTAACTTTGTATGTATTAAACTTCATTTATACAGTTTTTTTTTCTAATAGTTACTTTTATATCATTCAAATGTCAGTAGCCTCTTTCATCCAAATTTGGCACCTTAAGTTCTTTTCATTTCTAGTATCAAAGTTGTTCCTAACTGAAGGGAAAAAAATATTACAATTCACTTACAGGAATTAATTTCTTTCAAAAAGATTCTTGTTCTTTCTGTGAGCACAAACTTGAACTTTTAAAAATATCCATGTCAAAAAAGCTTAATCCTTTTTATTTGAATTTAAGAGTTTGAATCATAAACTCAGGAGAAAGACAAAGACCAACTAAGTAAACATATCTTCCCAAAGCACTTCAAATGACAATTTCATTTGTACTCTTATTCGCTACAAAATTTTCTCAATACCATTTGAGCTGAGAAAAATTTCTGCATCCTGGGCTCAATATAGAATTAGCCAAATGAGTTATTTCAAGCACTAAAACAAGCCTTAGAAAGAAAGGGTCTCCATTCCTGCTGTACTGTTTAAGTCCTTCAGTGGTGTTAGACTTTCTGCAACTTCACAAAATAAATGTGCTACAAATGGTTCTCAAAACTAGTTTCAACGAATAGGTTTGGTGCGGAATATAATATGATACATAAAACCTACATGTTACCCTTGTAGAGTCTTTATTGAACCATCTTATGTCCAGTCTAACTACAGTCTATAGGCAGAATTAAAGGCCTCAAGTAATCTCCAGAGAAGGCAATTACTTCCATGTTGAGTACCATTTGCATACGTTAAAATTCTACACACACCCAAAAGCAAAATAAAGAAATTAGACACTTCCTTCACACCATTCAGAAAAATCCACTCAAAGCAGACCATAGGCTTAACTGCAAAAGTACAAATGACAAAGTCAAAATAGATAAATTGGATTTCATCAAATTATAAAGTGTTTTTGCTGCATACCATATCATGAGGAAAGAGAAAAAATAGCACACAGAATGAGAGAAAATATTTTAGATCAATCTGATAGACGTCTAATATACAGAAACTATTTCTAAAGCTCTTGCAACTTAATAATAAATAAAGACACACATCCCAAGTAAAAATGGAGTATTAATTTTAAGAAGCATCTCTCCCAAGAAGATATGCAAAGGACTAAGGACATGAAAAGATGTTCACTATCATTTGTCACTAGGGAAATGAAATCAAAATCACAATGAGATAGCATTTCCCAACCACCAGGATAGCTATAATCAAAAGAGACAGACAATGAATTTTTCATGAGGCCGTAGAGAAGTTGGAATTCTCATGCACTGCTGGAGAGAATGTAAAATGGTACAGCCACTTTGAAAAACAGTGCAGCAGTTCCTGAAAATGTTAAACATGAAGTTACTACATGACCCAACAATTCAACTCCTAGATAATAAACCCAAGGAAATTGAAAACATGTGTTCACTTGCACATGAACATCATCACAGCATTATTCATAGAGCCAAAAATCTGGAACAACCCAACTGTCCAACACTTGGCGAATGGATAAACAAAAGATACTTTTCTATCTATACAATGAAATAGTATTTGTCAACAGAAAGCAATGAAGTATTATCAATGCTCCAACATGGGTCAGCTTCAAAAAGTTTATGCAAGTGAAGGAGGCCAGTCACAAAAGGCCAGGTTATGATATGATTCCATTCATATGAAATTCCAGAATAGACAAACCTATAAAGACAGAAGCTAGATTAGTGGTTGTGTGGTGCTGGGCAGCAGTAGGCGAGAGAGGAAGAGAAGGGGAAGGCAGTGGAAAGTGACTGCTGGAGCATAGAATAAATAAGGCTTTTGTAGGATGATGACCATGATCAAAATCTGATTTGGTGATGGCTGCACAACTGTATAAATATGCTAAAAACCATTGAATTGTGCATGCTAAATTGTGAAGTGTATACATATAAATTATATCTCAATAAAGCTGTTTTTTTAAAAGGAATGCATTAAAAAACTGCAGAAAAAATTACCCCATCATATAATGTTGCATACGTGGAATTCAGTTTGATTATATATTTGATATCCTTAAAACTTTTTACTTCATCATACATAAATTATTATGCTCTTCAACTACCAAGCAGAATTAAACTGTTTTGCTCTAAGGGAAAAAAGCTACATTTATTCCTAAATTATGTGCCAAGAATATCATTGAACAGGAAGTAGTAATAAACACTAATGATGCTGCAGGCGTGGGCTGTTACGATTGAAGGTAGTATGGTGATCCCTTAGAACTGCTGTAGTTGCATCCTGCAGAGACTTGGGCTGAGTTAGCAGAGAACCCCTTTGTACTAAACAGGGCCTTTCTAAACATGTATTGGTCATCCCGCTTACCCCAGTTGTCACACTGACGTGGCCAAGCCCACAACTGGACCCAGATAGGTCTAGGTATGGCTGCTAGATCATTGCTTTGGCTTCACAGGGGAGTAAGGAGCTTTCTGTTAGAAATTCAAAGGGAAGAGGGCACCAGGCACACCCAACTAGCCCAATAACCAAGCGTAGGTCAGGAGGGTAGAGCAACGGTTAAAAATTACCAAAAGAATTACTGTCAAAAAACTTACCATCTCTACCATTACCACTATTTAAAAAGAGAGAAGAAACTCATTTATTACTTGCATATAATTTTTAAGTGAATATTTTTTGTTTTTTTTTTTTTTAAATCAAATATACCTTTGAAATTCTGTTGAAAGTTGAAAAATCCACTCTTGGAGGTGGGGTGTGTATGAATCTATTAACGCACAATACTGAATATATCAGGGCATTCACGGGGCATAGCAAGCCTTCCCGGCTCACTTTGGTCGCAGCAAAATCCAGATAAAGTCCATCTGTTTATTCCAAGTCTCTGCATCACAAAGTTTCCATTTCAAGTCAAATTATGTAGGTTCTTCTTAAAGACCTTATTAAAGGATTTTTAAACATCTGACTATAGCACGTATCAACCATAAATAGGTCTGCATAAAGAAGATGATTTTTTTTTAAAGATTCAAGTAAAAGAAACAATGAGCTCTTCTTCAATATATATAAAGTGGAGAATTCTTTGTGAGCATATAATCAAACAGTTTTGAGAAATAAGTATTCAGTAGGAGAAATGGTGACAGAAATCATCCTGTTTTAGCAAAAGCTATGTTGTTTCATCAGATAAACATTTCTGAAGAGCCACATAGAAACTAATCTCTCCTCTTGGATTATTTTGTATTGTTGGGCATACAGCAAGATTGCTAATCCGATTCTTCCTGTTCACATCTGTGCCAAAAGTACACTTACTTACTCTGCAAATGCAAACTTTAATGAATAGAAACACTTGCACATCTATCACTAGACTTCTCTTAGTCTACTTTAATGCAACACCAGTCAAAAGGCAAAAATCAAAAACATTGCCAGTTCTCTGTGACATATGCACTGATTTAAGTTTATTATTTTATTAATGGATGAGAAGCTTGCCAGGGAAAAGCAATCCATCTCTTGAAGCAATTGTTGGCAAATGAATAATATGAGGTAAAAAGGTATTTACAGTTCAAATTAGAATAAAGTTTTCAATACCTGGAAAGAATAAGCTGACATTTTCAATGTTGCCTTGCCATATTCATCAGCCTTAAAGGAAAAATATCTAGAAAGTGTAAGAATCCTTCTTTGGCTATATAGTTAGTTGTTGCTGTTGTTTTGGGTTCTGGTTTTTTACCCTATTTTATATTAAAAAAATCAATTCTGTCTGGAGACTGGGTTTTAAGTTTGGGCCTCATACAAGTCCCCCTCTGCTGGCCGTACTTGACCAACTCCATGTCTGGGCCAGGAGTGGCCTTTAACGAATGCCACCACCATCCTCGGCTCCTAAATGCTCCCAAAATTTCTTGTTCTATCTAGTGTTGTCTTATCAAAACTCTCCAAAACTAAACCTAAAGGAACCAGATGCAACATGAAGAGAGTACTCACAAAATTAGCAAATAATATCTTTAAAATGTTTGTTTCATTTCCAATAGTCTGAGTGGGATTTTTCTACTATCCTGTGTAAGGAGGTTGAGGAAACTCTATTCTCTGGATACATCATTGCATTCAGAGAGACTGAAGGGAAATACATTATAATTTATGGCACAATTGTAATGGACGATCTAAATTTATTTCAACAAATTCCTTTGAATATCTGCATGAGAGTATCCCCACACATCTGTATTCACCCTGTGGTTTTACTCATCTTTTTCTCTTCTGGTTTTGTGTTCCGCTTCCCAGGCACCATTGATTAAGCATTAAACAAGATCACAGAGGAGGTTGAAACAATAATGATTATTATTCAAAGACACTTCAAGTCAAAACATGTCCTAGAGAACACACTATAAACTTTGGAATTCTGATACACAAACCTTCTTAGCTTTCATTACAGGAATTCGTCTTTTTGAGGAATTAGTCCTCTTCTCCAATTCCACTCTGTTTATTAGTGTGTACATCAGGATTCCAACAGGAAACAGATGGTGCACTCAAATTAAGATAATTTGGGAAGGGTTCATTTACAAAGGGACTATTTACAGAGGTGTGGGTGTAAGAGAATTATAAGAACTAGGCAAGTATGCTAAGCTGGTTACAAGTTGACACCCCTACATCCATAAAGACACGAGAGGGAGAGGTCATTGGATCAGGAAGAAGACAGTCACACACAGAGACATCCACCTTGAAAGGATGAGTGACATTCCAAGTAGAAACAGACAGCCCTAGGGCACCTGGCAGGGAGGTCACTCTCTTTCTGCCTCCTGTCCAGCAACCCAAGAGGGAGCATACAGGGAATGGCAACTTTAATGGCCTCAGTCACAGGGCCACTCTAGGAAACCTCTCCACAAGGTATCAAAGAGAATAAATATCTCTGGATCTCACGCCAGTATTCTCCAGTGGCCAACCCTAACCAAGAGCCAGGAGGCACAAGAGCCAGTTGATAAAATATAAATGAGTCAGGTTCCTGGGGCAAAGATCAAGATAGAAAAAGGGAGGCCTAAGAAGATGCCCAACACATGTGATTAAATTTCCGTGCCTACACATGCTCCTTACCACACAAATATACTTACCCATATAACTTAAAAACCTCTCGGAAAAGAATTTTCCCTGGGAATTTCCACTTTATTGATATCTTTCACGTTCAAAAGTCCCATCATCAGCTACTGCAGAGATTTAATATTGCTGATAATCTATAAATGTGGAGTAGCAATGGTAGTGACTTAGAAAGGAAAAGGAAACTAACATTTTCAAATACAAGCCCCCTTACGTATCTTACTTCATTTATTCTTTAAAATGACCCTATGAGTTATCAATTGCTATTCCACATTTTACAGACAAATTGAGACTCAAAGACTTTAAATAAGTTGCCCAAAGTCACACGTAATAGACAGGGTGAGCCCTGACCAGCGCGGTTCAGTTGTTTGAGCGATGTTCTGCAAAGCGAAAGGTCACTGGTTTGATTCCCAGTCAGGGCACAGGCCTGGATTGCCTGCCCAGTCTTCAGTTGGGGCACGTGCAAGAGGCAACTGATTGATGTTTCTCTCCCTCTCTTTCTCCCTCTTCCCCACCTCTTTAAAAGTAAATAAGTAAAATCTTAAAAAATAAAAGACAAGGTGAATCACTGAACCCAGGTCTGTTGGATTCTAAAGCCCATTCCATTCATCCCTTACCACATTGCTATTGAGAACTTTAACCCGAAACAGTTTAACACTTTCCTAGCAGAAGGTAGGAAAAGCAAGAGTCAATTAAAGAAACAAAAGGGGAAGACTAGTCCAGCGTCCATCTGGTAAAATATTAAATGGACAGTCCTAGAGGTTATGAAAGTGGGGTAGTTAGGAAGGGGCTAAGGAGAAAGAGAAATCAAAAGAGAGATTAAATACAATCTTTGAGTTCTTCCCACTTCCCTCTCTTACTTAGACTGCCCTGCCACTTTTCAGAGCCCATGGACTTTGCACCTAAGGTTTACACTTTTCCACACAGGAAGCATTGTATTGTGTCTACAACCATTCAGTGAGTGCCTCACCCAAGCAGTAATTTCACCAGCCTCCCATCTTCCCCTTTTCCTACCTTCTGTAGGGCAGCACTGTGCAATGGTCAATAGAGATGCAGACTCCCTGTAATTACCCTGAGGGCCAAAGACTATCTCAGCTGCACCTGCCTTTGTACGCG
This sequence comes from Glossophaga mutica, assembly GCA_039655065.1. NCBI lineage: Eukaryota > Metazoa > Chordata > Mammalia > Chiroptera > Phyllostomidae > Glossophaga > Glossophaga mutica. The sequence goes on along the minus strand of CM077313.1, from coordinate 74,438,473 downwards.
TATGCTGTCACAGTAAAATTAAAATCACGCCTACTCAGGTAGGAGGAGGTTGCTGCCAATGAGTTTACATCTTGATAGAAGGAAATGAGTCAGTGACTCCAGGAAGCCATAATGATATTATAGGAAATCTTAAAGGGAATGTGCTATCTGACAGGGAATTAGTTTGTCTAGGGAACAAACAACAGAGAGCCCAAAGACATGTGAATCTTCTTTTGCTTTTAAGGAGTCTGAAAGCATCATTTCAGATCCCAAACAAGAAAATCCCACACCTGTGCTTTTTCCCATAGGCCAAAAAGGCCGACCGGAAGTGACCAGTGAGAAACATTATGGAGTTATGCTCTTTTCATGTTTTTTTAAAGACAAACTCAGAGCCCTGCTATAGGCATCCAATATCCTTTTTTAGAATTGAGCTAGAAATCTCTAAAAACAGAACACCAAGAAATAACTTCCAGGGCTGGGCAACCACTCCCTGAGTCAATGGGGAATCACCCGCAGCACTTTTATTTTTGACTCAAATTCCACAGTTGTCATAAGGCCTAACATTCTCCTGGCTTCTTCAATTTCCACACAGAACTTATTTGTGAATATTCTGTTTACCCAGCTAGCTTTCCTGCCTGAGCTGTGAAATCATTTCAGACAGCTAACAGGATAAAGAGCTTAAAATAGGGTGGCATTTATTCTTTATCGGCTTAAACTTGCCAACCAGCAACCAACTTGTGCCTTGGAAAATGCAGAAATGCTTTTGCGCTATTTATATTTTCCTTTGCCATCCATGGAATAATTTAATTCAGAGCTAACTTAAATAAAGGAGATGCTTTAATACATGGAATATATTTGATCAAATATTAATTAGGCCTCTTTAAATTACTCAAATGGTTCAAAATTGAGAATGGATAAACTGTTTGAAAATCAAGGAACATTTTGAAAATACTTTCCATAAAATTTATATACAATGAAAATGTAAATATTGGGCAATATTTCTATTGTCATCCATATGCAGACATTTAAGGGTCCGTGTGTCCACGTGGTAAAACAGGACCTAGTCTATGAACCAGGGAAACAGGATTTGCCACAAGTTACCTGGGAGACTCTGGTATTATCACCTAAAAGGCCTCAGTCCCTCTCTGTAAAATGAAAGTACATAGTTTTGAAATCACGATCCGACAAGCATTTGGCACTCGGACAAGGTGACCCTGTAGCCATTTTTGGAGATGGCAATCGCACCCCTCCAAGCTGCCACAACCATTGTCACCATCAGAGCAACTCCACATTTTTCATTTTGTGTAAGGTTTTGGTTGAAGACCACTTTCAAAATGTTATAAAGCTTTGACTACAGTATTCTTTTGATCAAATTCTATGACTCCAGATTTTTATTTCTACTGACATGTAGGTATGCCTCTTTGCAAAACAAGTGGCACTTCCTCTGATGTATTAAGTATTAAAAACCAGAGTGCCCCATAAGATATAAGTAGGACAATGATAATCTCATTTTATTCCTCTGAAAATGAACAAACTCCTCTGCTTGGGTAGATTTCTACAATTTCCTTATATGAATACTTTACTATTTATATTTAAACAGTTTGGTAAGACCAAAATGTACTTTTAAAGTTAAGTAGGAACTAACATAACTAGCAGAATGACACTGTCTTTGAAATGGGTCAGTTATGGAACTGGTCCTTCAGAACACATACGTATGCAAATACAACATGCATACACTTCTCCTTAGAAACACATACTCATTTAAACAACCAAAATTCCTCAGTGATCAAAAACCAAAGTAAGGTGGTAGACATATAGCTAGGATTAGGAAAATGGTGTGGCTTTCCTGGTTCATCTCTCTGAGTTTAAAACAAAAATGAAAGAGATCTGGACCTCACTCAGTTAAAGATGACCTGGAGGCCCACACATACTGCAGGGGGCCCCTGTTCTGGGTGCCAGATGTGGGGGGGCTCTGCCCGCAGAGCGCCATTCTTCCATCACAGATGAAAATAAAACTACCAAGACATGATCTGCTTGGGGAGGAAAGGTGGTCAAACTCTCAGAGGAGAATGACCAAGAGCACCTTCCTCACTAGGCTTTTATCGGGTTCAAATACACAGGAATACAGGTTTAACATGTCAAAGAAATCTGAAGGCTTAATCTGAGTCAATGTCCTTCAGGAAAGGGAGTTGCAAAACTTTGGGAGACATACTCATTTCCTCCTCGGACCCTTATCATTTAAATGAGAGCACTCTTAGCAAAACAGTTTTCACAGGACTTTAGGAATTCTTTCTTATGCCCGATCACCCGGGGAACCGTCCTGGCCAGCACAGGGCTGCACAGCTTGCCCTCATAGTTTCAGGCTTTAAGCTGATTAGGCTCAGGAAGCAGAAGACATCTCCCAGATGGAAATGGGGGCTCGGGTTATGTCAGAATAGCCAGGGGGTGAGGATCCATCACCCCCTCTTTGCTGGAGCCCCCGAAGTCCTTCCATGAGGGCCTCCCAAGTGGTCGTTTCTGGCTTAGGTTGCCCCTCCCATGAGGAGACGTACCCATCATTGACTAACCGACCGAGCTTTGGGGCCAGAGATGGATGAGGCAGAAGATGAGCTTTGTCTCCTTAGTAGGTCATGTCCTCTTAACAGAACAGACCCAGACGAAGCGGGTCCCTAGACTCTTACACAGCCCACCGTGGGGTGAGGGTTACAACTCCTGAAACCAGGCTGAATGGTCCGCAACAACATACATGTGTGTGCAGGTGGGGGTGGGGGAGGTACAGTGGGAAGGAATGGAAGACTAAGTCCTGAGAGAAGAGCCCAAAGGAAGCATGTTTATGCTCTGGGTCCAAGAGCATTCTTTGCTGCAGTGAGAAGGGTCCAAAGCCAAAAGAACCCAGGGGGCCAATCCTCACATTGGAAACAAAGCAATGAGTAAACTGAAGACCAAGACTTGTGGGGCAGAGTGGGGTCAAACCAAAGCACAAGGGAGCTGAAGGAAGTTAGAGAATGAATTTCCCAAACAAAGCTCATCTCATGTGACATAATTTTCAGGATTTGCCATATTTTTGATGGACAGGAACTTACTCTTAAAGTGCAACACATTGCATAAGGGATGTATAAGGCTATGTAATGTTATGGGAGACAGGGGAAGAGGGCTTGGATGATGATGACAACATAGATGCACTGTTGGTTGCAATGTAAGAATTTATGTTAAAGTCCAAACACATCTTTTATTTTTCCCCCCAGAGCACTCAATGGTTTCAATTACTTTCACATGTTAGTGCTTTGGATATAATAATAACTGTATATTTTAATAATTTCATGACATTTCTTTGGATAACAGATGTCCTTATATCATACAAAACTAGAGAAAAATTACATTTTTAAAGTATATTATTGGGGGCTCTGGACAAGATGGAAGCATAGGTAGAAATGCTTTGCTTCCTTGCACAACCAAAAGGACAACAACCAATTAAAAAACAAACAAACAAAAAACAACCGGTACTTCCAGAAAATCAAACTGAGTGGAAATCCGACAACCAAGAAGTTAAAGAAATATTCATTCAGACTGGTAGGAGGGGAAGAGACGGGAGTGGCAAGGAATGAATGGAGCAGGAAAGGTAGGGGTTGACTGACCAGAAGGTCCCACATTGGTGTGCAAGTAAGCAAGGAAGAACAATTGGGGAGCAAGAGAGACCACGAAACCAAGGGCTTCAGGGCGGGAAACTAAAGACTCAAAACCTCTAGATGTAAAAACCTGTGAGAATTGAGGATACAGGAGAAACTCCCAGCCTCACAGGAGAGTTTCGTTGGAGAGGCCCATGAGGTCCTAGAACACACACAGACTCACCCACCTGTGCATCAACACCTGAAAGGGCACAGTCTGTTTGTGGGAAGCAAGGAAAGTAATGGAAAGTGGGGCAAGAGCCGAGCAAATGGCATTGTTCCCTCTCTGAGTCCTCCCCCACAGACAGTGCCATAACGCAGCTAAACTGGTCGCCCTGCCATGGGGAATACCTAAGGCTCTGCCCTTACAACATAACAGGTGCTCAGAGACAAAGAAATATAGTCCAAATGAAAGAATGGATAAAAACTCCAGAAAAAGAGCTAAGTGACAAGGGGATAGCTAACCCATCTGATGCAGTGTTCCAAACGCTGGTAATCAGAATGATAGCAGAACTGATGAGCTCAGTCGCAAAATGAAGGAAAAGTGAAGGCTATATAAAGTGAAATAAAGGAAAATATACAGGGAACCTACAATGAAGGGAAGGAAACTGGGACTCAAATCAACAATTTGGAACAAAAGGAAGAAATAAACATTCAATCAGAATGAAGAAACAAGAATTCAAAAGAACAAGGAGAGGTTTAGGAACATCTGGGACAACTTCAAATGCTCCAACATCTGAATCATAGGGTTGCCAGAAGAAGAAGAACAAGAGCAAGAAATTGAAAACTTATTTGAACAAATAATGAAGGAAAACTTCCCCATCTGGCAATAATAGACTTCCAGGAAGTGCAGGAAGCACAGAGAGTCCCAAAGACATTAAAGAAATTGGACCCAAGGAGGAATACACCAAGACACATCATAATTAAGTTACCCAAGATTAAAAGTAAGGACAGAATCTTAAAAGCAGCAAGAGAAAAGGAGACAGTTATCTACAAAGGAGTTCCTATAAAAATATCAACTGATTTCTCAAAAGAAAGCTTGCAAGCAAGAACGGGCTGGAAAGAAGTATTTAAAGTCATGAAAGGACCTACATCCAAGATTACTCATCCAGCAAAGCTATCATTTAGAACTGAAGGGCAGATAAAGTGCTTCCCAGATAAGGTCAAGTTAAAGGAGTTCATCATCACCAAGCCTTTATTATATGAAATGTTAAATGGACTTATCTAAGAAATAGAAGATAAAAAATATGAACAGTAAAATGACAACAAACTCATAACTATCAACAACCAAACCTAAAACACAAAAACCAAAACTAAGCAAACAACTAGAACAGGAACAGAATCTCAGAAATGAAGATCACATGGAGAGTTATCAATGGAGAGGAAGTGAGGGAGAATGGGGGAAAGTTTCAGGGAATAAGAAGCATAATAGGGAGGCACAAAATAGACAACGGAGTTCAAGAATAGTATGGGAAATGGAGAAGGCAAAGAACTTATATGTACAACCCACAGACACGAACTAAGGAGGGAAGAAATGCTGATGGGAGGGGTGGTGCAGTGAGGAGGGGGAGAAAAGGGAGAAAAATATTGGGACAACTGTAATAGTACAATCAATAAAATATATTTTTAAAAAGCATATTATTGGCTTTATGTCCAATTATAATTCCGTCCCCCATTAGTATACACTAATTTTAATACATATATTTTATATTGTTTGAACTTTTTCTTGTCTATTTAAATATTCTACAAAAATTCTGCTGATATACTGTGGATAAAATAATTACAGTTTTTCACAAAACAATGCTGGAGCTAAAAAATTCTACTACTAGTTCCTTAAAAATATTCTTTTGCAATAAGGGAAATTTGGTTTCAGTCAAAATTTGTAAATGACTAGCCCTTAAATTTAAATAAATATGAGCATCTCTCCCCTTTCAAAAAGCAGTTGAGCAGAATTTTGCCCTCAGAATTGGGTTTCATAAGCCTTTATTTCTGGCCTCTAAACAGTCTCATAAGTAAAAAGGAGGTCAGATTTACTATATTTCTTAACTGTCACATATACAAGGGACCGTTATGATTTTCCCAAATTAAAATAAGCAATAGCAGGTTCTGACAATATACACAATTTTCCTAAAGAGAAACGTCATTATTCTCATTTTTATTAACAACAGTCTTTGGGGAAAAGCCATAAATCACTTTGACATAAGAAAGGTAACAGGAAATCAGCCAGCAACTGAGGGATCCATGCCATGAGGAGAAAGAGCTTAACACTTTATGTGCACATGTTTTCTTAGCCTATGGAGCAGAAGCAACTTGGATTTTTATCTACAAAATCATAGGAATGTTATTGTTCTCATGCTTTTCTTTTTTCAAATGTAGGGAGAAATCACAGATTTCTTTTTAAATCAGGTATTTCCTCACACAGACATTGGACATCTGACAACCCTACTCACATCCTAGATCATCACTATGTTTTCACAGGAAGTTCTCTTGTTTTTTGTGGAATATGGGAGCATTGAAATATGTCTCCAGTTACATTTCTCCTAGTAAATCAAGGCCTAAAGTAGAATTTCTAAATGGATTATAAAAGAAACTAAACAGACCATCAAGAAACATTGTAATATGGCCCTGGCTGGTGTAGCTCAGTGGATTGAGCGCGGGCCTGCGAACCGAAGGATCGCGGTTCGATTCCCAGTCAGGGCACATGCCTGGGTTGCCAGGCCAGTTCCCGGCAGGGGACATACAAGAGGCAACCGCACATTGATGTTTCTCTCCCTCTCTCCTTCCCTTCCCCTCTAAAGATAAATAAATAAAATCTAAAAGGAAAAAAAAAAGTACTTAAAAAAATCTTTAAAAAAAAAGAAACATTGTAATATGTCCCTGGTAGCAGTTTAATAGTCATTAATGATCCTACTAGCCATGAATGCATTTGTGACTTTAGGTATATATTTTAAGCCTAAAGGATTGTATAAATAGGTTTCAGATTAGCAGTTTCATGACCACCGATTGTGATCGAGACATAGTATTTTGTCAGCACCCCTACTAAAGACAGGATGAAACTCAGGAGGCTCCCCAAGAAAAAGACCAAGGAATGAAAATTTGAGTGCCATAACCTTATTGGTGAATGCTCTGGGAATGAAGTCCCTTCGAAGGAGTGAAAGAAGCAGGACCAGGCAGAAGTTGAACTTCAAAGCACCCGAAACTGCCCCAGATCCTACAGGGTGCTCGAGGCAAGGGCCTTCAGGGCCGTCCTGGACGGGCAGCAAGGCTAAGCCTCCACCACCCTACTCCCCTGCCTCCACCAGGGACCAGGTCTGCCCCTGGGGAGAGTTTGTAAACTGGGTGAAGTAGCTCCCTTCGGCAGAGGGCAATGTGCTGAGAAACAGTCAGATGGGTGAGCCTTCACCAGTCGGTAGAGTGCATGCTTGCTTTCATCATGAGGGAGGCGCAGACGGACGCAGGGCTCCACTGCACCCACCGCAGTGACGGAGCTGTGACCGAGCCTGGGGCTTTCAGAACATTGCTCAGAATGAAATGGCAACTACATTTAGTTCGGTAAACAAAACGGTTTCAACTTTAGCATCTCTAGAATAACAACCATCAATATATCTCATGAAATAACATGAAATAAAATTCAGAATAAATCCTATCCAAACATAATGTCAAAGAAGCTAATCACCTTTGGTGTTACGGTAAGTTCCATACAACCAATTCTTTGGAATACTAAACTATAAAACCATTCTTAGGAATTCACCTGTGAGTCACCTGATGAGAAAAATGAGTCAGCTAATGAGTAATCCTTAACTTCCTAATAATTTTTTTCATTTTAACCTGATGTCCCCGTTCTGTAGTGTGGTTTGGTTCTGCACTTGTAAGAGCTGATTCAAAGTGAATGGACAGCATGGGAGGTGAATGGGGTGGGGAGGAACATTGTGTACACACTGAGATTGGGCAGAAAAGATATAAAGATTCTCAAATCCTGGACAATCCTTTTCTAACTTTTTTGTGAGGTGAAATAACACTTACATCAGCTTATAAGCTCCTGTAAGCTCATGCAATGCTGTATGGAGCTCCAGTTAGAAGGTGTTCAGGAGAACACCTGAACTCAACAAATAAACTTTAAGAATAGGTGAGAATACAAGCCACTTCCTCAAAACCATAGTAGTTTATGGAGTATGTTTATAAAAGAAATGAGTGTGGTTTAAGACTACATTTCATTTCCTTGAAACATTTTCCTAGTCTGAGAAAAAATATGTATTTGGCCGTGACATGTGACAAAAGAACGTATGCCAAGGAGACGGTTCCTCCACACCACACGAAACCTTTCAAAATGCTAGCTTCCAGAGTCCTGGAAAAGAATGAAAGAGGGAAAAAAAACAATACTTGGCTTTTGTTATAAATTACAACTGAGATGTGAAATAATTTTCTTGAATAAAGGCTTCTCCACCTTAATGAAATACTAGGATTTAGAGGGAAAATGAGTACTTTGTATAAACGAAATGTGCCTACGAACAGATTTCACTGGAATGCCGTACTCCTCCAGAGGCACACTGGTACTCCACGAGGTGGCGATTACCCTGGTGCCTGCACCGTAGTTCAAGATCTACTTCTCAGTAGCTTTTTCAGCTTAGAAATTTGATGCTATACCCCACAAAAGTTTACTCTTAAGAATATAGATTCACACTAACAAGGACTGACAGATACACCAGATCACTAATGTATAGCAAGTGTCAACCAATGAGACTAACCACCCCATTAAACTGACTAGCAGATCCTCTCCTTAGAGAAACTACATGGAAAGCCAAATCATCAGGCAGTGGCTCGATGAACGTGGAATATGATTTGGTTATTTAGTGGAATCTCACTCTGATGGACAGACACAGACTCCATTCTACACAATTAATATTTCTGAGAAGGAACCAGGAAGCTTACATAAGCTGGGCAAGCTAATGTCTCTCCTGGATAGGGAGTTCTTTGATAGAATATGGCACTTATTGTGTGATTATTCTTTCTCTATAATTCAATGAATAGACCCAGGTTTGGTTGGTACTAGAATTTTTCCCTCGGGAAAATATATTATGCATGTATATAATTAGATATAGAAGTGATTATTTAGAATAACAGAAGAAACCACATTTATAAATTTAGGAAGCTGGTAAATATAAAAAGAATTAAAAATTTACAAAAATTACGTATTTGCATTAGTATCAATTACCTGCATAATCTACCATTTACTACTTTTCTTAGTTTTTTTTCCCTTCCTATGATTACAATTTTTCAATATCATTTTCTATAGAGAGAATAGAAAGGTACTTCAGTCTTTCTCTAGCACAGCATATCAAAATTTGTTTTTTATTACAGAAATGAATAAAAATTTTATTAGAGAAAATTTTACTTCAGTTTCTCAAGTTGTTATTACAATGCCACACCTGTATCTCCCTCCCGTGTTCCATGCTCAGGCAGTGGGGATGAATGGGGGAGAAGCCCAGCCTTTTGATCTTGCTGGATCCTGAAAGCCCCTGCTGCTGCAGCTGCTCCAACACAAATGTCAGCCCCAGTCCCACTTCTCAACCCACCCTTGCCCCTTCGGTCCTGCTGAGAGGAAGTGAACAACATGGCCATGAGCTGGGTCATGGGAGCCCCCAAACTGCAGTTCAGCTGGTCCAGACTGTTTACTTGGGGTCACACTTAGTGCTACATCTGCAACGTGTCCAGATCCACAAAAGCCAATGGAGATACTACAGAAAGTGGAGGCCCATCCCAAACCTAGTACTGGCCTTGTCCAACTTAGAACTCATCCCTAAGCCCCAGGAGTGGCCAGAGGCTACTGCCTCCTCCTGCTTCCCGGGGAAAAGAACACAGTTGACCTTGAGAGAGGCCTCGTGAGTGTGGGTCCTGAGCCTTGAGCTTCACTGGAGTTGGGTAAATGGAACCCTGTCTTGCTCAAGTTAGACAAGTCTTACTAAGCAACCATCTCTCTCAAAAGGGAGGCAGATTGAACATACAGATTTCAAGCCTCTCCCTGCAGGTTCTTCTAGAATTGGAGACAGAGCCCAATCTGTATTTTTAAGGGCCCCAGGTGACTCATGCTCTAGTACATTGTAGAAGCAGGGCTTTAAGGCAACGTAGCATATCTCAACCTTGAACATTTAAAGATGCATTAAATAAGCAATTTAATCTTTCATCTTTAGGTTTCTAAAGCATGACTATGTGGGAGTGGATGTATGGATGATAATGGTGTGTGTCATGTGTGTGCATTTGTGTGTGGTATATGTATGGTATGTGCATGCATGTGGGTATGTGTGGAGTGGTGTGTGCATTTGTGTGAGGTATGTATATGTTGTGTACAGAGTAGTATGTGTATTTGTGTGGTGTATGGAGAGGTGTGTGGTGCATGTGTGTGTCATGTATGTGAGGTATATGGAGTGATGTACGTGTGGGGGGTGTGTAGAGCATATGTGTGTTGTGTGTGTGATATATAGAGTGGTGTGTGTGGCACACATGTGAGTTGTATATGTGTGGTATATGGCGTGGTGTGTGCATGTGTGGTTGCGTAGGGAGTGTGTGTGTTATAAGCCTGGGAAAGAAGAGAAAGCACCTCTCTTTCACTACCATGCTGCCTACAATGGGTATCTTGAAAATCAAGACTCTCTATTGTACTAGAAATGTATGATTCTTTTCAGGAAGTAATGAAGATTGGTTTTGAGCTAGCCATCTTAAAAGGAGTTCTTTTAAGCTGATAGTGCTTTTCCACTTCATCTGGATTTCTACTTATTACCTATTTTCTGTGATTAGTTGTTATTAAGATGAGTCTTCCCCAATACAAATCTCATAATTAAATTCAAAAAACAATATTGTTGATGAAAAGAGAATTATGTACTTAAAACAGTAGAATAAAGTTAGAACAATATTGCCCATAAACACATATTTTTGTGTGTATACTTTGATGTGATGAACCACTGAGCTAATCAAAATTTTAAATAATAATAATAATACAGTAATCTGCCTTTATCTTTCGCTTGAAAAGCTCTGTTTATGTTAAAGGTATTAGCGTGTGGCACTCGCAAAACAGACTGCAATGGGTAGGTCAGTCTTTGTGTCCATTAAAGATGAAAATAGGCAACAACTTACTAACAGCCCGTTTGCTCAGTGGCTGACCCAGAAACTTGGTACAGCTCCCCCATGTCTATTTAGGATTATGCTCTGTGCTCGCTTACCTTATTACGCTTTGGAAGCAGAGAGACCGGTATTTAAATTTTTGCTGCACCACTTCAGATAATGAAGCCTGCAAATTATGGATAACCACACTTACCTCATAGGTTTGAAGAAGTTTAAATGAGAACAATCAGTAAACAGCTGCCTATTATAACAAATATTGGTAAATTCCTATTTTCTTCTGCCTCTTTCCAGTGTCCTATTACTAGCACTGTTCTCCACATCCTAAACCATTTTATAAAATGTATTCGTTTGAAAAAAAATTCTTCAAATTTTGCCATTTCACCTAACATTAGCATAAGATTATAGAGTTTTCTTTACATAATATTTTGCTTAAATAAAGGTGCTTTTTCACTTTATTCACATTAGTAATGTATGTGAAATCACTTGTTTAAATTTTAGTTGCATTGTAATACATACTAGCACATGTATATATATATAAACTATTAAAACATCTTTGCGACACCTTAAGTCATGTTCCGTGTCACTGGGGCGTGAACACCAACTCCAAAAGCATTGGCTGAGTGATTCAGTCTCCAGATTAGTCAGCGTAAAGGATTCTGCTCCTTCTCATAACGGCCTGTCTTCATGACCCAGGAATAGACACTATCGCATCCATTTTCCATGGCCACAAGAGAACTTCGAAGGCCCAGAGTTAAGTCATTAAATAAATTTCAAGAAATTGTCAAACTTCCTTGATAACTGCACTTTCCAACTAACAGTACCTGACCCAAACATCTATTGAGCAATATACTCACATATGGAAGTACCTTGGCCACGTGCCTGATGTGTGTGAAAATACACAAGTCTCCCTATAGGAAACCCATAATCATATAACCCTTCCGTTACAGAACATTCAATACAAAATAGTAATAAAGCAATGACATGTTAGTAGAAAGTAGAAATTAAAATTTATGAGATTTCTTTTTAAGGTTTAAGGTAGAATTTGTTTCTTAAGCCTGAGGGACATGTGAATATATCAATCTGCATGTTGCTAGGAATAACAACATGAGGAATAAACTCAGTAATTTTAGTACATTATACAAATAATTCTTATTCTGTGCATACAAGATGACTAAGTTATGTTTTAAATATACTTTTTGAGTTACAATAAGATGTAGTACATGAACAACAATTAAAATAAAATAAAATAAAATAAATAAAAAGATATAGTACACAAGCTTAGCACAGATAGACAATCAGAGGGAGAAATCCTTTATATAGGAGTGACAGAAGACTCCATGGATTTATCAGTGTGCTTGTTGGTATTTTGTATTCATCCTTTTCTGACAAGAACCAGCAGCCATGTGACATCCTTGGGGAGTGGGTTGTGGGGAAACTTTAAGCTAGAATCTGTCACTAAGATGAATGCTGATGCTTTCAGGTTGGATGTGTGATGACTATAATCAAATCTGCTAAAGTCTACAAAACTTTGGGACTGCAAATTCCTTTGGAAAATAAATCAATAGTCCAAAATAAATGTATATGATACCCCAATATTTTCAGAATTATAAAGTAGGAAACCTGATTTCATATTTAGACACAAGATCTATCTTATTTTGGGAAAGAAAAAACATGAAAACCAGGGTCAAGAAATTCCTTGGGAGATGACTGTGCTCCCTTTTCAATCAATTTCTGAACTGTGACATTTTAATTGTGGAAGAGAAATCAATTCTATTTGTCACACTGAAATGCAAGAGAGTGCTGAAAAACCTGCCAGTGTGGACTTTTCTAAGCCAATTCTAATTTGGCCCAAGAAAAGCCAAGCATTTAGAAATTCAAACCAAAATTATGAGGAGAAAAAAAGGAAAATGCATGCCATTTCAACACACTCTCTTTGGAACAGGAACCAAAATTATTATCCTTCCTTTCAACAGAATTCCACATGCATAAAAATAAAATTTAAACACAGATGCCCTTCCTGGTATGGCTTGAGCACCAGACTGAGAACTGAAAGTCTGCTGGTTCGATTCCCAGTCAGTGCACATGCCTGGGTTGTGGGACAGGTCCCTGGTTAGGGCTGTGTGAGAGGAAATGGATCAATGTTTCTATCCCTCCTTTTCTCCCTCCCTTCCTCTTTCTCTAAAAATAAATAAAATAATTTTTTAAAAAATATAAACACAGTTTTACACTGTTCATTATAACAGCTGTATTTCTGAGAAAATATTAATGAAATATTTTGGGAGAGAATTATATTTTACTTGCACTAGGGCAGTGGTTCCCAGCTTTCCAGATTTCTGTAACAACTACATTTTAACTGTTGCTTAAAAAACTATATCAGAATATAAATCAAGCAAAAAATAAACTACATACATTTTAAAACTTGAAAAGATATAATCTCATAATAAAGAACTATACTTTCCAAAAAGATATTTGGTAATCAGCATGTCTAAGCCAAAACTTTTTTAAAGTTTTGAATAAACAAAAAAATCTCATTTTATATTATTATGAATTATTTAAAAAATAAGTCTTCTAAAATATTTGACCTGCATCATAAGATCTCTCCCAGTTGATCTCTAGCTTATAATTCTTTTGGAATTGTATTATTTAACAGAGGTAATGAATTATTTTTTCTAAACAACTGAATCATCAAACTTCCCAAAGCAAATGCATTTCAACATGGTTTAATTAACTTCCAAGAATGTAAACGACTTCTCAGACTTTGAAACAAACTACATAACTAATATTTTTAACTTCTTATTTTGAAATACAGAATAATGAAAAGTTACCAAAAATGTTACAAGAACATCCTGCACACCCTTCACCTAGCCTGTTAACATCCCACATAATTTCAGTACAATAGTAACATCATGTAATGAACACTCGAACAAACCATAAAGCTTATTCAGATTTTACCAGTTATACATGAATTCCTGTGTGTGTGTGTTTAGTTCTATTCAGTTTTAGCATATGTGTAGGTTCCCATATCCACCATTACAGTCAAGAGAGAAAACCGTTCCATCATCACAAAACACCCTTGCTGCCCTTTAAAGCTACATCCACCACACGCCCCACCCCACCCCCCGCCCACCCCTAAGCACTGGCAGCTACTAATCTGTTCTTTCCTCTGTAATTATGTTATTTAACAAATGTTATGTACATAGAACCATGTGGTATGTAACCTTTTGAGATTGGATTTTTTCATTTAGCATAATTTCCTTGAGGTTCATACAGGTTACTCTGTGCATCAGCAGTCTATTTTTTTTTTTACTGCTCTTTAGTTCCGTGGTTTGGATGTTTAACCACTCACCTATTAGAGGACATTTGGGTAGTTTCCAGGGTTTGGCTATTATGTCTATTATGAATATTCATGCACAAATTTCTGGGTGAAAATATGTTTTTATTTCTCTGAAATATATAAAAAAAATAGCCTGTCCAGAAAGTATTCAGCCACATAATATGAAAAATAGAGACATTTATTGAAGAAGATAAAAGACACCTCTTCCCTTTCAAAGGTGACTTTAGTTTATGGAAAAAGAAGTTGCAAAGTATCAAATCTGGGCTGTAGGGGGGCTGAGTCACCTGCGTAATTTGATGTTTCACCAAAAAAACTCTGCACAAGATGCAATGCCTGAGCGGGCACTGATGAAGCTGCCAATCATCAGTTGACCATAGCTGCAGCCTTCAGAGTCATCTGCCATAGTTTCCATGGAGGAATGTTGAAGCTTAATACAAAATCTGATACAGATTTGTTGCTCTACTTGCTCAATCACTTGGAATGAGATGACCACACAGTACACATGTTCACTCAACAACATCTACCACCCGCACTGACGAGTACAGTGAAGTTGTCATTGTTCACACATGCACATTGCAGTCCACTCTCCTTGGCTGCCAGGTTACATTGATGTTTTGCAAACCATTCTTATTATATTAACAATGGCTGGACTTTTTCCAGACAGACCTTTACACACACACACGTGCACACACACATTATATGTATATGTATATGTATATGTACACACACAATGGCTGGGCTATAACATAAGTGAATTTTTAGTTTAAGGAGTCACCAGGCTATTTTGCATGTGTCTGTCTCATTAATACACTCCCTGAGTGACCCAGTTACTCCACAATCTCACCAGTGCTGGGTGTTCTGGTTGGACTGGGGTGATACTTTATTGCAGTTTTAATATGTATTTCTCTGATAGCTGATGATGGACATCTTTCCATGGGCTTATTTGCCATCTTTTTATATCCGATTTGGTGAAACATCTGTTTCTATCTTTTGCCTATTTTCTAAATGGATTGCTGGGATTTTTATATTAAATTTTGAAGGTAATGTATATATTCTAGATATAAGTCCTTTGTCATATATGTATTTTCTCCCTATTTTGCTTTCATTCTCTTACAAAAGACTTTCACAGAGCAAAAAGTTTAATTTTGATGAAGTTCAATTTCTCTAATATACGTTAAGAATAATTTTCCTGTTTATTATACAATGCACATGTGTCACTTATGCTTTGTGTGGAACATTTTCTTTCAATGAACCTTTTAAATTTCGTATTTCAATGCTCTCAACTTTAAATGCCTTCCTTGTCAGTGTGATGGTTTCATAGAATTATTCCAGAGAATAAATTCATATACTACATGTTTCAAGTATCATTTTTATTTACTTCAACAAACATGAACTGATTAATGAATATTGTTCTTGTTTGCTCATTTCTGCATGGACTAATAACAGCTTTGTCATGTCAAGGGCCAGGTGCTGAGACCTTCCCTGGGAGGCCACCTCACTGGAGTACAAAGTCCACACACTTAGGATCAAGAAAGGAAGCCTGGCTTGGCTCAGGTTACTGTTTTGCCAAGGTGATTCTGAGCTATATTTCAGCTCTAGAAAAATAAAAATGAAAAAGTGGAAAAATATGAAAAATTAAAAAATAAAATTAATATATATATTTCTTGAGATTCATTTGATACTTAGCAAGTATCAAGGAAAGAGACTACCCCTGCAATATATTTAATACCAAGTTGAATTTCTTACTTGCTAAGGGGGAATGGCTGGCAGAAAACAATCTCTCTGAATGAAGCAAAGAACCCAATGTACGTCACATTTCGGGAAAGCCAGCAGTTTAGGGATTGGCTGATGTTCCCAAGTCAGGGCACTGAAGCAGTGCCATTGCATGGAGCTGTAGGATTCATAGATCAGGGCTGAATTAACATGTGTTCTGGGTTATTGGTGTGTGGTTTAGAACAAGAGCCAAAAAGTGAGCCTATTCTTTTTAGAAACTTAAAGATAGGAGTTGTTTTAAAAATACAGAATTTTAGTTTTCATCCCACACCTGTTGAATCGGAAGCTCCAGTGTTGCCCAGGTAGATACAAATATATAGATATAGATAAGTAGATAGATAAATATAGGTAGACATAGCCTAGATGTATAGACATACACATACGCGTCAGTCATGCATTTCCTGTTTAAAGTAACACAATGTGAAATCAGTATGGATTTGTGATAATTTTGAGACAATTGGAAACATCCAGAGGCAGAGAAAACCAAGGTGAGGAAATACATAGAGAGGAGACTACAATCTCTACAGCCTTTTGGGGGCCAGCAAAGGCACCAAGAGCATTAACTAGAATGACTCTGTTTGTGTACCCTCAAACACAAGGCACCTTGCTCTTATCTCTGATTATTTTTCCTCCAGGAAGGTCTGAATCAAGGAGAAGGAAAATCCTCTTGGAACCTTTGGCCTCTCGGTTCATCCCTCAGAGAGAACATTAGCACATCAGAGGCTTAGTCACATACTTTGAGGTGAAAGTTCATCTATCATTGAAAGCCAGAGAGTCTTTAGATAAATTACAGTAATTCAAGTTAGTTATTGAGTCATTTACAAAACCAAGCGGCTGATACCATTGTGCCCTTTTGGATATTTGTTTCGGTCAGAAGTTTAAATCTTTACAATCAGGGCGAATCGGCCCTATTTTCAACCATCTGAACCCCCTACCTAACTATCTGCTCACTTATATTTGACCCTGGAAATTTTTTAACTTAGTTACTTCTTTAAAAACTTCTAAGTCGGTAATATATATGTATATGTGTTAAATCAAAGGCAAATGATCTTATAAAAACCAAAAGCAAAAGAAATCTCATATCTCTCCTCACTCACAAATTCTCTCCCCAAAGGCAACTGCTTGTAACTGCTTTGGGTTTTTCTTGTAGTCACTTCCATATATATAAATGTACAGTTACAGATAAAATAATTTTTTCGACATGGTTACTGCATTGGTTTTCTAGGGCTGCTGTAACAAACTGCCACAAACCAGGTGGCTTAAACTAACAGAAATTCCTTCTTGCACAGTCCTGGAGGCCAGAAGCCTGAAATCAAGGTATCTGCAGGGCCCTGTTCCCACTGAGGGACTGGGAGGGGACAGCACCAGAGACCCCCTCCTGGCAGCCCTGCTAAGTAAAAGCTTGGCATCACATCAAATTTGACTTGAAGAAAATAAAGAAATGTTTGCATTTTTATACAGCCAAGATTGCTGAGTTATTCACTACATCTATTATCTACATATCCTTCTTTTTTTCTAGACTATCAAGTCTGGCATTCACGTCTTTAGTTTCTACCTCCCTTTCAAAAATAAACCATATCTTCATACGCTCGTGTTCCTTGAATTTACATGTGCCACCTTGTACATTATGTCTCCCTCAAACTCTACTTTAAACTATGTACTTTCTTCCTTAAAACTTTCCTTCCAGCTGCAAACGACACAGTATAGTTGTTGGATTCTAAATCTAGGCTTTATTGGGATTACACTAAAGAGTATATGGTTGCATTAACAGTGTCAGATGTTCTGCTAATCTTTCATTCTAATTATTTCAAATATTATGCAAAGCAGGTTATATAGAGGCAAAATCTTGGATGATTTAACAAGAGAAATTCCATCTGATTATTCATGTCACAGTGTTTGGCTGGGGCTGCAAATTGGGTGGGGAGGACACAGGGCAAAACACAGCTCAGGAGAGTGATACAGTGGAGCTCCTCTCCAGCCCAGCCTCACTTCTCTCACCGTGAACCCACAGAAGGTGTATTCTCTGAGGACAGCTGTGTCGCAAGGACTTCACAGACAGTCCAAACATATCGATGTGTATAAATGGATCACCATTATTTGTATTAATTTAAGGGTTTTTTTACATTTATACATCGATTTGAAATGTATGTGTCTATAAATTTGTTAAAGGAAGAAGCACATTTTAAATGTCTTATTCTATATAAGACTTTCAGTACCATGTAAAGTTAGCTCGCAGGTTCAGCTGTTTCCGCAAATGGAATAATTTTTGTTTTTATTGGTTTTAGTTGAATTATTTGCAGTTGTATCATTTAAAAACAAGAGGTGTTGGATAAAAACCTAGATAGCTGAATTCCTTTGATAAAGAAATATCCAGCCTGATTAAACCCACTTTGCCTCATTTTTTCACTCCCCCCTCACCCCCCGCACACACACCACCAACCTGCTCCCTGTCTTCATTGCTTGTACATAGCCTCTCAGAATCTCGCACTTGGTCCACTTTATTCAGAGTTACCTGTGTGGCTCCTGAAGACATTTGAGTTTGAAAATCTGGCTTAAATTTTCTTTGAATAATTGCAAATGACTCCGAATTCTGATCATTTATGAGACTGAGATTCTTCCCTAATTCATACCAAATAACACTAAGCTACGTAGTTTGGAGTTTCCAGGCCCCTTCCCAAGCAACACTGCAGAGAGCAAATCAAGTAACTAAATGCATCTATCTAAACTTACGTCTAATATGTCTTTGTACCAATGATTGTAACATGCCCTCTCACTCAAAAACAAAAATAAATCTCAGCATTGGACGTGGAGGGATAATTACTTTTTTTTTTTTTCCCTAGTATACTTTACATTCTTTCCCTGGGAGCACTGTGAAACTATGCCCAAGAAACAAATAATAGAACAGAAAACAAATAACTATGTCATGACAAAATGGCAGTTACTAATGCTAATAGGATTACAGCTCAATCTGAGAGAGAGAGAGAGAGAGAGAGAGAGAGAGAGAGAGAGAGAGAGAGAGATCCAGACCCTGAGTTAAAGCTTTAAAGTAACTCATTTTCCTACCACCACTGAGAATGCGTTCTATCATAGAATGAGAGGTACTAAAATAAATTGGCAAACTGAAACCTCTCCGCATATGGTGTTTACTCAGAAGGGTGAGGTGCCAAAGAGACCGTCGGCCATAGCAAGTTGGACCTACTCTGGCACGGTATCACTTCAAGAGCGGCGCCTGACAAAAGCTCGGGCTTCTGCGCCCATTAGACTCAGTGTGAAAGGTCTCCATTCCCTTGCCAGCTGGCAGAGGAGACTGTTATCTGAAGATGTGAACAGCTACGGCACTGGCCTCGCTGCAACTGGAAACCAAAGCGACGATTAATTATGGATGGAATGTGGCCAGGCAAGGCTGCAATTGTAATCAAATGAGACCACACTGAGGAAAAATAACATTTCATCCCATACTGGGTACCTCACAGATAGATTTATTACTATGCTGCCAGCTGGAGATAAAGTAAAAATCAGTCATATTATTCATAGGAGTAAAACAAGCAAGTACTGGCAAAATAAAAAATATGCTTCCTATGATTGTGTTGCAGATATTTTATTTATATACAGCTTTATTCAGCAGAATCACAGATCCACAACTTTTTTTTTTTTAATGCAAGCTGAGAAATACACCCTCTAGCTGGCACTGTAATGAAGAGATCTGGGAACTTTTCACATTCAAAGCCTTGGTTACAAAAAACATTTTACAATATTCCCCACTTTACTGCCTTGCTCGTGTTTTATTGTGATAGCTCTGTTGCATTTTGACATGTGGAGCGTGGAAGCTGCAGAATACCCAGTCAACACACAGAGCAGCTTGTTGATTACATCTATGCAAAATCAAAAGAAGAACAAGTAATGTTGATTCTGGGCAAGAAAAAAAAACCCTTACAGTTTCTAGAACTACAATCGAAATCTCAATGTAGTGTTGCAAAGGAAGGAGCATCGTTAGCTAAACATTTCCTAAAAAGATGGGCTTTGCAGGGTAAACTTGTCAAGCTACACAAGGAAATGCCACAATAAATCACAGGTTAGTGGGGAAGAATGTCTCATGGACTAGAGTTAGTTATGATCTAGCAAGCCCTAGTTCACTTTAATAAAAAAATAAAACAACCATCTGTTGATGACAGAGTCAGGATGGTATGCAATTACCGCTTGGTAGCAGAAGTAACATGTTCCTTTTTATCTCTCTTAGAATGTGACTGTTTTACAGAGAAGTTTAAGTAACTTTGGCAATTAAAATCAAAAGGTATGCCTGGGCAACTGACATCTTCAAATCAATAGCCTAGGAGATCTTCCATAGAAATTGGAATCTGTCTGCCCAAATCTTCAATTGCACCTCACCTTCTACCCTTTTGTATCTCTTTCCAGGCTATCTGTGCAATGAGTAGGGTGGCTGGAAGGGGGCCAGGGGATTCCAGCAAAAGAAGAAGGGATGGAAAGGAAAGGTGGTAAAAAGCCACAGCAGGCTCAGCTGCTCTGGAATCCTCCCTGTTCACTCGTCACCCTCCTCTCTCCCGCCCTACCCCCAGCAGCAACAGCGAGAATACCCAGATGACTCTAGCTTCTATGAAGGCCCACCTAATAACTTCTTAACTAACAAGACATCTTTATGTCTTTTCAGGGTTTCTCGACCTTACTGTTTTATTAAACTTACTGGGGTGACATTGGTTAATAAGATTATGTAAGTTTTGAGTGTACAATATTATAATACATCATCTGTATATTGCACTGTGTGCTCATCACCCAAAGCGCAGTCTCCTTTCGTCACTCAGCCATAGGAAAAGGTGAAATACAGCCATTTGCAACAACATGGATTGATCTTGAGAGTATCATGCTACACAAAGTAAGTCAGAAGGAAAGGAAAAGAGTCGTATGATTTCATTCATCTGTGGAATGTAAAACCAAAAGCAACAAATAAATGAACAAAACAAATACAAAGGAGGTCTTCTTAAGAAGTGGAATAATAGGCATGATCATGGGAAGAGGCATGGATAGATGGGAAAGTGGTAGTAATAACAAAAAAATCAATAAATGAATAACCTACAAGCCAAAAATAGGGCAATTGCATTTGTGGGTAACTTTACGTTTCTCACTCTGGAGAGGCTGCAGCTCTGGATGGGACTTCTAATTAAAACTAAACAAAAAATATCGCTATAATAACAATGACCTTCTAGAGGGGTCTTTGTTGGTTTAGTTTGGCACAAGTGATTTTGCCTTTTTTTGGTTGCCTTCCTCCTCAAAATTAAGCAATTCAGCACATTTGTTCACTTTAAAGTAGTTTTTTGCTTTGGTCCATTTGATTTCAGAATCTATTAACAAATCCACTGTAAAGAACCACAAAGAAATCTAGGAAGCAGATGCTTCAAAAGCGGATGGGGAAAAGCACAGTCCGAGGAACGCTTTGTATTTGAAAATTAGGGCGCCCATTAGCAAGAGTCTCCTGGAATCTATTTGCCTGTGTAAGTGAGGCCCACTTAAAGGCAGCTAAGGCTTCAATTTGTCCTTGTGCAAACCGAATTCCTTTTTTCTCTGTAACAGAATGACAGACATTAGAATTCAGTTACTCTTCAGTTTCTCCTGAGGTAAAAAGGAACACTGAGAAACAGAGTGTTCAAAGTGCTGAGGAATGTGAATGTGTGTGTGTGAACGTACGCAGGGAGGAAAAATAAGACCCTTCATTATGCGAGACGGCAGCCTTCTGAGGTCGGTCATAACTCAGCGTCCTATCATGAGTTTTGAAGAAAATCTCTTCATCTCTCTTCACGCTGGGTTTTGTCCTCAGCCTCAAACTAGGGTATTTGTTTCCTCCCTGGGCCTATAAAATTCTTCTAATAGTCCCACAACCTGTCGCCTTCCTAGTGGTGCCTCCACCTGCCCCAGCAGAATTAAACAGTTCACGTACCTCTGTCCCTGGACTGGAGCTATGTTGACATACGTGTCATTATATTTTTAGTGATTTTTTTTGCCTCTTAGCCCCCAGCCTCCCACCCTCCATTCCCCTACCCACCTACCCTTGCCTGCATCCCAATTCTCTCTTCCAGTGAGACTTATTCGAGGCCAGAAAGCACATTTTGTCTGTTCTGGGATCTGAAGTACAGTGTACACATCCTGACATCGGCTAGGTTCCAAATATAGTTATTCAAATTGAATAAAGCTTAAGAATTCAAAATATACCTGGAGAATAATTGCTAGGTATACATAACCTTTTTTAGTTTATGTGTTCTGTCTCGGACAATGAGTTTCAGAAGGCATTTTAATCTATCGTACCGTCCCGTTAGTTATCTTATAAAAACAGCAATCATGTACAGGATCTCTACATGATTAAAATTTATACATATTTAACTCAAATACCTGTAAAGTATCTGGGGAACTATAATCTTCAAGTCAGCAGCAGAGAAAATGTTATATAAAAACTCTAATCTCTGTTCTCTATTCAAACCTTCTGTTCTCCCTAATCTTCCACCCATTTCTATAAATTACTGAGTTCTGTGCAAGTAGGTGGGGTGAGTGAAGGAAAGTCAGAAAATTCCAGGCAGACGAAGAGGGGACCATCTTGTACAAAGCGCATTGTATTAAGTAATCTACATTTATTATTTTATTTAATCTCAAATTGCACATATTACTATCCCTGTTTTACCAATAAGGGAACTGAGTCTTCAGCCACACAAGTGAGTGAAAAACAGGGTCACAATTCAAACCCTTTTTTTTTTTTATGGTTTTAAAGAGTAAGTGGCTCTCTCTGTGACTTCACATGGAAACTAAATTGTTGTATATTTATTGCACTGCCTTTTTGTTCCTAGTTTGTGAAAAATATTACTTGTTCCATCAACAGGTAATTATTGATTGCCCAAGTGATAGGTACAAAGTATCTGATACATGTAATAACATTTTTTAAAGATTTTTATTTATTTATCTTTAGAGGGGAAGGGTAGGAGAGAGGGAGAGAAATATCAATGTACGGTTGCCTCTCATGTGTCCCCTACTGGGAACTGGCCTGCAACCCAGGCATATGCCCTGACTGGGAATCAAACCGCGATCCTTAGATTCACAGACCCGCGCTCAATCCACTGAGCTACACCAGCCAGGGAATGTAATAACATTTTAAAAAAAACCTGAGTAGTGCCCTAATTTCTAGAAAAATACTAGAAAAAAAAGCAGAAGCTTGCTATTGCATGTTTTGTTTTTCTACCAAAGGTGTTTCAGAGTGAAAATTGCTGGATCAGAGGATTTATAAATATGTATTTAGGTTCCCAGCTATGGCTTGATTGTCTATATAATAATTTATATAAAAAGTGCCCTGGTTGGTATAGCTCAGTGGATTGAGCTCAAACAGCAAAACAAAGGGTCGCTGGTTTGATTCTCAGTCAGGGCACATGCCTGGGTTGCTGGCCAGGTCCCCAGTAGGGGCCATGTGAGAGGCAACCACACGGTGATATTTCTCTCTCTCTTTCTCCCTCCCTTCCCCTCTCTAAAAATAAATAAAATCTTTAAAATATTGAGGTATTTTAAAAATAATGGTAATTTATATAAAAAGTGATTTGGATCAGTATCTTTCATTCATTTAAATCATTTTTATTTTGAAAGTTGGTGTAGTAAAATTGGTAGTTTGACATATTAAATAATTTGTATGTGTTTCTCACTAGTATATAATCATAGAAAACATCTTATAGAAAGACAATTTTTATGTATTCTGTTTACCTAACAAAGCCTAATAGAAATTGTACCTGTGCCTACACTGTAGCTGCACAGACTCATTGAAAACAACAAATAACTTTGCCCTTTGCTGGACCTATACCAGACTCAACTTTTGAGCTCAAAAAACAAACCTTGCACCCTGTCCTCTTACTGATGGCTCTTTCCATATAATGCTTGCCTTGCTCCGACTATTCTTTTCTGCCTCCTTGCCAACATTTAGCTACTTCTTCCTGATATTTTCCCTTAACTTAGAACAACTTCCTCCCAGGGACTCTTAACCTGAGGTCCGTAACCTCCATGGGTGGAAACTTAATTCATTATAACTGGTTTCTTTGTCAATACTATATACATCTTCTGTCATGTATTTACTCTTTATCCTTGCTCAGAAGAGGTTCACATCACAGAAGAGGTTCACATCACAAAAGAGGTTAAGGCAGCCCCTCCATTAAAGCCCCATTGTGCCCTGGTCTCACTCCTAGATCAAATCACTCTGCATTGTTTCTCACGCCCACTGAAGAGTAGACACTCAAGGCAGGAAAGCAGCAGTGTTCACACAGTGTCACGCTGTATTCCCTCTAGCCATGTGCTACTTGTACACAGTAAGGGAACAAGAGATATTTGTGGAAAGGATTAATGGATTACATCAACCCCAAGTGGCAACCCTGGCTATTTGATGCTGCTCAGTAGCTCCATTTGAAAGTTATAGATAAATACAAATGGGAACATAAATTATGATTGTGTCATTTGATAAAAAAGTCTTTCAAATACTGCAGTTCCTTAATGAATAGATTATGATGTGACTAAGAGACTAAAGATGACTCTGAAGGTGGTCTTCCTGATTGTGATTTGTTGCATTTCCCTAAGTCCAAGCTATACGTTCTTTCCCACTTCATACCAATTCTGTCCTCAGCAAGAACAAATACTACAGGCTGAATCGTAGAGTCCAGCTCTTTGTGACCACTGACTCTCTGGTGATGGGTGAGAATGTCCTCGTCACCCAGGGCAAAGCCTGCCCCTGAATTTAACTGCTGCTCCCAAAACCCCTTGATTTGTTTCTTGATCTCCTTGTTATTTAAGAGAATACATCTTACAATGAAAAGAAGGGAATAGAGGGACAAGGAGATGAACTAATACTTATTATGCATTTGTGCAAATATTATTATAGTACAGGCTGTTAGGGATAGGTATAATTTGTTTCAAATTATCTTTAAATGATAAGTAATCCGTTCAACATTATGCAGTGGTTAAATCAAAGTGTTCGGGCTTAACCTAAATCTGCATGCCCTGCTAGTGTCTTTCCTGCCTAGAATAGGGTCTGGCTGCTGCGAGAAATGAAGCTGTCAAAGCAGATGGTTGTAAACCATCTTGATGCCAATCAATGCTTTGATTCCCAAGCATGTGCTTGGGCCAGGATTGCTGTCTGCCACAGAAAACTTCTTTCTCATTATGTTATCTCATGACCCAAAAGGTTATTAAGAGAGTGAAAGAGTTTCTCCGGGCACAGAACCTACATGTTAGACCCATGATAGGAACCCAAATAAAAGTGGCTCCCTCCCTTTAACGCCTCACCTAAACTACGATTGGCCTTAACTTCCACAATGTGTATCTTCAAAGCAATAGGACAACTTACCTGGCACTTCCACACGGTGCCAGTTTAGATGCTACTTCTTCCTTAAATCCTGTCCTAATTCTTTTCAAACAGAAAGTTTTAAAATTAAGGACTCTCTTCCAGTCCTTAATTGTATTAACTCTTACTCACCACCAACCATTAGATACATCATATGGACTACAAAAGAAGAAAATGTTGCCTTACATCATATGGACTAAGAAAGAAGAAAACGTTGCCAATTAAAGTGTGACAAATTAATTGTAATTTGTATCTCATTTCAAATATGTAAAAATATGAAAAGTGTGTTTCTTAGAACCATTGCAAGATTGTGTCTGTGGTAGAAATCGGCGGACCGCAGCCCACCTAGGAAATGGGTTTGTGTCATCACGCATGGTCATTTCTTGGCCTGGTCCACTCTGGGAAGTGTGAACTCTCAGATACTTCTAGCAATCCAGTTTCCCAGCTGCTGGGCAGAGCCACTGTGTTGCCCAAAGATAGTCCTTGATAGAGGGCTGTGGGTGACAGCTGTGAGCAGCTAAGTTGTTAGCAAAGGAGCCGGGTAACAAGTGGTCAGGTTCACTAAAGGGAAGACAGCACCATTCACTACTGCATACATTTAACATCTGCCTAAGACAGGAGAGGGCTGGTATCAATGTGTGGGCTATGAAACCAGACATCCCCCATCGAAACCACGTCTCATATCTCTAAGATAACTGAGACTGCATTTTTATTTAAAGCAGTAATTATTTTATAATTTAACAGAGAACTTTCAAATAAGTTACAATGGTTTTAGTGGTTCCTATTAATTAACACATCAACTATAAGTAATTTATGGTGACATTTACAAATAAATTTTACTTTTCTTGGTTCTAAGCTAATGGGCATCCTCAAGGAAGATGCTATAAATATTCAGATTATATGCAGGACAATCTCTTTGGTTGTCTTGTGTCTATTGTCTCAGATTTAATAAGGAGATCTTTCTTCCTACAGATTAGCTGAATGGTTAATGCCACTGAGCTCAAATATGAGTAGCCATTAAGATTCTGAGAATCTGCTATGAACATTTTTTAACATAAAAGGGTGTATAAATTCTCAATTTCTGTTCATCACTAAAAGATGTATGGAAATTGACATTAAAACTTCTATTATTTAAGTTTCTCTAAAAAGGGTTTTGTAAACCTCTATTCTAATTGTGTGTACGACATTTTAGGTATTCTTAGGAACTCTGTTATGTACATTACTGGGATTTCTTTTCATTTTTTTACAAATCCCTATGCTTGCATATGGGCATACCTAATGGCCTTTGAATTTTCAAAACTTAAAGCCAAAAGCAAAGAAAATAAAATAAGCCTAACTATAAAAACCAAGCCTGGATCTTTTGCTGGGTTTTGATATTAAATGAGTATGCCTATGCATTAGCTGGGGAAGCCATTAAATTGGGGGTGATACATGAGTTCATACTTCCATTTTTAGACTATTATAGGCATACCCAGCCTCAAGGCAGGGTGTAGCAAGACTAAACCAGGAAAAGGTGCGGAGTTAGTTCCAAAGATACAAAGTTCATCCCAGAAGCAAAGACAGAATCAAGGGGTAAAGCCAAGGTCAATTATGGTGTCAGGCTAGAAGACGCCAACTAATGAATGCATAAGTACATGAGTTAATAGTCATGGATGAAAGCCAAATGTACATGAGGAAGCAGGAAATGGGGATACAAGGAGAATATCCTACTTAATTCTGGCAAAGAGCACCTTGCTGGCCTAGGGTTCCTCTACAAAATGTAAGAGCTCTCAACCTCTGTTTTACAGAGATGGGAAGGGGATTTAGAGGGTACCATCTATGCAGGAATACAGCATCTTGTACCTTATTGAAGCACCACATCATCTCACATGAAGTTTGTATTTCTCATATCTAGAAATGATGGTGATTCAGAATCCTATCAGTGTCATTTCATAGAAACACACTTCCCCTATTGTGAAGAGCCACAGCCAACTTCTCTGGGAACCTCCAATGATAGAGCTGAGTCCTATTCAAACTTGGACTTCTTGTAGTTTT
Source organism: Glossophaga mutica (assembly GCA_039655065.1). Lineage (NCBI taxonomy): Eukaryota > Metazoa > Chordata > Mammalia > Chiroptera > Phyllostomidae > Glossophaga > Glossophaga mutica. The sequence goes on along the minus strand of CM077313.1, from coordinate 74,411,205 downwards.
TCTTTACTTAATATCACTATTAAACATCATCTATTTAATAGTCCAAGGAAGAATTTTTAAACAGTGTAATGAGAATGTCATCTAAGTTTCTCAATGACTCAATTATGTGACATTTAATTATGCCCTTTGAATGACAACAGTCAGGCCAGCTGCCAGCTGAAGGGGATTTTTCCAGCAGCTCTTAAGTAGACTGTTTATCTTCATTAGTGCTTTGTTAGAATTCACTCTGAACAGCCAAGGAGGCTGTCATTCAATGAATTCTAGAATGATACTACTCCTGTTTTACATGGGGCTGGTGTCTGCCCAGCTATTTCTTTTCTGGTTATTTGCTTCATGTTTAAACTTTTAATTTCTATTATCATCATGTTTTAATACATACCATGCATTGACCTTTATCCAAATTTAACGTTTCTACATTTTCTATCTTATATTTATATCTACCAATATTTGCAATTCATTTTACTATGCATTCTAGTTCAAGAAATAAGTAGAATAAATGGTAAAAAGTCTCAACTAGGATTCATATCAAATTTAGATGCTTCTGTGGGTGTGTTATAGAAGTTGTTTATAATCTTTTTTGGCATACAATACAGTAAATTCTCTGACATGACACCTAACAACTGGATAATGTAATCACTTAAATGTTTTAAATTTATTTTTTAATTGAATTTATTGGGTGTGACATTGGTTCACAAAACCATGCAGGTTTCAAGTGCACAGCTCTATAAAACATCCTCTGCACACTGCATCATGCACCCACCACTCCAAGCAAAGCCTCTTTCACCCCCATTTCCCCCTCTTTGCCCACCTCCACCTACCGCTGTCCCCCTTTCCCTCTTGCCATCACCACACTGTTGTCCGTGTCTATGGGTTATGTATGTATGTATGTTCTTTGGCTGATCCCTTCACTGTCATTCATCCAATTCCCCCCGACCCCAGTCCCAACAGCTTAGTCTGTTCCATGTGTCCATGCCTGTTTCTCTTTTGTTTGTCAGTTTATTTTGATCATTAGATTATACCTATAAGTGAGATCATATGGTATTTGTCTTTCTCTGACCAGTTTATTTCACTTAGTATAACTCTAGGTCCATCCATGTTGTCACAAGAGGTAAGCTTTCCTTCTTCTTCACAGCCTCTTAGTATCCCATTGAGTAAATGTACCACACCTTTTCTGTATCCACTTATCTACTGATGGACACCTGGGCTGTTTCCAGATCTTGGTTATTATAATAACACTGCAATGAACATAGGGGTGCATATATTCTTTTCAAGTAGCGTTTCAGATTTCTTCAGATAAATTCCTAGAAGTGGGATTGCTTGGTCAAAAGTCAGTTCCATTTTTAATTTTTTGCGGAAATTCCATACTGTTTTCCACAGTGGCTGCATCAATCTGCATTCCCACCAACAGTGCACCAGGGTTCCCTTTTCTCCATGTCCTCACCAGCACTTGTTTGATGATTTATTGATGATAACCATGCTAGCAGTAAATTTTTCTTATGTAACATTCCCCATTTGCAACTTAGAAAGTGTATAACACTAAATCTATAATGAATAATCATTTTTCATTATGTAAATGAGACATCTTCTATTGCTGTGCAGAAAAAAATGCAGAAGTGACTAATAATAGAGAGACCTACTAAAAGCATGAAGGTTAACCCAGAGTGTTCCATATACAATTGTATGAATGTCAGACTTCAAAATATGGTCAATAGTCTCCCATCTTTGAAGGATAAACTGGTGTTAAGGTTGAGTCAGATTCAAATAAATACAGAATTGGGGGGAAAAAAGAAAAATATACTTCCAGAGCTGTTGAGAAGAATATTAATCACAAGGTACCCAGTGGGAATTCTAGGCCAATAAACCTCAAACCTGCTTTAAAAAGCTCCTCATTCACTTTCCACTGCCAATTTTATTTACACTCATAATATGAACCTACATTTGTAGAGATGGTATTTTCAAACATTGTTCTGACTACTATACAAAAATGAAAAGAGTTATTTCATTAAGCTAGTTTTCCATGGTATATAAGCATATAGATGCCTTCTGGTTTCTAAATATAAATTATTCACTATATGCCCACTAATTTACTATTCTTCCAATTCTTTCAGGGTCTTGGAACTGACTGTACTCTCAGCCTGGAATATTGTCCCAACTGAAGAGCTAGCTGTCCCAGATGCTTTCACAAGTGTTAGCCTTTCCTCACAACATATCAGCAAGGAGAGCTCTCAACCCTGTCTCTGTCACATTAAGCTGTTTATTTCTTTTTAAAGCACTCTTCCAAAGCTATCATTGATTAACTCATTTATTACCTTGTTTACATCTTTCTACTCCTACAAAAGAATTTCCAGCAGGGCAGAAGCTTTGTCTTCTTCACATTTGAATTCCTTACCCCGCTACATAATGAATGCTCAAAAAATATAGGTTGAGCAAATGTGTAAATGATTTGTAAGTATTATTTTATTTAATCCTCCAGCAAATCCCCTGTGATCATTTCAACAGAATTGAGTCTCAAATAGTTTAACAATCTTGCCCAAGATCACTTCAGCACTTGCGCAGAAAAAGGATTAAAGCCCTATTCTTAATGTTTATGGGTTATTTTTTGCTTCTCAAACTAACTTTATTTAACAGTATTACCTTCCCAGCATCTGCACTAGAAACCTGAAGCCCACTCCAGTCTTTCTTCCCTTTGTACCTTAACCCAAATAATTGGTTACCAAGTCCATCCACCCTCTAGCCCTCCTCTCCATCCATCTCCACAGCCTTAGTTCTGGCCCTTGCCATTTCTCATCAACACTGCCCTTAGCATCTTTTTCTTAAAAAGTTTCTTTCTTAATTTTTTAGAGAGAGAGAGAAAAAATATCAATTTGTTATTCCACTTATTTATGCATTCATTGGTTGATTGCTGCATGCGCCCTGACTGAGGATCAAACCTGCAACCTTGGAATACCAGGATGATGCTCTAACCAATGGAGCTATGCAGCTCAGGCTGTCCTTAGCCTTTTAATGGTCTCCCTGCTATAAGTGACTCCCTGCACCCTCAACATTTGCTCTACAGTACAGCCATACATATTTAACACTTCCATTGAAGTGGTTCAGTGGCTTCCCTATCATTAAACTCACACACAGCTCTGCAAACCCCTTGAGGGCCTGGCTCCTGCCTTCTTCTCCATGCTCCTGTCTCTTACTCCCTTCTTTAGGACTTTTGTCCAGTGCCTAAAACATTGACATTCTTCCGTAATCTTGTGTTTTCTACATTTATTTTCTCTGAATATGTTTCCCCTGTTTTTTCTGCGTGATTCACATCCAATCATTCATCAGCACCCCGCAAACATCATCTCTTTTAGAAGGCCTTACCTAATCTAATCCCCATATAATAAAACCTCCACCTTGAAGCTAAGACTTGCCTCTATTCTGGTATGCCATAAAACCCAGAACAAGCCTGAACACCATAGCATTTTACAGTGTTTAGTAATTGTCACATTTTGTTGTGTGTTCCTTTTGTGTTATTTCATTTTTTAAAAAAATCTGGCAGTGTTTGATGGACTCCCAAAGGGCATGTTCCTAGCATAGTACTTGGTGTGCAATAATTTTTCAGAAGTTATTTGTTGAAAGAATGAATCGGAGAGTGAGTATATTTTTGAACATAATTGTGATTAAGTTCAATAAAAGAACGTGGACTATGCATTGTGCCATGAGTTTGTTAAATAGTCTCAATAGTTGTGCCTTGGGAACACAGAGCATTCTGTTCTTGACTGTGGTGCTAAGGAACCCTCTGTAGGAGAACATGGTGGGAGCCCCTCCCTGCTTCGGTCCAATCCCTAAAATAGCTCCAAAGTGCTGTGCTCAGTCCGATGCAAGTTACATGAAAAGACAGTCAGCAGGCTTTGGAACCCTGCAAACCAATGGGAGAGACATCATTTTCCAAAAAAAATCAGATGAACCCTGTGACTTCCTTTTACTCAAGGCATATGACCTGAAAGTTCATCAGAAACTGTTTGTCCTGGTCTTTGTTTTCAAATAATAATTTTTAATTGCCTTTAAATACTGAATTGCCTCTAATCATTAATTCCATTTATTACTCTAAAACTCTATTCTTCAAAACCTATTCAAATATTGTATAATTTAAAGAGTGATTCCATATTCAAAAGTTCAGTGGCGCTTAAATGTATATATATTTTTTATCTATTGCGAAAAGCTTCTGGGTTTGAGTTCTTTTGAAAAATAATTTTCTAGTCATTCTCACAAAGCCTCCTTTGTAGATCTCAGGGATGCATGATGCTACATAGGAATTTCAAACAGGGATTCCTAGAGAGCAAGGACAGTGCTCAGGGGGCGCAGAACTGCAAACAAAAAGCAAGGTGGAATGTTTTTTTCTCTGGGCCTTGAAGAATGATTTGGCTTTCCTATGTCCGGGTTTCCATGGAAACCCCACTCTTGGAATGTGCGGCATTTCAGAGCCCTCCTGGTGAATGCACACTGAAGACAAACCTAAGCTGTAATCTATTTTTGTGCTGCCATGAGATGATGAAATCACAGGATAATTGTTATATTTGTAAAGAAGTTAGTGAACATAAAAATGAGGAAAATGAGCAAACAGTGGGTCAAATGATTACCTTTTAATTTTCCTCCTGCCTTTGGTTAAATATAATAAAGGAATCTATAGGTTTCTTAATAATAAACAGTACAATCACAGTGAGATCCAAAGCTACCAAAAATCAGGCTAATCTTTATCTTATAAACTTAAGTGAAATTAAATTTTAAAATCATATAAGTGGACACAGAAATCACTTTTTTATCTGTAAGAAACAACTCAGGAAAATCCCATTTTCAAGACAGGTAAAAGGAGTAGAGACTATGTTTTTAGTTCAGAAAGAGATTGACAATGATGAGGAGGGTCCACGCTGCACATGAGGAGTGCCTCTGAAGGATTTATAAGCAAGCAATATGCTTAAAATACCAGGTGTTGTAAGAGAAGCACTGCAATTCCCAAAATTCAGAGACAACAGAACGAGGAAAAGAAACTGTCAGGTTTCTGGGTCTGAGAAGGAAGGGAAGCAGTGTTTACTAACAGGGTAGGACGTGCTCTGGTTTCTTGCAGTCAGCATTTACTCAAGGATGTGCTTGGCGCCTGCTAAGTAGGAGCGATGTGGTTTCTTCCCTCAGGAGGTATATCTCCCAGCAGAAGGCTGAGGAGACATTCATAAAAGATCAGATTTTACGATCACCGAAATACACAAAGTGCAAAATGTGCTATCGAAGAGAAGTGCAGGGTTCAGCGAGAGGATGTGAGGCAGGAACTAACCTTCCCAGTGCTGCCTCCCGCACAACAATCCCTTAAGTGAGATGCTGTACTGCTGTTTCCCGGGCTTTAATACAGGCACAGGGAAAGCAAGAAATTTCCCCCAATGGCAATTGAGAGCCAGATGTTGGAGCTGGTATTTGAGCCGGTGGGGGTCTCTCGGGGTTCCATAGTCTTTTTCCTACATCACATGACTTTGTGAAGTGCCTGTCTCCACTCTATTCTAACTGCTGAAGTAAGAATTAGAGGAACATAGGATACATTTGTCAGGAGATGTTAGAGTTTGTGTGTTGTCTGTATCTCTGTGAATTATTTTCTTATTAAGCATGGAAGGATTGTCTTATAAGAAATCCTCTGGAATTAGCCAGTCTATCATAATGACTCTTGATTAAATGTTTATGAGTTTGCCTATCTAAGACACAGACCCATCCTCAGGTACGGTTCTCCAAGCCAAGGAAGGGGCTGCTGGTTGGGGGGGCAACAGGTCGACATCACTATGCTTGCGTGTAAGTTTGGAATCTACAGCTGTCCACGCTCAGCCCTCATTCACGTCGTCTCCCTGATCCGCCGCTGCCTCCTCTCACTCCCTTTATTATCCTCGTACACGCCTGTCACTCTCACTCAACTGGAAACAACTCTGAAGATATAAGCCATATCCTACTTATCTCGGCACCACAGTGACAAGCACAGTAACCATAAAAATTGTTAAATAAAATAAAGAATTTAAAATACTCTCCCAATAGTTAATAACACTTTAATTAAATACTACTGTTTCAGCCAAATACAAAGTTTACCTAAAAGATGCATATTATCAACTAATTCTGAATTCTTTTTCCAGGAGTTTTATTTCTTTAAGAAGCTTATTGGCCACTGCCGTGATGACATTATTCTGAGATGTGATTTGGAACAAATCAAACTACCTTCTGCATGGAAAGCTGGTGGAAAGTGAAGAATATTGATCCTTTTAATATCATCTCTAAATCTTCTAATTCCTGGAAATAAAGGCTTTTACGTTCTGCCAGTGTCCTCCTCCTTTCCCAGAGTGGTAAGTTTAGTGACCTTGGAGGTAGCCTCCCCTTAGGTCCCACTGTAAACAATAAAGAACAGCCCACGGGCTTTTGTTTTTAGAATATGTTTTGGTATCCACTTTGATGAAACAGTGCAAAATGCCTTGAAAGTATGTGGAGAATGTCAATAAAATGTCATCCTCATGGAAGGAACACTCCGGTTACCCTAGATCACCTACCCAAGGAGGGAGGAGGGGGCTATGACCCTGCCATTTTGGTAAAAATGAGCTCTTTAAGAACACAAGCCCTGACTCATTTCTCCAGATCCTCTTAGTTCAATTCAGTTCAAATATTTTCTAAGTATCTACTATTTGCCACAAGCAGTGGGTGATGCTGCTAACACAAAAGTGAACTAAGGCGAGAACCCTGCCCTTGAGTCGGGGAGACAGACATAGCAACAGATAATATCTTCTAGAATGAGAGGAACAGGATCTCTCCTCCCATGCACCCCACCACCCACCTCCCTCTCCCTACACTTAGGCAGCTCTTCATCCCAGTGGAGTTGAAATTTAAAAATTACATAAAGCTTTAACAATATGTAAGTAATACATTACTCTGACTCTGAACTCGTAATTTTCTGCCTCTGACTCATAATGCTCTGCCTCTGACTCATCATCTTCTTCACCCCACGTATCTTTCTTGAAAATGTAGCATAGTCACCAAATTTTTCCAGTCCAACATCCAAGCGTGGATCCAAGAAGTTAACAAAGATTCTTGACTCTTGGTCTCTCATTCATGAAGATGCATGTTAAGAATATAATGAGGATTCTCTAAGTCTTTCAATGCAATGTTTGCTCTTGAAATCCTTGAAAACTCCTATAAAAAATACCTTCTAATATCACCAAAATCCATCATTGCCTTTTTGTCTGTCTAGTGATTTTTATATAACTTTCTATCCAATCCATGTTCTTCATAACAGTAGTCCAGAAGGTACTTAGGGAAAGAAAGGTAATTATTGAGGAGAGAATTTTGTGGTCAAATAAACTTGAAAATGTCTACATACTACCTATGTTTCAGAGATTCATAATACATAGTGAGATTAAACTCTCTGAGAAGTCTTGCTCTATAGAAATTAAATTAACTTTATTTAACTTGGCAGTTCCCTCACTTACTTGGACAAAACCTTCTTTGACCTTAAAACTTACATCCTAAGAAATTTATTTTTCATGGAACACATTTAGGAAACTATTACCAATTGATGCCTTTGGAATTATTTGGCTGAAAATGGAAGGCTTCCATTCTCCAGAGCTAAGATCTAGTAATTCATTTATTTATTCAACAAATAGTTATTGAACATCAGCTAAGCACTTAACTTCCTTTTCTTAACTTAAGTGTAATCCAAACCCCAAGGATCAGTCAGACCTAAACATGTGAAATACAAAGAAACTTCCTAGAGCTCTGGAGGCGAGTACCAGATCCGTTTTGTAATTAACCCTGTTATGACAACATTTCCTCTTTCCAGTCATTGACATTCAGTAGCAGTCCTTTCACTCAGTTCAAACTTAGGCTCTGCATCTACTTACTGAGTCTCCATACTGTCTCACACATATCTGAGTCTCTCTTTGTTTTCCTGTCCAATTCCTTCTAGGATGAGTCCTACTTATTTGCACAGAGGAATCCCAGGAATTGGAACCAGACCTCTGAGGAGGAGTGCTCACATCTGGCTTCCTGGTACCTGCTGTCAGGTCCCTGTAAGCAGGCCCATGTTTTACTATATTCATTTTCTTCTGACCTCCTTGATGATTCACACTATGGTTTTATAGGTCTAGCTCCTAAATCCCAGCCACTTTCAAGTTTTCTACATGAAGCAAGCCTTGATTGTGAAAATTCTCTCTTCCCTTAGCTTCTAGAACTGTTCAGGCCCATTTTATTTTTTTCTACTTCCTTTCTGAATACTTCTTCACTGCTTCTTTCATGGGTTTTATTGTTAGCTAGTTTCTTAGACATAGTCTGTGCTCAGGCATGGGCCCAGTGATGCTTTTCTTTCCCTGCACACTTTTATTGGCAGTTCATTAACCCTCAGCACTTCAAGTGTAACAGAAAATATGTTTCATCTTTTCTGAAACTTGCAAATTGTGAAGGTCAAGTAAGAATGTTGTGAGTGACATCTTCATAAAGAATATGTTAGATACTTTTAAAACTTCGAAATATCAATATGCTATACAGAGAATAGTAGAAAGTAATCATAAATACCATTTCAAGCTGGTATCAAAATTTAAGTCTTTGTTTTCCATAATTATTTGAAATGCACACATTTCAAAATATCTAATATATCTTCCCTCCAGAAGATGTAAGATACTTTGATTTCCATTCTGTATAACATTATTAAACACTCATCTTAAAAGATCTCACCTTTAACAGGAAGCTAATCAACAAAACAAAGAAACAAGCATAATATAAACAAAGACACTGAATTTGAGAACAGTCTGACAGTGACCAGAGGGGGAGGGGAGGGAATTTTAGGGGAAAAGGGGAACGGTTTAGAGCAACAAGTATAAAGGACTCATGTTCAAAAACTATGGGGGGTGGAAATGGGAGGGAGGTGGGGAGGGCTGGGGTGGTGGGCTGGGGCGAGGTAAAAGACAGAAAACTGTACAATAGCAACAATTAAAAAATACTGATTAAAAATAAAAAAAAATAAAAAATAAAAGGACAAAAAAAGACATTAAAATAAACATCCTATGTATCATTGTTTAACAAATGCCTTAGGTAAACCAAGAGTTGAAATTGTGTACATATATGAAAGTGGTAATTATTTGACTCACTGATAGAACAATCTATTCTCTTCTTTAGTGACAGTAATAAATTGTTACAATAATACCTTACATTTGTGATGTTTTATACCCTTCAGATACTTTCCAATTGTCTAGCTTCAGTGGGTTCCAGTGAGAAATGAGGAGTACACATTAGAATCTCCATTTTATTGTTTGGATATAGAGTCACAAAGAGTTTAAATGACCTGTCCGAGATCACAGAGAAGAACCCCATCAGAATGCAAATAAGAAACTGCTCTCTTCTGTTCCTCAAGTACAAGGCTTTGAAAATCTTCAGGTAGTCTCTTGCAATCACCCCTATGATGAATAAACCATATGGCTGAAAAAATATAATGTATTACAAAATGAATTTTAAATACCAAACCATTTTACAAGGAAGGAAGGGTTAGACCCAGAAGTGTTATGAATTGACCAAGTTTGGAGAAATACATAAACTGTTGCACAATTAAGGTCACAGAAATACAAAAGCCATTGCGTAACAAATTAGTCTGAAACTTCACTTGTACAAATAACGCAAATACAGACAATGTGCTTGTATTTTACCCTTTCCAGTGTCTTTATCAGCTTCTGAACTCCCTTTCTAGTTTATTTTTCATCTCTAATGTTGAAGTCGAATTTGTCCTCTAACTTCTCAGAACTAATTTCCGGAGAATAAAATAATGCGTGGTGAGTAATTTAATGAGGTCAATCACTTAATTTCTTGTGCTATTTTCAGATAACTGGGCTAATAATGACTTTTTAAAGTCTGTCCTTTATAAACTTCTTTCCTGTTTTGTAGAATTATTGTTGGTAATACACCAGTAACATCTGAAGTGGGTATATCCTTCCAAATCAAACACGGTTTTCGACATCACCTTTAAAAACAATACTACAGTTTTTAGATGTGATGTGCTTGATGATAGTCACCCATTGGAGAGATATAGATATATAGATATAGATCTATCTCTTTACTATATAACTATAGTTTATACAGAATATACATTTTGTGGGGAAAGGGAAAAATTCCTTTTTCTGTCCTCTAGTTCTTCCAGCTGGCCAAATATTCACATCAAAAAGAGACAGATTGACAAGAGAAATATCAACTTAAATCTCACACAAACAGGAACCCCACATACATGAGAGAGTCAGAGAATGAAAGGGAGGCTGAAGGATAAGACATCCTGAGCTAGCGATGAGGTGAGGTGCCTCGGGAGCTTCACATGGTCATTGCAGGATGATAAGAAGAGCAAACCAGTGGTAGACAGAAGTTTGCCCTGCCCTATAGATATGTCAAAAGAAGTTACCTTTGAAAATCTCTTAAAAGCAAGGCTCCTAATTAAAATTATTTCAGTAGTTTTTCTGAGCCTGAAGGTAAAGTTGCCTTTAACTCAAAGTAATCTGTACACTACTAAGGCACACCTTGGGGTGGCCCGGTCTGGACTCCTGTACCATAAAACATTTATTCTAACTGGTTTTCAGATCCTTGGTTGACTTCAGTCTCCACTTTTCTTCAGTGTGTAAGCATACTTATTACTTCAAGTTGATAAAAACTGGCTTCTGGATTTTTAAACAGCTAACCGAACTATAATACCAATACAACTATGTGAGGAAAAAATATTCAAAGACTTGCAACAGTAATAATTAATATTTAAAAAGCATGATAATATACTTATTTCATGCACAGGAACAATGCAAAATGTGGAAATATGGTAAAAAATTGAATAACCAGTTTTCAACTTATATTTTGACTTGTAAATGTATAAATACAATTTTTATATATATTTATTCTGCAGGTTTTAAAAGTTAGAAATTTAAATATATATGTGACTTTGAAGTTTCACAAAGGATGGCACTAGATCTAAATTCCAACCCTAATTCCAACAACCTACCTAAACCACAGCTTAGCCATAATTTCTTCATTTATAAAAATGATAGCCATCAAGCCCACTTGGAAGGCCCCTACCAGAATTAAATGTGATACAAATTATAGATTCCTAGAATAAAACATGAAAACTAGTAGATATTTTACTACATCTTTGCTTGCCTACTTCTCCAGTAAAACTGTAACCAAGCAAACTAGGGCTCGGCCACATGGCAACAATTAGTGTTGATGGAAAACAGGTTTTTATTTACAGGATTCCAACCTTGGGTACGGGGGAGGCTAAGAGCGCTTCTGCTCAGAGCCTAGTTCTTTCATAAGATCCAGCACTTCCCTTGTTCCCCAAAAGGCTATAGGCCAAAACCATTCCCAGAAGTTCCCCATTTCCTTATCTGTTCTTAAGCTAGCTATGCAAACAGGTCTCCATCCCCCCTGGAATGTGCTCCTGTGGGTTTCAGAGTTGCCATCCCATCGCAGCTCTCTTTCAGGATCTGGGGTATGTTGTTCTCAGCCTCTATGTAGTCATTAAAGGGAACTACATGCTGTGTTTCATGGGATCATGGTGGAGTCCAGGGAGGCACACATCCGAAGAGAGGGGCTTCTCTGTACATCCTTCAGAGAAGCAGAAATATGCATTCCCAGGCACAGTTCAGATCCAAGCATCTCCCACAAATATGCGCTTGGTCAGGCAGGTTCCCTCACAGCTCCATCAGCTCTCTCCTTACACCCTTCCCTCCTGCATGGCTTCTTCCTCTTTCTCAGCCTTCACGGCTTCTTCTTCTCCAAACCATGTGGCAACTCCTTACATACCAAACCTCTTGGCAGAATTCCCTTCTCTTTCAGCCCATCCTTATTTTAAATGCTCAGCCCAGAACTTGCTATGTGACTGTTACAGAACAGGGGCCAAGGGGGGGCGGGGTACAATCTACTACTACCAAAAGGACCCCCCAGTAGGTTCGCATTGTCCACCACCAGGGGAAAGATGTTTCTCAATGTCAGAGACTTGTGAAAAGGAAAGGAAATATTTATTCAAAGCTATACAGACTTAAAGTAGTGGCCTAAAGTCTTCATTAAAATATCAAAGTCCTCCGGCCAAGATGGAGGCGTAAGCGGACACACTGTGCCTCCTCTCACAACCAAAATTAAGGACAACAAATATTTAGAAACAAGAAAACAACCAGAACTTATAGAAAATTGAACTGTACGGAAGTCCAACAACCATTCATCCAGACCGGTAAGAGGGGCGGAGTCAAGGCAGGAGAAAGTGGAGGTGCGGACCCAGAAACGCAGGCAGTGGCGGCTGGCAGTTCCCAGGTGCACAGGCGGCGGCTGGCAGTCCCCGGGCCTACAGGCAGCAGCTGGCGGACCCCGGGCACTGGGGGGCAGCTGTGCAGACCCAGTAGGGCCGCACAAGGTGGCTGGCTGACTGACCAGGTGGTCTCACATTCGAGCGCGCAGACGGTCCAGGCGGAGCGGAAGTGGCGGAGGGGACTGAATCCAGGAGAGAGCGGAGCGGGCGCCATTGCTCCCTCTCAGGCCCCACCCCCACATACAGCGTCACAACTCAGCGACTGGGCTGCCCCGCACTGGGGAGCGCCAGAGGCTCCACTCTTCACTACGTAACAGCACACGCGCGTGCGCAGATAATCCAGGTGAAGGGGAAGCAGCAGAAAGGGCCAGAGTCCAGGAGAGAGCGGAGCAGGCGCCATTGCTCCTTCTCAGACCCCGCCCCCACCTATAGCGTCACAACCCAGCGACTGGGCTGCCCCGCCCCAAGGAACACCTAAGGCTCCACCCCTCATACGTAATAGCCGCGACCAGACTAAAACCAAAACAACAACAACAAAAAAACCCCACCAAAAATGGCTCAAACCAGAAAACAAATAAAAGCCCCAGAGCCAATTCCTCTAAGCAGTGAAGAGATAGCCAACCTGTCAGATGCACAGTTCAAAGCACTGGTCATCAAAATGCTTACAGAATTGGTTGATTTTGCTCACAAACTAGATGAAGAAATGCAGGCTACAATCCGTGAAATGAAGGAAGACGCATGGGGAACTGATAGAGATGGAAGGAAAACTGGGACTCAAATCAATGGAGTGGACCAGAAGGAAGAAACTAACAACCAAACAGAAGACGAGGAAGAAACAAGAATTCAAAAAAATGAGGAGAGGCTTAGGAACCTCCGGGACATCTTTAAACGTCCCAACATCCGAATTATAGGGGTCCCAGAAGGGGAAGAAGAACAGCAACAAGTGGAAAACTTATTTGAACAAATAATAAAGGAGAACTTCCCCAATCTGGCAAAGGAAATAGACTACCAGGACGTCCAGGAAGCTCAGAGAGTCCCAAAGAAGCTGGACCCAAGGAGAAACACACCAAGGCACATCGTAATTACATTAGCCAAGATTAAAATGAAGGAGAGAATTCTAGAAGCAGCAAGGGATAAGGGGACAGTCACCTACAAGGGAGTTCCCATCAGACTGTCAGCTGATTTCTCAAAAGAGACCTTACAGGCAAGAAGGGGCTGGAAAGAAGTATTTGAAGTCTTGAAAAGCAGGGACCTACATCCAAAATTGCTCTATCCAGCAAAGCTGTCATTTAGAATGGAAGGGAAGATAAAGTGCTTCTCAGATAAGGTCAAGTTCAAGGAGTTCATCATCACCAAGCCCTTATTATATGAAATGTTAAAGGGACTTATCTAAGAAAAAGAAGATAAAACTATGACAGTGAAAAGACAACAAACTCATAGCTATCAAGAACCACACCTAAAACAAAAGCAAACTGAGCAAACAGCTAGAACAGGAACAGAACCACAGAAATGGAGATCAGATGGAGGGTTAGCAACAGGGGCGTGGGAGGAGGAGAGAGGGGGAAAAGGTACAGAGAATGAGTAGCATAGACAGTGGGTAGAAAATAGACAGGGGGAGGGCAAGAATAGTATGGGAAATGTAGAAGCTAGAAAACTTATGACCCATGGACATGAACTAAAGGGGGGAATGTGGGTGGGAGAGGGTGTGTAGGGTGGAGGGGAATGATGGGGGAGAAATGGGACAACTGTAATAGCATAATCAATAAAATATATTTAAAAAAAAAAAAATAAAAATAAATAAATAAATAAATAAATAAATAAAATATCAAAGTCCTTTAGGATCCCCACAGATGCACACAGTCCTTCCTTCTCCCTCTGCCCTAAACTGGGGTACTGTATCTCAGGAAAAGTAGAGGTCTGTGATCCAGGCTCCTGGCACCATCAGCTGTGTCGTTGCCAGGATCTTCAGTTAATCTAAAGCCATGTGGCACCTTCTCATGGCCCACCAACATAAGTATTTGCACCCTTCTTCCAGGCAAAGTCTCTCCTGCTTCCTAGCACACGTAGCCAAAGGAAGAACCCCAAAGCTGCATGGTCCTCTTCTACCAAAGCTGTGGGGATCCCAACTCTGGCCAAAATCATGTGGTTCTCTCCACAATGACTACCATGTCTGGGTTTAAATCCCCATGCCAACCTTCCTCTATACCCACATTTCCGACTTCCTATAATCAGTTACACCTGACAGCATTCCTGTATTATTCCAAGTTTACTAGGCTGCCATTGTGAGTCTGGGCAGGTGTGGCCTCATGTCATGGAGCCAATCTTCTTCAAGCTCTCATGCAAGCGCTGTAACCAGGGGGAGCTGCCCCCCAGTTACATCTTAGGTGGAAGTCACGTCCCATCCCCTCTGGCTCAAAGCATGGCCACAGCTATTTAACATATCTATGAGACCAGTTAAAGGTTATAGATATGTTAAATGACCATGCCAGAGGTTAGCTGCAAAGCTGTTGCCGTACAAAACAACTCTGCATGTTCCTGCTCCATGTGTCCCTTCCCCCAACTCACACCTGTGTGGGGGGAAGGGCTGAGGACATCTTATATATCTTTCTAATATTTCCTGGACATCTTGGGCTCTGGACCCTATTCCAAATCCCTATTTGGGACCCCCCTCTTGGTTGCATCCTGTTTCATGACCTCATATCAACCCCTCCTATAATGTGCTACTTTTGCCAGTTCCCCCATGTCTTTTACCTTCTTTCAGCTGCCATCTTTAGTCAGGGCAAGAGTTTCCTGTGACATGCAGACATCTGGGGTGGGCATCCACCTCCCTAGCCATATCATGAGTCACTATATGCTCTTAAAGTTACATAGACCTTTGTCTGGGGAAGCAGTGCAGCTATTAACTTCCATTATTATGCAAAGTATCTTAAACATCATATCATCCACTTCTTCCTTCCCCCAATCAGGTTTGTGGGGAATATTCTCTGCTATTTTGGGAGACCACTGCTCTGCACCCCATTACAGAACCATTTTTATTCTGCTTATATATCTTAAATTTTAAATGCATGTAATGAAATTTCTACTTTGCTGCTGTGTAAATCTTGTATAAGGAAGTGCACTAAACTCATTGCTTTAGCTTCAAGCAAACAGGGTATCTTACTGTTTGCTATTGTTGTTTTTGGCCCAGAGGGGGGTAAAAACATTTATTGATTTACCATTTTCCTAAATTTGATCTCACTATATTCATGATTTTTTTTATATCCCAGTCTAAAAATGAAGTTTTTTTTCTTAACTTTAGTTTGTAGCCATACTATCCTATTCAGGTATATACCCTATATGTTTCAAGACATCAAAGGTTTCTTTCAGTAATTCTTCTCATGAGAAAGTTGCAACACAAAACAGATCATAGGCATCCACAGTCTGGAAAACTAAGGTGTTTATACCTGACCTCATCCAAAAACTCTACAAGTAAATGGAAATCATAGTTGTCCCTGACAGTTACTATTATATCCCCTAGTAATTAATATCCTGTTTGAAAATCTTGCCTGGAGCTTACACTGTTAAAACAAGTAATCACAAATGACAGTCCACCTGAAACAAGGCATTGAGGATTTGGAGGTTTGTGATGCCCCGCACCCTTTGTGGGGCCCACAAATCTGCTGCTCTTCTGTGGCACTTCTCTTGTTTCCCAGAAATGCAAGTAATCCAATCATATCCTGGAATACTCGCCCCTTCTACTTATACTAGGTACTTGCTCAACATTATCTAGTTTATTTCCACAATCAATCTAATCCCATCTTTTCAAATCATGTGTTGAAATCAAATCAGTGTGTTATAAATAGCACTTTAAAAAGTAAAGAAGAATAGAATAACATAGATTGGAATAAAACCAAAATTGAAATAGAAAATATCAGAGGGTATTACACATAACAGAGATAAATACTAACATACTATTTTGTGAAACTTTTTTTTTTTTTTTGTATGTGTGGCTGGGTGGTGATGGAAGAGCTATTTCCCATTGTGGACCATCGTAAAAAATCTTTGAAAGTCACTGTATTCGTGTAATGGAAACATAGATCAGCCACCCAGATGTCACTTCAAGAAAGCGCTTATTGCCCGGCTACAAAAGTACTGTCATCAAACACCTTCAGCTATCGGCCCCTTCAAGGACAGCTTCCACTGCAGAGCCACCTCGTACCACGATTAAAGTCTCGCCCTTCCTAGGTTGTCCCATGTCCAATGGTTGACAAAGAAAAAAAAATCAGGCTTTTTTGTTCTAAATCAAGATTAACTGTGACAGACCATTTTAGTTTCATATCTTTCCATGGAATCAACCGAAACTGTTCAGATGTGCATAGCAGTTGGATCTCTCCTTCTACCCAGTCCTGTTCCTTCCTCTCGCTTCTACAAATATTAATCCCAAGGCACTCCCTAACAAACATCCTACACCATAAACTCTGCTTCAGCTTCTGCTACCCAGGGAACCCAATTTGTGATGCCTAATTGATTGAATAACAAGTTTTGAGGGCCAAGTCAGCTAAAAAGCAAGTCAGCTATATAAGCAAGTATCTTCACATATAATGCAGTGCTTGATTTTTCAATGAAACTGCACATTCAAAGACAAACATTAAAACCATTGAAGGGGAGCAAAACCCTAAAGCTGCCTTTTGGATATTGATTTTAAGCTGGTTATTAAGAAACAAAAGACTCTTAAAGACACTTCGATGCTCCCTCCTTTCAGCCTACAAGATCTGAAAGGCCTACTCCAGAAAAGAAATCTTGGGACATTCCCCTTATCTTAATTTGCATTAAATATGGTGAGTGGGAGAGCTGCAAGCAGGAACCTGTTTACTAGATCCCCCACCCGCTGTGCCCCACTGAAGCAAGAATTGACCCTGGATGGATGTATTCCACTCTTCCTCAGTTACCTGTAAATTGCCCATTCTCAATTTTGCAATCTCAGACCCCCACCCCATTTTATCTTTTGTCCAAAATCATGTATATACCCAGTTTTACCTCACTGTCTTTGGGTATTTTGATGCTTTTGTGAATTCTCCATGCACACGTATTAAAATGTGATTTTTTTCCTGTAAATCTGTCTCTGTCAATTTGATTATTAGCTCAGCTAGAAGAATTTAGAAGGTGGGAGGAAAAGAATTATGATTTTTAGCCCCCACACCATCCTCTATCTACTCGACTGGCTACTGATGTACTTGATCAAAATGAACACATTTCTAACAATGATTAGTGGTTATCATTTTTTCCTTAAATTGCACAGCTGTCTTAGCTCCAAAGAAGTATCCTGAAGTGGCTGTAAATAGTGTTTCATTTTTCTGCCAGTTCTACTGCATTCACCCCATCTTAGAAGCTCTTTGGTTATTCTGGTCATCCTCTGTCTTACAAATATGCTTCCAGCAATGCCGCTGAGAAGCTGTGACAAAGCCATCAATGCCATGAACCTGGGGGACAGGAAAAGGTGGGGGTGCCGTATATTAGGAGTGCATCATGCAAGGTATTGTGTTAAGCACTATCCAAGGAGAAATGCTGAGAAAATTGTTCAATAATAGGGCTGTGCTTTCTGGGTCAATCAAACCAAATGTGCACAGCAGGTAAAAAATTCTCATAGAAGGGTAGTTTGTTTTCTAGAATATAAATATGGGTGATATAACGTGACTCAATCATTCTGACTAATTTGGTAAGATCAGTAAAAAAGAATCTATTGAGTTTGGTTCCTTCATTTGCCTATTTTTAAGTTAAAATGTTTGTGTTCCGTTACCCTCCTGTCACCCAGGCTATTTCTAACATCTTGTTTCAACGCTGACACCCCCTTTATTTTCTTCCTCAAACACACTTTGAATATATGACCTCTACAGAGGGGCAAATGGAGGAAGGGTCGAATGCAAGGGGGACATTTTTTTAACAAAAGATGAAGAAAGTCAAAGAATTTTTAAGTATCAATAAAAAAATCTCCAAGTTAGGACATTAGCAAAGTGCATATAAACTTGATTAAAAATATGCATTTGGTGCTTAATATTTGAGAGAAATATAATCGTTGTATAAATTCTGACAGACTGGCATGCTCACGCTTCCATTTTCTTTCCTAGGAAATCACGGTCATTTACTGCAGCCTTTTCTTTCTTCTTTAAGTGAGTGTAGCGAGAAAAATAGGCTAAGTTGCAGTGGACCTGTTGTACTTACAATAAAATGAGGTTTATCTTCTCCCATTCCTGGAGTACACTCAGCGAGGAGATGGAACACCAGGGGTTTGAACGTGGAGGATGACCTGGGCCCCCAGACATTATAATGAGTGAATTAGAGGAAACAGCTGCAGCCCGAAGTCTCAATAAAGGGAGGCAGAGATTCCGTGTGACCTGGCATTCAGTGTCTCCATGGTCCACCAGATTCCTTTGTTTCTCACGCATTTTCCACGCTGGGAATATTTCCCTAGCTTTTCGGCCTCATCCCAGGCTGATCACTCATCTTTGGGAGTATAGCAACCATGGCTGCCTGAACTGGAGACATCAAAATAGGGCCCCCATCTGCCTTTTTTTACACTATCAATGATGCTGTTCTCTATGATAAGAAGACTGAAGCCGCCCACCGACAGGTCGGGAGTTGAAGCAAGGTCCTTCAAAGATTCATTTGCAAATAGAGCCGTAGACTAACGTGTAAGGCTGAACAGCCTCTACCAGGCGTGTTCTCATTGGAAGCCCAGATCCTGACTGCCTGCCCACAGTGAGACTGAGAAAGAAGTGGAGAATTTTAGCGTGGTTAGACTAGAGCCATATTTGCACTCTTTACTTGTCCCTGTCATAGGCAGAAGAGTCATGTTGTTCCAGAAGGACAATAAATGATCTCTGTCCTGTTTCAAGTCTGACCTCTAGGCCAGACACACAATTTCAGGTTTTCATCAAAGAGACTTCTCTTTAATCATAACACCTTTCTGTTTACTCAAAGACTCGGACTCAACTAAGCAACCAAGAAGACTGAGCATCATCTATTTCTACAGCTAGACACCCACACTGAGGAGGAGATAGTGTTTTCACAGTGTCCTTCGGTCACTCAGATGGCAGTGGAGTTTCAGAGGGTGGTAGGCTATCACTTTTGTTTCCTTCAAAGTACAAATACCAAGTCACTCTACCTGCCAAGTTGGAAACGTCTAGGACCCTCTTAGGTTACAAAACTGTAAATACTCAAAATAAATTAAAAAAGAATGAGACTATCTAAGAAAAACAATTTCAATAATTCAGTTGTGTGAACTCTAATCGCACTATCTAAAATACATTATGATGTCCTGTCAATAAATGATAAGACAATCATACACTGGCAGCCATGAAAGGCAGCATTATAGACCGAGACAAACTTATAAGTAACACATATTTTCTGCCATGATTTAATCTTGAGATAATTGGGCACTGGTGCTGCCGTGGACTTATCGTTCCGGCTTTGTTCACGAGTGCACTCTTTTTGCATGATATCTAGATTCTATCCAGGAGTCTTTCCCTGGTTTTCTTTAAGTGGTTTCCAAACAGTTTAAATTAACTCTCCTCTCCAAGGCAGAAGAGCCTAATCCTCCCCTAATCGTATGAACTGACTGTGAACTGTGGAAGTAAATAATGTTAATTAGTAGGACAGAGAATAAAGGAGGCAGAAGAAAAGCCTTTTTTTTATTCTCTTACCCTTCCTTCCCCCATTAGTCACTTTCCTGTGGATTCTTTACTTTATCTCTCAAAAGGAATTTTCAAAGTATGGGATTTCTCACTTTTCCACTTTGCTAAATAGTAGCATAATTCAGGCTGGATCATTCCCATTCTCTGTACTCTTTAAAAAGTAAAAGGAAAGTAAACCATCTCAATAATATTAGGACAGTTTCTTTACATAGTAAACTAATATAGGACTTGGAAAAGGTAGGTTTACAGTTATAAATGCGCATGAAACAAAGTTAATAAAGCCATTGTAATCATCATAACCTGCATGCCTTTTTCCACACAAACAACTGTAATCCACCTTTTGCCCACCCCTGTATTACTTAGTTCAGGAGAAATACTACGGAAGAGTGTATGTGTTCTCTATTAATATATGTCAAATTACCCCATATCGCAACAACTTAACAAAACTAACATTTACTTACCTCACACACTTTTTGAGAGTCGGGATGGAAATGGCAAACCTGAATGGTTCCTACTCAGGGTCTCTTAAGAGGTTGCAGTCAACAAGGAGAACAGGGCTCAGTTAGCGCCAGGCTCCACTGGGGCTGAGGAATCCATTTCTAAGGTGGCCCATTTATATGGCCGTTGGCAGGACACCTCCGCTCCTCACCACATGGGCCTCATCCTGGGATCGTTTGATTGTCTTCAGAACATGGAAGCTAATTTCCCCTAGAGAGAGAGTACAGAAGTGGACAATATTTTTAGGATCTAAGCCTGAGAGCCACATACCATCATTCATGATATATTCTCTGTTAGAAGCAAGTTAGGCCAACCCCCACTCCAGGTAAGAAATCTTGTGTTCAACCTTTTAAGTTTGTGGATATATTTTAAAAACTATCACAGAAGGGAAGCCTACGTGAAGGTCACTTATCTCAGCAATCTCATATACAATATCTGGAATCTTCCTCCAAAACATAATCAGCCCTCAAAGTAGATGAATTAATTGAAGGAAACCCTGTCATATGGAACAATAATAGATGAACCTTGAGGATATGCTAAGTGAAATAAGCCTGTCACAGAAGGACAACTACTGCATTATTCCACTTATATTAGTAGTTTAAGTACAACAATTAAGATCATAGAAGCAGAAAGTAGAATGGTAGTTGCCAGGAGCTGAGGGTAGATAAATTCATTTTTTTAATGGTATGATTCACAATAAAAAGTTACTCTAGTTGGCTTTCCAGTGGCTAAATGTAGCTGCTAGTAACTTGCTACACATGCTAGCACTTACAGATGATTTAAATTTTGTGAAAATTTTCAATTAAAATTTTTAACTTGACCTATCAATTATGAAATTAATGGAAAGATTTTCTAATGAACATGGCATCATAAGTTAGTTTTATGATACAAATGTATTAGTTTCGTATGCTGCTATGTAACAAATTACTTCAAATTCAATGGCTTAAAACGGCAATTATTAGTTTACAATCCTAAATATCAAAAGTGTAAAATAGGTCCACCGCACTACATTCCTTCTGGAGGCTGTAGATGAAAATCTATTTCCTTGCCTTGTCTGGCTCCTACGGGTCACCGGGGTCACCTAAGTTCTTTGCCTTGTGACCCTTCCTCCGTTTTCAAAGCCTCTTCTCTTCTTTGACCTGCCTCCCTCTTATAGGGATCCTGTGATGATATCAAAACCACCTAGATAACCCAGGAAAATATGCCTATCTCAAGATGCTTAACTTAATAACATCTGCAAAGTTCCTTTTGGCCTGCAAGGCAACATGCCTACAGATTCCAAGGATTAGGAAGGACATGCACAACTTTGTGGAGTCCTTATTCCATACACGACGGCATGTTTTAGGAGGGTGTCAGAGAGTTGAATTAAATTATGGAAAATACTCTAACCAACTTAGCACCATGTGAAGAGGGCTTAAATTAATCTGACCTATCTGTTAACACATAACTAGTGAGCAAAAGGACTGATGTTATGTACCAAATATCACATTTTCCAAAACCAAACCTTAAGAGGTTGGCAAGTCGCATTTGCTTCTAATACTTGTTGTAGTTAGCATCTTCCATACGCTGGAATGAAAGCCTGATATATATGAAGATAATGCTCCCGGAACATCAGTCTCTCTCACCAGTGGCTTCAACTCCCCGCTCCCATCTCAAACATCTCACAAATGAAACGATGAAGAAATACAAACTGCACTGAGAAGTATTCGTTTTGAAATATATGAAATTTGCCACAGAAACTTCTCTCAATGACTTCTTTTGAGACTGGAAAACAGCTTTCCGAACCCTTGGAATCACAGAACTTTACAAAGTGTGGTGGGACCTAGGAAATCTAAAAACAATACAGTTCCTCTCCACCCTCCACGCCTACCCCACACCCTTCAATTTATATATGAAGATTCAAAGGATCAAAGAGCTTAATACGCTTTTAACCTCTTAGGAAATCTAGTAAGTGACAAAGCTTGGCCTGGAGCCAGGTCTTCTGATCCCTGACCCAGTGTGTTTTACCTTTATCACAGACCCATCACATCTGCAGATGGATTCCTTGTTTTCAAAAAGTGCCGTATGTGCAAAGGCTGTGTATGTGAGGCAGTGGTGGGAATGGCTGCCACGTACTGAGAGCGTGTGCAAATTTCTATAACAGACTCCCCTAAATATACTATTTGTCAATACCACAGCAAGGTAGAAAGTGCTATGCCTTCTTCTGAAATAAAAAAAATGAGATCACAGATTTTTAGAATGGCAAATAAACCTGATCAAAGCAGGAATGCTAAGATGTGGTCTGGGTCTCTCCTTTTAACAACAAAGCTCATGAAGAAATTCTCACTACATTTCTGAAAAAAAAGAATAAAGAAATATGCAAGTTGAATAAACAATTTTGAAATGTCTGTGATAAAACATTCTGAGAAGAGATTGCTACCAATTCCATGCATTAAAAATTACAGAAATTACAGCACACAGTGTTGATAGAGTCATTTGTTCATTCCATAAACACTCATTGTTAATTATGTACTGGGTACTATCTATATAAGATGTGAAAAAGATAAATTAGGTGCCACTCTTATTTAGTAAATAAATCATAGAACTTCAGGTAGTAACACATATAACATTCAGCAGGGTAGAAAGGGAACAGAAAGTTTTAGAGGAATGACCTCTCAATTGAGAAGCAATCTGAATGATATAAAGGAGATAAACAAGAAAAGGCTTTGGAAAAACATGTGCTAGGCATTGGGGAAAGCACTGTAAATATCCAGAAACAGGCAAACTTTGACTTGATTAAGGTAGCAAGAGATCCAATGTGCGATAAAGCCAAGTGGGCAAGATCAGGACAGTAGGCAAGGGCTTGTCCAAGTATGGTCTCATAGGACATTAACTAAACTTTGGCTTTTAACCTGAATGTGTTGGGAAATCTTTGGAAAGCTTTGATGAAGAAAGAAAGTGACTGGATTTAAAGTATAAATAGATTGAAATCTGCTATATGAAGAACACATTGTAGGTGGGCAACTATGAAAGTAGGACCAGTTAGGTAGCTTCTGCAACAGTCCAGGCAAAACATAGTGGTATCTGGTGTGAGATGGGGATGCTGAAGGGAATGAAAAGTAGTTCAATTAAAATACAGTTTAAGTTGAGGACACATGAGAGGCAACCACACATAGATGTTTCTGTCCCTCTCTTTCTCCTTCTCTTCCCCTCTCTCTAAATAAATAAACAACATCTTTTATATATATATGTATATTATATACACATATATACATACACACACACACACACACACACACATAGTTTAAAGGTAGAGCCAGAGGACTAACTAGTGGGTTGAATTGGATAGAAAAATTTAAAGATGATTCTTAGCCTTTTAGCCTAAGCAGGACATGAATATAAACACCGTGTACTGAAGAGAGGAAGAAAAGGGAAGAACAAATTTTGATATGAGAAGGTAAAGTTCAAGAGTCATATTCTACATATGTTCAATTGAAATGCCAATTACATGACAAAAGAAATAAGAAGTAAATAAACATACACAGGACT
Source organism: Glossophaga mutica (assembly GCA_039655065.1). Classification (NCBI taxonomy): domain Eukaryota; kingdom Metazoa; phylum Chordata; class Mammalia; order Chiroptera; family Phyllostomidae; genus Glossophaga; species Glossophaga mutica. The sequence goes on along the minus strand of CM077313.1, from coordinate 74,387,202 downwards.
TTGGGACTCAAACAAAGGAGGTCAGGGGAGGACATTAGAATATGGGATTCATCAGCATTAAATGGCATTTAAAGCCATGAGATTGGATAAGCTCTGCTAGGAAGTGTAGTTAAGGAACAGAAAAACACTCCAATATTTAGAAGTTAGGGCAAGCCAGAGGAACAATTTTAAAAAATCATGAAGAAGCAGCCAATGGATCAGAAGAAACAGGTGGGAGTCTGCACCCTGTGACGCAGGCGAGGAAAATATGAAGCAGCATGAAGAAAACTTCCCTTTTGTGGAAAAGCGCAGAGGACACAGTGGAAAGATCGGAGGAATTAGGCAGTGTTGGGAGACCAGGTTAAGTCAGGGGTGGTATGCTAATCAGTAACCTGCTAGCAAAGGACTTCGGGTGGTATCCAAAGTAATCTAGACTGTCTCAGTTGAGACATCATTGGTTAAAGGTATGAAAAGATTATGTTCTATTTCTAAACAAAATTGAATTATACTAAGTATAATTATTAATTTATATTATAAAATTAATATTTATTATTATTTGGAATATATAATTCAATATTTGGAATGCTCAAGAATTGTAGTTTTCTGATTAACTGAATTTTCTAGGTAGCTGTCAATCAGGATTTTAACTTTCAAATTATTCTCCAATATATCTGTGCCTCAGTACTCCAGTGTATTAAAATGGACATGGGCTGACACGCTTTCACATAGTATTCTCATGTTGAACAACTATAGACAGCAATTACACTGTGGAATACCCTCACGTATAGGTAGAGGGAAAATCAGATTTAAATGAATGTCTAGGAAAGACTTTAGACAATTCAAACTAGCCATACCAGAATAAATTCTGGCGCTCAGAAAAAAGAGGAAAAAATTACACCATGACGCTCCTGTCTTGCCAAAACTAAGTGGCTGAAAGACTGCACAGATCTATGTGAACTCTATTAGCACTGGTTGGAACTGCTTACTCTGATAAAATGACTTGGTAAAAGTACGGATGTCAATCACTGCTGTAGCCCTAAGGAACAACCCCAAAAATCAGAAACTAGACTAAATGTGAGGTGACCAAAATGTACCAGGGCCCTGGCTGATGTGGCTCAGTGGTTGAGTGCCAGCCTATGAACCAGAGTCACCAGTTTGATTCCCAGTCAGGGCACATCTCTGGATTGTGGACCAGGTCTCTAGTAAGGGGCACACAAGAAGCAACCACACATTGATCTTTCTCTCCTTCTCTTTCTCCCTCCCTTCCCCTCTCTAAAAAATAAATAAATAAAATATTTTTTAAAAAGTACAAGGGTGGGTTTTTTCATTCCCCTACTTTTAGGAGCATTATATTTTATAATTTCTCCCTATTTTAATCTATAAATAAGTAATATTAAATAAGATTTTTTTAAATATAGACAATACCAATCACAGTTTTATATTAACTATCCTTACATTTTCTTACATCTTAAAGAATAGTATAAAAATATTTTCATACTATACTATGTATAGCCCAGCTGCATCTGGGCTATTAGTCAATTAAGTTCTAAAAACAAGAATCTCTCTTTTTCTATATAAAAGAAATTTAGGTATTGTTTTAAATATTTTTTAAATAAAGTAAAATTTGATTTTTTTTTAATTTTAAATAAAACTTAGGTATTATTTAAAATAAAATTGCATCGTAGAAGAGGAAGAAACTTTCCTCTATCCTCCTAGGTTGTTTCAGCCAGTCTAATAATTAAGTTGATATGAAACAGATTAACAACAGAAAATGACCAAATGCAATTACATATGCATGTATGGGAACCTTATGTACATGAGAGAGTCAGAGACAGAAAGTTGAAATGAGGTGCACATGGCATTCTGAGCTAAGGTGAAATACCTTGGGGTTTCAGAGGAGAGGAAGGTCATCGTGGACTATAGAAGGAATAGAGGTTCAGTAATTAGTAGTTTGGCATGTCCTATAAATAGGTCAGAAAGGTTACCTCTGACCCTGGCTGGGTAGTTCAGTTAGTTAAAGGGTCATGCTGATACACCAAAGTTGCAGGTTCGATCCCTGGTCAGGACACATAGAAGTATCAAACAATGAATGCACATATAAATGGAACAGCACACTGATGTCTCTCTCTCTTTTTCTCTCTTTCTCTTTCTCAAATCAATCAATAAAAATTTTTAAATAGGTTATCTCTGATAATGTTATTATGGGCTATGCCCTCAATTCAACTTCTCAGTTGTTGGGGTGGGAGGGGGCCAGAAGTTTCTTTTGAACCCTCAGGGTCTCTGTTGCCTTTAGCTCAAAATCTCAGGCCACAGAGTCCCATATTGGGGTTACATTCTGAACCCCTACAGTATGAAGTCAAAAAGTACAGTTACTTTTTCATGTATTTAATAGTTTAAAATGGAGTGTATTGTAAATACAATTATAATCTAAAACATTAAAGTGATTCTATCAACATGTGAAAAAATACAGCTATTTTCATGTCTTTTGAGTTTGGGTTCTCTAAAGTTTTATAAGCTATATACAGGGTCTGGCACAAATAACACCCCTATTTTATTACAAAATCTCTTACTACAAAATCATACACATGTAATTCTGTAACATAATAATATCATACTCAAGCATGCCATATGGCATTTTAGGTGAAATGTTCAAATTGCTGTCCATCTCATACAAGACATTCACATACCCTACCAACCACAGTTAAGCAGGCATTACTTCTGCCAGACCCTGTATAACAGTGTAATTTATAAGTAAAATAATGGTCAGTATATATTCTAAAAAACAAATTGTTTTCAAAACATTCTTATTTTTTGCATTTCCTTTCGAAATAAAACTCATATACCTACTTCCTGACTATTGTCAAATATTGTTTTATTCACTAAAGAAATACATTTCCTATATCCTGAAAAACAATATAAAACAATTTATGTGATAGAACATCCGTTTTCTTGCACAAAGAATATTATTTTTTCTTGTTAATTATCTTAACAACCTTCATAAATGAAGTATATTTATGACCATCTTTATTTTTTTATCCTGATAAATTAAGGCTCAGAAAGATTGAATGGCTTGGTTATAATAAAAATAAAGATATAAGTAATTTTCAATTGTCTTTCTTAAGTAATATAAAAATCATACACTATGTCCTCTACTCATAGCTGTTCTCAAAGAACTAGATATAATCCTCTACTTGACACAAATAACGCTTTCAAATCACAAATTCCTTTGAAGTGAACAGAGGTCCAGGGTTGTATGGATGATAAAGACTTAGGAAAGGATTATGATTTTTATTGTACCTTCGAAGGTACACTGATTTTGTACCTGATAAACATAAACTCCATTGCTTTCATGAGAGAGCTGCATTATTTTTAGATACAGAAATACTTGTATTTATGTTTCCACATTTACCCATGTCGCTCAAGCACCTAATTTACTTGTAACTACTATTTGATTTATTAGAAATAATTAACAATACACTTTCCCCCATTTGTTCCAAGTACAGCTCCACAGCCTACTAAATCCACTTGAATTCAAGAATGCCTACTTTTCACTAGATCTCTTGGAAAAGTAGCTGACTGTATTCTTGTTTCTTAAATTTACTTGGTCTAATAAAGACCAACAGAGTTTGGAAAGAATTTAAGAGGTTTGGAGCAGAAAAAAAGGAACTCCTTTTTTTTCCCCCTTCCATGGTTGTTTTAAGTGTAAACCATCCTCTTATTTTGGTAGTTGCTCAAATTAACTGTTGTGGGAGTCCAGAGCAAGCCACCCCAAGATGTGCCTCAGTGGTTGGTAGATTACTTTGAGCTAAAGGCAATTTTAGCTTCAGGCTCAACAGAAACTTCTTTCCCTCCCTTTAACTACCCAGAAGAATTTGAATTAAAGGCTTTGCCCATAAGAAAGTATTAGAGAAAACTTCCCTTGGCTTATCTGTAGGGCAGAGCAAACTGCTAATTACTGAATGTCTGCTCTTCTTATACTGCAAGGACCTGTTGAAGTTCCTACGGCACCTCATCCTCATCCCTAGCTCAGGATTTCTTGTATAATTCAATCCCCATTTTCACCTCTGAAACTGTCATGTATATTTACCTCTGACTCTCTCTCATGTATGTGTGTTCCCATGCACAAAAGATTCCATTTAATTTTCTCCTGTCAATCGTCCTTCTGTTGATTTGATTATTTGTCCCACCAAATAGAAGCAGAAAAGGAAAAGGAGAATTTTCCCCCTTCCTCACACGGTGCTACAGCACATATGTATGTATATAAGTAAACAGAGTACCAGAAAAAATCCTACCATTTCCTTAAGACTGGCTTGGGCACAATTTTATCTGTCTCCAAACTCATTCAGGAATTGGGAAGCAGAAAAAAATTGTTTTTCAGAGACAAGAAGAACGTAAAGGCGTGTATATCCTACAGAAATACCCAAGTATTTCCTGAATTTGATTCCAAAAGACTAACAGAAGTCTGTATTTTCATGTAAAAGAAACATAACTATAATGGCTTAACCAAGTCGGTTTAGGTTTTCACACAATAGGAGATTCTAAAGTGGGCAATTTCAGGCAGGTGCATAAACTCAAGGATGTCATCAAGAAACAAAGTTCCTTCTTCTGTTCTGTCACTTTTTCTTTAAATTAAATTTATTGAGGTGGCATTGGTTAATAGGCTTCGAGTATATGATGACACAAGATGCTATGACTTTGGGTGGTGGGCCCACAATGCAATATACAGATCGCTCATGTTCTGCCATTTTTAACAAACTACAGAAACCATCTGTGAGCCCTGGCTGATGGGGCTTAGTAGATTGAGTGCTGGCCTGTGAACCAGAGGGTGGCCAGTTCAATTCCTTCAGGGCGCATGCCTGGGTTGAGGGCCAGGTCCCCAGAAAGTGGCACGTGAGAGGTAACCACACATTGGTGTTTCTCTCCCTCCCTCTCTCCCTCCTCTCCCCTTGGTCTAAAAATAAATAAATAAAATCTAAAAAAGAAAAAGAAAAAAGAAACGATCACTAAAAGTATAGTTTTTGCCATTTTTAAGATAAGCTTCTCATTCTCATGGTCCCAAGAAGACCTCCGCTCCTCTGGACACTGTATTTTTGTTTGAACATAAAGAAATAAGAAAGAAAGTACAAAGATTAAATAGCAAAAAAAAAAAAAAATCATCAATCATTTGACTTCTAATTACACCTCATTGGCCACAAGTGTGTGTCCAACAACCAGCCGAGCTGGGTCAGGAACACTGTTTCTGTTGGCCAGGATGCTCCCACTCCCCCAAGTCTGATTTGGTAGAAAGTAAAGAAGGGTAAGTAAAAGTACAGGGCATCTTCTGGAAAAGGTAGAAAGCTATGGAAACAGTGAAAAAAATCAATGGTTGCTGCCTGGGGTGGGTGTAGAGTGGATAAGCAGAGCACAGAGAATTTTTAGGGTGGTGAAAATAGTCTGTAGAATACCAAAATGATGAATGTATGTCATTATACTCTTGTCCAGAGCCATCGAATGCACAACACCAAGAATGAACCCTAAGGTAAACAGTAGACCTTGAGTGATTATGATGTGTCAACACAGCTTCATTCTTGGTAAAAAACGTACCAGTCTGGTGAGTGGTGTTGATAATGGGGAAGCCTCCTGCATGTGTGGGAGCGGAGGGTGTATGGGAAATCTCTGTACCTTCCTCTCAGTTCTGTTGTGAACCTGGGCTAAAAAGAAGTCTTAAAATTTTTAAATAGGGGGATAGCTGGAGTAGGGAGGAGTAGAGGGGGGAAAATGGAGACAACTGTATTTGAACAACAATAAAAAATATAAATAAATAAATATTTTTTAAATATACAGTTAGAGGGGAAAAACAGAGGGCATCCAGTTAAGTCTGACTTTTGAATAAATGAAAAAATTCTGAAAAGTAAGCCCCATATAAAAAGAGGGACATACTTGTGTGTGTGTTTTTTTTTTAAGAAAAAAAAAAAAAAACAGTATTCATTGCTTACCTGAAAGTCAAATTTAACTAGGCATGGCATCCTGTATTTTCACTCACTAGATCTGGCAACCCTAACAAGGGAAAACCAACCCTTGGGCAGACAGCTAATATTACCTGCTGGCCACAGAACCCATGGAGAATTGTTCCATCCCCTTGCAGTGTCGGTTCATTCTCTCTTCAAAGAATCTAGTTGGAGCATCTAACTTCAGAGATTAAATGCATGGTTTAAAGTTGACAACTGTGATAGTTAATTTTATGCATCAATGCGGCTAGGCCAGAGCAGCTGGATGTTTGGTTAAATACCAGTCTGGATGCTGTTATGAAGGTATTTTTAGATGAGATTAACATTTAAATCAGTAGACTCTGAAAAAAGCAGACTACTCTCCATAATGTGGTTGGGTGTCATCCATTCAGTTGAAGGCCTTTCGAAAACCGACTGAAGTCTCCCAAAGAAGGAGGGAATTCTACCCCAACACTGTCTTCAGACTGGAGCTGCAACCCTTCCCGGGGTCTCCAGCCCGGGGTCTACTCTGCAGGTGTTGGACTTGCCTGCACCTATAATCCTGTAACCCAGTCTCTTAAATGAAGAAATAAATCTCTCGATAGGTAGCAAAAGGGAGCAGAATTTGTTACTTCAAAATATACCTCTTTGGCACAAAGATTATCTTGAGCTGTTTTTGTTTTTTTTTTTTTTTAACAAACTGCAGACACAGGAGAAGCTCTGAAAACTAAGTAAAAGATTCTAAGAGACATTCATATTTATAAGGAAAATCTCCATTTGTTAGAGTGTCTCCCTCAATACAAAGAGGAAGTTGACCAAATCTTTAGAAACTTTTATGAATGGAGAAGGCTCCAACTTAAATCAGCATAACAACCCTACCTTTCTTTACCATGAGTTTCCTGGAAACCTACCCCAGCATCTTTCTTTTGTCTTTTGCTAGACTTGGTATTTAAGGTGGTAGCTTGGGCCACTTGAGAGAGTCACTCAATTTTTCTGGTTATCTCCCATGTACACGGGAGGTATAAATGTGGGTTTTTGTCCTGTGAATCTGTCTTTTTTGATAGAGGAGTCTCAGCCAAGAACCCAGCAGAACAGAGGGAAAATTATTTTTCCTTCCTCACAATAGATATACAGACAGACAGATATACACATTCCATTGTTTTTCTCCAGAGAGCTCTGATGGATACACCACTCAAGTCAAAAGGCTGAAGAAAACATTTGATTGGAGAACTTTAACAGTATAAATAGGCCTATAAACTAACTGGAAAATGTGCAGACTGGACTTGTGTACTCTTTTTCTGTTAAAATAGAGAGATGATAATAACCAGCTAGTAGTCAGTTTTCCACTGAATGCAAAACTTTTCTTCAAAACTCCTTTACAATGGCAGCTGCAGGTGAATTTAGAGGAACATTTTATTTTAATCTGTACTTGTTTTATAATCGAGTCCTAGTAGAGGCTTCAAAATACCTGACCTTGAATAATTACTCATACCATACTAACCTTTTCACTTCACCCAAACGAGGTCTGTAAACTTCTCCACACAATCCATCTGCTTGTGGGAGTCCGAATGTCTCAGACGAGCTCAGTGAAGTTGAGTAAAATCAGAAGTTAAAGGGTTGTGGCAATTTTAAAAGTGTATGTTAATGCCATCACATGTACACATTATCTATTATTTTGCTAGACCTTGTGCTTAGAGAAAGTACCTTTTTTTAAATAAAATACAAATTTCTAACACCAGTAGTGCGTTGATTCCCTTTATCTAATAATATGTCTGCAGTGACAGCTTTGGCTTTATCAATATTTTTAAGAGACTTCCTGGGCGTGGGTGTGGCTGGACAACCTGTTATCCTAGATAAACACACACACACACACACACACACACACACACACACATTCTAAGTACAGGCAATAAATAAATAAATAAATAAATAAACGCCTTTGTTTTCATTCACTCCCTTATGTGTATTAAAAAGAAAACTGTCAATTCAACTAGTATTAGTTTCTCTTAAAATTCAAAACAGAAAATTGAGAATTGCGAACATATTAGATCCAATTTGTACTCATAATAAAACATGTTAAACTACAAAAGAATAGAAAAAAAGAAATACAGCCCTGACCCAGGTGGTTGGTTCAGTTGATTAGAGCATCATCCCCTACACCAAAATGTTGCAGGTTCGATTGATTCCTGGTCAGGTCACATGCCTAGGTTGGGGGTTGGATCCCCCACTGGGGGTGTATGGTATGCAACAGACCATCTCTCTCTCTCTCTCTCTCTCTCTCTCTCTCTCTCTCTCTCTCTCTCTCTCTCTTCCTCCCACCACCCTCCTCTCCTTCTACTCCCCTTCCTCTCCCTCTAAAATCAATAAACATATCCTTGGGTGAGGATTAAAAAAAGAAATAGAAATGAAGAAAAATGAATACATAGAAAGGATTTGAGATTGTTAAATACATTTCCTATAAAACAACTTTGTTCCTGTTACAGGCAAAAGCCAACTTCTGTCCCTGTAAATTCAAAGCTTACGTGACAGCTGTGCCTAAAATCTTTCGTTGTTTTTGTTTGTTTGCCCCTTAGGTCTTGTAGCCCGTTTACTTGCAGGACAGTCCGCCTTACCCCAGGCATGGTGTTTTCCTCCCTGTGTATCTAGCACGGCCTTCCCCCGGCTGACTCAGGTTCACGTGATAGAAGTAACCTGGAATGGATGTATTGGAAAGTTACTGGGACACCCTTAAATTGAAACTGAAGATATCAAATCAGCACACGCTGTGGATGTGGAAGAGCTGGGAATCTTTCCTCCCCAGATGCTCACCCTTTGCTCCAAGCTCAAGCCAGCAGGTCCTACTTTTCTTTAAAAGACTGGGGTAGACAGCTACTCTTGAAAGGATGACAGGGAGAGAAAAGAAAACAGTAACAGAGGGGTAGGTCCCAAACAATGAGTGTTTCGCAACAGAGAAAGAGCAGTGGGGAAGGCAGGAGTGAAAACACAGGGATCCTAAAAGGCTGGATCCTGCTTCCCCACCTTGCTGCTAACTATCCATCTGGGAGCTATATGCTGTTTCCCAAGCCTTTGTAATCCTGCTGGGAGGGATGGGAGTCTTCCTTCCAGACCTTTGCCAGACCTCCCAAGACGAAACCTAAATTTTTATTTTCTGTTCCAGCCCAGTCTTAATGATGTCTTCCTGTTCTTCCACGTCTACAAAATGATAGGTTTAAAAAAAAAAAAAAAACAGGTGACAGTTGGTAAAAAAGAGGACTGTACTTGGAGACAGAACATGCGGGTAAAAGTCCTAGGCCTGCCAATTAGAAGCTGTGCAACTTTCAGCACATAATTTCTGTGGTGTTGTGGTTTAGAATAAAACAGAAGAAAAAATGTTCAATAAGAATGAGTAGGTCTTCTTTTAGCCTCGATTTGCTCATCTGTGAAATGTGATAAAAAGTCCTAATTGTAGGATGAGGAGTGGGCGGGAGGCCCTGTCGGGAGATGAAATTACTAGTGCTAGTGCGAAGTAATCAGCAGAGCTTTGGCGTAATAAGTACGAGGTTTCTTCACCCTTTCCCTTCCTGACAGTTTTTCACATTGGTGCTGGGAAGCCAGCCTTCTCTCTGTGGTCTGTGGGTGCCATGAACAGTAATCCAAGGCCCCCACCTTCGTGGATTATACATTCTGGGAACTGCGGGGGTTGTTTGGAGGAGCAACTGAAATAATATATGGTAAACTGAATTTTACATGTTATTTTTTAAAATTAAAGTGTCCTGTCAAGAATATAACTTTAGATTTCTTTACTGATTGTATGTCAGTCTGCTTCACTTTTGCCAATTTCTTGTGACAATTGATACAGAATTGCTGAGACACTATAGGAATTCAGAAATCCAAAAATAGAAAGCAGTGGTTCCTTTTTATGCAAAAAAATGCTATTCCTTGCATTTTTCATTGTCTTATTTGACTAATTTAGTCTTTATACACTGTAACCCCAAGTAGACTGGCAAGTTTTTTGGGAAATAAACAAGAAAAAGAATACAAAGGTAGACATCTATTTTTAGCTTGTCACTAAGGCATTTCTTGCTCAGCTGTAGTTATTCCAAAATTGGTCATGGTTTAGTGTGAACTTTTCTAAGAGTGAAAAAAATAAACTTGTATAATGGATTTCTAAAGTATGCACTACTGAATTTAATTCATTTTTAATGCATGTTTCAGCAAAACAGGCCCTGACAGATATTTATCACCAACCATTTGCAAAACAATTGGCTTATCCCATTCCCAGCCTCAACCTGAGGCTGACCCTGCTCAGGTCCCGGACACCCCAAAGAGGGAGAGACAGCCTTCCTCCCGCCTGCCCCCGCCTGCTGGCTGGGGCCGCCCGTTGTCTGCCGGATGGGATCCTGGAAACCAGCCAGAGCTGCAGCCTGTGTGTGTGTGGCTTAGTTCAGTTTTGTTTTGAATGATCACACACTTTTTGACCTAAGCTGCAAACAGAAGTTTCATTTTATTTAGTTAGAAGAGAAAACCCTGAAAAATGAGTTCTAGATAAAGCTGTCTAATGTTATAAGGAATAAATTTAGGCCAATGATTAATATAGAAAAGTGCAGCAGAAAGAGAACGAAGAAAAAGAGTTGAGCACGCCAAACCTTATTAGAGGAAATTCTCAGAAATATCACCAATGTGAACTTGATGCATAGACACAAATTAAAAAATAAAAAATCACCTTGCTTTCCTCCTGGAAGCTAGGGAGGAAAGAAAACAATTTCCTTGGAATAAGTATGCAAAAATTCAATGTTTTTGCTGGTGTTTAAGAAGACAATCTGCAAATAAAAAGGCATATAATTTTGCTGACAATTGTATTTCTAGACTTTCAAAAGTACTCTAAAATTATGTGTGTAGGTAAAATTTAATCACATCAAAGAATTCACATAGATGAAGCCTCCAAAACTGCCTTCTAAAGATGATGTCAGCATCATGCAAAGAGGTGGTGCAGAGAACTACTTGTTTTTAGTAAACGAAAATAAAAAGGGTTCAGAAAGGCATAAGGCTGGCTGTCAGGAAATGAGCTTAAGTAAAGGAAATGGGAGATGTCTGGTGCAGGGAATTTGAAGAAGGCCTCCCCCAATGGGTACTTTTGTTTTGCTTTTCATGCTAAGTCAGGATACATGCTTTGTCTTTCATATGTACGAAAAGAAATGCCAAGGTGATAAGATCTAGGAGGGTATTAGCCCCGAGTTTTTTCTATTTCAGAAAGCTGTTCACTTGCAGCCTAGTGCCAGTTTTTCTTGATGCAGCTGAAATATTCAGGAAGAGGAAGGAACGATTAACACCAGGTTGAAAACTGATGTCTTTCACCAGACGAAAACAGAAGCTGGGGCAACTGTGTTCTCTGGCCTAGGAAATTGGAATCAGTACACTGAAAGCCCACACTGAGTGGTCTGCCGGATTACTCACGGACAGCCCCAGTGCAGAGGATGCGTGATCACACAATGCGCACGTGGGTGGCTAGCCTCCCTCAACACCCGCCCCCCCCCACCCATTAACATGCAGTCCAGTGTAAAAGAGTTTGCTCAAAGCTGTACAAGTCATCACACTCCAGCCCAAACCACCAGAGAGTTGTCTCCAACCCTTTCTATACAGGAATTTTGGAAATGTTTATAGGAAATTAGTCTTCAAATACCAAAGTGTATAACTGACTCCCAGAGAGAAGCTGGGACAAGAGACCGTGTGGCCCAAGAAAGGCAGAAAAAGAGTCAGTCAGTTCCTGACCAACGTCCGGTTCATGTGAGGCCAGCTGTATGTCCCACACTTTTCTTTCATGAGAGCCACCATGATGCTCCCTAGAAAACTCCTGAGCCAGGCTGAGTGGGTAGCATACAACCTAATAATTTCTTACCAAGACAGACAGGATTTACAATGAAACAAAGTGTGCTCAGATGGAAGCCCATTTGTTATGAAAACAACTAGTAGGAGAAGACCAGAACGCAAATATGTATCACTTTTTCAGCTTTCAGGGACTGGCTTTATACATACTGGGAAACATTTATCTCACAGACTGAGCCCTAGCTTCTTCCTCTGTCTCATGTTACCTGCTCTGAAGGTGCAGCAGATTTTGCCAATCTCTGGCAGAATTGGTATAGAAAAATAGCCTTATACCAGTTCTGTTCCAGAACTGCTCTCCCTAGAAAAGATTCTACTCCAAAACTGAACTTCAAATATGTGACATGCATCTTTATCTATAATCCCCTTCCCACTCCTGCCATCCTACCCCACTCCACGTTAAAATGTATCTTGGCTCAAAAAAGCTCATCTCAGCTTATTGGTAGAAGAAAAGCTATTAACTGAAATATCCAGGGTAAACTACCGTCAATAGTGGCAATAAGTGTTAACCCTCCCAGGTAAATTATATAGTTAGTTGTTAAGTGACTTGCAAAGGCAATGGACAAAATATTTATTGATGAGATTTCTGTGGACATATTTTTTGGGTACGACCATCCCTTATTTCATACTTTGTTCAAAAATAGACTATTCATTCTATTATGAACAAACCCTGCTCTTAGTAGACCAGTCCCTTAATGGCAATAGTACTTTGATAATGCAATGCCTTCAAGGAAGGCTACCTTTCGAAAGATGGAGGGAGGTGTTGAGTAGCAGGGAAAGCCAACCAAGGAGAAACCAGTGGATGCCGACTAGTGAGGGAGGGGCAGATAACTGAAATAGGCATGAAAAAGGAAGGATCGTTTATGAAATCAGCCACTTGCACACAGAGCTGTCTTGCTCTGTGTGTTGAGGGGAAGCAATGGGGTACCTTGGAAAGTGCACAGATTCCACAGTCAGGATGGTCTGGGTGTGATCACCACGCCCCACAACTTACCGTACAGGAGAATCTGGGCTATTACTTACCCATGCTGATATGCAGTTTCTTCATTTCAAAAATACCTATGTATCTCCTGGAAGAAGAGCTGATATCTGAGGCAAAGAGAGACTCTGTGAACTAAATGACATCAGAGCCAGAGGTATCAAAGTTTATAGACAGTGTGGGAAGACTGGAGACCTAGGGCTCAAATTTTGCCTCCTCATAATATTTTCTGTCTAGCAGTTGATTAGCAGTCGTACCAGAATTGCATTACTCACTGAACCTTACTTCTGACCTTACCCACAGAAACACTCCTTTTTAAAATCTTAAGTGTAGACAGAAATGGGCTATTTATAGCTACCATCCTGGGCTATAAACCTCAGAGGCAATGAGGGTGCCAGCTTGGGAGCTCAGAGTCCACGAGAGTGTAACCGATGAAAGGGGTGGGTTCCAATGAGTTGTGTGGAACAAGTGAGGGGATATTTTTAAAGGCTGAAGAAAGCAACAGAATAATGAAAGGTGCAGGTGGGGACAAATCTGATGACCTGCTACAGGTCTGGAGGAAGAAAAGGCTAAAGATTCTCTGCTATTAAAAAGAAATAAATAAAACATGAAACAAGCTAAGGAGTCCGTATGCCTACAAGGCAATAGACCCCAGATTTTCCAATGGCTCACAGAACTGATAAGTTCTCGCTATATAAATTACCGTATTAAAGACTAGAAAAGTTCAGACCATGATTAAAATAAATTTTAGAAAATATTTAGTCATATCCAAATAAAACCCAACTTCCCCTTTTTGAGGATAAAATATGTCTGAAAGCAGCTTTATCATATGAAATAGAATAGCAACATCCTGAACACAATTAAAGATATGTTTGTAATCAAGAACACAACATTTTATTGAATATATCATTGATTTATTAAACATCAAAAGTGTCTAATTCCTGGGAACTTATTTTCTAAGGAAAATTTTGCAGATGTAGACATTTCTGAGAAAAATCTCAGGATTTTTAGAACATTGTTCAGTTGTTCTTTTTCTTAAGATTTATTTATGTATTTATTTATTTTTTAGATAGAGGGTAAGGGAGGAAGAGAGGGAGAGAAACATCAATGTGTGGTTACCTCTTGCACATCCTCTCCTGGGGACCTGGCCTGCAACCCAGGCATCTGCCCTGACTAGGACTTGAACCAGCAACCCTTCGGTTTGCAGGCTAGCACTCAATCCACTGAGCCACACCAGCCAGGGCACTTGTTTTAACTCACTACTAATTCAAATGTGATAACCAAAGTCAGATTCTAGAGAAATAAAATGTTGATTTAATACTTAATGGAGAAGAAATATTCAAAGGAGAAACAGGAAATTGTCGATACCTTGATCATAACATTCATTCACTTGATAAATATAATTGTCTCCAACATGCTATGCACTGGGGAACACACCATGAAGAAGACACACACGCTCCATCACTAAAGGGGGATGTGGGAATGGCAGCTAAAGGAAGAAATTGTAATTGCGATGAATGCTACAAAAAAGGAAAACTGGACCCAAAGAAAGGTGCCCACCCCACGAAAGATGTTTGGTGATTGCTGTGGGTTTTTTTTCCCTTAAGACCTGTTAAAAGAAAAATAAAACTGACAGAAGAGTAGAATTTTCTAAACAACTAAAGGCTGAGGGACTTGGGGCGGTGGGTGGTAGAACTTCGTGCCAGACAAGCCTGGTTGCAGAAGGGAGGGTGGTGTGTGTAAGTAGTGAAAGAAATCCAGAATCGCTGGTCGGGGGTGGGGGCGGGAATCAAAAGGGAAAGTAGTGAAATATAACACTGGGATTTTAAATTATGATCATACAGGGTCATGCAAATCTTATAAAGGTCAATACTCTAAAACTGTCTCAAAGTCACTGAAAAGTTTTTAGTAGAAATATAGAACTTGATTCGATGTGTATTTTTAAAAGATCACAAATGTTGGGTGATTGATGGGCTAAAGGGGGTAGCAGTGGATGGTAGCAACAACTAACACTTGTTGTGAGCTTCCTAAGTGCCACACACAATACAAAGTGCTTTACCCACATTACCTTCTGAAACCCTCACAAAAACCCTTTGAGGTAAATACTATTCCATCCCCATCTCATGGAAGAACACCTCAGCCTAAGCAAAGCATGAACAAACAAGGATTTTGAAACCTAGAAGTCAGACCTCAGAGCCCATCATTTATTACTGTTTACTATGGATAGCGGAAGATTAGTTAGGGGCCCATTATAGAAATTCAGATAAAAAGATAATTGCGGTTTAGATTAGAGAGTGTGGCAATAGAGTTAGAGAAAGTGTAAAGATTTCAGAAATATGGCAGGCATTCTGGTGCCAGAGAAGAGGAAGTGAGAGGAAGGGGAGAACTGACTCCAGGTTTGAGCATTTGGCTAAACATTGCTTCCTGTAGACTAAGAAACACTTCACAGAGGAGTATGAAAGTTTTACTTTTGAACATGTTACCTGAAAAACTTCCAACAGGAAATGCCAAACAGGCAGCTGGCTATATGGGTTGGAAGTCCAACAGCAAGGTATGGAATGAAGACTGAAATTTGAAAATATGTAGCAAATGTGAGGTAATTAAAGAAACAGGAGAGTAAAATTTCTAAGGACAAATTTTCAAGTGTAATTTGTCCTAGATTCACTTGAAGAACTTGCTAAAAAGGCAGATCCATGAACACACCCAAACTATTCTTACTCTCCATGTAACCAGGGAAGGGATGGCGGGCGATTCTTATATACTTGGTCAATTAAACTCTAAGAAGCCCTGGGAGGGGGTTAGATAAAAAGAGGGAAGGTAAGGACAGGCCCTGATGAACTGTAACATTTAAAGGGTAAGTATATGGCCCTGGCTGGTGTGGCTCAGCGGATTGAGTGCCGGCCTGCAAACCAAAGGTTCGTTGGTTGATTCCCAGTCAGGGCACATGCCTGGGTTGCCAGCCAGGTCCCCAGTAGGGGGCACTCAAGAAGCAACCACACATTAATGTTTCTCTCCCTCTCTTTCTCCCTCCCTTCTCCTCTCTCTAAAAATAAATAAATAAAATATTTTTTAAAAATTAAGGGTAAATACATGAAGGGGATGAGAATATACTAACACAAAATACGCCACTTTGGCATAAGGATTTTGAGCTGAAGGCGACTAAGAGACAGCAGACACAGGACAAGCTCCCTGCCTTCCCCCTTTCTGCTTAAAAGCAGGGCATACAATTCCCTTTGTAAAGATGACATTAATTTTCATTTGTGAAGGTGTTTTTCCCCTTCTGTACCAAAACAAACAAACAAACAAACAAAAAACAGAGATAGCAAAGAGAAGAATCCGTGTAACAAACCTTATGAACAACGAATGTTTGCCATACATTGCCTAGTCACTGTCCTGTAATTTATTGCCCTTTGTTAAAACGGTATACAAGCTACCAAGTCTAACTGCTTCTCCGGGTTTTCACTTCTTTTCTGTGGTGCCTCCATGCATGTAAAATGAAAAATAAAACTGTGCTTTTCCTCTCGTGAATCAGTGTTTTACCAGTTTAATTCGCAATTCTCAGAGACTGAACCTAAGAGGGAAAGTTTGGGGTAGAGGGAAAGTTTTCCATCCCCTTCATACGTGAGGAACTCTCAGCAAAGTATGTGGGAAAATAACAGCCAGAATGAAAGGAGACGTGTAGATGAGAATTGTGTAAGAAAATCCAAGGCAGGAGAGTGTGTTTTAGGAGCAAGTTGGCAATAGTATCAAATGCTAACATCCCATCAGTATTATCTGGAGGCCAATCCTGTTCCAGCTTGAGAACCCCAAAGGGAACACACAGAACCACAATTAGGGGGAGACCCAACTGCATCTGCCTATCATACCAGGCACTGTTTTTATGCTTTATACACTTTATTTTACTTAAAACATCTGCCCTGGCTGGTGTGGCTCAGTTGATTGGGTATCATGCCTCAAAGTGAAAGGTCACCAGTTCAATTCCTGTCAGGGCAGCCGCCTGGGTTGCAGGTTCGGTCCCCAGTCAGGATGCATCAAGAGGCAACTGACTGATGTTTCTCTCTCACATTGATGTTTCTCTCCCTCTGTTTCTTCCCCTCTTTCTAAATATATTTAAAAAATAACAATAAAATCTTTAAAAAACATATAGACTCTTTATGGCAAGTATTGATATAATTAATTACAAATAAAAAATTGAAATATATTGAGGCTAAACTATATGTCTGAGTTTCAGTTTAATAGAGGAAAGACTCATTAATCAAACCCAGATCTGCCCGATTCCAGTGGCAATAACTTTTCAGCAACTGAGTTGAGTATCTGATTGCCTTTAAGTGTTACATCAGAGCTCTGTTTAGGAAGCATAAAGGAGGGGCAATTATTCAGAAAGGTGGAGACAGAAGTATCAGGAAGGTTACACAAGAGTTGGACCTTCAACGAGAAGAAATTGGTCAATCATACAAGGAAGGGAAGGGTGTTTTCAGCAAAGCAAAATGTTCAGTCAGGATGGAAAGAAAGAGCAGTGACTTCAGGAAATTTGTGAAGCACAGGTTCATGTAATGGAGACAGGAAATCTTCAGGGGAAAGAGTAGAGGAGGAAATTTATCCTGAAGAGAAACTATTTAAATAGTTTTAAAAGGGGACCTGCTGAGACAGATTTGTGTAGGAAATCTGTGACAACAGTGTGAAGGGTGAGTTAGAAGAAGAGGAGAATGAATGCAGACTGAATAAGCCAGAGTCTGCACAGTGGCCTGATTGACAACAGAGAAAAGGGGAGTTTGTCAGAGAGATCAGAACGGCATAAAATAAGAGAACTGGATGACTTCAGTCGAGGTGAATGGGGAGGGTAGGTGACAAAGAGAGAGGTATTTGGAATGACTGTCTGACTGGAGCAACAGGATAGCTGGCAGGAAATGAACAGAGGAAAGCAGATATGGAGGGACCAACTGTGAGCTCAGTTTGGGAGTTTGCATGGCCTGTGGAACATCCAGGAGGACACGTGACAAAAGTGCTGGCGATGGGGGCTGACACTTAAGAAGAAGTCTGGGCTGTGCTGACATCATGGAGTGTGCATACACCCGCAATCCCTAAACTCATGTGACCAGAGCAAGTGTCTTGAAAAGAGTTTGCAAATCTCTCCTTCTGGAAAAATTCTGAAGCTTTATCTGTGACTCTCCCCATGTATTTCAACCATGGAATAGCCAGGAAAGAAAATAAGGATGAAGGCAGCAGGGACCCTACCTGAATCATCTCCTCCTCCTCCTCCTCCTCCTTCTTCTTCTTCCTCCTCCCCCTCCTCCTCCTTTTTTTTTTTTGTGTGTCAAACAAAATATTTTTAATTAGTAGGCTGATCATAAATAAATCCACATAAAAGATTCAACAGAATTACAAAGAGTTTTGTGTTTCTTTCTTCTGTGGACTCAGTTCATACTATGCATTAGTCAACCTTATTCTATAATGTGAATCTTCCTTCTAATCTTTATTATTCTACTAAAGATTGGTTTTATCAATTTTCTTAAAAACTGTAGAAATATCATGAGGATAAATGGATTTTATTTAGTACAAAACATATTGTATGACTCATCCTTTTTAAAATTTTATCGTATTTTCATTTGTTTGTGAATCTCTAATAACCAGTGACTTATTTTTCTCAGTTTTGGTGTATAATTTGGATTAGATCAGCAATTTTCCACTGGTGTACTGCAAGAATTTTTGAAACGTGCAATATCTGAGTATTTAGTCAGGAGCACTGACCTCTTTTCCTTTAGATTGTCAAATAAAAAAAAATGACAATAGCCAACACAACAACAGCTGTCCAATGTAAAGGAATCAAAATTATACCATTTTGGGGGGTCAGACCAGCAAAAAAAATTTGGGGGCATGCCAAGAATTTTAGTAATTAGTTTATATGTGGCATGAGATTAAGAGGTTGAAAATTACCATATTAAATAAAAGAGGAAAAATAAGGAAATTTCAGATGCACTATCTTTTGTATTGTCTCATTTTAAATAATCAAAATAATTTAGCTATCATGTAAAGAATTCTGTTGTCAAAAACACAAAAATCAATTCATGAAGAATGACAAGAATGATGTGTATTCTGCAAAGCAACAAGCTACTAAGACTTGCTTTAATCTCTCTCTAAAGGCCACAGTGTCACAGAAAAGCAGTTTCACATAATTTATTCTTGGTGTGACATATGTATTCTCTCAGAAGTTTAGGCAGAAATGTTGCATAATTTTTTAAAGCAATGCCTTTGAAAAGGAATTTCCATAATAATTATGTAATAGTTACATGAAAATAACTACATTGCTGGACAGGAAGGCCCATGGGGGCGGGGAGGACCAGTAGATTTCCACTTGAAAATAACTATTGAGAAGCTGATGAGGTAAGACATACGATGAATAATTCTAGCTCATTAAAAGAGAGGCTTTCCCCTTCTTTTATAGCACGCATGCCACTTTCTTTTAGAAAGATGAATCACAGTGTACAACCCACCGTTTCCTTCTGTGATGCACAATGACTTAATATGGATCAAAATCCTGGCCAAGAGAAAGGTGAATGCAATCCACCCGACTTTCACTGAATCGTCAAAATTAAGAATATTTGCTGTATTTTCTTTTTCTTTCATTAGATGTTGTCTGTTTTGGAGAATTCCTACAGTTGTACACTTTCTGTCAATTACTCAGGATCATATTATGAAGGTTACAATGAAATTGACTTCAGCCAAGTCCATTGAACTTGAAGCAACTCACCACTGCTCCTAGTATATTTGAGTACTCCCAAAAGGCCTACTTGGCAAAATCTGGTAGTCTAAACTAGGGATGCATATTCAGGGAAGAAATAAAATTTAAAAAATTTCTGAGCTGATATTATATAAAGAGTTATGTCAAGGAGAGTTGGGAAATCATGTCATCTAAGTTTATTCTTAATCAATAAGGAAAAAGAGGAAATAATGGATCAGAAAAAGAAGTCTTTTTGTAACCAAGCAAACCAGGGCTTGTCCACATGGTGCCTTAACACATGACCTGACAATTAGTGTTGAGGGAAATAGGTTTTTATTTATAAGGTTCCTATCCTGGAGGGGCAGAGAACACTCCAGCTCAGAGCTCTGTTCTCCCACAAGACCCAGCACTTCCCTTGCTATAAGCCAAAGCCATGCCCAGAAGTTCCCCATCTCCCTATCTGTTCTTAAATCAGCTGTGCAAACAGGTCTCCATCCCCCCTGGAATCTGCTCCTGTGGGTTTCAGAGCTGCCATCCTCTCTCAGCAGCTCTCTCCTTCAGGATGTGGTGTATGTTGTTGTCAGTCTCCATGGAGTGGTTGAAGGAAACCATGTGCCGTGTTTCACTGGATAATGGTGGAGTCCAGGGAGGCACACATCCGAAGAGAGGGGCTTCTCTGTACATCCTTCAGAGAAGCAGAAATCTGCATTCCCAAGCACAGTTCAGCTCCAAGCATCTCCCACAAATACGCGCTTGGTTAGGCAGGTTCCCTCACAGCTCCATCAGCTCTCTCCTTACACCCTACCCTCCTGCATGCGTCTTCCTCTTTCTCAGCCTGCATGGCTGCTTCTTCCTCTCAGCCCACCCTTATTTTAAATGTTTGGCCAGGAACTTCCTATGTGACCTCATACCCGGCCCTTCCTGTGATGTGCCACTTTTGCCAGTTCCCTTGTATCTTTTACCTTCTTTTGGCTGTCATCTTTAGTCAGGGCAAGAGTTTCCCATGAGGCACGGATATCTGGGGTGGGCATCCACCTCTCCCACTATGTCACAAGTCACTATATGTTTCTTAAAGTCATGTATATCTTCTGCCCTGCAGCAGCCCTAGCCATTCAAGAAAGGCACAGCTATTAACTGACCATTTTTATGCAAATTACCTTAAAAGTATCATCCACTCCCCCTTTCCCCAACCAAAGTTTGGTGATTTTCTCCTATATTCAGGGGACCCCCATTCTTCACCCCATTATATTTTGACTACAATCGTTGTTGATAAAAAACATTATCCTTTATGATTCTTTATATGAATGTTCAAGTCAAGAGGGTCATGATAAAAAATAATTGAAAATTTGGTAGGATTGTATAGTCAACATTATTAGGATGTCTGTCTAATCCATGCACTAGACACCCCTATTTTCTGAAAAATGCCCTTCCCATAACCAGAACTGATTATAGAACAAGAACTTAGTCCCATTCTGGCTGCTGCGGATCAGGGCAAACAGGTATGAAGAGCTCATCCAATGACTCTTTCCTAAGCCAGGGATGGAGCTAGGATTCAGAAGCTCCGGTCCCTCTGTCATGGCTGCTAGCACTGGGAAGTAATATACAGCAGAAAAAGTTGTCTGTGGAGAGAGAGTAGAATAAAAGAGAAATAGAAAGGTGTAGAAACAAGAGTCCATAAAATAACTTAAACAATAGGGTAGGTAGTGCTTTAATTAAGATGGACAATATGGGGAGAGGAATAGTAAAAATTAAAAGTCCTTCTTTGTGCCTGTGACCATCACCGACATTGCACAGATGAAGGGAGATGTAGGCCAGACATCCAGGGTTAAGGTAGATGTCAATACTGAAGAGAGAAATTTTAGACTCATCAGAGTAGAGATGGTTTTTAAATTTGTGGAGCCAGATGAGGTCAGAAAGAGACAGAGAAGAGAGACTGAAGTCAAACCCAAGGTCCTCCAGCATTTAGCAGTTAAGTAGAGAAGGGAAAACTAGCAAAGACAAACAGGAGAAACAGTAAATGAGGCAGAGTGAAAATAAGATAACTGCAGTGCCACAGAAGCTGTGAAAACAGTGCTTCCAGAGCAGTGATCAAGTTATCTCTCTTTAAAAAAAAAGAAAAACTTCTTAGAATTACATGTATTCAGTTTTAGGGCTCACCAAATGAATGATATTTATATTGGCTAAATTAAAACCAGGTATCTAAAATTAAAAAATATATAACATGTGCATACAGAAACCAAAAATTTTCTAAATGCCTCAGACAGACCCAGTTGGGCTTTGTTAAGGAAAAGAGGCAGGAGTAGGTTGTTTTACAGGATTTCTTGCAAGGACTGAAATTGGTAGTAGGATTAGTCTAAGCATGACACTTTTTTGTAAGTGTGAGACTAGAAAAATGTCAATGAGTTTTTGTGAAATTTGCTTTGCAGAAGGGTTAGGATACAGTTTGATGGACAGTAGCAAACACCTATCCCAGGGAAGGCTGTCTGATAATGAAAAGGAAGACTTCAATAACATCTTCTTGGCTGGGCTCAAAATGATATGTCAGATTATTTCATAAAGTCTGTAAAGCAATAGAACAGGCAATGGTGATTTTGTCAGGGGTTGGGAGTGAGGCCCCTCCTGTGGGGAAGCACTGGGGGAAGGTGCTTAACTATGTAGTAATATCTTCAACACCATCCCTTCTTTCACTAAGCATCCAATCTAAATAAAAACAACATGCTTCTTATGCCACGACTTCTAAGCCAGTCCTCTGGCCCCCCAGTTTAACCAGACTGACACCCTCCTTTTAATGTAAAGGCTGATGTAATTAAGGAGCTGAATGTCTTACTGGTTAAGATCTTGAGCTCTGCATTCTACCAGCCTTGTTAGAATCCCATTATTCTTCCCATTATTAACTTAGTGGCCAGGTCAAGAGATGTAACACCTCTAAGCCTCTCTTTCCTCATTAATGCAAAGAGGATTACAGAGCTCACCTCACAAAGTTATGCAGAGAATGAAATGAGAAAATGAACAGAGGTAGCATTGTGAAAGTGAAAATCACAGACTGAAAATGGTGTCACTTGGGCTAGAGGCCCAGGATACCAAACCTAGATTAAATACCTCACTTAATTGCGGTTTCAACCTCTCCCAGAAACGTAATCTTAATCAACCAGTCTAGAATTTTCTAGTCAAGCACCAGTAATCTGTCGCCTGGTCCTTCTCCATCCCCTGTAGAAAGAAGAGACAAACTGCATGATAAAAATCCTTGCCATTTCTTTCCTCCTAAAGAAGATGTCCTGGTCTAAAAATAATCCTTTGTTTTCTTTTGTTAATAGCTCCGTTGCCCCACCCTTCTTCCTATGAAAACCTTCTGTCTGTACAGCCCTTCAGAGCATCCTTCTAATTGCTAAATGGGATGCTGCCTGATTCCTGAATCACTTAATAAAGCCAATTAGATCTTCAAGTTTACTTAGTTGAATTTTGCTTTTAACAGCATTTAGCATAGTGCCTGAAATCACCATTCAATAAAAGGTAGTTTTGTATCATCTGATTTATTGACTTCAGAATCTAATGTTACACAAGATGCATTTGAACCTGTAATGCATTTGAACAGGGTTTGAGGTGGATAGGAAGATGATTAAAATCTCATGAATGTGATTGTTGCTATGGTAGGAAGCAGGAGGTTTACTTGCCAGTTGCAGCTCAGGCTCCAAGGCCAGCCCTCCGCTGGCTACATACACTATTTCTTTCCTAGAACTGCCTGTGTAGACCAATGGGTCATTTACTACCCCAACATATAGATGGGTACTTGCTATGAATGAGTATGTTGTTAAAAAGAAAAGTATGGATTTTTCTAACTCAAAACACATTAATCCATTTCTTTCTCAGTGTCAGTGCACTTACTGAATGCATAATAAATGGATCTCTGAACCTTTTCTAAGTGGTAGAGTTGATCTTTGTTCAAAGCCCCCACCAGCCTGTGAGCCCCTGGGCTAGTAATGGTAAGCATCTTCATTAAGACAGGAGACTCTCCCTGGCCTAACACTCTCCAACACAATAGGCAAGACACTGTGAGGCAGTTAAGAAATCCCAGGGCTGTGGTCAAAGTACGACCTCCTGGAAGGACAAAGTGTTCTGTTTGTGTAGCACAAGGGTGTGGCTTTTGCTGCCAGTAAAATAATCTGAACACAAAGGCTTGGAGATCCTGCCCAGCACTACAGTGAACTGACTCAGCGGAAAGTGGTGGGAAAGGAAGCTTGTTCTTAGATTTCAGAACATTCTAAAGCGACACCCTCCTCACTCAGTTCTATCACAGTTCAGCAGGAAGGGGATTCACCAGCTCTGTGCACACACTCACATGCACTCGTGCACTGGGCAGAAGAGTGATGAGATACAACCTTGGGAAACTCTGGTGGAGCCCACTGCGAGCTCTTTGCCACCTCTCTCCAGTCTCCTGCTTTTTCGTTGCCTCTCCAGGGAGTGAGGAAGGGAGGCCCTTTGTGCTGAATCACCGTATGGGGCAGTGAAAGAGACCACCTCCTCAGTTAATAGTGGGGAGATTTCTGGATACTGTGATTGATAGATGCTTTGATTATCAAACTGCAAAAGAGAACTGTGTTTTGAAAGCAAAATACTGATAGTCCCACATTTGTTGTGTACAAAGTAACTGGTGAGTTAAAATCAACCAAATATTTTACACATGTACTGTTTTAGATTCTACACACACACTATTACCACCACCAGTTTAGGTCTCATATGAATAAACAGGCACATTTTAGAAACTACTAGGGAATTTTTAATCTTCTGATCCCCATATCTGAAATTTAAGAAAAGGAGATCTGAATTATGAAAAATCAGTCCATAGTGGCTAGATTCGCCCTATAATTGCTCAACTCTAATTTGAATCTGATCATTTTAACTAAATACCACTTAGTCAATGTCACCTAAAGAAGATGTAGAAACTTTTGTTGTGAAGAAGTCCATATAGAACTTTCTATTCTACTAATAAGAATAATGGTCTGTGGAACTTACATCCAAGGAAACATGTTCGGGGAAAAAAAGTCATTTATTACAATTTACAAGGGAGGGACTCCGCCCCCTCCAAAAAAACCCCCAGAATTATCTTTTGGAGGGCAGGCCCACTGTAGTACAGGCTTCTCTCACTAGGTGAGAGTTCTAGGAACTCATCGGTATCAGCATACCAACTGGTGTTGTTGTGAGAGGCTGTGTTCTGCTTTAGTGAATTTTTTTATCAGTTTTGAAGACTCTTTCAATGCATTTGCCCATTTCATGATGGGTGATTTATGAGCACACCTGCCCACACCACATGGAATGTTCAGCAGTTTTTGAGCAAAAACAGCATGATCCCTGTGCCCCACCCTCCCTATTCACCTGATCTTGGCCCAAATGAATTTCTTTTGTTCCCCTAGATGAAAGAAGTCGTCAGTGGGAAACATTTTGCCAATGAGGCAAACAAAGAGGAAGTGGAGAAATGAAAACAGCAGAAGCACTAAAAAATATATAAATTGATGAGTTCAAAAACTATTTTGAGCAGTGGAAAAAATGTCTTGATAGGTGTATTGCATAAAATGGTGAGTACTTTGAAAGTGATTGAAGTTTAAACACATAAGAAAAAATACACAATGTTTTATAAAATAAATTCCAGTTTGGGGGGCCCTCCTTGTACCTTTCCTTAAACTATCGGAAACTGATAAAGAACAAATTAACTTTTTAACAAATTCACGAATTAGATATAATGCTACATTTACCAAAAAGAAAATTAAAAAATACAAACAGGCCATTAGGAGAAGCTATATTGTGCAGTTTTTGAAAAAAAAAAAACATTTAAAATTAACCGCAGAGTAACCTAATGTGTTGAAATATCCTATGGGTTAAATTTATAAACATTCATGGATGTTTTCATTAAGGTTTTTAAAAATAGTTATAATACATATAATTGGTAAAATACAGGATTTCCCTTCCCTTCACCTAGATCAATAAATGTAGTAATATAATAGGGTTTGGGTAGGGGTTTTTAAACTGGTCTTTTTAAAGATTTTTTTCTATAACTGATTACATGACTCTTCTTTTATTCTAGAACTTCTGAAGATCACAGTGGGAATAGTAAAAGATAAACTACTCTGTCTATAATTATGTGACAATAGAAATCCATGAAAGGTGAGGTTTCTTACAAAATACAAGGCAAGTAGAGAATTTTTCTGTTCAAAATGCACTACCATTAACCCTCATGCATCATTGGTGGGATTGCAAATCAGTGTAGTCACTAGAGAAAACAGTATAGAGGTTCCTCAAAAAAATAAACAATAGAAATACCATATGACCTAGTAATCCCACTTCTGAACGATATCCAAAGAAATCCAAAACACTATTTCAAAAAGATATCTGCATCTCTGTGTTCACTGCGGCATTCTTTACAATAGCCAGGACATGGAAGCAACCTAAGTGTCCATCAATAGACAAATGCATAAAGAAGAGGTGGTACATATACACAGTGGAATATTACTCAGCCATAAAAAGAATGGAATCTTACCATTTGCAACAGCAGGATAGAGTAGACCTAGAGGATATCATGCTGAGTGAAATAAGTCAGACAGAAAGGCAAATACCATAAGATTTCACTTTTATGTAGAATCTAAAAACCAAAGTAAATGAATAAAACAGAAACTAACTTACAGATACAGAGAACAAACTGATGTTTGCCAGATGGGAGGGTGGTTGAGGGCTGGGAGAAAAAAACTGAAGGGAATTAAGAAGTACAAATTCATAGTAACTAAATAGTCATAGGTATACTACAGCACAACAAAAATGGTCAATAATATTATAATCACTATATGAGTATATGATGCCAAGCGGGTACTGGAAATATCAGGGGGATCGCCTCCTAAGTTACATAAATATCTATTCATTAATATTGAATGTCCACTCTAATTAAAATTTTAAAAAATTTTTTTAAAAATTAAAGCACTACCCTTGAGAATGACATTTGTCTTTGACAAACATGTTTTCAGCCCTGAAGAGAGTGTATGGAACATTTCATGTATGCTAGGCAGTGTCCTAGACCCTGGGACTCTGGTGAGGAACGGGACAGACACAGTCCCAGCTCTCACGGGCACGACATTAGTGTGGAGGCAGACAGGCGTGCTACACACAGACAGCTACATCAACAAGAGTGGTGAGTGCAAAGAGAAAATTACAACAGAGTGTTGTACTTGGAAATAACTAGAGGTGGTGTTGCCAGGCTTAGCAAATAAAAATACAGGAAGCTGAGTTCAACTTGAATTTTAGACAAACAGGAAGTAATTTTTTTAGTATAAATACGTTCTGTGCAATATTTGGGACATACATCCATTAAAAATTTTTTCATTGCTTATGTAAAACTGCATTTTCACTCAGCTTCCTGTATTTTATCTGGAATCCCTACCTGAGAGACTTCTTAAATTGGGAGAGTGGGGAAGGCCTTTGGGAGAATGGGATGCTGGCAACATGCCAGAAATAAGCTATAGCAAAAGCCCTAGAGCAAAAACAGTGTGCATGCAAATGATAGAGTTGAGAAATTGTGGCGGTCAGAACTGACCAAGGGAACCCTTTCTCACCTTGTAGGAGACACCTAGTTCTCTATGGGGAACATACTAAGGAAGGACATGGAGACGGATTGAGGAGAGAGGTAAGATTCTGCAGTGAATGCAACTATGGAGTGGGCAGGGTTTGGAGTCTCTGTGGGATGTGTGAGAGACCCTCACAGGAAAGGCTAGAAGGAGGAGGAGGCACTTGGAGAGAAATGTGTGAACCTGAGGTCAGAAGAACCAAGTTGGGCGAGAATGATTCAGATACTTGATGTATAACAAACATAATTTATAAAGGAAAAACTAAAATCTAATTGTTTATAATAGCAAAAAATAATTGAAAACAATCTCAGTGACTAGGAACTGGGGTATTACTGTTTTATGGACAATTACGCAGCTATTAAAACTGGGACAGATGGACAAGCACATACACTGACAGAGATAGATCTGTGGAGACCAGCCTCTTGCTTGTCTCACGTTGAGGATAAGGCCAGTGCTCAGGATTTTCAGTGCTAAAGTAAGGACACTCCCTGACAAACCTGGACCAGCTGGTCAACCTAGAAAGATCCCCAATACCATGCTAAGTGACACCAGCAAGTTGGTGTATGTGAATAGTTACAAAAGGAGAAAAGAACTACCTACGTTTAGATGCAGAGATATAAGGATTCAAAGAATGGGATTAGAGAGGAAGTTGAGACTGTCATCATTTTTATTTGTGTTACTTTATTATTATTATTTTAAAGAACATATTTTGCTTTCATAGGTCAAGGTATAAAGGACAAAAGAATGCTTTTATTCCTGTATATCTTTAAAGCAATTTTAGGATGAGTTTTTTTTTTCAATATTTACTTTTATTAATTTCTGTTTATATTTTAGGTAGATCCAGGCCTTCACATAATATTATCTTACACTGTCAGCTGTCAGATATTTTTTATTGGTCAGGGATAAATTTTTCCGGCCTTTTTTTTTATGCATCCATGTGTGTGTGTATATATATAGGTATAGTAAAGTGTGTATAATACGTATGCAGTTTTGCTTCAATATACATACATGTGTTTTAAATGGTATCATATAACTATTCCTCTGTAAATTTCCAAGTTTCACTCAGTGATAGGTATTGGGGATCTTTCTAAATCTGTACATAAAGATATATTTCATTCTTGTTAACTCTTATATGGTTTTACATTATATAGAGTCACTATCCTTTAAACGTCATCCAATTAATGAGCATGTAAGTCACGACCAGCATTTTTTCCAGTAATACTGCTAGGACCGTGTTTCTCAAACTGCGCTGGCTGCCATGAGCTCACAGCAGGAGTGTTGTGGAATATTTTTAAATTTTGAAGGAAGCACAGCAGCATCTGTTAGATACTACACAGACTGCTACTGCAATGCTACTATTACATTTGGGCCTAACTACTTAACAAATGTCATATTAGTTGTTTCTTCTGTCCTAGGGTCACCATGAAAAAGTTACGGAGATACTAAGAGTGCCATAAACCAGGCAAGTCTGGGAGTCTCTGAGCCAGAAACATCATGAACCGTGGCTGTATGTACAATATATCAGGAGAAGGTAATAGAAAATGGTTTATTGTTGTTTTTTAATTAAATTGAAGCCACATCAAAACAAAATACTTTCAATCTATTTTATATGATTTTTTCCTTAAAAACAAAATATACTTTACAAATTTATCTTCAACAAGCGCTCAGCCAGACTTTCATATTTCAGCTTAACAGTAGTACTTACTACCATTGTGAACTAGTACATCATTTCTTAAAATTATATATTTTTAAAGGCCTGTGGCATTTATTATAATTTCAGATATAATTTAAAAACACATTAGCCCTGGCCAGCGTGGCTCAGTTGACTGGACCATGGTCCCATAAACTGAAAGACTGTGGTTCAATTCCTGGTCAGGCCACACGCCTGGGTTGCAGCTTCAGCCTCAGGCGGGATGCCTGCTAAAGGCAACTGATCGATGTTTCTCTCTCACATTGATATTTCTCTTCCTTTCTCTCTCCCTCCTTTCCCTTCTCTCTAAAAAAAGGGAAAAAAATCAATAAGCATGTCCTTGGCTGAGTAAATAAATAAATAAAATCTAACCTTTAAAAAAAAAAAGAAATCCTTGAAGTTTAAGACTGTAGAATACCAAAAATAAAATAAAATAAAAACACATTAGCTATTTTTAGCAGAAAAATGCAGAATATGCTGTTTCTCGATCTTTGTGTTATGAAAGTACCAATGAATTGATTTACCGATAAGTCATGATTTTGTTATGTAATATTTATACCAGTAGAGTTTTGTAATAATGAGAGTAATTTCAATAGGCTTATGAAATGGCTGAGTTTCCACATGAAAGTCTCTTGTTGACACTTCATTCCATCTATCGAGAGACAAACACTAGGCATTCCACAGAAGCTGAGAGCATGGTGGGAGGCTGCCGTGAAGAGTTTAAAAGGAAAGGTACCAGCTCTAAGTCCTTTGTCCGACTTTTCTATTTTTAAGTATACATTCCCAGCTATACAAGAATCAATAGACTTCAATGATTTGCCAAATCATTATAGCATATCACTAGCTAGTAATCTGAGGACAAAGGTCTCTCTGAACCATGTGCAGGATGCTGCTCCCGTGGTTTCGATGATCGTTAACCGCACACATTGCACAAGAGCCAGAGGCAGGCAAGAGGCATGTCCATCCTGCTGCACTATATCATCGCCACCATTACGACCGCTGTTTTCTCAAGCATGTGTTTTCCGTGAACGCTTGTCGAAAGGCTAGTTCAGCTGGAACTTATCATTATTTAAAAATTACTTGTTACTCTCAGCCTTAATGTTTCCATCACTAAGCACAAAATAATACTTGTTACCTACTTCCTAACACTCTGTATAATAAGGTTAGTATTATAATTTGCTGCATATTATGCTGGATAAAATAACTGTGAAAATATTTTATCATAGTATTCTACCAACTAAAGCAATCCAGGTGGGAAATCTCTGAAGAGTATCTTCCTTTAACAGCTTTGAAAACAGATTTTCAAAAACTCTTGTTTATTTATAAGAAGAAAGTGCTAACAGAATAAACAAGGGTAGCGTGCTGTACTTAACTATTTTCTGGTTTTAAAAGCAACCAAATTAAAAGTAAGTAATGAGATTATACCTCCACCAAGACAGGCTTCCAAGGTGATAACTGTGGCGGTTTCTAGATACATAGAAATGAACTGAAAACTGAGATCCTGGTGCCCCCAGGACACAAACAGTCTTTTACATGGCTACTCAGACATTCTGAGTTTATATGAATTGCCTATGAACTCAGTGCACTTGTAAGCTATAAGGAAAGTGTCACTGTGTTGTGTCTGAGATATATAATTATAATGGGCTTCTCATGCAGACTCCACCCTGAGTTTCAATCAGCTTTCAACAGGCCTGAGATCCTTGTCAAGATCTGATCGGTATCCACACTTTATGTCAGTACAGACGGATGACTACAGTTCTAAGTGACACTGGTGCTTAACTTAAGAAACATCTTTATGTTGTAAAATATATAATAGTGGTGTAATATGGTTACTATAACCATAAAGAGTTGCCAATTACTGCAATGCAGGGGGAGAGATAACTTGAATGAATTTTTAAATTACATCACTATTGAATTTTTTTGTACTCTCAAAG
This sequence comes from Glossophaga mutica, assembly GCA_039655065.1. Taxonomy (NCBI): domain Eukaryota; kingdom Metazoa; phylum Chordata; class Mammalia; order Chiroptera; family Phyllostomidae; genus Glossophaga; species Glossophaga mutica. The sequence continues at coordinate 74,356,473 of CM077313.1, read as the reverse complement.
AACATTTTTTCATTGTAAATTAATTTCATTTAAAAATTGAGCATCTCAAGTTTTGAGGCCAGCACTAAAAAGGCACAACATCTTTCTGAGGTAGATTCTGATACTCAATTTGAACAGGGGACATATTTATCTCTCAGATGACTTAGGGCAGAGAACAGGTCAAGGTTCCTTCATCTGTACTGATTTATTCTACTCACATCATGGAAGATTGAACCAATTTCTCCAAGTACCTTAACATCCTTTCTTGGAAGCCATGGAGCAATAATTTTAATTGGAGAGCAATGAAACCAGCCCACATTTCCACATTGTTGAGAGGCTTAACTGATGACATGTTTTAAAGACACTTTATACAATGAAGAGGCCTTTACCTAAAATAACAAAAACTGAAGTGCTTTACCTAGAAGTTCATGCATTGTATATGACATATTTGACTTGCACAAAAATTCTAGAAGGTTGACATCATTTAATAATAAAAGAAATTTTATAATAGTGGCTTTAAAAATCACTGAAAATATAATTTTCAAAAGAATTACATGGTATTAAACATAAAAAAATTCTGATCCATTTCAATCAGAAGCTACACTCAAAATACACCAAAAGCCCCCAACCTCAGAGCTGGCAGAAACGGGACAACAGGGCCCTAAGAACCAGTGGTGTTTCCTGTGGCTCAGGAACAGTCCTTGCTGACCAGGAAGGGAGACTGTCCTGTCTAGCCTTCCTGGTCTCTGCAGTCCTACTAGGGCAGAAGGGAAAGGCAGTTAAGAAAAAGACAGGATTCAGAAGGTCAGCTACAAATGAACCTTTCAGCATGCCGAGTATGACTCTTAATGGAGGAGACGCTCCTTCAGCTGCCTCTGTCAGGCTGTTGGTCTCTTTCCTGTGCTCCTGGGGTTTTTTATGTTCCTCCTCCATAACCTTACCACACTGTCGCAGGAGTTGTCAGCCTGTCTACTTGTGCTATCAAATGCTGGGTTCTTTGTAGACTGTGTGTCATTCGTCTTTGTATGCCTAATGCCCATTACCACTAAGTGCTGTGAATGCACAAACACAAAATAATAGAATACGCATACAAGATCTGAAAAAATTAAACTCCGTTCCAAGAATTTTATTTCTACAATACCTATACATTTAAAAAAAACACCAGAAAGTACAGGGTCTGGCAGAGGTAAGGCCTGTTTGAGTGTCGTTGGCAGGGTAATAATATGGGTGTAATAACTTATAGTTTTAATTTGAACATTTCACCTAAAATGTCATATGGTGTGCTTGAGTGTGATATCACAAAATTACATGCTTATGATTTTGTAATAAAAGATTTTGTAATAAAAAGGGGCATTATTTGTGCCAGACCCTGTATTTTTCCCATTTTAATTTAGATTTAATTCATATTTAAAAATTGTTATTCCCTCCCCTTTCCTATCCTTTTCTCTGCCCCATACCTTTATTCAGTGAAAAAGTCATTAGGCAGGCCCAAGAGGGCAAGAAGGCAACCCAGCAAGATTGGCTACATATAAGTGGACTAAGCAAATAATATATTAAGATAATGAAAACCCAGTTTCTTACTGTCAGAGAAGAAGGGTACAAATGTGAAAAGGGGAAACTATAGTAAATGCTGTGGTGATAAGAAAGAGAAATTGGAGATATTGGTGTGTACTTGTGGTTATAAATAAATATGTGCGTATGTGTATATACACATATACATACACACATATACTGATACAGAGAGAGAGAGAGAGAGAGAGAGAGAGAGAGGAAGGAAGGAAGGAAGGAAGGAAGGAAGGAAGGAAGGAAGGAAGGAAGTTGTAAATTTCCTTTATCCACTAGAGGAATCTAGAAGTAGCAGTGCCCCAGAATGAGCATATCTTGTACCCAGATCCTGGTTTCTAGATGCCACTCTGCTTAAAGAACAGGGCTCCTTGGAGAAATGGCTGATCCCAGGGATAGTGCAAGGAAAGAACAAGATGAGTTTCAATCATTTGTGCCAGAAAGTAAGGAAGTGCTCAAAGAATGATGGAAATGGGTTACAGTCTGAAGGGGCTCCTACTGGATATGTCTGGGACAATTTGAGCATCAAAATCCACAATAACAGTACAGTCATGTACCACCTAATGACCGGTATACATTCTGAGAAACGTGTCATTAGGTGATTTTGTCCTTGTGCAAACATCACAGAGTGAATATACATAAACCTAGATGGTATAGTCTGCTGATGTAATTGTATGTCCTATACTTTCATAGGGCTGGGAGCATAGTAGGTTTGTTTAAACCAGCACCACCAAGCATACGAGCAATTGCACTACAATGTCAATTTGCTTTATTATAATCTTAAGGGACTACTGTCATATATGCAAATCATCGACAGAAGTGCCATTATACAATGCATGGCTGCACTGAATTATAATTCATTCAATAAAATAGGAATTCATAAATTCTCAATGATAAAGGTAAATAAATAAATGGGAATAACAAAAAGCTCTTCCTTACAGTTTAATATTTTGTGATGTAGAAGGAATGAAGGGATTAGAAAATTAATATTCTCCAACCAATATAATAATAATTAATCAGGTAAGAAATAGCAAAAGATGCTAAAACCACATTGGTGAATGTGGGCTGAGGAAGAGGATTTTATAGTCTCAAAAGTTGTTCCCACAACATAATTATTAACTTCCAAATGTAAAAGCCAAATCACATTTACAGTAGAGAAACCTCAGAGAGAGATGCCATGTCCATCTTACTTAAGTGATCAAAGTAAACATCACCAGTAACAAAAAAAAAAAAAAAAAATTGACACCATGTGCCACCTGACTATCAGATGTAAAGAAAAAAGCAAAGCATCATTTCTATAAAATTTTGTCCAAAGATTTCATGACCTGTATATAATTATGAGATAACATTAAATAAACCCAAATTGAGGGACAGTTGCCAAAATAGCTGGCTTATAATCTTCAAAAAATGGTATAGCTGAGAAAGTCAAGGGAAGAGGGAGGAACTGTTTCAGAATGAATGACACCACCAAGTACCACAATTGATCCTGGATTGTCTCTCATGTATTACGAACATTACTGAGACAGCTTGTTGACTATGGATAAAGTCTCTGGGGAAAGGGTATACAGAAATTTTTTTACCACTCTTGCAATTTTTCTACAAGCTTGAAATTGTTCCAAAATTAAAAGTGACAAAAAAAAATTTAAGTGCTGCTCTTTTTTGACCATGACTCCAATCGCTGAATTTCCTAATAGTCAAGTTCATCTAAGAAACAATCTAATCCATTTGCAAAACCAAGTTTAAACACTAAACACTGAGTAAATAGTGACTCACCAAAAGCCTCATCTGTGAATTACTAATATTGTTGTTATTAGTACTTAACATTCATCCAGCACCCACATTGTCTTACATAATTTGGCAGAAGTAATGGTTCCTTCAAGGAGCTCTTCTAAAAAAGCAGAAACATACATACCCAAATACACTGTGTGTAAAGGGACAGAGAGCCATGGATCAGGTCTCACGAAGAGAAAACTAGACTCAGCCATCCCTCTCCCTTTTACTGCACGTTAGAGGCGGTACAGATCCAGGTGTTCGCACATTACCAAATTGCTGCTCTGTAATTTGAAAAGAATGACAATGACATCCTGTTGTGGTCATGAACAATTTAGTATTGCAGTACACCTGTGCAACCCCAGGCCATCAACATTTCAGCGGGACTGCGTAATTACAGAGGTACCACTTACTACTTACATTTACTGGTGACTTCCTGGATGCAGCATCCCTTCATTTACCAGATCTTCAGTTACAAATGGGGTCAGTGGAACCCAGCAAAGGCTGCTGCGGCCCCTGCCTTTGAATGAGCTTCCTGAAAATTCCTCATTGCAGGCAGGAGGCAACATTTAAGTGCTGCTGCTTGAAAAATGTTTTCAATTCTCTCATGTTTATCTATGTCAAAATCTACCTTTCCCCTTTCCAATATTAAGTTTTAAATAAACACTTGCTTATTATTAGACAGACCACAAATTGCCATACACAGGAGACAGTCATAGCTCATTCAAATTGCTGAAGAATCTCTAAAAATTACATCAGTTGACAGAATGCCAGGGATTGCAGAGATCTACACAAACTCTATTCTACCTGAGACACTTCAGAGAAAATTTTATTGGTAAAATAATAATAGTAATAGTAGTAGTAGTGATAATAATAATAAATTGAATGCTTTCTAAGGGTGGAACAAGATTTCCAAATAGTTAACATGTAATGATTCTTGTAATCCTTATAACAACTCTAAAAGGGAGTATTATTGCTATCCTACTTTAATGCTACAGCACACAGAGGTTAGGTAAGCTATCCAAAGTGAAACAGTTGATAAATGGTAAAGCCAGAATTTCATCCCAAGCAGTTTTGTTCCACAACCCAAGGTTTTAATATCAGACCTCTTTCAGAGAGCAGTACAGGTCGTGACCACCACTATTTTAGCACAACTTTTTCTATTTTATCTATCCAATCTGAAATTAGAGCATCTTAAATCTAGGGAATTCAAAATAGTCACACTCTGGAATATATGGAAATCCAGTTATTATTTAAAGTATGATATCAAGAATTTAAAGTATATTTGAAATGGAGTTGAAACTTTAATAATTATAAACAGCAGATATTAGGGTGTAGATTAATAAAGAGAATAAAAATATAAATTTTATTTTTTAAAAAAGACAAAATCTTTGTTTCCCCACATTACCCAATCCATGCTCAGGCTTGTAAAAATATTGTACCCTTAATAATCATGAAATAAGTGATTTCAGCACTCAAGGTATCTAAAAAATACTCCAAAATGAAAATGTAATAGTACCTAGGAAACACTAAAGATAAAATCTGTAATCCAGGAAACACATTTCTTTGGTCCTTTAAAAAAATTGGATAGTAAGTAATTACAAAGCACTAAGTTATATCTTATACCTTCTTTTTGAACTACTCATATGTGTGCATGTGTATGTGTACATTTAACAAATGTTAAATCTGTGTATAAGTAGAAATGATTCATATTTTGAAATATTTCAAACAATTACATAGGTCAGAGTTAAACATCCATGAAAAAATATCTGTGAACATCTCTGGCTTTGACATCAATGGACCAAGAATAACAACAAAAGTTTTAACTTTTAAAAATTTAAATTTTAACTAAGTTTTGTCTGTAGCCTCAGCAGACTATAAATGCTGCTATACACTTACAGTAAATGTAGTTTGAATAGAATCTATCTTTGTAACGTAAAATAATGGATCTACCTTCTGAAGTTTGAGGCTGAGCTTCAACATGTAGCTTTGCCAACTGTATGATTTTGAGCAAATTACTTAACCACCTCAAGCTTATTGCTCTTCTATAAAATTCGACTAACAAAACTACTTACTCAAAAGGTTGCATGGCTACTTTTATGTTTGAAATCTAGATATAATAGAAATAGTATCTTTGGGGGGAATCTAACATTGATATGTTAGATGTTCTTCAGGAATCAAGAAAGGGAGATAAAAGCAATAATCCAAGCTAGAGTTTAGAACAAGATACTAACAGTAGAAATGGAAATGAAAGGGAGCTTTATAGACATTTTAAGGGACAAGATAACAAAATAATTTATTTAAGATCATCTTAAAATGGAAGCTGATTATATCAGTTCTTAAAACACTTTTAATACTTTTCAATTGCTTTTATAATAAAATTTACTATTTAAACTCTTTCAGACCCAAGTTCCAGCTAAAAGAAACTAGAGAAGCTGGACAATTTTTGTTTTGTAATCTATTAAAAAGAATCAGAAAGCTACAAAGACATTGAGAATTTGGGGGGAAAGACGCAAAAGGAAAAGGAAGCCCAGGGAGACAATCTAATCTAACCCATGCTAACTGCCAAAAACAAAAGTAAATTCTCTCTGGAGAATGATGACATGCTCTAGAGCTTCAGATATTACTAAAATTGCATTCATAGTGTACGATAGTCAAAAGAAAATCAGAAACAATAAGGCAAAATTTGACTGAAAAACAGAAGACAAACAGGCTCACAGATAATCAGATATTGTTGCTATCTGACAGGGATTCAAGCCATAAATTCAAGAAGCTCTGCAAATCCCAAGCAAAAGACATATAAAGAAAACCATCCCTCGACATAGACAAAATGCAAAAACTAAGAACAAAGGAAAATCTTTCCAGCAACCAGAGAATGAAAGATGTACTACCTTCATAAGAGTCAAAATTATACAAACACCCAACCTTCCATCAACGACAATGGAAGCAATAGGACAATAGAGTGATATTCTTTAAATCTCTAAAAACATCCAAACTTCCATCCTAAATTCTATATACAGTGAAAATATCTTTTGAAAATAAAAACAAAAGTATTTTCAGATACCAAAAATGGAAAGATTTGTTGCAAGAAAATAATACTAGAGAAAATACTAAACAAAATTCTTCAGGTAGAAGAAAAATGATCCTAGACTAGACCTCAAAAGAGTCAAAAATAATAGAGAGTAGAAAGGGTGTCATGCACTAAATAAATAAGTAATGATGTCATGGAGGATTTTTAATGTGCAAAACTAAAATATACAATAATAATAACCCATACATCAGAAGGGAGGTAAATGTAGTTAAACATGTTTTATGTTTTTGTATTGTCCAAAATGTAGAAATGGCAAAGTAGTAACTTTCTTAAAAGATTTTATTTATTTGTTTTTAGATAGAGGAAGGGGAGGAGAAAGAGAGGGAAACATCAATCTGTGGCTGCCTCTCTAGCGCCTCCTCCTGGGGAACTGATCAGCAACCCAGGCATATGCCCTGAATGGGAATCGAACTGGTGACCCTTTGGTTCTCAGGCTGGTGGTCAATCCACTGAGCCACACCAGCCAGGGCAAAGTAGTAATTTATATTAGGCTTCAGTAAATCAAGAATGTATGTTGTAATTATGCTAACAACAAAAAGAATAAGAGAATTCATAGCAAGTTAATGGGTGGGGGGATGAAAATACTTAATGAATCAAAAAGAAAGGAAAAGGGACATTAAAAAGAAATAGAAATGGTCAAACGAATGGAAAAATATTATAGTAGATTGAAGCACAGATAGCAGTAATCTATAATGAAATATATGAAGACTAAATAAAACCAAATTAATATGCTCATTAAAGACACAATTGTCAGATTCGATAAATGCTTACTCTGATCTTTCAATTTGATATCCTGCCATTCTCTCCTTTGCTCACAAGTTCCAATCATACTAGTTTACATTGGTTCTCAACCCCATTGAGAGATTTTCTATGTCAGGGCCTTTGAATATAATGTTCTCTCTGCCTGAAATACTTTTCCCTCTAGTGTTCCCATGGCTGTTTAGATAGATCAGAAAAATGGTCTCCTACCACTTTATTGAAAGAAAGTCCTCCCCATCGTTTTCCATTTCTCAGCCCTTTGTTTCCTTTACAGCACTTTCATATTTTATATTTTTTTGTTTACTAACTTTTGCCTGGCTTCCCAATCAAATTAAGTTTTATTTATCCATTATGTACGTATGTGGATCTTTAGTATGTGCATGGCATGTGTGTGCCATGCAGTGTTTTAAGAGCTAAGGATACAATGGATAAACGTCCCGTTGGAGCTTACTAGTGTTAGGGGATAGACACAGTACTCATTTCTGTTTTGCTTATTGCTGTATCCCAAATACCTGGCAGTATGAGGCAATCACTCGAATACTTCTTGACTGAATGATCTATGTGCCAGAAACCATGCCAGATGACTTACAAACCTTTCATTACCTAACACTTTGAGAGGCAGTATCACCATTTCAAAGTGAGAAGGGTGAAGCTCAGAGAAATTAAGTAACTTGCATTTAGTCACACAGCTAATGCATGTCAAGATCATGATTTAACCTCTCTCTGTAGAATTTAAAACACCCTGTTTTGCACCTGGAGAGTTGTTGACAGGTTGAGCAAGAAGGACGATCTTTGTCTGCCAAACTAAGAGACAAAGTGTTTTATTTATTTTATTAATCAGATGTGTCAGGGTTTAGTCGAGGCCATTGGACAATACCCATCTTCTTCAGGTGCTGCTACTGTCATACACCTTTGATTTTTCCGTATCATACTTGTTAGTGCCAACATGGCTAGGATCACTGAAGTCTGTGACACTCAAAGTTTCCCGGTGGATTATGAAGAAGTAGCCCTGTAAGCACCAGTTATCTCTAAATCTCTGACTGGTCTCTATCTTTTGTGAGAAGAGCAGAACTACTAGTAAAATCCTGGGGCACCTTGTGCCTTTTAGCACAAAGTATATTCAAGGTTACCATAAGGGAAAGTCTCTATTCTCTATTACATACTACCTTTCACCTGGACACTCTCAAATTTGCCCCAAGCCTGATCTGAGACATCCCTGGATCAGACAGTGTTCTCAGTTTAGTTGTTTTGACACCAAAGTCAAGCAGGTTAAAAAAAAGAAAAACAAACAAACAAAAACATACCATGCACAAGAAAAGGTATCAAACAGAGCCAAGAAGTTTTCACTAGGCCAATTCTATTCCTGACCGCTCTATTCCTAAGGTATCATCCCTCCATCATCTCCACCAAAGCAGTTGTTCTAAATCTGGCTGATGTAAGTGTGTTAAAAACGTAGGAAGAATTAGAATCATAAAGTACTCCATCTCCTAGACATTTGATTAAAAATGTCTGAGGTAGAGTCTAGGAATTTTAAAAAGCTCCTTAAGCCATTCTGAAGTACAGTCAGTTTGAAAACTGCTGTTCTAGGGAACTCCATGTTGTCACTGACCCACTTCTGAGCATCTACAGAGATGACAGAAGAAGGGAAACGAGTATGTCTCATTTTCATCTTTGAAAAGTATGTTGGTCTACTGGATGCCACACTTTCTAATTACCTGTTGCTTAGATAATCAGTTTCTGCATTTAAATTTTAAAAAATAAGTATTTATATTCTTATTGCTATTGCTTAGAGCAACAATAGGATGGCAAGAGTCCCTGTTCAACCAGAGGCTACTCTCTTCCAGATGTCTTCCCACACAGCCTACGTGGACTTAAGTTTTCATGAAACAATTACCATGCAAAGTATGGATTCAAACTAAAAATGGAAAAAAATATCTGGAAGAAAATTCTTCTTGGTTGTGAAAAGTATTCATGTAGCTCAGTTTATAAAAGACGCTCCTAAAGTGTACTGTGTTTCTGCTGGCATTGATTAACGTTTATTCAAGTAACTTTTACTGGATAGCTACTGCAAATCAAGCAAACATTGTGCTTTTTGGAAAAGCACTTTTTGAAAAAGCCTGAATTTTTATAATATTTAAATTATTTAAAAGTTTACATAATTCAGTTTTGTTTTGTTTTGAAGCATGAGACATGACTGGATTTTCTCTTAACTTAATGGTTAACTTTAGTGACTATCAGAATCACTTGGAGGGCTTGTGAGAACAGATTGCTGAGCCCATCCCCAAATATATATTTGTAGGTCTGGAGTGAAGCCTGAGAACTTGCATTTTGAGCCAAGTTCTTTGGTAATGATGATGCTTCTGGTTCAGGAACCACACTTCAAAAACCACCGTATTAGACCATACCAATTTCATTCACTGAAAACAGCTTCTACAGTATATATCTAAGCTGCATTATCTGAGGTAGTCTTCAAACAGGAGAGGAGGGGGTAAGGGACGATGCTCCAGGTAATTCTTCTGTTTTGACACTGCTTTAATTTCTTTCTCATTACAAAACTAGGGGAGACAGGACCCAAGAAAGTATGGGTTTGTTGTTTTACTAATAATCCAGGGTTTTCTAACTAACTTGTTTATAAACTAGTGCCTAATATGAGTAATCTCAATCCAATAAAACATAATCAGAAGACATTTTAAAAAGACCCAAACCTGAAGGGATTAAAAAATAACACAGCACACGTAACTGCCCTACAAACACAAACCAGCTCCATCATCTGTCAGATGTACACACAATATTGTCAAGTTTCCTTAGAAGGGTCAGCACAGTTTACTACTTAACAGATAAAATTCGTAAATTGACTGATAACAATCTTGAGGCAATTTGCAGAATTACAATGTTTAGACAGTTCTACATTTTTTAAAGATTTTATTTTATTTTATTTTATTTTATTTACTTTTAGACAGAGGGGAAGGGAGGGAGAAAGAGAGGGAGGGAAACATCAAAGTGTGGTTGCCTCGCACACACCCCCCAGGGGGAACCTGGCCTGCAACCCAGGCATGTGCCCTGACTGGGAATCGAACCTGTGACCCTTTGGTCCACAGGACTGCGCTCAGTCCGCTGAGCTACACCAGCCAGGGGACAGTTCTAGGTTTTTAATTTCTGCTAAGTGACTTACTTTATATCTATACCAGAAAATAACCATGGTTTCACATTTTATTTGTTTCTTAAAGGGGAAGGGGAGGTTATTTTTGCATAAATAAATTGGTGCTTTAGAAATTTAAGAAAATTACCCATATTTCAAGAAAATTTAGTATATTTAGTCTATCCCAGGTTCTACCATGCTCTCATTTTGTGCCATGCTACATAAATGCTAAGAAAAACATAGTAAGAGCTTTTTCTGGAGACTTCTAGTCAAGATAGAGGCATATGTGAACACAGTACTTGCCTCCTCCCACAACCTCATCAAAATTACAACTAAACTACAGAACACTATCATTCAGAACCACCTGAAATCTAGCTGAATGGAAGTCCTACAACTAGGGAATTAAAGAAGCCACGTAGAGACTGGTAGGAGAGGTGGACATGCAGAACAGGCTGGTCACACACCCATGTGTGGTGAATAAAAATTGGGAGTGATATCTTGGCTGCCGAGGTCCCCTCTCAGGAATGAGTGGTCATGGCCCTACACTAGGCTCTCCAGCAGAGTGTTGCAGTGTCAGGAGGCTAAGTCTCCATATTTTTTTACTATAAAAATCAGTGGAGATTGAAGCTGTGGAAGACAAACTTCTAGAGTCTCAGGCAGTTCCTCTTAAAAGGCCCACACAGATTTAGTCAGACTCATTCCCTCTGAGCACCAGCACCGGAATAGCAGCTTGAAATGCACCAGAGACATACAGGGAGGAATTTAATTGTCTGGCATCAGGGCAAGAGCTAAGAGGGTAGCTTTCCCCCAGACGAGAGTGCTGGCTCAGACCATTGTTCCTTTGATGAGCTCTTTCCCCACAAAACAGGTGGGTGGGTGGCATATTTGAGACTCCATCAACCTGGCTCACACAGTTTGCATCACCCTGGTGATTCCCTGAGGCCCTGCACCACCCAACTTTCAGGTCCACCCAAGCTGTTTCTGGTGGCTTTTTCATACAAATGACCTGCCTTAACTCATGCTTCAGATTTTCCTAAAATCTCTCAAACAAGCAGCATCTGGCCTCAGTGAGCCCCGTACCTCTTGCTAAATGGTCTCAGGCCCAGCACCAGCAGTAGCTAGTCCTGATTCACAGCTTGGCCTCTCTTGGGCCCCTCCAAGCCCAGCACAAGTATCAACCATCCGTAGGTTTCTTTGTAGTTCACAGTGATTGGTCCCAGACAGAACATAGGCAGCAACTGACCTTGGCCTATACCTCCTGGTAGTCCCCAGAGCCCGTACAGCCAGTGGACAGCTTCAGACCATGTTGCAGCACCACCACCCAACTACCTCCACAAGTGGGCCCCTGCACAGCTGATCCTCCACAGTGGTCACAGTCAGTTCTTGCAGCTGATCAGCCAGGGGGATAAATCCCTCCCTTGGACATACCAACAGCAATCAAGGATCAACTACAAGAGGAGCATGTACAAAGCCCACACATGGGGTGCACCTTGAGTACACAGCTTAGGTGATTGAGGAGTCTGTGCTACTGGATCTTACAGAGCACCCACCACATTAGGTCATTCTGCCAAGCCTCAGAGATATACTAGCTCTGTCTAATACATAGAAACAAACACAGGGAGGCCGCCAAAATGAGGAGACAAAGAAACACTTCCCAAATGAAAGAACAGAACAAAACTCCAGAAAAGGAGCTAAACAAAATGGGGACAAGCAATCTATTAGATGCAGAGCTCAAAACACTGGTTATCAAGAGGTTCAAGAACTCACTGGGTACTTCAATAGCATAAAAAAGACGCAGGCAGAAATGAAGGATACGCTAACTGAAATGAAGAATAATTGACAGGGATTCAACAATAGAGTAGATGAAACCAAAAATCAAATTAGTGATTTGGAACATAAGGAGGCAAAAACAAAACAAAACAAAACAAAAAAACAATAACAGCATAGCAAAAAGAAAAAAGAATTCAAAAAGATGAGGACAAATGTAAGGAGCCTCTGGGACAACTTCAAGTGTGCCAACATTTGCATCAGGGGCATGACAGAAAGAGGAGAGAGAGAGAGCAAGGAATTGCAAATCTATTTGAGAAAATAATGACTGGAAACTTCCCTATCCTGGTGAAAGAAATAAACATACAAGTTCAGGAAGTTCAGAGAATCTCAAAACAAGATGAGCCCCAAAAGGCCCACACCAAGACATAATTAAAATACAAAAGGTTAAAAATAAGAGAGAATCTTAAAAGCAGCAAGAGAAAGCAGTTAGTTACCTACAAGGGAGATTCCATAAGACTGTCAGGTGATTTCTCAACAGAAATTTTGCAGGCTAGAAGGGACTGGCAAGAAATAGTCAAAGTGAGGTAAGCAAGAAACTACAACCAAGATTACTTTATACAGGAAAGCTGTCATTTAGAATCAAAGGATAGACAAAGAGCTTCCCAGACAAGAAAAAGCAAAGAAATTCATCACCACTAAACCAGTATTTTGTGAAATGTTAAAGGGTCTTAAGAAGGTCAAAAATATAAATAATAAAATGGCAATAAATACATATCAACTATTTAAAATTAAAAAAAATAAACAAGCAGAATAGAAATAGACATAGATACAGACAACATTTTGACAATTGCCAGATAGGAGGCGATAGGGGGATGAGTTAAAAAGGTGAAGGGATTAGGGAGTAGAAATTGATTTTTAAAGAATAGTCATGGGAAGGTCAAGTATAGCATAGGGAATATAGTCAATAATATTCTAGTAGCAATGTATACTGTCAGATGGGTACGAGATTTACGGGATGATCACTTACTTATGTAATGTCTAATCACTGGGGTGTAAACCTGATACTAATGTAGTAACGTATGTTAACTATAATTGGAAAAATGATTTTTTTTAAAAAAGAAAAGCTTTTTCTGTAATAGTCCCCTTTAAAATATGTATTTTTTAAAAACTACACATCAGAAAATATTTTTGCTATTAGTAACAGCTATCAGTTCAATTATTTACTATGTGTCAGGGACTCTGCTAGATACCATATATTATTTCGTTTAATCCTTTCAACCAAGTAAACCGAAATGGTAGGTATATGCCTCAGTTTACCAATTAAGAAACTAAGGCTGGTAATAGTTCAACAAATTATCCAAAATAAAACTAGTAAGTGGTGGATCCAGGATTCAAACCTGGACTTAACATGGCCATCATCAACGATATCACACTGCCTTGTAAACATATATTGATTCAATAATATCTACCATTTTTTGAGTTATCAAATGTTTGGTGATGTGTTAAATAGTTTACATTATTTCATTCAAATTGATTTCTCAAATTTCTATGTGAGCCTTCGTTTTACCAGGAAGGCATTCACACCACGAGAAGTTTCAAGGAACATGCGAAAAGGTCACATGAGTAACAGTGGGGAGAACCAGGATATGAACCCTAATACGACTCCAAAGCTTCTACTGTTTCAAGCTAGTTCACCTAATGTTCCCCAACAGAGCCTCCCATATGGGTGCATTCATAACTCACATACACACAACTGGATGCATTACTTCAGTTGTGGTTAGTGTGGACTATCTGACACGTATTTTCATATTGTCTTTATTAGATTGGCATAATGTATTGGTTCATACTAAGCTTTAATTCAGTTCAATACCTCAGTCTTCAATTTAATTTGTAATTAAATCTGGTCTTTAAACCAGGTTGCCCTTACTCTACTCTTAGCTGATTTTGAAACTAAGTGTACATTCAACATTCTGCTTTTTTTTTTATTGTGGTAACACATACATAAAATTTACCATTTTAACTATTTTTAGATGTGTAATTCACATTAAGTACATTCACAACGTTGCACAAGCACCATCACTATTCATTTAGAGAATTTTCTGCTAAATTTAAACTTCGAGATTCCATGTTGTAGTACCTAAATGTTAAGTGCTATATGACCAAAAAAGTTAAAAGAGACATTTTTGTGTGTGTGATGAAGCCACTGTGTTAGTGTTACTGATGAAATTGTATTAAATAGAACCTTGAAGATCTGCCGAAGATCTCCTTCCAGGTCAACATGTATAATTAATGAAACACTCTTTAAGTGTCAAATGCCTTGTACAAACAAGAACATTCTAAGTCTATGCCTTTCCCTTAGTTCATAACCATCATTCTTCTATGGACTAGTGATTCTCTATATACGTATATTTACACTAATAACTTCACCTTTTAGCTTCCAATGACTTATTTTTTAAGTTTAAAGTATACCTTTTTTCTTAAATGTTCATATTTTAGAACATCTCTGGACATTTAAATTTTTAAGTCTCTTAAATATCAAAAGGGTTTTTTTTTTAATTTAATGTTGCTTTTGATAGTAATTTGAAATTGAATTTGTCCAGTCCTTGATTATTTGGTATTGACCTGAATAACCTCAAATATAAGAAAATGTTGGAAATACACTTCAGAACAAGTGTACCTTAATAAAAAACTAGGTATGAAAACATTGTCTAAGCTCTCTAGGGTTTATTTTGAGGCTTATTTCCTACTATCCTAATGGTATTAACAAATGGAATAGATGGTGAGGAACTCGAATTTAACAACCTGGAAAACATTACAATGAGTTTTGTAATTGAAAAATATACTTTATAAATAAAAGCTGGTATGATGTTAACATCATTTTCTCTTTTCATTTTTTGCTAAATATAAAAAACTTAGATAACATGGACTTGTTTAACATGGCTAATTCTTAGCCTACAAAATAAGTCTCAACACACAAAATAAGGGCAAATTTTTAAGAGACAGTTAAAAAAGTGCAATTTTATACAGCAAGTATATAAAAAGCACAGAATGGCTGAAAATCTAAATTAATTCACTTTTTTCCCCAGCAAGCTTTGTGAGTCAACTATGGATCGACCTAGTGGTGTTGTAGTAAACACTATGATTTCATACCACTGAAGGGTAAATAAAGGCCCGCCCAGAAAACACATTCAGTGCCTCTGTGAAGTGAAAACACTTCAGCAGAACCAAACCGCTATAGGACTATGTAACCTGCTGTCAAAGTTTTCACACCCCTAATCAAAAGCTTCGGTGAAAGTGGAAATACAGTAAAACTCAAACACTGTTCTCCTAGTGCCTCAAGTAGTTTATTGGTAGTTGTTATCCACATTTCTATAAATATAAACATTCTAAGTGACTGTCACTAGTGCAGGTACATTTAACATATGAAAGCTCCACAGGAAGCTACTTTATTTTGTGTGTAACAGGAATCAAGGCTCCAAAACTGTGCCAGAAACAAAACAAAACAAAGTAAACAAACAAAAAGAACCCTTGCTAACAAAGTGAATTTCTTTTGGTTATCTTCATTACAGACAACTAACTGTTGGCTTTATACATAGGAATTATGTTGATTTGTTCATATACGATCACTGGAAGTTAGGTCTTTGCCTGTAGATAAGAATTAGATAAAGGTTTTTCCTCCTTTTAATTTATAGGGTTTTGGATTCCAATGTAAACAGCACCAGTGACTTTTCACAAAACATAGCTTTGCTACTTACCCCTTTATTTTTGATAATCCTAATTCTTTTTTGCAGTACTGTATCATTTCTTCCTATCTTATAATCAGGACTGGACTGTGTAACACTGTTCAGTTTGTAAACAAAAAATTAAAGCTCAGAGCATAATATACGATATCTCTTACATTTTCACTCCACAGTGCATCGGGTGCTGTTTATAAAGCTTTTGCTTCTCTCGAAACACTACAAAAATATATGAAAAACCGCATCTGTGTTTAGCCAGCAAATATTAATAAAACATTTTACAACTGGAATGCTTTAGAGACCACGTATTGTAATTATATCCTCTTGTCTGAATTCATCAACTGCTTTCTTCAGAAATCCAGACACACATCCAAATATATGCATTTATGATTAGTCTACATACCCAAATTTACTATATGAAAGAGTTAAGTAAATTATTTTAGATTCTCCAAGTGAAAGTGCTTCTGATAACAAACTATTTCTAAATACCCCCCGTTCCCCCCCAGGAAAAAGTATTTTAAACCTGTGTAGAAAGATGTATAGCTATTTCTAAAAAGTAGAAGACTACACACCAAAACATGCTTTATCGGGAAAACTAACCCATGCACTTGAATATGCCCCAAATACTTTATTATTTTAAGGGAGACCAACTTAAACATTGTCTAGAATTAAGATATAGCATTACATTATTTGATTGCAAAAAAATGTCAAAATTCATTTGGCTAAAGCCTAAAAAAACCAAACACTTCCTCCTTGTCCCTTACTGAGTGGACCAATGTGATCAATATAACTGTATATATATTAATCTACCTTAACATTTCCATTCATTAACATTTATCTTTACATACATACAAAGCCTTGTAAGCAATTTCCTTGTGAAGGCATACCCCAAGAAGACATACGCACAACATACTAGACAGATATTCTTCTTCAAAGTTTTATTTTACTAACTTCAGATCAAATTTCCACAACTCTTTTCTGGTCAATTTACTATCTTTGCTTGGCTTCCCAAAATGGTAGTACCAAAAGATTTGTGGGGGAGGGAGAAGAGACCATTTTAAGAAGCACTGCATTTACTCATCTTCACAAGGCAACAGAGTTGGGCATCTGACTGTTCAGAAAAACAAAGCTTTAACAGCATCCAGAAGGGCAGGCAGGCAAACCAGGCTGTAGACACTCTTCCATTTGTCAAAATCAGACCACAGAAAACCTACTCCACACAGATATGAACGGTATCACCATTCATCTTTTCTTTTTCTGTTGCCGCAACATTTTTCTTCTTTTAATTATCATATCATGTAGTTTCTCAAGTCCTTCCTTTAGTCCATCTCCTATGATTGCACAGGTGGGCTGCAAATGCCAGGGAGTTGACGAGCTCAGTTCACCCATTGCTAACAATTTCTCAATTTCTGAGAGAGACAATGAGTTCCTTAGGTCTTGTTTGTTAGCAACTATAAGTACAGGGACTCCTTGATTTTCTGATATCCTAGTTATTTTATGAAGTTCAGTTTTCGCTTCTTCCATCCTTTCAACATCAACAGAGTCCACAACAAACACAATGCCATCTGTGCATCTGGTATATGACTTCCACAGTGGTCTTAATTTCTCCTGACCACCTACATCCCAGAAGTGAAAAGTGACTGTTTTAGAATTTCCCAAGGTTACCTTAATTTTTTCGGTGTTAAATCCTTTGGTAGGTACGGTATTTACAAATTCATTGAACTGCAGCCTATACAATACAGTTGTCTTTCCCGCACAGTCCAAACCAAGAATAACAATGTGGTAGGACTGAAACGAAGGCAGGCTGGACAGGATAGAAGTCTGGTCTGACAGTCCATTCCCCATTTCCAGTTGCAACAAAGTGCTCCAAATTGAAACGCTTTCTTCTTACTGCTTTACAACTTCTCCTCCTAGGGGATCCAGCTACGAGACTGCTGAGGGGGCAAATGAATAAATTATTCTTGTGAAATAATGTACATTTTTCTCTCTTGGTGCTAAAATACACCACCCGAGGAACTTGATAAATAAAACTTGCTTCGGTAAACAAACCAAATGAGATACGAAACGTAAGCAATCCGAGGCAAACGAGAGAACAATCATTGTGATTCAAATTCTTTAACATTCCATGAATTTGTAGTAATGTGTACTTTACCTTTCTGAGTCCCCAAACCTCAAAGACCCCATTCCAGGTCGCAGTAACCACACAAGTGCCTTTCGGGGGGCAGAAAACTCATAACCCATAATCCTGTAATTAATCTTGAGGCTCTAAATCCACATAATTAACAGCATGCCCAGGGTCACTGGTAATCTCCTACCTTGCCCCCTGCCCCCCCCCCAAAACCACAAGGCTCACCTCCCGAACTGGAGTCTCAAAATGAGAAAGCATTGGTAGGCGTTTCCAGGCGGTGGGGGAATCCCCGCACGTCCGCACAGCTTAGCTGTCCAAGGAGCTCTGGCGTTTGCTGCACTAAAACCGTGGTTTCAGGCTCCGACCACGCCCCCTCCTCACGAACCACCATGAGCCCAAATCCCATTGGTCATCCGAGTAAACTCCTCCATGCTAGGCCCGCCCCCGCGCCCTAATCAGTGAGAGTAAGTGCCGCTCCCCTTGCGGCAAGCCCGGCTCTCCCTAGGTCCACAGGCACCACCTGTTGCCCTCAAGTTAGAAAACACGGCGCCCGCGGAGGGAGCCGAGCGGCCCCTACCGAGCAAGGGAGCCTCGGCCGGTAGGTCAGGTCGCCAGCCCGCTTGCTCCGCCCGCCTGGGCGCACCTGCAACACGGGCCACAGACGCCACGCCGCGGCTCTCACATCCGGGGCCCGCGGTCACTGTCGGCGCTTTAACTCTTTGTCCACTGGCGGGAGGGAGCTCCCTGCGGCCGTGCGGGCGCCCAGGCGTGAACAACCCGACCCACGGCAGCCCCGGAGCAGCCCCACCGTCCCCGCAGCAAGATCGCTTCACGTCGTCCCTCCGCACCCAGCCAGCCAGTCTCCCGCGACAGGGCGTGGCCACACCAGCTGCCTGCCCCGCGGAGGCTCACCTGACGAACAGTCCAAGTCTCGTCCAGACCCCACATCGCTCACAGCCGTTCCGGAGGGCACCAGCTAGGCCTGGGCGGTGGCAGAGGCCCGGACGCCGCTTCGAGTAGCGCCCAGCGGGCGCCCCGGGCGAGGCCGTCCTAACGGTGCTCCTCCGACCGCTTCCCGAACCTGCCGCGGCCCCGCCCCCTTCCAGCTTTGGTCCTGGAGACGGCCAGTGGGGGGCGTAGGGGAGCCAGGTCTCCTAGCAACCACAAAACAAGGTCACGTTCGAACTGGCGAGTAGCGGGCGAGCTGGGGTGGGGCTTCTGGTTTCAGCCCTGGGAGCCGTTGCTTTCTGCATCCAAGGGCCGTCTTCCGTCGGGCTCCGGGTGTTCCACTCCGAACCTTCTATCTTTTGGGCACTATAGGGATTCCTAGGGACGGTGGCCGGTGACGCAGGTCAGGGATTTTAGAGGACGCACGATGGGCGGTCCGCTTATATAACGGGTGACGTGGATGTGCCTCTCACCCAACTGGTGTCTGAAATACACCTTCCTTTTGCAAAGCAAATAGTCTCTGTTTCACATGATCCTAGCAACATTTCTGTGAGGTGGCTACGGGTAGAAATATCCTGGTTTTATAGATGAAGACAAACACTGAAAAATTAAACGACTGCTTCTAATGCCCCAAGGAAAATAAGTGGTGGTTCTGGAACTTAATTTTGTAAGTCTGCTACTCATCAAATGCCTAATACCTTCCAATGGATAATTCTGATTAAATGCTATTGTGCACTTGACCCATAAACTTGCAAATATTTATTGAACACCTAGTAGGCAGTAGGAACAATTCTATGGGCTTGGGTATAGAATGGTGAGCAAATGCAGTGTAAGTTAAAGCTTGCCTTAATTGTGGAATCTCGTTAGCCATTTACAATAATCATCAAGCGAGTGATAAAGGGCTTATTGCAATAACTAGTCTCCCTTTCTTGGAAATTTAACAGGATACGTTACTAAACTGGAGAAAGAGCATGATCCAGTGACAGCTTTCTGTTTATAATAGCTTTGAAATCAAGTAGGTCCTTCTCACATTAGTTGCAGGGGTGCATTTTGGCAGACTTCCCTGAAACGAAAGGATGAGATAGGAAAATATTGAGAGCTTCCAGCCTGGCAAAATCATCTTCACTGAACTGCGCTTTAAAGTCAGAACCAACCTTATAACTAGAATAGGGGGTGGCAAATTACAGTCCGTGGGCCAAATTCAAGAGATAAGAATGGTTTTTACTGTTTAAAGGGCTGCAACAGAACAGATAAGAATACGCATTAAAGACCATCTGTGGCCCACAAAACCTAAAAATACTTGCTCTCTGGCTTTTCATAGGAAAATGATACCTCTGCTCTATAAGCAATAACGATCATATAAAACTGCAATAAATGATATTAAAAGTGATGAAGTTTACGAAACACAGTCTACTTTGTTGCACAATATTTCTAGAAGGCCCATTCAGATATTTTATTCAGATGCTATACCAGGAAAATATTCCCGTTAGACTATAGTTCAACTCTGCTGGGGAGCTCAGGGAACTCAAAAGAATTCTATGGGATAGTTTAACTTTTTGAGGGGAGCACAGTGCCATCTGTTGGACTCTTTTAAAATTACAACTGTTAAGGTTTCCGAATCTAACTACACTAGTTAAAGGGAACCTTGGAGTATTTCTTTTGGCCTGAATCACTATGAAAAAAATTACTGAGACACTAGGGACTCTGTGAAACTCTGTCCTCACTTCTGGTTTTCCAAACTTGGCTTCTAATGAGAATCACCTGGTAGTGCTTGTAAAAATATAGATTCCTGGTTCTCATTAGGAACCTGCCAAGTCAGAATCATCGGGGAGGGGCTAGTGATCTGTATTTTTAACAAATATCCAGGTAATTAATGACTAGACATTCTGAGGAAATGGCTAAGTTTTCTCCTTTCAAAACATATCTGATTAAAAACAGGCAAAGGAACTGAAGAGATATTTTTCCAAGGAAGACATAAAAACAGCCAGCAGTTATATGAAAAGGTTCTCAACATCACTAATTATCAAGAAAATGTAGATCAAAACCACAATGAGATATTACCTTAAACCTGTTAGAATGGTCATTATAAAAAAGAAGACAAGAGATAACATGTTGGCAAGGCTACAGAGAAGGGGGACCCTTGTGTTGTGGTGGTGGGTATGTAACCCACTATGGAAAACAGTATGGAGGTTCCTCAACAAAGTAAAATACCGTATCACCCAGCAATCCCACTTCTGGGTATATATCTGAGTGAAATGAAATCAGTCTAAATAAACATGAAACCAAGTTTATTGCAGCATTATTTACAATACACAAGACATGGAAATAATCTAAATGTCAATGAATAAATGGATAAATAAGTTGTGAGGCTATATATGCATGATGGGATATTATTCAGCCTTAAAAAAAGAAGAAAATTGTCATTTGCAAAAAAACATGAATGAACCTGGATGTCATTATGGTAAATAAAATTAGACAAATACCATATGTTATCTATATATGAGTCCTTTTAAAAATTTTTATTTATTTATTTTCAGAGACGGAAAGGAGGAGGAAATAGAGGGAGAGAAACATTGATGTTCCAGGGCAACATCGACTGGTTGCCTCTCACATGCCCCCAACTGGGAACCTGGCACACAGCACAGGTGTGTGCCCTGACTGGGAATCAAACCTGCAATGCTTCAGTTGAATCTTAAAAAGTTGAACTTAGAGAATCAGAGAGTAGAATGGTGGTTGCCAAGGGCTGGGGAGGGAGGGGAAATAGGCAGATACTGCTTGGTCAAGTCCTATATGGGCATAAACTTCCAGTTCTAAGGATCTAATGCACAGCATGGTGACTGTAGTTAAAGATACTGCATTGTTATTTGAAAGATGCAAAGAGAGTAGATCTTAAATGTTCTCACCACACACACACACACACACACACACACACACACACACGGCAACTGCATGAGATGATGGATGTCTGAACTAACCTTATTGTGGTAACCATTTCACTATATACATTTATATATTTGATATATATATAATACACATATATATTAAATTACCATGTTGTATACTTTAAACTTACGCCAAGTTGTATGTCACTTATTTCTCAATAAAACCAGGTGGGGGGATAGAAAAAGACATTTTTCCTGAGCCTTTTGATACAATGATAGAAGAAAAATTGATAATTTTATGTTTCTGATGTGTTTCAATATCATTCATACTCATGGTAATTTATTCATACTTCATTACGTTATAATCAGAATATGATTTTGAGCTGGACTCCATTTCTGATTGTCTCTTGAATGCCTCTGCAACTACCCAGCATGTTCAAAACTTGATTATCACACCTGCTAAAACATGGTTCTCCTTTCGGTCCCTGTTTTGGTTGATAGTAATTCATTTACTAGTCTCCAGTAGAAACTTCAGAGTTATTTTAAAAGTTATTCTATGTCCCACTCCTGATTAGCCCCTGTGTCTTTAATCGATTTCTTCCTTTACATTTCGCTTCCACCACATACAGCTGGTTCTCATGCTGTTTCCCCTAAAATAGTTAATTTGCCTCTAAACTGATTTTTCAGTTAATAGGAAGTGGTGCTGGGATTTGTCCCCTAAGTCTGGCACTAGAGTCTGTTCTCTTAGACATCACTCTCTAGGGGTCCACATTTAGTCAATTTGCTTCAATTCACTGTAGCATAAAGCTAGGGTACAATTTTTTTAAAGATTTAATTAATTAATTAATTTATTTTTAGAAAGAGGGGAAGGGAGAAAGAGAGGGACAGAAACATCAATGAGTGGTTGCCTCTTGCACACCCCCTACTGGGGACCTGGCCTGCAACCCAGGCATGTGCCCTGGCTGGGAATCAAACCAGTGACCTTTTGGTTCATAGGCCAGTGCTCAATCCACTGAGCTACACCAGCCAGGGCCAGGGTACAATTTCTGACAAGTCTGTAAAAGGAAGATATCAGAAGACAAGTACAACCCAAAATTCATTTAGAATGACTCCTAGATAAGAATCCCCCAGAGACACATGTCTAAAACCCTCCTCCTGAGGTCCAGCTCCCTGTGATTTGAAGTCACAGGACCATTTGTCTCTTCCTCTGGGAGATGGAGGGCTTTTATGCGCATCTGGACACCAAATGCCAAGAGGCCCAGTGGTAGAAAGGTGTCATACAACATTCCATACAAGGCCTACTTTCTATATCCCCGATCCTGCTCTTGGTCCTGCCTCTTCTGGAATGATTGACAGAGAGAATGTCCAGTCCAGCAGGGCCCCAACAGCTATTGCATCAGAGCAGATGAGTCCTGATTCTTCTCAGTTTAACTAGCATTCTGTACTACATTTGATTTTAACAGTCCAGTTCTGCCCAGTCCTTCTTGCGTTTCTGTCTTCTATCACAAACATTTTAACCATCTCTGTCACAGGTTTCATGTCCTCTCATTGGAGTGTCCCAAGGCTCAGTTTTTAGGTCTTTCCTTCCCCTTAAGTAATTCCCTCCAGTACCAAGTTTTTAAAAATTCTTTGTTCTCCAATATTTGTCTCTAAACCTGGACCTCTTCCCTGAGATCCAAAACTGAATATAAGCATCTCTAACAACTCTTAAACAGACTCCTCATACTCAGCATTTCTCATCCTATACATTGGCAACCTGATTTACCTACCTACTCAGAGCAAGAACCTAGGAATTGTCCTCACACATCAAATCTGATCATCAGCAGGTTCTGTGGATGCACACATCCAACTCTGCCCACTTCTTACCACTCCACTGCTGTCAGTCTAGTTCATGTCCACTGTGTCCCTTGTCCTCTGATGTCCTCTCTCCGCTTCTTTGGAGAAAGCGGTTTTCCCGGGCTCTTTTCTGAGTGAAGCCTTTCCTGAATATTGTACCTAAAGCATCCGCCCTGCCCTCCCTTCCCTGCTGCCATTCTCTGTCCCTTACTGGGCTTTATTTCTCTTCCTAGCACTTGTTACATATGGTATAATGTATCATGTGCCCTCACTAACTGGCCCCTTCTTTTCCATTAAAAGTTCTAGCAGGTGCCCTGGCTGGTGTAGCTCAATGGATTGAGCATGCACTGTGAACCAAAGGGTCGCTGGTTCAATTCCCAGTGAGGACACATGCCTGGGTTGCAGGTCAGGTCCCCAGTGGGGTCCACACGAGAGTCAACCACACATTGATGTTTCTCTCCCTCTCTTTCTCCCTCTCCTCCACTCTCTCTAAAAATCAATAAACAAAATCTTTTTTAAAAAAGTTCTAGCAGGCAAGGATAATGTCAATCATGTGCTGCACCTAGTAGGAGTACACAGGAGCTCAGTGAATTTATTGAATGAATGTTAATATCCTAAGAATAACTGCTCAAACAGGAACATACAGATCTCCACAATAACAAGTAATAATTTTAAAGAAACAATTTCATACAGAAAACAAGTGACTTGTAACCTATTTATTTTTAAATTGGCAAAAATTCCTGTAGAAACAGGGTTGAATTCACTTTGTTACAAAATAGAATGCTTAGCTTCTCAGTATAAAATATCTGCATTACACTTAACAGTTTTTTCAGTATTCCCCAGACTAATCCTCAGGTACTTTCTATGTTTTTATAACTAATGTGGTCACCAGTTGGGGTCACCGGCTTGACTCCCAGTCAGGACACATGCCTGGGTTGTGGGTTCAGCCCTTGGTCAGGGTGCTAACAAGAGGCAACTGATCAATGTTTCCCTCTCACATTGATGCTTCTCTCCCTCTCTTTCTCCTTCCCTTCCCCCCTCTCTAAAAGTAAATAAAGAAAAATCTTCAGAAAGTATTTTTGTTCTGACTTCGGCTCTTGTCACACAACCTTGTTTGTTCCTGGTAGTAAATAAAAGCCCCTCCTCACCCTGTCTTCCTAGCAGGGTGGGCTTACTCCAGATGCCAGCCCCCTATTCCCTTGTGCCAGGACCACTGTGGCCGCTGCAGTGATCCCAATCAATCATGACATTACGGCAGTAGGTCCTGCTCGGAGCAGCAGTACTGCAGCAGAGACCAGAACAATAGTGGCTGAAAAGCAGAGGTGATGGAAGACTGCCCATGTCATCCTGGACTCCTCACAGTGTTTAGAAGTGACTTTGGCTGTTTGAGTTCCCGTAGTAATGGGATCCTTCAGGGAGAGCGAGAGTCCCCAGGAGAGATGCTGGTCTTTCTGCTGACCTAATATTTGATCCTGGGGTGGCTTTCTTTTAAAAAATAAGATCAGTGACCTTATTTATACTTATGCTCTTGAGGTGAATCATATCAATCACAGAATAAATAGTCATCAAAGTTTTTATTGCTATTATTATTATTAGGCCATCTCAGATATGTGGTTTAGGAAGGTTACTCTGGCAAAAAAAAAAATGGGTAAGATTAGAGGGAGGACTAGTTAGGAGGCTTGGTAAGACTCCTGGTTAGAGGTCATGAAATTCCTAAATAAGATTAATAACAGAAAAATGGACTGAGGGTGTTAATGTACAAAATTAAACTGAGTAAATTTAAAGATCTAATTGGCTTTCTTCAGTGATCGTGCATCCGGCAGCCTGCCATCCAGCATCTAGAAGGCGGTCTGAGGGAGTGTACACAATGGAAAGTTTTTTCTTGTTTGTTTTAATCTTTAAAGATTTTTTCTCATAGCAAGTAATGTGGAATTTTATAATAATTTCAGGTGTACAGAGTAGTGGTTAGACACTTATAAAACTTAGAAAGCAATCCCCCTGATCAGTCTGGCACCCACGAACACTGAAGTTATTTCATTATTATTGACTATATCCCCTAAACTGTACTTTATACCCCTCAGACTATTTTGTAACTGCCAATATCTACTTCTTAATCCCTTCGCCTTTTTCACCCAGCCCCCTAACTCCCATCCCATCTGGCTACCATAAATTTGTTCTTTGTATCTATGAGTTTGTTTCTGTTTTGTTTTATTTTTAGGGGTTATTAGCAAAAGGAAAAAAAAGGTTTAGACTGGGATATCTTTTTAGGGGGAAGGAAACAGCAAGGGTTTTATCATGAGGATCATTTCTTCTTCCAGGGTGGGAAGGGGGTGCTATGGAGAGGGCCCACATGACAGATTATTTCTCTGGTATAGGCCAGAACATTCCAGACTGGTTGATTAAATTACGACTCTGGTGAAGGTTTGGTATCATGGGTTTGAGCCACAGCTGATGCCATTTGGAGCCTGTGGTTTTTTTGTTTGTTTGTTTTTTAACCCTTTAACAAGGGTAAAACAGGAGTTAAGTAATTTGGAGAGAATGTTGTCAGGTCTTAGTCATCGCTGAGATGTATGACACAAAGAAGACGTCATGTGGCTCTTTTGTGTATTTAGCCAGAATGGTTAGAAAAACAGTAGAACCATTAACAAACAATGGGAAGCCCCACGCTGAAGCCAAGGCGGTAGACAAGACAAGGAGTCTGAACTAAGTGTGCAGGTGGAAGCGGAGGTGAGGTGGTGACTGGGGTGACCACATGCGGAGCAGTCTGGCCCAGTGGTTTTCAAAGCTGTGATCGGAATCGCCTGGCGAGGTCCGTTTGCTCGTTTGTTTGTTTAATGCAGAGATTTCTGTTAGAGTTGGAATTTTTAGATTACAGTTTAATACATCATAATTGGTTAAGCAGGGAGCACATTTTGATTTCCTCACGCTGCGACAAACTGCCATTGGTTATGATGCTATCACAAAGAGACGGTGCAGGGAAACAATTGGAAACCCAGCAGCAGGCATTAAAACAAACGCCGTTTTCTTCGGCAACAGCTGCTTTGTGTAGCTTCATGCCTCTTATGTCAATAGTTATTAAAAGTGGTAAGTTGTGAATAAGAATCCCAGTGCTAATAAGAGTTCTGATGTTGAAAAAGGGCAATCACAAGTGAACGTATATGAAAACATAGATGGATTTCCTTGATTTTGTATCTATTGTATAGCCATGCTCATCACTTTTTAAAAATGGTGCAGGAAAATTATTTTTCTATATGACTAAAACTTTTTAGCTTCCAATCTTTTATTCGTCATTGAAATAGTTGTTTTAATAGCACACTCGATGATAACATTTGGTCTTTTTACAAATACAACTCTCACGTATGGTCAAAAGGTTTTACAGTTTTCTGGCCTTGAACTACTGAATCAGACTACCCAAGGGTGAAGTCTTTCAAAGCTTCTGGCATGAGAAGTAGCTGGAAATCATTGATTGAAGCTGAGGAGGACAAAAGTGGGTGCAGGATAAATTTCCAGACTTTCCAGCTTAGAAGCAAGGTAGGTGTGGTTACTAGAGAAGATGGGGTGCGAGGGACAGGAAGTTGGAGGAAAGCCTGTGTTTTCACATGCATAGCAGTCTTAAAAATTAGATTACTTGATACAATTCTCCAGCTGTCAGGAAGGGGCCAGAAGAGATGGGGCCAAAAGAGATGGGGTCAGAAGAAGAGGTGTGTTGGCTCTGGCAAGGGAGAACACTGCTCTATTTTGTAGACAATCCAGCCCAGCGTGTATCAGTATTGTGATCTTTGGGTACAGAACTCAAAGAGGGTGTAAGTGGAGGCTGAGGAAAAAATTGCTACTGTTCGGCTACATTGAATTAGTATTGCTAGGTGACTGATAGAGGGGTCTTCCTTTCACCAGAAAGTTGTGCTGTGCAAGTGCAAGAGAACAAGCTGACGGAAGATCTGAGACAGGGGTGGAAAGGGCACCCTCTGTAGGTGGCACAGGATCACAGGAAGACTCAAAGGGAAACTTAATTTTCCTATGTTCTGCAACCAGTCCAGCACCTGACAACTTACACGCAGTTAGAAAATATTTGTAGGATGAATAAATTAGCAAATTAAATGTGTTTAGAGTCTTTGTGCCCCATTTCCTCCTTGAGTTTTTTTTTGAGGGGGGAAGCATAGAATACAGTTACTCTATGCACAACAATAATAATCATTAGATAAAACCTACTTTATCAATATAATATTCTTATTTTTAGCTTCTGAAGGCCACAGAATTTATTAACTCAACAGTATTTTAGTTGTAATTAAAATTTAAGAGTTATTTTAAGGTCCTGAATATGTTTGCTATGAACCAGGTAAACTGAACAGTTACTTCTTAATTTCTGACCTTCCATGGAAGAGAAAGATAAAATTGCTGCCTATTTTCAAGTAATTTAATGAGAAAACAACCCGAAATTTGACATCTGATAAGTCATTTGCATTTTATAATTATCAATATTTGTTAAGTAAATGAGTAAAGAGCATTTAGTGTATAAAGTTACTTGAAAAGGAGTTTTTATTTGTCAATTATCCTCTGACTGCCTCATAAGGAAAGCAAGATCTGGGTGATTTTTTCTGATTTCATAAGTAGAGAAACTGAGGCTCCATGAGGTTGAATGACTTGTTTGCTGAGGGCAGTAGGCCAGTATTTTAGAGATGTAACTTGGCCGACTCCCTGTAAAGGCTGGGCCTGGGCCCACATGCTGACTCACTCTGGGATGTGGAGGGAAAAAGGTTCTTTGGTAAAGTCTCCACTATAACAGATTAGGGTGGTAAAAAAATATGGGAGAGCATCATGTCCTTGTTTTAAAAGTACATTTCCTGGTTTTAGCACCATAATCTCTCAGTATGCTATATTTGTCATGAGGATATAATATTTAAAGATTAATAACTATCAACCTGGAATGTATTGAGAGCTGGCAACAAATTTATGTTCTCAATCCAAAAGGATTTTATGGTCATTAGTCACATCCAGATGTAGTTTCAAAATCAGGGAATGAAGTAAGTTTAAAGTTTAACCCACACATGAAAATAACTACTGTTGGGGGTCTGCCCTGCTGTCTTCTATTTAATGGTAAAACTGCTTTTTTAATAGAAAATTGGGGGTTTTCTTAGTGCCCCAGTGATCATCATATGTGAAAGCAATGGGTCTTTACATTTTATTTAGAATAGTAATTTTCTGTGATATAAATTGAAAGTATGAAGGATGCCTTATGACACTTAGAGGCAACACATTTCTTTAGGAACATAAAAAATAAATTACTCAGATATTCAGACTTGGATACCACCCTGTTTTAAATCATAGTTTAAGACATTAGTTACAAATATTGTACCAAGACAGGTTCTCAAATACTTCTAAAATTCTGAAATTAAACTTGTTTCCAGGATATCCTAACCTCTGGCCAAAGTGGCTCAGTTGGTTGGAGCATCATCCAATAAACCAAAAGGTCACTGTTGTGGACCGTTCAGCCTGGTTTCAGGAGTTGTAACCCTCACCCCATGGTGGGCTGTGTAAGAGCCCAAGGGACCCACTTCATCTGGGTCTGTTCTGTCACAAGGACGTGACCTACTAAGGAGACAAAGCTTATCTCCCTGGCAGGAGCACTGCTTCTGCCTCATCCATCTCTGGCCCCAATGCGTGGTTGGCAGTCAATGACAGGTAAGACTCCTCATGGGAGGGGCAACCTAAGCCAGACACAACCACTTGGGAGGCCTCATGGAAGGACTTGGGGGACTGCAGCAAAGAGGATGTGATGGACCCTCGCCCCCTGGCTATTCTGAATAGCCCGAGTCCTCATTTCCGTCTGGGAGATGTCTCATCTCCTGCTTCCTAATCGGCTTAAAGCCTGAAACTGTGGGGGTGAGCGGTGCAGCCCTGTACCGGCCAGGATGGTTCCCTGGGTGATCGGGCATAAGAAAGAATTCCTAAAGTCCTGTGAAACCTGCTTTGCTAAGAGTGCACTCATTTAAATAAGGGTCCAAGGAGGAAATGAGTATGTCTCCCAAAGTTTGGCAACCCTCTTTCCTGACAAGCACTGACTCAGATTAAGCCCTCAGATTTCTTTGACATGTTAAACCTGTATTCTGGTGTATTGGAACCCAATAAAAGCCTAGTGAGGATGGGGCTCTGGGTCATTCTCCTCTGAGAGTTTGGCCACCTCTCCTCCCCAAGCAGATCTTGTCTTGGTAGTTTTTATTTTTATCTGTGATGAATGGGGGGGTTCTACGGGTGGAGCTCCCCACAGGTCACAGGCTCAACTCCCGGTCAGGACACATGCCTGGGTTGCAGGTTCAGTTCCTCATAGGAGTGATTATAAGAGGCAATCAATTGATGTTTCTCTCTTGCATGGATGATTCTTTCCCTCTCTCTCCCTCCCTCCCCCTCTCTCTAAAAACATTTTTTAAATAAAAGATTCCCTAAACACTCAATATAAAAGGGTAACATTGTCTCAAGGAAAATTTGAAATATTAGAAAGCTATATAATGGATAATTGCAATAATTCCATTTATCATGATATGATAAATGGAAAAGCATTCAATTTGAAATCCTGATCTATATAAAATAATTTGTGATATAGACCACAAAACAGGACTCAAATCTACCATTTTAGTCTCATACTGTGACACAATTTTACTTCATTTAAAACAGATGTAAAGAGCAAGTGTAAATGATCCACGAGAATATTTTGAAATGAATACAGATGTGTGTTAAAATCTGACCATAAGAACAATAGTTGCTAAACTATGAGTATCAGAATATCAATTTAAAATGTAATGTTTGTATCTAAGAATAAAATTATGATTCTTTTTAGTTCTGTTTATTTATATCTGTTTGTTTATATGCATAAATAACAACTGTTGGCAAGAATGTGGAGAAAAGGGTACCCTCATGCACTGCTGGTAGGAATGTAAATTGGTGCAGTCATTATGGAAAACAGTATGGAGTTTCCTCAAAAATTAAAAATTGAACTGCCATATGATCCAGCAATCCCACTTCTGGGTATTGATCTGAAGAAAACAAAAACACTGACTTGAAAAGGTATCTGCTCTCCCATGTTTAGTGTAGCTTTATTCACTGCAGCCAAGAGAGGGAAGCAAACTCAGTGCCCGTTGATGGATGAATGGATACAGAAATTGTGGTGTACGCACACAACGGCATATGACTCAGCCATAAAGAAGAGTGAAGTCTTGCCATTTGCAATGACATGGATGGACTTCAAGGGCATCATACTAGGTAAAACGAGTCAGATGGAGAAAGACAAATACTTTATGATTTCACTTACATGTAACGTAGAATCTAAAAACAACAACCACCCAGCCTTACCCCCCCACCAAAAACAAAATGAAAAACCCAAGCTCCTAGAGACAGAAAACCGAT
Organism: Glossophaga mutica; assembly: GCA_039655065.1. NCBI lineage: Eukaryota > Metazoa > Chordata > Mammalia > Chiroptera > Phyllostomidae > Glossophaga > Glossophaga mutica. The sequence goes on along the minus strand of CM077313.1, from coordinate 74,325,473 downwards.
TGGTGGTTGCCAGAGGTGGGGTGGCCTGGGAGAATTGGGTGAAAGGGGCCAAGTGGTTAAAAAAAAAAGAAGTAAATAGACACAGAAAATATTAAGAATGTTGCATATTTTATTAAAAATGAAAATTATAAATGATGGACATGGTTATTTTCTATTTTCTGTCACTAAGTAGACTTTTGATTTATTTAATTAGAGGTTAGAGGTGGGTGTTGGATTAGTTTGTAATGAAAGAATGAAAGGCAGACTGTAACTGGATCCCCTGAAGTTCTCATACAACTTGAAACTCATATTAAACTTACAAAGTATACTTGGATGCAATAAAGCCAAAAATAGACTTTCTTTTCTTTGGAGAAATGGATATTAAAGTTAATCTTCTAAAAATCAAATACCTCTAATATTTTGTATCTGAACCTAAAATTTTCAAAATATTAAAATCTTTCATTTGTTTAAATTTTATTCAAATATTAAAGAGTATATTATTGATCGTGAAGTCAGAAGTTATAATAAATTCCAAGAATATAGAAATACTTATATATTAAAAGCTACGCACACCCACTGGTGGGAATACAAAATGGCGCAGCTGCTGCGAAACACTCCGGCAGTTCCCCAAAAGGTTAGACACAGAACTACTGTATAAGCCAGCAATCCCATTCCTAGGTGTTTGCCCAAGAGAAATGAAAAATACGTTCACACAAAAATTTGTATGTGAATGTTCATAGCAGCATTATTCATAATAGCCAAAAACGGAAACACCCCAAATGTCCATGACATGATCAATGGAAAAACAAAATGTGGTATATTTATACAAAGAAATGTTATTTGGCAATAGGAATAAATGAAATACCGATGCATGTTATAACGTGGATGAACTGTGAAAACAGTTCACTGAGTGAAAGAGATGAGCCTCAAAGGACCAAGTGCTGTGTGATTCTATTTACATAAAATGCCTAGTCCAGGACACCTATAGAGACCGAAAGTGTATTACTAGTGGTTGTCTGAAAAGGGGGCAGGTTGGGGGAAAACGGGAAGTGACTGCTGATGGGCATGGAGTTTCTTTTCAGGGTCATATAAACATCCTGAAATTGATTTTGATGATGATTATAAAACACTGATTAGACAAAAAAATCATTAAATTGGTAAAAAGGAGGGAGGGTGATAGCAATAACTCCAAAACTAATCAGTTTATACAAGTAAATCATGTTTCTTTTAAAAAGATTTACACACTTGCCCAAGTAGAAGGATATTTAAATCTAGCACATTTAGAAAGGTAAAAAATTTATTGGCAATGCTCATGCTTTTCAGGATAGATATGTAGGCTCTTATTCATGTTGCATTCCGAAGAACTAACATTTTAACTGAATTCATTATAGTTCCTTTACTTCAGAGGGAAAATATCATCGGGCTTGAATAGATCTCCTTGAGTTTTTGTATCAGAATATCTGCTCATCTGAAGAGTGACTGTTTGACAGGCAAATAATTAACATACACTAGTTGACTTTCTCCAGCTACACATGTGAGACACCATAAAAACAATAGAATGCCTTTCAGGGATTCGGTTTAGAATTGCACCCGTTTTTTGTTTTCATCTCACAGATAATCCACTCCAAATAAAGTATAAAAATTGCACCACTACGACATCAAAGAAGCAAGTAAACACAGATTAATCAAAGGTATTTGGCAACCCTCAGTGCCAGTGGATGAAGACACAAATCTCAGTTTTGGCAGCTGTGTTGTGCACATTCCCATCCAGGCTGAGCATTTGGACTCCTTACCAAGCTGAACACTCAGGGGACCCGTAAAACTTTGGCATAAACACAGACGGTGCTATGTATACGAATCTTTGTCAATCTGATAGTTATGTCTTGGAAATTAAACATGCACATATGCAAAGACAGAGTATATCGGTACATATGTACCATATTTATACACCGCCTTCTTGCTAGCACTGTAGAAATAAAAGGCATCATGATACCTATTCATGAAAACATGCAAAAGAAACACAGAATGTTCTTTAGCCATTGTTATAATAGATCTCACCACATAAATCTCCCTTCGTGATGTTAGCCCTGAACAAAAACCCTAAAGAAAAATCCCTAAACAAATTTAATGAACACTAAAGTTTAAATTTGCCTTGTGTTTCCCTTTGCCCCTCTAAGAACCTAAGTCTAAGTGGCTTAAAAGGCTTCAAGATTCCAGATTTCTCTTTTTCCATCCTGAGAAGCTCAAAGAACAAATCATTTCACACACCGAAGGGAGAAACTATGGGTTCTTTTTCAGATTTTTTTAGATAAATGTTGCTAAGGCAACTTTAGGAATTCTTCTGAGATCATGGAACCCTCTGCATTATCTGCTAGTGTTCAGCAAGCACGGCCCTCACTGAGGTCAGAATGAGAAATGGCTACATCTCATTTTTTTTCCCCCAAGAAAATTTCACCTCCAACATTTTGCTCTGCCTGTAGCAGTCAGGGTTCTTAGCTCCCAACCAATGACATCAGTTCCAGTTAGTTAGTAGAAAGGCAGAATAAGGATGTTTCGGTAGCTCTTTGAACCTGCAGGAGGGCCAGAGAGAGCCTGGCTTACAGGTTGCACTGTCTTTAGTCCTTGCGATTCCACGGTAACTGTTCTCACAGAAATCAGCAAAGGCTGTTCAAGCTGAAGCTGACAGAGAGTTTGGACTTTACCTTCCTGATCTCTCAGCAGCTTTGAGACTGTCAACACCATTCTCCAGATGTCTCGGGTACCAGTCCTTGCCTCCTGTCTCTCCTTTCTTTTTGGCCTTTCTTCTCAGACTGCTTGGTAGGCTTTATTTTCCCTACTGTTTCTCTTAAATGTTATTCCTCCAACTTTGTCCTGACCTCACCTTTTCTTCTCTACCTGCCTCCTTGGGCTTCCACATTTCTGCTTGTGACTCCGGATACCATCCGAATGACAATGACTCCCAAATCTGTATCTTCTACCTAGAGATACCACCTAAGCGCAGGGGCGTCCAACCTGCAGCCTGCAGGGCTGCATGCAGCCCAGGATGGATGTGAATGAGGCCTAAAACATTGTGAGATTGATTTTTTTGTGTGATTATGTGTCACAGTGTATTTAATGTGTGGCCCAGTACAACTCCTCTTCTTCCAGTGTGGCCCAGAGATGCCAAAAGGTTGGACAGCCCTGGAAGCAGAGACCTGTGTTTCCAACCCTTGAACTCCTGTAGCCTCATGGACACCCTATAGGCATCATAAACTCTCAGAGCTGGACTGTTTTCACATCGTGTCTTTCTCATGGAATGACAGCACCACCCTCCCAGCTGACTGAGCCAGAAACAGGCCATCACGCTTCATTCATCTGTTTTTCTCACCTTTTATATCCAATCACTTGCAAAGTTCTTCCTACTGATTTTCCACTTCAGTGCAGTGTCCACTATTCACTGTTCTTTCCTGAAGCTACTACTCCAATTCACACTATTCCCATCTCACGTCGGCATGGCTGCCCACTTTGCTGGTCCTCCTGCCCCCATTCTTACCCCCTCCAGTACATTCTTTTCAGGATACTCTGCAGCCAAGGGGAACTTTCAATCACACAAATTTGGCTACTGGCTTCTTTATCTAAAATCTTCTACCTGTATCCCAGAGTCTCTAAGGATAAAGACTAAGCTTGTTAACATTTGAAGGTCTCTCACTGACCTTGCTTCCTGCTATATCAGCCTTAATTTTCACTCAGCCATGTGCACTGTCTCATTACATTCAGCCACATATATGCAGTGACCTGAATAAATGAATGGGTGTGATATTATTATTATTATTACTATTATTATTATTTACCATATGAAGAAATCCAGGGGTAGACAGTGCAGGACTAGAACAGAGGCTCCAAGGTATCCTCAACCTCCCAGACTCCTCCTTATGCCCTCCTATGCTGCCACTCACAGCTCACAGCTTTCCTCCTCTGGTTACTTCATGGTTACAAGATGGCTGCTTCACCTCCAGCAATACAGCCACATCCAGGTAGGGGACGAAGAAGGAAGCAACCCAGAAGAAGAGATAATACCTATATCAGAAATGAAAAACACTCATAGGTCACTTAACCATCTGCTCAGTTTCCCCTTGCTAGAACTCTGCTAAGTGGCCCCTCCCTCTAAGTCAAGCAGGAAAATGTAGTTTTTTGTTTATTTTTCTGTTTCTTCTAATCTGGCTGTTTTGATCCTTTAAATAAAATCAGAGTTCCGTTCCAAAGAAAGAAGTGAAAATTACATTGAATAAATAAGAGCATTTTCCACAGGAACTCTCTCTGAATTCCTGAAACATGAGGCATTCCAGCAGGTCCTTTTGTCATTGTCTCTGCTTCTCTCTTCACCTAGAACCATTTTTCTTAACTCTTATTTGCCCGGCTAACTTCTACTTATCCCTCAAGTCCGGCTTAAATGTCACTTCTTTCAGAATGTCTTCTTTGAGCCACGCCTATTCCACCCTGCTTCAAACTCCAAGCCAACCATCCTATGTACTCTCAGCGAGACTGGCTTTTTAAAATGTGGTATAATTTTCTCTTAAATTCTCAGACTTTCCCACTAGACTGAGCCTATTTTTCTCATGACTACATCACCGTAGCACAAAGTATACGCACTCATTATAAGCTGTTGAATAAATGTGAAATAAGCTGAATATGATAGAAATGGAAAGGATGTATATATATTCAATAAGTTATAATATATTATATACTCAACATAGTATACAGAGACCCAAGAAATTAGAACATAAACACACTTGAAAAGAACTATGATGTGAATCATATGGAGTGGATCAATCTTAGTCACTATAATACCACCCTTGTCCCAGCCTCATCATGGTACTGGCATTATTCTTCCCTGGGTCACTTGCTTATTTTTCTTAGACGTGACACAGTGGGCAGTTAGGCGGACATGAGCAGAGCAGAAGCGATAGTCCAGGTACAGAAGGTTAGCAGGACAGAAATTCCCAGATGCCTAGCAAAGGGAAAAACTGGGAAAACAAAGACTGTAGGGTAAGTCCACCCCCTGCCCCCGAGTGGCCTTTCCTCCCTTAGCACATCACCAGTCACGCGGTTTAGACCCCCTGACCTTTCATATCTCTGGTCATGTGGTTCGGACTTGCCCTTGACCTTTCCTCCCTTTGCATGTCACTAGTCATGCGGTAGACCCCCTTAGAGGATGAACAAGGAGGGCAGAGAACAGCCTCATGTGACTTCCATACAAGCCCTCAGGACAAGAGGGTCTAACCTACATCAAATAGTAATTAATAACAAAGCCTCAGGTCTGTTGATCACAGAGACAGAATTCTGGTCAAACTAGAGATACCATCTAGGCCTCAGTTGTGTTTTAGCTCCAGGCCCAGAAAAGCAGCAAAACCAGATCAAGCGACACCATGGCCGACATCAGAATCAGCTCTATTGACTAATGACCTTACCAACCAATCACTAGAGACCATGACCCTGAAAGGACACACCTGGAAAGCTGATGAATATTCTACTGAGATTCTCCCCTAAGACCTCACCTAAGACTCCACTTTGAAAAAAAGAGAAAGCCGTAAGATGAAGGACCCAATGTGAACTCCCTCTTCCTCTAGAACCCACTCAGACCTTTTCGTTTTCCATTCTTCCCTCCAGGCAGGTATCTTTATTTTCTTCCTCCAAGCTCCAAGGGCCCTACTTTTACCTCTGTAACTTGTTTCCTGAGCCCATGCAGCCAGGATGGCTCACTTCTATCTCTTATGACTTTCTAAATAATTTGTTTGCATTAGAGAATTCATGACTCTGAATTCTTTCTCAGCCAAACTCCAACACCAAGGTCTAACTTCCAGCATCTGTTCTGTTTCACTGCTAACAGATGTGTCATCCTTAAGATGTGGGTATACATAAAATAGATCAACAGAGCTAGTTACTTTGAAGAAGTGAACAGCTAGTATAAAGATTAGGGTTAAAGCATATATCAGGTAATGGGGCAAAAGAGAGATTCTAATATTTCTCTCATACACCTTGGCAATGAAAACTTTCTAATTAGAACAAAATAGTTTTATTTCCACTTTATGAAGTCTTATTCACATTCAGGAAGATCAACTTTCAAATATTATACATCCTTCCACATTTTCCAATGTCTTAGCACTTAACGGATATTAAATAAATATGTGCTTCATGAAATGCAGGGAAAGTGGCTGGATATGCCATTATCATTGTGAAATTATTCTTCATATTAGAAGAAAATGGTAAAGATTGATAAAACTTAGCTAAGAAACTCTTGCCTAGGGATGTTCATGTTGAGCTCTGCAGAAAGCAAAGGCTCTTTGCGTGTTTCTCAGACCTAATTTTTTTCTCAGTGCAGAATTCTGTAGTTCTTTGCTAATTGTTCTCTAACCACATGTACTGATGATTCAATATAGAAATCCTCACTCTTGGCTAAACATGGGCTCAGAATCTAGACAAATTATTTGTGAATTAATAATGCTTTCTGAAAATTAAAGAAAAATGAAATATAAAATGAAAATTAATATGATTCAGAAAGAGTTTATACTTGCTAACCTCATCCAAAATGGGTCAACCAGCAGATAATATGCTTTGGGAAAACAAGCTATATCTCTGAATTAAATATACAACTTTAAATTCTCACTAATATGAATAATGTACACCATTGAATGATGACATAATTTGTGGTGAAGCGTTATATTTTCAGCAAACTATCATAAGGTTGTGAAAACGATGGAAACAGATAAAGAATGACTTTAAGGTATGAGTGAAGTTATAGTAGAGTATTATTAGCTTAAGTTAAAAGTGAACTTGTAAATAAATCATTGTACAAACATTCTATATAACTTTATCCAAATTTATCACATGCACTGATATAAGGGAGGTCTGACCTTTTTCCCCCTGGAAAAATGTTTGCTCCTGAACCAAGGAAAATGCAACATCTTCCTTGTTCCCCTCTCTCTTACTTTATTTTCTCCCCTAGCTATATTGAGATATAATGGACATATAACATTGCATAAGTTTAAGGTGTGCAGCATGTGTAGACTGCTACATTTATATGTTGCAAAACGAGACCACCATAGCATAAGCTAACGCCTCCATTCCATGGCATGATCACCGTTTCTTTTGTGTGTGTGTGGTAAGAACATTTAAGATCTACTCTCCTAGCAACATTCATGTATATAGTAGAGTATTATTAGCTTAATTATCGTGCTGTGTATTAGATCCCCAGAACTGGTCAATCTCGTGACTGGATGTTTGTACCCTTTGACCCATATCTTGCCATTTCTCCCACCCAGATCCTGGTAACCACCACTCTCTGTTTCTCTGAGTTCTACCATTTTTTGAAAAAGATCTCACATACCACATAGTATTTATCTTTCTCTGTCTGAATTATTTTGCTTCGCATAATGCCCTCAAGGTAGAACCAATATGTCTTTTTTTTTTTTTTTTTTTTTATCTTTAGAGGGGAAGGGTAGGAGAGAGGGAGAGGGAGAGAAATATCAATGTACGGTTGCCTCCCATGCGTCCCCCCCTGGGAACTGGCCTGCAACCCAGGCATGTGCCCTGACTGGGAATCGAACCGCGATCCTCTGGTTCGCAGGCCCGCACTCAATCCACTGAGCTACACCAGCCAGGGCCCAATATGTCTTAAGAAATCTTTTTGTGCATTCTTTAGGGAGTAACCTTCATTTCATCACTTCAGTAGATTTCCCCCAAAAGATGACAAATAAAGCAGCTTTTCTGAATCATAAAAGGGTTATACATGCTGTTTAATATTTCTGTTTTATTTATCAAAAATTACTTGACTAAATGTTATAACAAAAGGTTTAGAAAAGTACTTTTGCAAAAAGGAAGTCTATGCAATAAGAAATAAAGAGAAAAAAAAGGAAAAGAAGGAAGAATAAAGGCAAAAAAAAAAAGGAGGAGGAAAGGAAGGATGGAAAGAAGAAAGCCAGGCAGGAAGGCAGGCTTGCCTCTGGAGAAGGTGGAGAGATGTGTACTGTACCACCCCTTTCATTCAGGCTGAACGCTGGTCATCAACAGCCCTGGCCTCCAGAAGCATGAAGCCACATGTTCAGGGAAATTCTGAGCCTCTTATTTCTCACTTTGTCCACAGTCTCCTTCTTTAAAAGATGTTGAGTAAATGAATGGATCAAAAAACTGTGGTATATTTACACAATGGAATTCTGTGCAGCAGAAAGAAAGAGCTCCTACGTTTTGCAACAGTATGGATGGAACTGGAGAGCATCATGCTAAGCGAAATAAGCCAGGCAGTGAAAGACAAATACCATATGATCTCACCTTTAACAGGAACCTAATCAACAAAACAAACAAACAAGCATACTATAACCAAAGACACTGAAATTGAGAACAGACGCTGACAGTCACCAGAGGGGAGAAGGGAGGGAATTTCAGGAGAAAAGGGGAACGGTTTAGAGCAACAAGTATAAAGGACTAATGGACAAAAACTATGGGGGGTGGAAATGGGAGGGAGGTGGGGAGGGCTGGGGTGGTGGGCTGAGGTGGGAGTAAAAGACAGAAAACTGTACAAGATCAACAATTAAAATAAAAATTAAAAAAAAAAAGAAAGATGTTGAGAACATGATGTTCTTCATGTTAAACTGGTGCAAAGTCACAATCTTCCTATTGTCTGAGAGACCAACACATAGATGGCCTATTGCTGATAGGCTCAGGATTTCGTGAGGTGCCGGAGCAATTCCCCTCCACTCCTCAAAGACAAGGAGGGGTGATGCTACAATCTTCATTTTGGCAGATTGAAACTTACTTGACATAGTAAGACACTCCCATTTTTCAGCCTCTGCTCTGACTCATTGTGTCTTCTTTCTATGGAAAAGCTGCTTCACGTTTTGGTTAGCAGGGATTTTCATTACCAGGTGAAAGCAATTATACACTCTCAGGAGCATTGGCTAATAATGCTGGGGTAGAGAGGTTAGGAGCACAGGCTGTGGAGCCAAGCTACCTGTATTCACACACAGCTCAGCCAATTTAACTAGCCTGCACTCTGGACTATGTCAGGGAACGTAACAGGTGGAGATATGTACCCATCTAGGCTTTCTATTTTGTGTGTAGTTACACAGGAGAATTTGAGGTGAGGTGTTAATTTATACTTGGGAATGTACATTCATTTAGAAAAAGGGTTTTCGCAGATGTAATTAAGAATTTTAAGATTAGGTCATCCTGGATTAACTGGATGGCCCTTAAATCCAAAGATAAGTGCCCTTATAAGAAGAGCAGACACAATGAAAGCGGCCATGTGAAGAAGGAATAAGACATTTGTGGGCACAAGTCAAAGAATGCCTGGAGGCCCCAGAATCTGAAAGAGGCAAGGGATGATTTTTCCCTGAAGTCCTCTCTTGGTGCCTGGCCACACCAACACCTTGATTTCAGACTCCTGGCCTCCAGAGCTGTGAGAATAAAGTTCAGAATCATCACTTGCCAGTTCAGCCAGCTACTGTTTGTTCATTTTTGTTCTTGACCATGTTGCTGGGTATAAAGGAGACCCCCCTCTAAAAGCAGAATTTGGGCTGGAAGCTGAGGGCAGGGAGGGTGGGAAGAGAATAAGCAAATGGAGGAAAAATGAGCCGCTACCGTGGAAAATAGAAGATTTGGGGGAAGACTTGTTCTATGTTCTAAAATACTAATCCCTATTGGTTGCCTTCTCAAGAGGGACCCAAGTAAACCTTGGAACTACTTCTGAAGATCTCTGGAGCTGAGTCTCTGTTTCTTTAGGTTGCTTTACTATGCTGAGATTAGAGGATTGGGGAGCATTTAAAGTAAGTTGCATTTTTTTAAAAGATTTTACTTATTTATTTTTAGAGGAAGGGAAATGGAGGGAGAAAGAGGAAAAGAAATATCAAAGTGCAGGAGAAACATCAATTGGTTGCCTCTCATACATGTCCCAAGTTGGGTTGGAACCCACAGCCCAGGCAGGTGCCCTGACTGGGAATCCAACCTGTGACCATTGCTTTGTAGGATCATGCCCAACCCACTGAGTGCTAGGTCATGGCACTAGGTCACATTTTTATAGTAAGAAAATAAAAGTAATTTCTCTTTGATGAAACAAGGTGAAGAGATGTGTCTGTGCATGTGCATGTGTGTGCATGTGTGTGTGTATACCCTGGTACTTGTGATATTTTGTATTCAGAGATGGCTATGGATGTTCAGGGCACCCTGATCCATCCAGACTTACACCATTAGGACCTACTCTTCCAGTTGGACAACTGATGCTTTGTCTTAGTCATGAGAACTTCAGTCCCTGCAGCATATGCCTGGGAAACTTACCGCAGAAGTATTACCCTCTCATCTAAGCAGAGACCTCACTTCCCAAATCTGCCTTCTGGGCTCTGCAGCACTAAGCCTGCACTGTAGCCAGGAGCAGCTATCAACAACCCAGAAACCCCTCCTCCTTTTGTCACACAGCCTGTGGATTTTAGCATTGTACACATGCCACATACTATAAAGGGGCACCCCCCAAAACAGCAACAACAGCAGCATCAACAGTCATATTGTAGAGCCCTCTGGAACTCAGCAGCCAATTTACCAGGAAGTAATACGTGAGGCCCAAACATGGGAATAAATACCTCTGCTCTGAAAACTTTGCCTCTGCTGATTTTGTTTGATACTGAATGAAGAAAGCCATTGTGAGCATTCTATACCTACGTGCAGCAGTCTACATAGCTAAAACCCCCAAGGTCCCACGTAAAACACTCTGTGTAAAGTGAGGTACTGTATATGTTTCATGGGGCAGCCTACGGCCAGGATTCATTACCATAGCCAGTCACTGTGGCTCTACCAACATGTTAAATGTGTTTCTGAGGAGGGACAGTGATTTGTGTTACAATACTGGTGGTAGCCATCTCTGGGTTAAGTGGCAGTACGTTGGCTTATTTAGGCCATTGTCTTCCCCTGGATGACCATGGACACATTTTGAATTGTATCTCTTTTATTACTGCAGCACTATCATGGTGGTGTTATTATCCACACCAAAATGCACATGCTTTCTAGCACACCTCTTACCTCCACTGCCAGCATCACCAGTTCAGGTGATCTTCTGACTCCACAGACAGGTCTAGCTACCTACCTTATGGCTTCTGATTTTTAAAGGTGGTGTTTCAATAGAGCCAAGTCTGCATTTACCTGCCCACTGTTTACCATCCATAGAGAAGTGGATTCAATCCATAGACAAATGGGCGACCAAATGAGCTTCCGAAAAGCACATGCAGAGTGGTGCCTATGTTCGACCCACTGGATGAAAAAATACACCACTTCCACCCTCTTTATATTCCATAGCAATTACAGTTTCTGTTTCTCATATTTCATCAGTTTGGCGGGGGGGACTCTATCTAAAAGAAATGGAAGGATAGATATAAATACTGCAGGGACTCCTCACAGGCAAAAGGCAGGGAGCGGCCCCTAGCTACAGAGATCCGACAGGTGAATCTTGGAACCACCTTGCCTCACCATCACTCCTTCCAGGCACCAGGACCCTCTGAGATGACGGAGACAATCAGCCTGACTTCAGTTGCCTGCCTTCCCTGTTTCATCTTATCCTCTAAACTCAATCTGCTCTGAGCTCCATTACGCTGACCAGAAACCTGAAATGTGGTGCGGGACTGTTTTCCAGAAGGTATCGTGATACTGAGGACGCCACGCTCAGCTGCTGTTTCCAGCTCATTGGAAAAGGAAATGGATTAGCAGAATTTCAACCTCCAGAGCATCTCTGGTGGGTCATGCTCCATGAAGACTTGTCCACATTCATCTCTTCCTCTGACCATTCTAAGGAGTTAGGGCCCAGCCCCTGTCATTCTCACCCCATTCCAGCTAGTCCCCTGGGAGGGACCATCTAACAAAACACATTCCACCTCTAGATCTGCCACAAGCTAACGCCAAGGTCAGGTAATTAGGAAAACAGCTCATTCTTGTTGACTTGTTTACCCTACGAGTTGGAATTAGCCAGAATGATTTGTAGAACATCAACACTAATCTTAATTAATGAATTAGTAGAGACTTAGACTGAGTCAGTAACTTTGCATAAGTTACGGCATAAGACTTTAACTCACTATTGTTTGCAATCAGTGCAGACATCATGGAAAAGCATTTTATGATCAAGTATTTTAAATAAATACGTTGTTTTCTTATAACATTAAAAATAATCCCTATAAGTAAGATGGACTTTTTCATGTTAACTAAATTAAAAGACCCAATTTTCACAGGAAATAGAAACCATAATGACTACTGAATTCATATTCTTGAATTAGGAAAATATATATCTATTGGAAATCTTTATTCTGAAGAGATGGAGACCTGATAAAATACATGCAAATATCAGTCACTTACATACTGAAAATGACATCTTACTGGGGAACTGGTGTTGTTGAGTAACAGTAGGCTGCGCCTCACATCTGAGAAAAGAGGGAACCCTGAGTTGCAATACACAAAGGAAAACAGTACCTTTGGTTTGTCTGCCAATGATTGCATTGTACAAGGAAATTGTTAATCAGTATCTTCAATTCTTTGCCAATGCACAAAAGAAAGTTATCACTTAAGGATTTGGTATATCCTTTGGTGCACTTTTGTATGCATGTCTTTTGGGTATGTATCATAAAGTGGGATTTCTGTGTCATAAGGCATGTGTATGTTCGTTTCAATAGAAAGTAAATGTTTTTCAAACCAATGCATCATTTCATACTTTTGCCAGCTGAAGATGGAAGTTCCAGTTGCACCACATCCTCACCAGTTTTTTTACTTGGCATTGCCATGTAAAATATTTATTAACCATTCCCTAATGAATACTTAGGTTGAGCCATGTTTTATAGATTTAATAGATTTTTTAAAATATCATTCTTTGGGAAGTACATTTATAAGATTTTTTATTCTCTCTCTTGGGTTGTTTCTTACCCAGGGACAACAGCCAACTGGAATGAATGGTCACTCTACATACCCTGGGCATACACAGGCTTTGAAATTCAAACGCAGTCCAAATGCATTACGCTTAAAGTAACTATTAGGTTTTTTTTTTTTAATTTTAATTCAATGTAAATCTCAACTTATTTATTTTGCTAGAAGCGCTGGTTTCTCTGTAGAACAATATATGTTTATAATGGTTAGTTTTGGAAAATGACTGGTATGCATGGCTGAATGATAAGCCAGGCGGACAGCTGCTCAATGTGTAAGTCTATAGTGGGTCCCTGACATTGCTGGGGGTCAAACATCACAAAAACGCAATGTGAAAGCAACTCTTTTTGCAGGACTGTTAGGAATAAGTGGTGTAAAAAATTATTTGAGGAGGTAAGAAACCAGGAACCATGCTTGAATAGACGATCATACTGATGATCTCTAAATGGCTGTCCAAGGCAGGACTCTGGTGCACTGAGGAGAGTATGCACTTTTTGGGTCAGAGAGAAGTGAGACTGCTCTCTGCTAATAGACCTGGATCCTTCGCTTTCCTTTGCCCTTCATTAAATATTAGAAAAATATGTTACAATATCAGTTTGAAGGGATGTCAACACTTTAGCTTGCTTGAGAACAAATGTACCCCTCTCTCTTCTGTAAGTACCCCATCTAATGTCCTTGATTTTAGATTAGTACATATTTAAAAAGCATATAATGTTTTGGGTGTATTTTTTCTTTACAAAAATAATACTTTTGTTATAGATTAAAAAAGTTTTGACCAATTTACATACCCATTTACAGTATATTTGTGAACAAGTTTTCCTATACTCTGACAACCAGTAACATTTCTTGATATCTTATCATTTGCCAATTTAGTAGATAGACAAAAAAGTGATTCTTGTTTTATTTTGGATTAATCAAACTATGAGTGTCATGGAATACCTTTTCAGTATTTATTGGTCATTTTCATTCTTTTTTTTTCTGGTGGTTTAATTTATTTTATTTTATTTAAATTATTTTTTTAAATTTTTATTTTAATTGTTGATCTTGTACAGTTTTCTGTCTTTTACTCCCACCCCAGCCCTCCCCACCTCCCTCCCATTTCCACTTCCCATAGTTTTTAAAGACACTGAAATTGAGAACAGGCTGACAGTCACCAGAGCAAAGAGGGGAGGGAATTTCAGGGGAAAAGGGGAAGGGTTTAGAGCAACAAGTATAAAGGACTCATTTTCATTCTTTTCTGTAAACTGTCTCTTCATGTCCCTTGACAATTTTTCTATTGGGCTGTTGACTATTGATTTGTAGGAGTTCCTTTTCAATAAAACAAATTAGTATTTGTATAACTGTAACATTGGTTATGTGTATTACACATTAATTTCTAAGTTTCTTGTTGGTTTTTGGAACATGTATGTCATATTCCAAATATAGTTAATATTTCCATGTAGTTAACTGTATCATGTTTTTCCTTCATGCGTATGTTTTTGCTATCATGTATTCAGAAATTATATAGCTGTGTTTTATTCTCTCTCCTTTTGGGGGCAGGTTAAAACATTCTGCAACACAACTAAATAAACATTTTAGGCTTTCATTACATTCTTTCTTATTATCTTGCCATCTATCTCTCTTTTGGAATGCCATTCAATAAGTATTAACTGAGGCCCTACTATGTGCCTAGAAACTGGAGATGAGAAATGCTTGTAGGTAAACTACAGAGACAGAGTCAAATACATTGTACATTAGCCAACTAACCTTGCTCTTTACTAGTTTTGTGAGAAAGTCCACCTTAACCATTCCTTCTCACTAGCCTTAAACAAGTATAATTTTAAACTTGCTTCATAACATACTTACAATGTCTTTTACTATTTTGCACTGCATTATTATTCCCAGAAATAGTTAAATGACTTCTTATATCATTCTTTTGAATGCTGGAGAAATGCTATCATTCTTAGTGAGAAAGTTAAGCTGTTGTAGCAAAAAGATTCCTTTTTAGGTAAATATCCTATTACGTAAATGTCAGTACTGACTCATGTGGTCATAATTAGCTCCAAGTGACGCTGAGAAATTTCATTTTCACTTGGATGGACAACCACAGATTTGCTAAAATGGTAGTGGGTCCTATGACTTGAAGGAATTTAGGGATATCAAGTTACTAGGGGAGGGTTAGCAGCTTCTACCATAAACTAATTGTACGATACCTCAGTTATCTCTTGTTTCTTTCAAGAAGGAGGCATCTCTTTTTCAAAGGTGAACAATGGAGTATCTAATTCAAGTTAGCCCAAAATCCAGAATCTCTACATGATGCAAAGTTCTTCCCATGAGTCCTGAGGAGGCTCTTTCTGGTTCTGTGACCAATGAACTAAGCAGATGATTTCATGTCGCTTCCCTCAGCCCCCATGTTCCCTCACACGAACACACAAATACACTAATATAGGGCGGTGGAATAGAACCAGGATAACTGCAATAAAAATTTGTACTCAGGAAAGAGAAGAATGGGAACACACAGCACCACCTGTAGACAACACAGCTGAAACCTTGCTGGGCAGAGATTGCAAAGTCTCCCTTCACCAGCACTGGAGTGAGTTTCTTGATGAAATCCTGCCTCTGCTTTCTGGGAAACTCCTTTGTCTCCTTGTGCTTTTGGTTTCCTGGCTTTGTCCTTTGGGAAATTCTCCTCTGTCCGTGATCCTCTGAGACATATCTATTATGCACATTGGAGACCATCCTTTCATTCCTGCTTTAGATGGGACGATGGACAAGTTCTAAGTTTTGAGCTGAAAGCAGCGCACATTTCTCAACTCTCTGCTACTGCTGGGTTAGAATCTCAGGAAGTGCTTCATGCTTGAACAACCACACACTTATGTAGACCAGACTTCTGAGATTTTTAGGAATACAATTTGCTCAAAAACCTAGTTGGTTTTTGTCTCTTTGGTTCCAGGTAGTTGTATATGAAACAAACCATAGCCAAAGGCTTTATCTGGATATAAATGACAATGCTATCAGCCTTCTCTCTCTTGGATTATAAAATAACACCCTTACTCTTATTGTGGATTGGCTCACACGCCTGATGGGGTACTTAAGGGAAGGCTCTTGAGCAAAAAAGTCCCAAGTGACAACTTTATCTACTCTATTTTGTTTACAGAAAACAGTTGGCTTTTCCAGTTACTAATCCTTAGTCAATTTAGATTAAAAGCCTCCTGCTGAGAACAGAGCACAGTTATATCTCCTTTCACCCCTGCTCTGAGCTGACCCATGCTTGTCTGACTCCATCTCTCTCACAGGGCATGGCTAACAGCTGCCAGGGACAGCCAGTACACTGCCTAAGAAGGCAGTTCATATTCTGAATTTCCCTAACCCCTTTCTAGAAGGAACAGGCTGGGTCTGTTCCGCCTTCTTAGTTCCCACAGGCAAGAGTTTTATTTGAATATTTTACCATAAAAAGGATTGTTGGCTCCCCAGCTCACAGTATCTATTTACTCTTCACCTTAAGGCAGGGGCACATGTGTTGGAACATTTTTGTGTAAAACTCCACTTCTGATAACCGGTTTTTATATTTATTAGGGTACAGGCTGAACTGCTCTAAAAAGAGACTCCAAAACACAGAGGGTCAAGTGAGATGGAAAGTTCTCTCTTCTTATCTGTCAGTCATGACATAAACAGACCCAGCCGTGGGAGAGAATCTCTGCCTGCGGCTGCTACCTGAGGCATCCTTCTCGGGGCCCAAGGTGGCTTTTGAGACTCATCACGTCTTAGCCAGTAGAAGAGGGAACAGAAAAGTGAAGGACTAAGAGTTTCCTTTTAAAAGAAGAGACTAGATACCTGCCTTTATAACTCAAAGACCTTTTGCCAGAGTTCAGTCAGATGAACACCTTGCTGCCAGGGACACAGAGAATGTGACCTACTAAGTCACACAGGTGGGTTTCTATTACAGTACTAAAAGGAAAAAGGAAAGAATGGATAATAGATATTACATTAATATGATTTGTTCTTCCCTTGCTTGGTTTTTTTCTTTTCTTTTTTTTTAGACATTACTTGGAGGAAAATAGCATGCGTATTTAGAAACAATATGTTAGCTCCCAAATTACATACAAAAATTACATATTTCCAAGCTAGGTTTCATATCTTTAAAATAGTCAGACCATTTATTAATGCCAAGTCACTAATCAATATTTTTGAATTTGCAATGCATTCTGCTTTTTTAAAATTGTTCTTAGCCCTTCCGTTTTTTTCAGAGCTAGAGAGACTACCTCTTTAAACTCTACATTGTACTTTCTGAAATGTTCAAAATCAAAATTTACTGATGTGTTTGATAGTAGAAGACTGTATATGCTAAAGTAAAAGGTAAGTACACAAAATGGTTGATATTCTTATAAAAGGGTTTTTTTCCTTCTAAAAAGAAGGAATTTTCCTTACCTTCTGCATAGGTGTTGCTTATTTCATTTCTTACTTCTTCCTTCTGCATACATAACAAATCTCTTTGAGCACAAAGTACTGCAAGCCAGTAATAGTTTCTAGCATTCAGTTTTCTCCACTGTCACTGCCATTATGGCCTTGTTTATTCTACTCAATCCTTGGGCTTCTCCCAATATCCCTATTTCTTCCCCCCACCCAAGATTTCAATTAGGCTTGTAACTTCCTTCTTCGGTGTATCTACTTCTGACATATCTGTTTACTTTGGTTTTGTTTGGACAGCCTTTGTCTTCGTGATCTGTCCGTTCTGAGCTGTGCCACGCTCCCCTTCTCTTTTTATTTGATGTAATACTTTGGTTTTGTTTGGACAGCCTTTGTCTTCGTGATCTGTCCGTTCTGAGCTGTGCCACGCTCCCCTTCTCTTTTTATTTGATGTAACCTGGGTTAGCTGCTCCGCTCTCTCCTGTGAAGTGATTTACTTAATACACCTGGCCCAATTAGTAATGGTGGAGCCAGGGTTCCTCCAAAGGTCTTTCAATCTAAGGACCTATCAAGACACCACACAAGGCCCTGGCTGGGTAGCTCAGTTGGTTAGAGCATCGTCCTGCTAGGCTAAGGTTGTGGGTTTGACCTCCTGTCAGGGCACTTTCAAGAATCAACCAAAGAATGCATAAATAAGTGGAACAATGAATTGATGTCTCTCTCTCTCCCCCTGCCCTTCCTCTCTAAAATTAATAAAAAAGAATTTTAAAGACACCACACAGTGTTCTTTAATCTTGCACTATTATTGAACCAACCACAGTGCTTCAGACTAAGTGAAGTAAGTCTGACAAGCATCAGTAATCTGTCCCTTATATGTGGCTATTAGGTTTCATTATGGAGATGCCTGGAAGGGGTTCTGATTCTGCCAAGGTTGAATAGATTACTTTCGGGGGGGGGGGGGGGGGGCGGGCGGGGACATGCCTAGAGAATTAAAGAAAATTACACCCTTTCCTTTTTGGTCTCATTTAATAATTATCCTAAAAGCCAACAAGTACAAAGTACATTTTTAAATAACCCATAGAGCTGGAAATTTTAGAATCATAGAGTACTTTCACAAACTACAGGGTACTTGTAATCATTATAAGAAAATAGAACATAATTTTCATACTTTTTATTAGCTCTTTTTATTAAAATTGGGCATTCATTATTCTGTGACTATTTTTGCCTACACATTCTTCTGAGCTAGTGCCAGTTGTGGAATGTGGAAAAATTTGCTCCTGTGTATTATCTATGAAATTCCTTGAGAAATATACTGTGTCTGGCAGTGACCTCTTCTCTTAAGGAATATCATCATGGAAACATAGAGAAGGGGTTATGTGGATTCCACAGGGACAGTCAGTCATTATGCAAATTCTCTGCTTTGAGTCACTGGTGACCTCTTGGGGCCAGAAACATTACAACGAAAGAATAAAATGCAGACTCAAATGAGCAGAAGATTCAAGGATTATAAAAAAGATGTTATCTCTGGTGCCCTCGATAAAAGTTCCTGTAAAATAATACTTGACCTTATAAAGTATGACCTTTTCAGAAGCACTTTTATATTCAGAAGTCAAAAATCTCACGTGATGCTTCTTTTCACTCAAACCTGAGTTGAATATTATGCACCATTAGAAGCCTGCTGCCTAACCTCACTGATAACCCACTGAGAATATTATCAATCTAGCAATGTCCCTGCTGGATCTTCAAATACATACAATTCACAGGTACCCTGTGGCTGACAACAAAAAAATGCCACTCTCAAAAACCCAAACCAGAGCTCTGAATTATTTTATTAAATTGGATTTTTAGTGTCCTGTCTGGGTGGCTTGGTTGGTTGGAGTGTCATCCTGGACACCAAAAGGTTGAGGGTCTGGTCCTAGGTCAGGGGAATGGCTACATTGCAGTCTCAATCCTTAATCAGGGAATATAAGGGGGGCAATCTATTTTTCCTCTCCCCCCCTCCCCCGTATCCCATCTCTCTAAAAATCAATAAACATAACCTCTGGTGAGGATTAAAAAAAATTAGATCATTAGTTGCTCAAAATATTTCAGTTTTGGTTAAACTCAAATGACATAAGATATAAGACAGTCCCTTGTCTTAACTGTCCACCCATACTTTTGCTTTTCAAGTAGTGTTATTGCAGTTGCGAAGACAGCAGCTGCCGTATGTGAGCCCAGCATGAGGAATTTCTTCCTGCCTCTATTTATAAGAGTGTCAGATTGGACAAGATCAGCAATTTTGCAAAGATTAAAAAAGAGATGAAGGGCTGACTAGATTTCCCCACAATTACAATTATATTTATTTTTTTTATTTAAAAAATGAGGGTCTAGGCTGAAGGTGGAATTGATGAAGGAGAATGGGAAAGTCTATTTGCTTTTCAGGTTATCAGTTTTACACAGTATGCCAACCGACAAGCATGGTTTCAACCAGGACGGTAGACAGAATAATAGTCCCTCTAATCACAACCTGTCTGGACCCTGTGAATATATGACCTTACATGGCAAAGGAACATTGTAGATGTGATCACCTCAAAGATTTTGAGATGGGTAGATTATCTGGGATTATCCAGGTGGGCCCAGTGTAATGACAAATGTCCTTATAAGGAAAGGGAGCAGGTGGGGAAAGTTAGAGTCAGAGAAGAAGCTATTCCTGATGGTCACACAGCAGTTTAGACAGGGAAAGAGATTTATGAAGATGCCTCACAGCTAGCTTTAAAGATGGAAGAAGTGGCCACAAGCCAAGGAATTTGGAAGGCCACCAGGAGCTGGAAAAGGCAGGGAAGGGCTTCTGCCCCTCGAGACTCCAGAAGGAAAGCAAGCAACCCCATGGACCCATTTGAGAGTTCTGAGCTCCAGAACTAACAGCCAATATGTTTATTTGGTTTTAAGCCACTAAATTTGGAAAAATTTGTTATAGTAGCAATAGGAGATGAATATACTAAGATTCAACAATATCAACTTTAAATATAGAATATCAAAATTATAGTGTATAAAAATTTTTTTAAATGTTACCTTATACACATACCTGTACCAATATATTTTATATCTGTTAAATAATTAGGTTTTATGTATAGAGTTTCTATTTTATTATGATAAGAATATGGCAAATTTAGTTTATTAATTCAGAGACCTTATTTTTTGAAACATTACATAAAAAATGAAGCAGCTGCCTTATCATGTGGTATTATATTAGTTTGTTCTTTAAAAAATTTCTCTGTAGTAATACACTGCTTTATTTATTTTCTGAAATGTAGTTACTATAGGTTAGGGAT
Source organism: Glossophaga mutica (assembly GCA_039655065.1). Classification (NCBI taxonomy): domain Eukaryota; kingdom Metazoa; phylum Chordata; class Mammalia; order Chiroptera; family Phyllostomidae; genus Glossophaga; species Glossophaga mutica. Next base: position 74,304,879 of record CM077313.1, on the reverse strand, counting down.
ACTCAGGCTTGGCCCTAGTGACACTTGAGACAAGATAATCCTTTGTTGTTAGGTGCTGTCCTGTGCACTGTGGGATATTTAACAGTATCCCTGGGTTCTACCCACTACATACCAGTAACATTAAATATCCCCCAGTTGAGACAATAAAACATGTCACCAGACACTGTTGTCAAATGTCCCTGAGGAACAAAATTGGCCAGGTTAACGACCACTACTTTAGTTAATGCACAGTGTGGTGATCAATACCCCAAAGCACCCACTAGAACATTCACAAGAACATTTAGTTACATTAGGAAGTGATCGGGAAGGCACATGTGCTTGTTTCCTTATACTTCACAGGTTTATGATGGAAGAGGGTCAACAACCTCAGTAAAGCATTCTCTCATGGACTCCCTCCATTTTCCTCTTGCCTCACTGGGATTTTATTCTCATCCCCTTCTCTGGCTCCTCCGTGCCTCCCACACCTACACATAACAAGACACCCCAGGATTCAGTGATCCTCTCAGATGTCTTCTATCTACTCTCACACCCTAGGTCATCACGTCCATCCTTATGTCTTTAAATGTATCTATACATGAACTCATAGCAAATGTATGTTCCTGGCCATCAATTCTCTATTGAACAGCCTACTCAACAACTTCATTTGACTGTCCAAGAGGATAAGCAAAAACGATCAATTCCTATTTCCCCCATCAAACCCTTTCCCCACACAATGTTCCCAAGCTCAGTAAATGGCAACTCCTGTGATACTCGATTTCTCTCATTCTCTCACACCCTTTATCAAATCCATTACCCCCCTATTGGCTTCATACGCAGAACATATCAGAATCCAGTCCCTCCTCACCAGCACCATCAGCTCTGCCTGGTTGTAATCAAAGCCTCCTAAGGGGCCGCTCCTTCCAGGCTTGCGATCCTGCAGTCTCTCCTCAACTCAGCAGTGAGAATGAGCCTTTCAAAATGGGAGACAAATCACATCACTCTACCATATTTCACACGGGGGAAATGAAAATTCCACTGATCTACACTTCTACGACCTTTCTGACTTCATTTCTCAGCTTTCTCCATCTCCCTCAATCACTCTAGCCACGCTGCTTCCGTGCAGTTCCTTGAACAAGCCAAGCGGCTTCTTATCGATTTTTGTGAAAGGCTCTGCTGGTTCCACCCAGAGACGTGCCCAGAGCTCTGTGTTCATCATTACTCATGGTTCTCCAGAGAAGGTAAACTAGTAGGCTGTGTGTATACACAAAATGACATTTCTTACAAGACATTGGCTCACATGATTATGGAGGCTGTGAGGTCCCACAGTGTGCTGCCTGCAAGCTGGGGGCTCAGGACAGCTGGTGGTGTACATTCCAGTCCGAGCCCAAAGGCCACAGAACCAGGAGAGCCGATGGTGAGCCACAGTCCAAGAGAAGACCGACTTCTCAGCTGGAGCAGTTAGGTAGAGAGAACAAGTTCAGCCTTTCTCCATCTGTGTGTTCTATTCAGACCCTTCATAGATTGGACCAAACCCACTGTTCGGATGCTAACCTCTTTCAGAAATGCCTCCACGGACAGGCGTGGATACACTGTTCACTCAGGTACCTGGGTATCCTATGGTCTAGTCAAGGTTACACATAAAATTAACCATCACAGACTCATTCCTTCTTTGTTTTCAGGTCTGTGCCCAAATGTCACCTTGGAGGGGACTTCCCTATCTAAAATAGAATCCCTCATTTTACAATTCCTATTCCTCAGGTAGCTTCCCTGCCTCACTCAGCTCTCTCCTGACCTACTGCCAAAGATGGTTTCTACTGTACTGGAGCTCCATCTTCTCCCCTGACTCCTGTTCTCTCAGGCTGTTCAATTACTTAAATAAGGAGGCCTTTAGACTGAGATGTTGTGATGCTGCAGAGGCCTGCATTAGCAAACCGAAACCCAAGCTTGTAAATGCCTCAAGGTTACACAAATCGAAACCTAAGGACAATCAATCATGAACAAACAACTAGGTTATGGGCTATAGCCAACCAGTAGTTTCTTTGCTTGGTTTCCCATTTTATCTATAAATGCCTTGCTTTGAACTCCCGCTGGTGTGGCATTGCCTAATTTCAACTGATTTAGGGTCAAATAAACTTTTAGAACTTTTAATATACCCATTTATCTTTTAACAGGACTCAGATTTCACATGTACTATATGATATAATACATATATTTCATAAGTATGTAACCATGGAAAGGTCATCAAATTTTTTTTAAAGATTTTATTTACTTATTTTTAGAGAGGTGAAGGGGAGGAGAAAGAGAGGGAGAGAAACATCAATGTGTGGTTGCCCCTCGTGCGCCTCCTACTGGGGACCTGGCCCACAACCCAGGCATGTGTCCTGACTGGGAATTGAACCAGGGACCGGGGACCTATGATTTGCAGGCTGGCACTCAATCTACTGAGCCACACCAACCACAGCAGGTTGCCTAATTTTGACATTTAAGTTTAGTTATGCATAAAAGGATTTAATTTTAAAATTAATCATCTGATTAACTCACATATAACATTTGAACAAAATGTCACAACAAAAAAACCTTTTCAAAGAGATATATTTTAATGATGAAAGCATTAGTGAATTTTTTTGTACATATTTTTTTGTGATGTTAAACATATACTGTCAAATATTAGTATCTCTAAGTGGATAAGAATACAAATCATTTTGTCATGAAAGAGCCGTGTTATTAATGGCTTTTAAAGAAGCAAAAAAGGTTAAGTTTCTCTTAGAAAATGACACCAAAGAGCCAATGGTATCAAACTCACATTGGCTAAGGAAGGAAAACAAGTTTTTAAAGTCACCTGAACAAAACTTCACTGCAAATATATTATTCCTTTGAACACAACACAGGGAGAGGAGGAGAGCCTCCGAAACAGGACGGCTGTCTTCTCTGGCATGTTAAGGAGCAAGTTTGGCTAGTGGCTCCTGAACAATAAAATTTCCTGGCAGACTGCCCTAGCTTGGCTTAGCTTTTCACCTATAAAAGGTAATATAAAAAGACACAGATCAGTTGCAAGCAGACCTAATAATGGTCCATAACAAAAGTGTAGGTTAGGTTATTTTAAAATATTAACATTAGAAAATCCACTTTAAAAAAGAATTTCAAACCAAAACTAGACATTTAAAAAATACCCAGATAGCTGAGATTAATTTCTTAAAATCCCCCAAATAAAACCCCCCTTTTTATCCCCCAAACAGTGTGTGTTTGTTTTTTCCTCCAAAAGTCAGTTTAGTACTTGCTGGAATCCCAGCCCAGAAACCAGCCTGTGAATGTGGGTGGCTCAAAGCCCTGTTTTATGATGATAATTGGCGTCCTCCTATCTCTTCCAGAAGGGTCTGTCTCAAGGTACATTTTGGCTAAAAAGAAGTACAAAGACATAAATTTAATTAGTTTTAAGTAACTGTAGAATGAAAAGTTTCCAATAAAGGTAATAAATTAAATCCTCCTTGCCCCAAAGTTGTCAAATACTGTTTCATAGGAAAAATTACTTATAGATTTCTCTCATCGACTATAGAAGATACCATGAGAGTTTCATGATTGCCTAAAAAATCCAAACTTTATGGAATTATATTTATGGCATAATTATTCTTATGTTTTCAATAACAAAAAAGTGCCAAAAACCAGCATTATTCAAAATGAATTTAAAAATAATCTAGATTACAACAGTTATAGAGGTTCTACTATTTCTATAGCAAAAAACGTAAGTGACTAAAAATTTTTCAGGATAATTGATAACTAGTTTACCAGATTTCAGTGATTCTGTCTTCTCCACTTCATTGGCATCTTTGCCAATCCAAATAAAAATCTGAAAAATGAAACAACGAAGATATACATACTGTTGGGGGAGTACAGACTCAGAGCTGGGCTGCGTGCAAAGTTCTTCCTACAGGTGGCCCTTTTAAACTTCACAACAACCCAGGAGTTAGAAATAGGGACACAGCCATGTGGAGAAGTCCAACCACTTTCCCAAAGTCTACACTTACTAGGACACCCGAAACTTACATCCAGACAAGTTTCACCTCACGTCTCACATTCTGATAGCCTGTGTTTATATTACATTGTCTAGTTCATAAAGAGAACTTTCTCAAAAACAACTTATTGACTATATTGTTTTTGCACCCTCCTGGGGTGTGTAAGACCATCGTTATCGCTATATTTTACGGGGGGGGGGGTTCACTCTCAGCTTGTTTATAGGCACCCCACAAATCAGAGAGTGATGAAGCTCTGACTGAAGCTTAGTGTTCTCCCATAGTACCATATCCTCCAACAATTTAGTAAAAGTGCTATAACCTTTAGTATTTAAATATTAAAGTTTAATGTAAACTGCTATCATTATATATTCTGTATGCATCCTTCTCCTTTTGAAATATGTAGGTTGGGTACTTTGATGCTGCAAAATTCTCCTGAGTGACCTTATATGTAAATAACTTTTAAGTCACTTGTTGACAGAGACATTTTGGTCAAATTGCTTTTGATTGTGTTCTAATTCACACTGAAATGGCTGAAATATTGGCTTGCAGGGTATAGAAGAAACCATGACAGCATGATATACCTATACATAAAATGTATTGGCGCATAACATTATATGAGTTTCAAGTGTGTAACACAAGGGTTCACTATTGTAACTACTGTGAAGTGGTCACCACCCCAGTGAGTCAAGTTAACAAGAACTAAGGGGCACTAGAACTGGATGACTTAGCAACTAACAGCAGACCCACAAATAACGATAGCTTTGGTTGACTCTAAGATTAGGCCAAATTCAGATATGCAAATATTTTGTAATTGTTCTATGTCATTTATTCTCTAGCATATTTATTTTCCCCTTTTATGATTGTTAATTTACAATAATAAATAGAGGTTTAAAAAAACAATGGTCAGATGTGCCACATTAAATCACTATTAATTTTCTCCGAAACAAACATAAGGGCAACATACTTTACTTTGCAGATTCAAAACTATTCTGTCTGTTTCTTTCCTAGGGGAAGAGTCTCCTATGACTTCTTGTCAAATTTCAAGAGAAATTCTGCGTATTTCAGTCTCTCCCATGGCATTGTACCCTGATATACCTATTTATTTTATTCACTAATGCATTTATTAGTTAAATGAATATATAAATGTATGAACAAGTTAGGAGATGGAGTGAATTTTACAAACAAATGAAAAGTAGAAGCTTTTTTTTTTTTTGCCTAAATTTATATAGCCAAAGATGATAACCATGAAATTATTTTTACATTAAGACATTAACTTGCTATATGTATCAGTCTTATGTTTTGCCAAAATGCCTTTTTTAAATACAGCCTAAATCCATAGGTCCATTTATTATTAGACTTGCCACTTCTCAAAGCAGATTTTGTCAGCTCCCAGCTGCAAGTGCACGCTTTTGTTATGAACAAAATACAAGGTTACCTGTTCCCAGGCATCTAGTAACATGACATCATCTTCTGCTAAATCATCCTGGGTGAACTCTCCTGGAACCTCTTCAATCTGAAAGGTATAAAAAACTTTATGACCAAATGGTAAAGTAGTAATTTTTCGAATATATAGACAAGTTGCTTCACAGATATATGATGCCATCCTAAAGTCCCTAAAGGCATTTGTGGGGGAAAAGCAGGGAGGCGTCTACTCTGTGGACAGCAACCACACAGGGTGACCTGCTCCTGCATTCCTAACCAGGCAGGTCATGGTGGGTAGTCACGTCCCAGGCTTATAACTTCTTTAGTGAGAGGTTTTCAGCCTGCCCTGTCCATTGTTCCTGTGTATCCAGGTTAAGACACCTTTGAAATGCCAGAAGTAATACTCCTGGAAGAAGGTATTGAGGAAGAGAGCACAGAATCGTGTTACCTATCCTGTAATGCACCCCCTCACCGTGCTTCCTCCTGCCTCTCTATAACCTTCCTAATGCTCCCTCCTCAATTTCAAATGCATGAAAGAAGCCGCCAAACTGTTATTCTCGGGAGCATTTGAGATCTGCTTCTGGCATATGTTGTCAGTTTGGGCTCAAATAAACTCATAAAAATTCTCTACAGGTTTGGACATTTCTTATGTCAACACATTTGAGTTTATGGTCTGGGTATTAAATTGTCTTTCATTTTGTGGGTCAAAGTTATTTTCTTAAAATCAATACATATGGTATTTTATAAATCAACAACTTTTAATAAGATAAAATTATATCGATATTCCATATTAAAAGTTTTATTATTTTTATTTTAAGTGGGTTGAATTGTGTTCTCTATAGTTAACATTAAAGGGTAAGGCAGAGAAGGTCAGTTTAACACAGCCAGTACTAGTGAGTATGTATTAAAGTTCAACATTTTTAAAGAATTCTGGATAAAACCTTCCTGATCCTTAGGAAAGTGTGGTAGATTGGATTACAGTTCCCAGTTCTTCACTCCTTCCCTTTGCCATGTGACTTTGCAGTGCAGTTGAGTTGGTAGAGCTGACCATGGCCTTGGCCATGTCCTATAAGCCAATATGACTCAGCAGGGACCCTCTTGTGCCCTTGGGGTCTGCCATGGGAAAAGCAGGCATGAACCCAACCTGCAGCCACAGGAGAACCTCTCAGCTGTGCCCAGACTCCATAAACCAGGTCCTAGGCAATCTGCCACTCTCTGAGCATGACAATAAATACATCTGCTGTATGGATGGGGTACTGAGATTGTTAACAACAAACAAGCAAATGAAGAGCTAACCATTTCCAGAGGGCAACAAATTTGTTTACATTATCTTTTTACAGAATGTTTACTAATCATATAAACATTTTAAAAAGCAAAAACCTTAGCTATTACTTACTTTGTGCCATGCACTGTTCTAATCCTTTGTATACAACAACTAAGTTAACATTCACAACAACCCTATGAAGAAGATACTAGCATTAGCTCCATTTAACAGATGAGAAAACTACAGCATGGAGACAGTAAGTAACCAGCTTATGGTCACACAGCCAGTAAACAATACACCGCCAAGTAAGTAATACCACACAGGCAGATTGGCTCTCAAACCTGCACTTTTCACAGCAATATTAGCAAATAATAGTAATAAGAAATTATATGAGCATATGCTGAAAAAGAAGTTGTTTGGCTGCAACACTGAATAACAATCAAAAGAGTAAAGTAACAAATTGTTCTGATGACAAGTTTGTAAAATACAGTGGTTTCTGTATTTTACAAACTAGGTAGGTGAGCAATTGCAGTGGCTAACAATGAAATATTTATCACAATCCACTATTTAAATCTTTAATTTTTAGGTCAAATCACTTATAAACATCAAGTGTAGTTTGTACCTGAGCAGTTTCTTCTTCAAAGCATTTTATTTCCAGCAAGCAAGTACCTGGGAAAATACTTAAGAAATTTTCAAGTGTGTGTGTGTGTGTGTGTGTGTGTGTGTGTGTGTGTTGAGAAATAAAGCATGTATTCACCAGGAAGTGGTGACAAAATCTGTAGATCGGGTTTTACATAGTAAAAGAATTTGTTCTTTAAACAAAAAGTTAATACAAGAGCCTGTCCTGGCAGAGAAAGGAATTTTCTGGTTAACCTGAGATGATGGGCTACAGCCCAGAATATTCCAGAGCCCAGTGTAAAATCACTCTTGGACACAGATGCTTTTACTTCCAAATACCTGGAATTCAAAGTCTAAGAATGACTCTGAAATAAAACATTCCTCCTGATTTCAGTTCATTTGCAGGTGCATATGTAGCTTTCTGTGATTTTGCCCAATGATTATATAGTATTTCTGTAATATATTTTATTCAGTCAGCATGGTGAACCTTTTTATTCCCTTTGGACATTGAAGGGTAACATTTATGTCATTTGATCAGAAACTGCTCTTGCTGCCATAGGAAGTGTCAAGTTATTCAATTAGCAAATCCAACCACAAGCATGCTGATACCGGTGCAAGGTAGCTGGTACTTTCAAGAGCAGCTTGATTTATAGAGTATGTTACAGTAGTCCTGTAACTATAGTTACGTAGTTATATATAGTTACAGTAGTCCTGTGCTTTCGCATCCATAACATCATTCACTCTGAAAACCACGCTGTGGCAAGGGAAGAGCACCGCCTACGGTTTGCAGGGGAGTGGAAACTGGGAATCAGAGTGTAACATGGCTGGAACTGGTCAGGCCAACAACACCAGAAAGTTTCCCCAGGCCCTTACCACGAATCTCCCGCTTTTGTTAGAGCAGGCGTACAGCCGAGGCGGGTGGTCTTCAGCCTGGGTCTCTAGCAGTGGAGAGGTCTGGTAGTGGGTTTTCCCTCCAAGGGAATTCCAAAACTCCTCTGTGAAAGACACGCTGCGTTACCCAGTGCATTTTCAGGTATTATTAACAAATAATATCTTACCTTGACTTTAATGTTAAGAAATTATTTAAATACGGCAGGCACCATCACCCACTTTGGCAGCTAATGGAGTCTGACCCCCGCCCTTCATAACCTTTACAGAGTGAGTATTTATGGACAAAATAAATTACATGATGAGCAATCACACCAAAGGTAAGTTCAGGTTAGTGGCCCAGGCCCCACAGTACACACCTGGTTCCTTTCCTTCCTGAATCCTTGTGGTTTTGCACTTGAGCACACTGGCCACATGCTCCGCTCCCCTCTCCTCCTCCTGGCTCGCACCTTTTCCTATCCAGGTGTAGCCATCATTGTGTGGCAGTTTTAGGACAAAAACATCATTGGAGTTCAATGAATCTGCCTCAACATCTACCTACAGTATGAAGAAAAATAACATAATAATCCAAAGTCATTGCTGCCCGTTCAATAAACACATCAGAGAAACTGTGACAATGACACCTCACCCATGGCCTCCTGCCCCGATCCCAGGGAGCTAATCGGGGCAGCATGTGGGCACCCCCATGGTGTCAATGACACTGGAGTGGGACCACTTGGGCCTGTGTCAGTTTCACTCCCCACTGCCCACAGACAGGAGCGCAAGGCTTAAAGAATAAAATTAACCAAACTGGTGATAAGTAGCGAAGATAATATTTAAGGAGATCATACCAATTAAGATGGGCTATTATCAAAAAAAAAGAGGGAATAATATTTACAAAGGACATACATGAAGCAAAGGTATTCAGTTTTCTTTCCCCCGATAAACGAGAGAAGGTTTATCAGATAACCAAAGGGACACCTACAAATCACAAAACTGGGACTGGAGTCCAATGTAAGCAAAGAAACAGTAATACAGTTTCACTGAAAGTGCTCCAGGCTCTGATAAATCATTGCTGAGATGATAAAAGACTGTTTGTAGTGGATTAAAAACGATGCTGACATACCCCTTCCTTTCAACCAAGAAGCCAGGGACACTGTCCAGGACTAAGCAGGTGAACACAGCGCTGCCCCCATGTAAAAGGGGGACTCCCATGTAAAAGGTGGACTTACATGGTGGACTCCCATGTAAAAGGGACCCTGAGGGCCTGTATCTGGCTGAGAGTGAGGCTGAAGGTGGGACCTCTGGGCAGGCACAGGCATGTTCGAAGGCTTAGGCTTGGCAGTGAGCCTGAGGGTCTAGGATGGGCTTGTGTCTTTGCATCTAGGACTTTGTGATTTTGTGACTCTGTGTCAGCGTCTGTGAGAACCTCTGTCTGGCTATGTGATTGTGTCCCTGTGACGGCATGTGTATCATTTTGTGCATGACTGTGGGACTCAGTGTCAGGAATGACAATGGGGAGATGAAGCATGAGTAAGCAGGATGGAGATGAAGCAGCATGAGGGAGGAAGAAACCAAGAATGTGTTGTTCTTGAGGCCAAGAGAAGGGAGTGTTTCAAGGGGCTGGTTACCAGCGCTGCCAAATGATGCTGTTTGGCCAACTGCATTGAGGTGCCAGATGAAAGCATCAACTACGTGTAGAGCTGGGTTCCACCAGGTCGTCAGGCCCCTGTCCCCAGAGAGAGCAGTACAGGAGGAAGGGATGGCCATTGGAAACAATGCAGGGGGATTGGTAACATCCAGGGATGTGGTTCTCCTCCTCTTTCAGTGGGAACAAGACCTCATGGACCAAGCTCAAAGGCATCTACCAGATGTGATGCCACAGAATTCCAGACATCAGGACTTCCGAGTCTAATCAAAATGCCTCATTGGCACAGAGGAAAGAGCTGGGTTGATGGACATAGGGGTGACAGGAGGCCCATGCCCAGGTTGGTGTGGGGTCAGGGAAGTAGTTCTAAAGTGTAGCCTCCCCAGAGATGAAAACAGAAAGCCCTATAAACACTGATTTTGATGAGTACATTTCAGAGAGCCTAAGGATGGGCAGGCCAGTTTGAGAGGCACTGGGAAATAAAGGAGCTCTATCTCAAGCAGGTTGCCATGCCTCATAAGTAAGTGTCCATGGGGAAGAGGCAAGGAAGCAGCGATTCTCACGGACTCCTCCATCAGAAAGCAACTGAGGGTGCCTGTAGATAAGAGCTTAGCTGTCTTTTAATTTGATGGGTTAAAAAAATAAAGTCATAATTGAACATGAGAGTCCATGCGCAGAATACTCTGGTTGAGATCAATACACATGATGGCATTTAAACTACGTAACTCAGTGAGGAGAGCCAAGACCAAGCCTCGGGGTGCTTAAGTGCTTGGAGTACCAGCAGAGGAGGCGAGTCCAGCAAAACTGCCCTTAGAAGAGTGGCCTTGAACTTTAGAAGAAATCCTGTAATTGTGGTATTTCAGAAGGCTGGTGGTAAAACAAACAAACAAATAACAACAACAACAACAAAACAGTGTTTTAAGAACACAGGGAAGGGAGACTGTCAAAATGCCAGTGGGAGGTAAGACAAGTGAGATCAGAGAAGGCAGATGGCAGGTGGAATGGCAGGAATGCGCATCTGACTGGACTGGCTTTAGAAAGGGCTTTGGAAAGCAGAGATGGCAAGTAAGTGAAGACAAGCGTCTTGAAGATTTGCGGTTGGAAGGAGGGCAGAGGAAGGACGTCACTGAGAGAGTCAGGGTCAAGAGATGGTTTTTAAACGAAGGGTGGGAGTCTCTTAAAGGCGTGTTTTTATTACAAAATAAGTGACCCAGGGCAGAAGAATAAATTAATAATACAAAAGAGAGAGAAGTTTACTGCCTGCGATAATGATGAACTGGAGGAAGGGCAATGTGGGACAGAGAAAAATCCAGAGAAGTCCTTAGGAAGCTCAAGGTCAGGGATCCTGGACAGAAGCTAGCAGTGAGGTGGAGGTGGGACATTTGGCCTTAAATAGAAGTCATATTTTACTTCTTTATGTAATAAATGTGCATTAAATTATTTACCAATATATACTTTATACAAACAATATTTATTTTTCATTTATGGGTAACAATAGATTGATATTAATTTCTAAAATAATTTAGAATGTATATAAATAACCACTATAAAATATTAAGTATGAAGGTATTAACTATTTAAATTTATTTCATAAAACAGGTGGGAAGAATATGCAAATGCAGACAAGTTGGTGAAATGGAAGGGAGTAGAGGTGATTCTTGTGTGAACTCTGGTTCTGTGACCTGTAGACAGCAGGGACATTGCAGATTTGGAGGGGGCGGGGGACCTGCAGGGTCCCTGCATGCAAAGGGTTTGAGGATTCAGGTCTGAGACATAGAATTGCTGAAAAGTGCATTCTGAAGTGAAGTTGGCCACGCTTGTGTGAGATCAGATGTCTGAAACAGCTGCCTGAGGTGCTGTAGTTATCGCCCACGGCAGGCTTGGTATCCAGCCATGTGAGCGTGGGAGAAAATGGGGCAAGGACCAGAGTGGATGAGTGAAGCCGGAGCGATGGGGTCAACGGGGCCTGGCTGAAGCCATCGAAGGCTGAGAGAGGAAGGACTGGCTGCTCAGTAGACGGCAGCACAAGGGGCACTGGGGGAAAACACGATTTCTACTTGAGGGGGCTGTACAGGAGTCTGTACCCTGGGAGAACAGTAGATATGAAGGGGGACAGTGGCTTAGAGGTGAGGTTGCCGGTGGAGAGATGCTATGGCTTCACCTGGTTTTAAGGGCTCAGCCGAATGGCTTGTGCAGTAGAAAGGTTGGCAGGTGGGCCGCTGTTTGAGGATATAGAGGGTGTGAAGGGCAGTTTTAGGTTGCTTTGGGAGACTTGAATTTCAAGAGCGACTGAGGTGACCAGCATACAAGGTGATGGATCATCCTAAAGGTCAAAGCACTAGCCATTTAAAAACCTGCACCTGCTGCCCTCCCCCGTACCTGAAAGTCTCCTTGTCTAGTGACATTGTGATACGGGGTATGACTTCTTTCTCAGCTGCTGCCAGACAGCGGGTTTGGCTGGTGGAGTGATGGTCTGGCCCGATGCGGTAAAACCTGTTTCCCACATTCATTACACGCAGACAGACAAGGGGCTTCCCTCTCGAATTCCCCCGAGGGGTCATCTGATCAGCACCCACATCCATCTTCCCCCAGGCCTTCCAAGACAGCATGTAAGCTGCCTCATGCCTTTGACAGCTTGATTTGTTATGTTATTCTTCAATTTCATTTGTTTTGGTATCATGCGGTTGAAAAATGTGAGAGGCTTGGTAACTGCGGTTAACTTTTTACTCAATTCTTCTGCCTTTAGTATTTTTACTGGGAACACTAGGGTTGCTATAAACATGCATGGAGTTTAATTGCCAACTTTTTAAAGACTAATGTTTGCTGAGGTGTCAGGTCGTTTTATGGAATGCATGACATTACCTCCACAATTCTGGTGATAGATGCCAGGTTTCTTCTAACTTGAAAGAGGCGGGTAGGGGCAGCAGGTACCTGACCTCCTTTCTTTGATGTTCCGTTCTTGTAAATAATGAGTGGCTTGTCTTTGAACAGACTCAGCAGGTGAGCGGGTTCTTTGCCCTGGGAGACTCGAATCTGGGGGAGGGGAGAGACAAGAAAGAAAATGAAGGGTGCCTCGAAGAGAAAGTAGCCTTTCCAAATGTGTTTCCATTTTTCTTTTCGAAAATAAAATAAACCACGGGTCAAGAGAAGGCCGAATAATGATGAACAGAAGATGCAGATTAATGGTAATCAAGCACAGTTTTGCCACTGACTTAAGAATCAATTGTTATTCCAGACCCCGCACTCCCAACCAGTTTTTTCTCAGAGGGACCATCGTCCTACCAGCTACTTTCTGCTTCCAGAAAGCAAAAAAAAAAAAAAAGTAAGAAGCTCATCTATACCTCCAAAAGAGAAAAAACAAAGTGTTGATGTATGCCACCTTTCATGAAAACTACTCTTTTTTCAAGAGTACCAACACCTGACAGATATTTAGGAACATGCTTTTTTTTCACATATTTTGGATCTTGTTCAGGTTAAGAGATGTGCATTTAAACACCTCCACAAACATGACAACATAAAGCATACTAATTGTTTTCATATCCCTGCAACTAAGGTGAAAAATAATTTAATAGCCATCTGGGTATAGATAAATGATTTCTATCCAAACATCAGAAACTGACAAAAATAAACAGAATATATTTCTATTTTTAAACTTAACTTTAGAAATGGTAATAATAGATTTGCTTACTATAAGCTCTTGAAAAAAATACACTATAGTCCTGACCAGGTAGCTCAGTTGGTTAGAACATCTTCCCGATATGCCAAGGTTGCAGGTTTGATCCCCGGTCAGGGCATGTGCAAGAATCAACCAATGAATGCGTAAGTAAGTGACAGAACAAATCAATGCCTCTCTCTCGCTCCAAAATCAAGTTAAACAATACATTATAAAGACTGCAAGATAAGGAAATTTAAGAAAATAAATGGGAAATTATTTAATTTCACCTGTTATTTTAACACCAGATATTGCATTAGAAGTGTATTTCCTATTTCTTGCATAAACTATTCATACATTTTAAAAAGAATTTTATTTACTTATTTTTAGAGAGAGGGGAAGGGAGAAGGGATGAAAGGCACAGAAACATTGATGAGTAGCCTCTCACGAGCCCCCTACCAGGGACCTGACCCGCAACCCAGGCATGTGCCCTGATGGGGAATCGAACCGACAGCCTTTCAGTTTGCTGGTCAATGCCCAACCCACTGAGCCACACATGTCAGGGCCTGATGCATTTTTTAAAAACATAAAGTGTTCAAATTTTGTGCTGGTTCCATATTTTTCCAATTATTCTGCCCTATGCTAAAATTGGATGGTCTCTCACTTACTCCAATGTATCTTTTTCTCGAAGCCAAATTAATGGGAATGCTGATGCATATACTATTGTAGGGGGGCCTAGGGAGCATTTGCAATAATTAACTTCACAGTTATCCATCAGTGAGTAAACATTCAAACAAGTGAGTGGCAAATTATAAAAATGTCTTCTGAGTCTCAGCCCCAAAGCCCAGGATGAGCTTAACTAGGAGTTGCTTGATTCTTAGCACTTCCCATGACACTGAGACTTAAAAGAAAAAAGACCACTGATTAAGACCCTTTCTACCTGTGAAGTGAGAATAAGAGATAGAAAAGGTAAGCTGAAAAATTTCCAGTAATGTTACTATACTCTACAGAATGTTTAAAACAGTAATGAAAGAGACTTGAGTTGCTTGTGCATTTTTATAAATTACTGCCACCTAGTGATAAAACTAAATATTACTACTTCGTTGTCAAGATTCAACTGGCTAACAAGGGAAATTCATTGGGTATCTCCAACATTTTAATGCGAAATGTGAAACTTATAAGGCATGATAAATATCTTCCAAGTTTTAGCATAACCTGGAATGTATTAAATATCAGTTAGATGGCACAGATGATGTCAGTTCTTAGAAATATTTTATTCAAGAAATGAATATAATACTTCAGTGAAATAAGGTTCAGTATATTAAAAAATTCAATCTTACTAATTTGTTAATTAACAATTAACAAATTTAATTTTTTAAAGTTAATATGTACCTTTAAATATGGATCTATTTTGCTTTTTAGTATATCTATGAACTATTAACAAGTACCAAGGCAGAAAGAAAACTAGCTGGAAGACCAAATTTTGCCTACACATCTTAGATTACATGTACTACAGTATCTGACTTACCTATTTAATCATTACCTTTGAAGAAGCTATTACACATTTATAAGCTTTGCAAACAAAACAAAAAAACTTGTATACTATATAGATTCTTGACTCACTTGACATCGGGCATGAGGAAGTTAGACACATTCCTGAGAAGGGAATGCTGAATGCTGCTATATCAGAAATGTCACCATGCTGGCCAAACCAGCACCTGCTTTCAGCCTGAACCCCAGTCTGGAGGATACTGTTCCCAACAGACGGGAGCAGACGAGAAGAAACCCGGGCAGTGTGAGCTGCTCCAGCTGGAAGGCGAGGGAGGGAGTGGGAGGGAGGGCTGAGGGAGAGGGAGAAACCCTAGGGAGAGCTTGCAGTAAGGCCAAGGAACAAGCCAGGGCCCCTCCTGGGACTAAGAAAAGTAGACAGACAGGTTGGAGCACAGTGAAGAGTAACAAAGTCTTCCCGAAGCCTGTACTTAAGTTACACTCTGAGGAATGCAATAAGCAAAGGCCAAGAATTTCCTAATAAGGGCCCTGAAACAAGTAGCAGATATTCCACCACAAACATAAGAGGAGGAGCTTGAGAGAAGAGGAAGGAAGGTCAAAGCCGGCTGGAAAGGGTCCCTTCCACACAATGAGGAAAGTTTGGACTAGACACTGATATTAGAGCCCCATCGTATGATGTTCGAACTTTCATAATTAGTCAGCACTTTATTTCTCTCTCCCTCTCTTTCTCTACCTATCTCTACCTACTTTTTGATAGATGATAGATAGATAGATAGATAGATAGATAGATAGATAGATAGACAGATGATAGATGACAGAAAGAAATTGTGTTTTTCCCCAATGCCCAGGTTGACTCATTTATATAGAATTGTCATTTAGAATTTGGGATAGGTCATCCTCAACAAATTAATTATTTTCAGAAATACTCACATAATCAATCTCTCGCTCTCCCTCACACCATCTGGTCCTTTTACCTTCCCTCTTTCCCTCTCATCTCCTCCGTGGTTTCCCTCCCTCTTTTCCTGCCTATCCTTCTCCTCCCCTCCTCTCCTTTCTCTTCCCTCTGTCTCCTCCCCTTTCTTTTCCCATTCCCTCTGGTTCTCTATCCCCTCCCCTCCTTCACTCCCCCCGCCCCTCAGTTTGGTTACCAGACTTGGTGTCAGCCAAAATTCTGGAACCTGGAAGGATCTATGCTCTCATGGATTTATTTCAGGTCATCTGTGCAAAACACCTTACACACTTTTATGATTTGGGACAGTGTGAAACACTGTTCCATGTTTTAACTATTAATTAGAATTATTAATCTGTGCTTGTTTTGTACTGCTGTATTCAATTCCTATTGCTTTAATAACAAATCATCATGATTTTAGTGACTTAAATCAGTATAAATTTGTCCTACACTTCTGGAGGTCGGAAGTCCTAAATGAACCTCACTGGGCTAAAATCAAGTCGGAGCAGGGCTGCATTCCTTTTAGGGGGCTCTAGGAGTGAATCCATTTCTTAGGCTTTTTCAGCTTTTAGAGGCTGCCTATATTACTCGGGTAATTTTTATAGCTAGCAATTGCTGGCTGAATCTCTCCCCTTCGAACTCTACCTGTCTCCCTGTTTCACTTATAAGGCTCTTGTGGTTACACTGGATCTACCCAGTCATCCTGGTTAATCTTCCTATTTTATGATATGCTATTCTGCATCCTTAATTCTATCTCCAGTCTTATTCCCCTTTGGCCTATAACACATCCACAGGTCCAGAAGATTGGGATGTTGACGTCTTCACAGGGACAGGGGTGGGGGAATAATCTACCTCTTCACATCAATTTAACCGCAGGAAGCAGTAACTCAGAATAGTTTTCACGTCAGATGACTGATATTGACATACGACGTGATTCTAAAGGAAAGATTCTTTTGGGCCCTTAAATCTATTAATAGTCTATTTTGGATTTTGTTGTTTTTTATTGTGTTTGCTTTCTCCCTTCCAGAGTCTGAGAGAACTACTATGATACAGGAGTAAGAGTACTTGAATTTGAAATTGGAAAAAAGGTGGTATCTAGAAACTGTCAAGTTCCCATCTCATCTTGAGTGTGGGGCTTACACTAGACATCAGGCTAGTAACACTTGAACTTCTATAAGTTTGGGGGTAAAAATGTTCCAACCTGCACAGCCTGTCCTCCAAGGGATCTGTCCAACTGAACAGTCAGGAATGCAGATGTGGTCAGCTCATCTCTTGTGGCATTGGCTCCTTGCCTGGGGGGACCAAAGGGAAATACAGTAGGTTGTATCAGACAGTTTTAAGACCTTCTAATGCAGGCATTTCAAGCAGAGACTTCAGTTCCTGTGATTTCACATGACATGTTTGTAGAAGCCATAGTCTTTTGCAAGTGCCAATGTTGAGCCATGAATGGTCCTGTTACTGTCTCTTTGCCCCTAATTTTGAAACCCCACACTTAGGGGAGCAAAAAAAAGGCAATCAACTTTGATGTGATTTCTTTATAAATGTGTGATGCTCACTGCCCATTAAATGTAAACTCCTCATGAAAATGGAATTTACTGCTTCAAGAAGTTCATCACTGCCATCGTTCAATGCTTGTTCAATTTCAATTATCTGACATTTTGGAGAAAAGACCATCGCAGAAATTGTTCATCTCCTATCATTTTTGAACATAAGTGGTTTCACAAATATGAAGACAAATCTGTGCATTCAGTAGTTGATCGAATTCTAATCTTCCACCTCTGCCTCCTGGACTTAACCTACTGGCATCTCTGCATCAGAATTATCAGGTGTACTGGAGAGTTGTTTGATTTGAAAGGCGGTCTTCGTGAGATCTGCTTATTTTCTAAATGTCTCTTTACTACCTTTGTGGAAGCTCTGCAAACCAAACAACATTAACCAAGATATATATTTAAGACCATGATATTAACTGGTAAAGACTCACAGAAGGAACTCAAATAGCTATTTTATAGTCTTGATATCCCAAAAAGGCATATATTCTCACCACAGAAATGTTGAACACTTAGAATTGAAAAAAAAAAAAAATTAAATGACCTCCCCTCTCATCCCTAGTCCTATCCCAAAGAGAGTAACTATTGACAATGTGTTGTATTCTTATCACCTTTCTTTTCTCCTTGATTTTTTACAAGGGAGACGTGGCAAACTTGTTCTCCTAAATTCCTTATCTCAGTGAATAAAACACTATCCACTTGTGAATAGACTGGAACTCTAAGGGCCATCCTTGACTGGTCATCTCCTCTGGTCCCTGTAGCCAGTCTTTCAGATGCCAGATCCTTGGTACCTTGCAAACTATCTCATCCTTTCCTTCCCTGCTATCCTTGCACTGAATTCTGGACACATCCTTATCCTTCAGCTGAATATTCCAACAAATTCTCAGTCACCTCCCTGCCACTAACCTTCTCCCACCAGTCTATTCTTTAGATTTCAAGCAGAATAATTTCTCTAAGACAAAAACCAATCATGCTCCATGCAAGTTCTTTGAGTGGCTCCCAATGGCCTGAAAATTAAAGTTCATGCTCCATAGCCTGGTAATAAGGCCATTCACAGTTTGGTTCCTATTAATTTCTGTGGTTTAATCTTCTGCTCAGTCCCTTCGCTCCTGCCATACATCATCACTAGGAGATCAGTGTGTACTTCCTGGCATTGCTTGGAACAACATCCCTGTTTGCTTGCCGGCTAGCTCCCACCTCTGCTCCCATTTAGCTCTCCCTTCTTCTGGGAGCTCGTCACTACCAGCCTAGGAGTGGGCTGGGGTGATTATCTATAATTCGCCAAAGATCACTCAGCTTGGGCTGCTCTTGAAATCACTGAGACTTCATTGAAATGCTTGCTAATCATCTGCCTCTCTTTAAAGTATAGGTTCTTGTGGCCATGGGGTGTTTGTTTTGTTTTGTTTTGTTTTTTTACTACTGCACCTTTAGTATCTAGTGCAGTGTTTGGAACATGGAAAGTGCTCAGTAAGTACTTTCAAATGATTTAAGGAGTAGCTTCTGCATTTAAAACTTATAACCTGAGTAGTCTGCTTTAGTTATATCCACATAGTTATTTATGTGGACTTTGAATTGTTAATTCCTCAAAACATCCTCTTGAATTGCTTGTTGAGACTTGTTAGATCTAAGTGCCACAGTTATATTTTTTAAATACGAAAGAGAACTAAGAGGGAGACCAAGAACAGAATACAAGAGAAAAGCTGACTAGGAACAATTAATTGATCACTATAGATGCCATGCTTTGCACAAACACTTTGCTGAATTAAAATTTTAGAGAAGGAAATTGCAAAATAAGGACCCACCTACAGGGTAGAGCTGCACTCAGCCTCAGGTCAGGAGAGACCTACAGACCAAGGCATGAAATGTTGCCTCACAAGTTACAATTACCAGGGCGTCTTAGCGTCCCGTTGCTTAATTTGCCTGATTCTTCACCTTCCTTTTCTTCCTTTTGCAAATACATTTGTGATGAGCAAGAGAGATCATATTTGAAAACGTCTAGCATTTTGCTGGCACAAACATGTTGCCTCAAAAAATGGTCACTACGAAGATGGCCTCCTGTACACAAAGCCAAGTATGTTCGTCTTTGACAGGATGTGATATGACTGCAGGGTCAGAACTGCCCCCGGGCACAGTGGTTCTCATTAAAGCCGTGGTGTATGTACATCAGAATCTCGGCAGTCCTGCCACACTGAGAGTCAGAGCTATTTGGTATCGGGTGGGGCCCAGGCATTCGAATTTGTGAAAAATGCCCAGGTGATTATGTGCAGCTAGCATTTGGAACCATTGCCTAAGGCCCTGCCTGTCAATTATTGAAGTGCATAGGAAGCACCTGGGGATCTTGTTAAAATGCAGGTTCTGGTGTGCGGGGTCAAAGGTGGGGCCTGAGCTCCTAACCAGCTGCCAGGTCTCACTGATATCTCTGCTTCCTAGACCACACTCAGGTAACAAGAGCCCACAGGACAGTGATAATTATCCCACCTTCTGAACTTGGATGGACTCAGGCACTGTTCAGTGTAAATGGTACAGGGTGAGTAGTAAGGTTACACTGTGGGGACAGATATGACCCTGTCAACTCATGGGACAGTCACCAAAGAGAAATGTCAGCATATCAGCAGAGACCCAAGCCCATGTCCTTTCGACAAAGCCACCCCAGGCAACTTAACCTTCAACTATCTCAAATCCTCATGCAAAACCATATAAGCTGTGGGTGCAATGGCCTATTTCTCTATTACATGCATTTCCTGGGGACAAAGAATAAGGATGCATCGATGTGAGGTCTCTGGAGTAGGAAACAGAATCATTAATTATATCTGGCCTTTGCAGGGTTTGCCTCATTGCAACTTTGTGGTTCCAATCAGGATGGACCTTTGAATTTTAACAATAAGAGGGCATGGTACCCAGTGCTGGCCAGTTGGAGTTGCACAGGAGATGAGATACCCAGCTATGTATCCACTACCCTTTGGATGTCAAAACCTTTTTCTTAGATTAGAGAGAATGATTTGTATCTAATTTCTGCTTGTGGACAGCAGCTACAAAATACAGTCAAAATCAAATCAAAAGAAATAACCATAAGCTATAACAGATCTCACTGGGATACTATAGGACAATTCTATCCCATATTGCATAGAACTTAATACAATTTAACTTTGGAGCAACGTCAGGCCTCTATGAAACCGAGGTTTTACAAAAGAGGGAAACTCACCATGTGTAAATAACCTGGCCTCTGGGGTAAGTGTAAAGTATAATGTAGCAGTCGCCCCCGTAGAATTCGCCATAGGAGCGTCGGTCGATTGGGATCCTACCATTGTTCTCCACGCGCCAAATCTGGAAGGGGAGGAATACGCACACACCGAAATTAAAGACGCCTCCATCTAATGACATGTCTCAGAAATCTAGTCTAGATCTAGGATTCAGTAACCTTTAAACTACTTTTCTAATGAGTTTAGAATTCAAGCAAGGAGAAGAAAGGTTCTTAATTTGGCAAGTTGTGTATTGATGTTTTTAGTGCTTGCACTTCTTTTGCATCCTTCAGAGTACTTTGTGTCATTCTCAGTAAGATGATTAATAAATACCTGTTTTTGATCAATTAATGAAAATAACATGACTTTTTAGTGGACTATACTTAGCTCAGAAACATACCTCTTCATTTATATAAAATGTTTCATCAGTTAGGAGAACATTTTTTAAAATTTCTTTTTCCCTGCACTTGAAGGCACGAGGCCATTATTTTCTCAGGCAAGAGTGACAGATTGTGACGAAAGCAGGCAGGTCCTGTTTTTTTTTTTTTTTTTTTAATCACATTTATTGGGATAACATTAGTTAATGAAATTATATATGTTTCGACTATGTCTGTAAGTTTTCGTTTGTCTTGTTTGCAGAAACATTTTTTCCTAATTCCTCATCCTGTGGCAGATTAAAGATACTCCAAGTTTGAGAGCCGCAGGTGAAAAGGGAAAGTAACACATGAGTGAGAGACTCCCAGGCCCTGTTTGTGCATGTACACACAGGTGTCCCCTGCCGGGTCCTGGGGAGGGTCAGGGTGGGAATTTGGAGTTGTGCAGGTGGAGAGGACAGGTACAGTGCTTTCAGAGAGAAGTCTTCCCATGCCATCCCGGTGAGCAGAGGAGAAATGGCAACAATGCCTGGCTAAACCCTAAACCTAGAGCTAGCCCCTGGGGTCCCAGTAGCCCTGGGTGGCACCAGAGGCCTTCTCGGAGATGCTATCACCTGACATGTGGTTGTAGCTGGGATGTGGCTGGTACTGGGGAACCAAATCTGCCACCAGGACCTCTGGCTGAGCTGAGTTCCAGAAAAGGACGTGTGAGCAGGAGACAGACTTGAACCTGGAAGTTGTTACCCCCCTGACGATGGCCACAGGGGGGCAGTCTCCCTTTGCAGTTCCCACCCCTGTGCAGCCTGGATTCCCACTTCATGTCTTTGACAGGAGGAAGAACAACTTCCTAAATCTCTTGACTATATATTTTGGTCCAAACATTGTGGCTAGCCCTGGGAATATAGAGATAAAATATTCAATTCATGCCCCCAAGGAGGTAACAAGAAGTGTAGGAGGAGGAATTTGTAAGTAAACGAGCAATTCCATGGTACTTATATGATAATTTTGTGAAGAATATTACTTATGGTTTGAGCGCAGACCATTTCAGTGTGGAGGGAAGGCTTTTCGGTAGATATGGGACTTAACTGAATCACAAAGGAGGACTGAGAATGTTACTTGGATGGCCAGAGGTGGGGGCGTGGCGGGTAAGAGCCATCCTGGCCCTGGAAGGGCGGGCGGGAGAGCAGAGCAAGGATTAAACCAAGGAAGGCCTTGCAGGCTCAGCGAAGTGTTCCTGGCCGTCCTCAGGAACACTGCGGGGGGGGGGGGGGGGGGGGGGAACCACTAGAATAGTTTAGAAGTGACATCACCCATTCTCACGCAGTTAGACGATACAGTAGTGGATTGAGTGTGACGAGTTTTGAGTTAGGGAAAATTATTAGGGTTTTTTTTTTTTCAGTAGTGTTTTTGTCAAAAAGAAAATCAAGGGATCATCAATGAACTCAATTTGAATACTCTAAAAATATCTGTGATTTCAGCACGTAACACATGCCCAATTTGCTTTTGTGAAGGCCTCTAAGGTGCAAGGGAAGGACAACCTGATGGTAGTTGGCAGATTTGGACAACACACCCTCTCTGGCCATCCTAGTTCTGAGAGCAGGGGCCTTTCTGATCCAGGAAACAAGGAGCGGCGTTCCATGTAGGGTCTTGAAGGTGGTGATTAGGTGATCTCACATGTAGCACCTCATTTCTTAGAATTTCAACATGTGCTTTGTAAGTTAGAACTGAAGACCAGACAACATCTATTCTAGCTTCAAATTCCCGGATTTAGTCTACAGCCTTGGACCATCTTTTTTAATAAGTTAAATTCACATTTTGCCAAGTTTGTATTTTCCTGAAGTTATATTTCCACATATACTGGCATAAGTGGGCTTGATTTAAACAAACAAATAAACAAACAAAAGGCTAATACCTCCACTTTGCCAGAACCATCATCCACCATATTGTGCTGGGCTGCCATTTGGGGAGAACTATGCAATTTTGAGGCATCGAATGGAATTTGTTGTATTTGCGCCACTTTCTCTGTGACATACACTTTCCCGAAGCCATCACTCTGATCTTTATCTCTCCAGTCCTTAAAGAACTGTTTGAAGATTGGTGTTTCACCTCCTTCTGGTAGGACTTGAATCTGAAGTTTAAAAAAAAATAATAATTAGAAAACTAAGAGACTAAGAGAAAACTTTCATCTAGTAGCGAAGGAAAGGAGAAGACTCTCCTGGTTTCTGTGGTGACAGATGGAAACTTGGAAGCTGGGATTCTTAAATGACTGCAAAAGGACAGGGAACTATCTGACCCTGCTTTTTCCTCATAACTGGACTTGTTCTACATTAGGTCCATACGAGGTCTGGCACTGGAGGAAATGATCTCATGCTGTTACTTGTGCCAGGACTTGAACATGAAGAGAACAGGAGAGGCTGAGAGATGCAGAAGACAAGAATAAGTGGCTAGTGTCTAAGCTGATCATGATGAAGCCAAATAGTATCTAGGTATTAGTTCATGTCTGCACAGATTCTTCAAAGGAGTAACTGACAAGAGGTCCCAGTTAATTCAGCTGCGGTTGGCTATTTTGCCTTGAAGACTGTGGAGTAAATATTAAGATACAAACTCTTATTTTCATTATGCAGCCCCACAGAAGGTCTCTTCTCCAGTTTCTGAAAGATTCCACCCTTCATACCAGCAACTTTTAACCCTTTTCTTCTCATGGCACACATAAACTAATTACTAAAATTCTGTGGCACACCAAAAAATGTATTTTTTGTCGATCTGACAAAAAATAGGTATAATTTTGATCCATTCACACTGAACTGCTATTGTTGGGTTGGACATTGTCATGTTTTTATTTGACAATCTACAGGAAAAGAGGCTGGTACCGCTGACTAAATAGTCAGATATTGCATGTTTTAAAAATTCTGCAGTACACCAGTTGAAAATCGATGCTTCATACAGATAGATCTCTAGGGAAATATGACATGCCATTGCCCACACTCAAGTGAAGAATGACTTCACACCTATACATTACTTTAAATCAAATGCTTGTATGAGTTTGGTGGCAATGCCATGAGCTCCCATGTTTGAAATTTTTTCCTAGCCAGTTCATTTCCACACATACCTGGGTGTTGGCGGAATAGTGCATTTGCTGTAGGAATTGTTCCGCTGTCTTCATTGCAGCCTTTCTCTCCCGGGGATTAGCATCTTTACCTAAATTACAAGATGAATTAAAGAGAGGCAGAATTTTAGCAAGGGAAGATATTATAGGATCAAGTGAAAAATGTGTACAAAAAGAAACATAATTATTTAATTTAAATACAAAACTGAGAAAATGGCAGAAATTTCTAGGACATTAAATATACTTAAAATGCAGTCGTGAACACTACACCTAAAAAGATATTTTTTGTATCGTCCAAACACTTTTTTATCCACATCATCCCTGACTAACAATGCCAGTAGAAAAAAAATGAGGCTTGATGTCTGCATTTTATATGAACTATTTACAGATCAAGTCTCAGAAAGGTAGTTTTTAAAATTTTTAATCAGAAAAAAATTTTTTTCCTTGCAGAAGAAATACCGACTTCCAGCCAAGATGGAGGCGTAGGCGGACACGCTGTGCCTCCTCTAACAACCAAAATTAAGGACAACAAATATTTAGAAACAAGAAAACAACCAGAACTTATAGAAAATTGAACTGTACGGAAGTCCAACAACCATTCATCCAGACCGGTAAGAGGGGCGGAGTCGCGGCAGGAGAAAGTGGAGGTACGGACCCGGGAACGCAAGCAGCATCTGCAGGCAGTTCCCAGGTGCACAGGTGGCGGCTGGCGGTCCCTGGGCCAACAGGCAGCAGCTGGCGGACCCCGAGCACAGGGGGGCAACTGTGCAGACCCAGTGAGGCCGCGCAAGGTGGCTGGCTGACCAGGTGGTCCCACATTCGCGCACGGAGACGGTCCAGGCAGAGGGGAAGTGGCGGAAGGGACTGAATCCAGGAGAGAGCGGAGCAGGCGCCATTCTTCCCTCTCAGACCCCGCCCCCACCTAAAGCGTCACAACCCAGCGACTGGGCTGCCCCGCACTGGGGAGCATCAGAGGCTCCACTCTTCACTAGGAACAGCACGAGCGTGTGCGCAGATAATCCAGGTGAAGGGGAAGCAGCAGAAAGGGCCGGAGTCCAGGAGAGAGTGGAACAGGCACCATTGTTCCCTCTCAGACCCCGCCCCCACCTATAGCGTCACAACCCGGCGACTGGGCTGCCCCACCCTGAGGAACACCTAAGGCTCCACCTCTCACTACGTAATAGCTGCGACCAGACTAAAACCAAAACAACAACAACAACAAAAAACCCACCAAAAATGGCTCAAACCGGAAAACAAATAAAAGCCCCAGAGCCAATTCCTCTAAGCAGTGAAGAGATAGCTAACCTATCAGATGCACAGTTCAAAGCACTGGTCATCAAAATGCTCACAGAATTGGTTGATTTTGCTCACAAACTAGATGAAAAAAATGCAGGCTACAATATGTGAGATGAAGGAAGATGCATGGGGCACTGATAGAGATGGAAGGAAAACTGGGACTCAAATCAATGGAGTGGACCAGAAAGAAGAAACTAACAACCAAACAGAAAA
This sequence comes from Glossophaga mutica, assembly GCA_039655065.1. NCBI lineage: Eukaryota > Metazoa > Chordata > Mammalia > Chiroptera > Phyllostomidae > Glossophaga > Glossophaga mutica. The sequence goes on along the minus strand of CM077313.1, from coordinate 74,279,186 downwards.
CGAGGAAGAAACAAGAATTCAGAAAAACGAGGAGAAGCTTAGGAACCTCCGGGACATCGTTAAACGTCCCAACATCCGAATTATAGGGGTACCAGAAGGGGAAGAAGAAGAGCAACAAGTAGAAAACTTATTTGAACAAATAATAAAGGAGAACTTCCCCATTCTGGCAAAGGAAATAGACTACCAGGATGTCCAGGAAGCTCAGAGAGTCCCAAAGAAGTTGGACCCAAGGAGGAACACACCAAGGCACATCATAATTACATTACCCAAGATTAAAATGAAGGAGAAAATTCTAGAAACAGCAAGGAATAAGGGGACAGTCACCTACAAAGGAGTTCCCATCAGACTGTCAGCTGATTTCTCAAAAGAGACCTTCCAGGCAAGAAGGGGCTGGAAAGAAATATTTGAAATCTTGAAAAGCAGGGACCTACATCCAAAATTGCTCTATCCAGCAAAGCTGTCATTTAGAATGGATGGACAGATAAAGCGCTTCTCAGATAAGGTCAAGTTGAAGGAGTTCATCATCACCCAGCTTTTATTATATGAAATGTTAAAGGGACTTATCTAAGAAAAAGAAGATAAAAATATGACAGTGAAAAGACAGCAAACTCACAGCTATTAAGAACCACACCTAAAACAAAAGCAAACTAAGCCAACAGCTAGAACAGGAACAGAACCACAGAAATGGAGATCATATGGAGGGTTAGCAACAGGGGCGGGGGAGGAGGAGAGAGGGGGAAAGGTAAAGAGAATAAGTAGCATAGATGGTGGGTAGAAAATAGACAGGGGGAGGGCAAGAATAGTGTGGGAAATGTAGAAGCTAAAGAACTTACAACACATGGACATGAACTAAAGGGGGGAATGTGGGTGGGAGAGGGTGTGCAGGGTGGGGGGGAATGATGGGGGGAAATGGGACAACTGTAATAGCATAATCAATAAAATATATTAAAAAAAAAAAAAAAAAAGAAATACCTATAGCTCTGGAGCGCAGCAACCAAGTCAATGACCTCTTTTACCTTTCCAGATGAAAATTTGTTTTGCAGCACCATTGTCCAGAATGAAGCATTCTCCAGATAGCAGCATCGCCTTTGAGAAGGGGTTCTCCTCAGCCACCACCGTCACCCTCATGGACCCACTGGAGTCTGAAACCTAATTTGAAAACAAGCAGCTCACTGTGGGGTGATAGCGACGTTCTGAAATTAGATTATGGTGATAATTGCACAACTCTCTAAATGTAATGAAAACCACTGAAATGTACAAATGGGTGAACTGTATGGTATGTGAATTATAGCTAGACAAAGCTGTTTCAAAGAAAAAGAAACAAATAACAAAATCCACAAGCCCAATCATATGCTTAAAGGCTTTTTAAAAAGTCCTTTGGGGTAAGAGAAATATTAATAAAAAGTTAAGTTTTGACATTGCCTCTAAAACATCAGAAAACAATAGTGATAATAATAGTAGCTCAGGTTTGTTGAGGTTCTCATATACTAGGCACCATGCTACAAATTTTACATGATTATTCTTAATTTTTACAACAACCTTTTCAGATAGATAATAATCTTACAGTCATTAAACACACACAAAAAGCTGAAGTTTAAACATTCAGTCAACATTTACTGAGTGCCTTTCATATGTTAGGCATGGCTAAATTATAGTTTATCTTTATTGATTTTTTTTTTTCAAAATAGGTCCTGTAATTTGTGTATGCTTTGCATAAATTATCAAATTTCTTCTGCCACAAATTAATTGTTATTTATCTAGATTCTCAAAGTTTGGAAATTACTTCAAGCCTTTTTAAGTTGAAAGTAGACTTACAAAATTGAAAATGATATTAATGCTCAGGTTAGAATTCACTGATTTTCAATGGTCAGCTTGTAGGCTACAAAGTAACCACCTGGGTACTTGGTGCACTTGCAGATTCCAGAGCCCTCCCTAGCTCCGTGGTGGAGTTTTGCAGCATCCTGGTGGGGCTTAAGTTCTATACGTTTAAAAACTGTCCTTAGGTGACTCTACTTCCCTACTTTGTTCAGCAATCCCAAATTACAATATTTTCAAGTGGATTTTATACTTGTATGCAATACATAATAGGTCCACTAGAGGGAGCGATGATTCAGGATTAACATGTTCATGATGTAAAATATTTCTTTAGTCCATAGTGCTGTCCAAGAGGGAGGGTAGTTTTATTTGAGGGTGTGGCATAAAAGATATTTGTTCAGCTGTTGAAAATTAGTTTTATAAACAGTTATGGAAAAAAAATAAGCAGCCACAAACTCTTTAGATATTTGTGTATGGCTTCTATTAAAATTATCAGTAGATTTAACAGAAGTAAACACATTTCCTTTGTTATCTAAGAAGAAAACAATCCACTTCCCCTTTACAAAAAGGAAGTCATGCTGCACAAGTTAGTAATCTGATCTACATCTAAATCAGTGGTTCTGAGCTAGAAGGTCACCTAAAGATCAGCAACTGTACCTCCTTCCTATAAGAGATGAGAAAACTATTCAATTCTGCAGGGAGGTGACAGTCTGCTTCAAGTCACATGCTTACGGAGTTACAAGGGGAGGGGCACTGGGATGATCCCATCTGAGCTGTGGTATAGCTTCTCACTGGTATATCTTGTGGCTTTTGTTACACTCACCAGCAATAAAATCATAAAGTTATAGAGTTATAGAGTTGGAAGGAACTGAGTAGTTTTCCAAGGAAATATCATTCTCTCTCTCCTTTTTATTTTCCAGATAAGAAAATTAAGACTCAGAATGGTCATGCCTTGCCCAAGGTCACCCAGACAGTCATTCACCCCAGAGGTGACATGGAACTGGGTCTGCCAGTCCCCAGGACCGGGCTGTTTTAGCCTGCTTCCTTCGACTGTTTGATTGGATAGTTTTGCCTGTAACAAAGAAAGCCTTCACTCTGGCTACCCAGGATATTCAAAATAAGGTGAAGATTTTACAGCTTATCAAGAGTTTACTAGGAAAAGCTTACAAAGGATTGTTATTCCATGCAGGAAACATTTTATTGAATGTAATGTATCACACATTGTTGCAAACTAGTGAAGTGACGATGTGTAATTTTATTTTTACAGCAGTAAGGTCACTTATTGGTTGTTTTTAATGAAAACAACAAAAACTATTGAAAAGAGGAATTTTAATCAATACACTCCAGCAAACAATGGATTTTACTTACACATTTCTCTTTGAGGGCAACAAGGAGAATTCAAATGTAGCAAAGAGCCCCTCCCAGCATGGGCCTCCCCACGACCTCACAGTGAACTCACCATGTAGAGTTTAGCCATTTTCCTGTTAGTTATGTCTGCTATAGTGTCATCGTAGTCATCTCCATCCCTAAGCTCCGGCTTTTCTCCTAAAACCTGGAAAAAGTGAAAAGAAAAAAAGATAAAGACCTCTCATTAAAGAATGTAGAGTTAGAAAAAAAAAGAGAGAGAAGTAAAGCATGTTGCATTTCTAAAGACACAGATTATAAAATATTTGCTATTAAGATGACCAGGATCACGTATTTCTCAGCAATCATACTACATTGGCCTTTTCCCATGGGCCAAAGCAATCAATGGCATTAAGTAAACAAACACTGAGTTTGCTGGTGATGGGAAAGAAACTTCCAAGGAAGTAAAAGCTCAAATTTATAAGCTTAGGTGTCCATATTATTGAAAGGTAGCAGGAATTAAATAAAATGTGAGCTCTAAGTTAAGTTCTGCAACAGAATTTCTTCTGGGACCTCTATTTCTTGAAGAAGCAATCTATAGGTTTAGTTAATTTACTATTACAAAGACTTGGATCAACATTACTATTTGAGGGTTAGGTATCATTATTGGCAGGTTACAGGCTAGATGAAGTGCAAGTTCTTGATGACCACATCATGCTTCCTTCCATACTGTATTCTTGGCACACAGAACAGTGCCTAGGGCATAGTAGATGCTCAATAAGTAGTTGTCAGATGAACAAAATTATTGTTTCATATGTGATGCAATCCAAAATTTTAAGCAAGTCAATTAGAAAAAAGTACACTTGAATCTGCTTTGAATTTCTGTACACTCAAATCGCAAGAAAAGTCAAACAAGCACCTTGATTTATTGATACAAGTATCATAGAACGTGAAGGACAAGAATAAAATGCAAATTTATTCTAAACAATGTGATTTTTATAACAACATAGTATTATAAATTTAAGTTTAGAACATGCAAAAAATGTATTTAGATTCAACAAATATTTAATATAGAATACAAGACCTTCATAACGTGTTTTATACTCAATATTCCTTACAATATATTGTGTAAAGCACAGACTGCTGAACGTTAGACAACAATAAAAATGTGTATAAAATCTAATCCATGCAGGAGTACAGACAGGTGCAGCCTAGAATTTAGCTACACCTTACAGAACTTGTCCTTCCTCTAGGAACCAGCCCATCCTTTTGTTTGTATAATAATCAATAAAATGCTTTAGTTATTATATATACTAAATTATTATGATATAGTTTTTCTTTTTTGCTAAAAGTAGGAGCAAGACAAAAATTAAAGCACTTGCAACCAACAGTGTTTGTTTTAATAGCTTTATTTTGGTAGAAGTGTGTATATCTTTGAAGAGCAGTGAGGGGCCTCCTCACACACCCTTTTGTAACTAACTGCACTACAACCAAGACAACCAGCGGAGTTTGGAATCAACAGTCTGTGTTAAAGTCATAGCTAATACCAGGAAGTATCCCTAGGGGGCCAGCTGATTCTGAGATTTGGGACATCCTCTAACTTTTAATTTTCAGACAGCAATTCCCATATTAGCCAGGGATTTTAATTAGCCTCTCAAAAAACCAAAGCATAGTTGGGAGCTGAACCCAAGGGACTTTGACCAGAAACAGGCTTAACTCCAGGGATAGGGGGATATTGTCAGGTATCCCTAAGGATCATTTTAAGATTCAGTTCAATAACTAAGCATTTACCAAAACCCTCATTGGGGTATACAAATGAGCTTTCACCACCTTGCCTGGCCCTTAAGGACTTTTCATCCTACCGAGAAAGAGGAAAATTAAATATGCTCATTTCATCAACTATGCCACACATTTTGATCTTGGAAGTAAACTATAAATAGAGCCCTGACCACTGTGGCTCAGTTGGTGGGTGTTGTCCTGCGAAGCAAAAGGTCACTGGTTTGATTCCCTGTCAGGGCACATGCCCAGGTTTCAGGTTCAGTCCCCGGTCAGGGCAACAGATGAGAGGCAACAGATCAACATTTCTCTCTCTCTTCCCCATCCCTGCCCCCACTTCCCCTCTCTCTAAAAAGCAAATAATTTAAAAAAAAATTGTAAATACAGCCCCCCCCCCACAGGTAAGATAATGACTTAATTTAAAAAACTGTGGTACATTTACACAATGGAATTCTATGCAGCAGAAAGAAAGAAGGAGCTCCTACCCTTTGTGACAGCATGGATGGAATTGGAGAGCATCATGCTAAGCGAAATAAGCCAGGCAGTGAAAGACAAATACCATATGATCTCACCTTTAACAGGAACCTAATCAACAAAACAAACAAACAAGCGTAATATAAACAATGACACTGAATTTGAGAACAGTCTGACAGTAACCAGAGGGGGAGGGGAGGGAATTTTAGGGGAAAAGGGGAAGGGTTTAGAGCAACAAGTATAAAGGACACATGGACAAAAACTATGGGGGGTGGATATGGGAGGCAGGTGGGGAGGGCTGGGGTGGTGGGCTGGGGGAGGGGTAAAAGACAGAAAACTGTACAATATCAACAATTAAAAAATACTGATAGAAAATAAAAAATAAATAAAACACTCATTGAAGGTTTCTCAAGCAATCGGAATTCTGACTCATGTAATCCTTTTTTTTTTGTAGGAAATAGCATATTTTGACAATTTAAAAAGAAAAGGAAACAGAGAAACCTTATCTGAGGATGTTCCATAAAAAATTTCATCCATTGTTCTAACTAAGACCTGTCATGAAGCTTGGAGTTCCCCTTGCCAATAATGATTTTCTCTGTTTCCACTTAAAAGTATCACCATCCTCTAACGTGCTCCAAACTGAACTGATCTTTCCATCAGAGTGACCGTTTCTGGTTCACCGTTTGTGTCACTGTTTGTGTCCCGTCTCCTCACCACCTGAACCGGAAATCATGTGGTCAGTTTTGAATATTTGCTGTCCCCCACTTTGAATCCCCTGCCCACTTAATCATTAAATTCTATTGGGTTGGCCAAAGTCTGTTTAATGAAAAGATACATTTTTCATTTTCACAAGAACTTTGTTGAGTTGGATATTTTGAGTATGTTGGCTATCTCATGGGTGGTGTAATGCTGACTGTTCTCAATGTCTCGATTTGATCACTATCAGCTTCAGCTGGTCTACCCGACTGTGGAGCATCGTCCAGCAAGAAACCTCTGGCACGAAACTTCACAAACCACTTTTGACACATCCAATCAGTCACAGAGTCTTCTCCATACATTGCACTTTTTTTGTGGGTGTTTCAGTTGCGTTTTTACCTTCCTTGAAATAATAAAGCATAATATGCTGAATATGTTGTGAATTTTCTCCCATCTTCAATATCAAAATGGCTACCCCCAAATTCACCAATTTTGAGTGAATTTTTTAAGTTCTTTTTAAAATGATACTGATATGACAGCTGTCACAATACAATCTAACAGGATTATTTTGAATGAAGCTAAAGACAATGAAGTGCTACTAGAGCCACCTTTCAGAAAAAAACAAACTTTCGGGGCCACCCAATACTTCTTTATCATGATGTTCGGAGTCACCAATTCCTTTGTATTCCTTAAGTCCTACCCTGGTGAAGACTCGCCATCCTGTTCATGGGTCATGCCTACTGTGGTCAACTTCCTGCCTCAAGTCTCCCTTCATCTTTTCATCCAGAAAATCACTCTGGACTCTGGCCAGAAGGCCCCTTATTTCACTTTAATCCTATATCTCAAGGACATGACTCTAAATAAAGATTTATATCTGGAGCAGTGTTCTTACAGTTCAGTGTCCAAGCAATATTTGGGGAAGTTGATTCAGTACAGATTCCTATCTGCGAGCTATGAAGTAATAGGTCGGGGTAAAGTCCAGGGATCTGCACTCCACATCATTCGGAAGTGAATGCTGGTGGCAGTGCAAAAGCCCTCTGTCTGGATTCCAAAGCCCCCAGAGGCTGGCTGTTACTTACCCACCCTGCATCATTCCTCAGCCTCTCCACCAAGCCCCGTTTCCAACCAGGCTGATGATTTCATTGCTCCTTGGGGCCCCTTGCACTTTCCTCCCCAGAGCCTTACCTAACACTGCCTGAAGCACAACTGAGCAATTACGCTTTGATTGGTTCTGCTCATTAGAAGCAGTGTAGTAAAAAACACCACATTACTGAATGTCTGCTATGGGGCTGGGGCACATACTGGGTCAGGAGCTTCAGACACATGCTATTTCATCCCTGTAAGAGCCCCCTGAACCGCATGCCGCTGTCATCATTTTACAGAAAAGGTCACTGGTGCTCAAGAAGGGAAGTGACTGCCTCACAGAACTGCGAAGTGCCAAGGCTGAGATGGTGGCACATGTCCCTTTAATGCCTTTCAGTCACTTTTAGAATAATTGGTTGCACACTTCCCTAAGAGGAACTGAGCCAGTCTTTGAAATGGATTGAAAAGTTCTTTTTTAAATAGTTTACTTTTTATAGTATTTTTCCATTACGACTTATTCCTTTATACCCTCTTCCACCTTCACCCACTCCCCCCTCCCCAAGATCACCACACTGTTGCCCATGTCCATGAGTGCTTTCTCTTTCTTTGCTGGACCTGGACACCCCTAACACCCCCTCACCAGAGCTGTCAGCCTGCTCTCCATCTCTGAGTCTGTCTCTATTTTGCAAATCTATGGTTTGTTCAGTAGATTCCACATATGAGTGAAATCGTATGGTATTTGTCTTTCTCTGACCAGATTATTTAACTTAGCATAACGTTCTCCAGGCCCATCCATGCTGCCTACAGCCATACCACCTTGAACACGCCCGACCTCATTCGATCTCAGAAGCTAAGCAGGGCCTGGCCTGGTTAGTACTTGGATGAGACAGAAAGGTTTTTGCTTAACTTTTTCAATCACAGTTTATGTTCAATGTCATTCTGTATTGATTCCGGGTGTTACAGCACAGTGGTTAGGCAATCATATTCTTCAGAGTGTTCTGCCTGGTATTTCCACCTGGCCCCCCACACAGTTATGAAAATATTATTGATCTTTTCCCTAGGCTGTAACTGGCATCCCTGTGATTGTTCTGTAACTTTGACCCTTCTCGTGATTTGATGCTATAAAGGCCTACACCTTTCCTTTACTTTGAGTTATTTTGTAATTCAGTAAAAGATAAATAGAAGCAAATGATTTTGTCCACAGAGATTCACAGAAATTTCTGTATGACAGAAATGAAAGTAAGATCTACCCTGTTTTCTAATAAATGCCAACTTTGCATTTATTAGAAAATTCATCTTAACACTGATTGTCCATACATCTGTCTGCTCTTTGAATTAGTTATAAAATCTTCTAAGTTCTCTTATGAATGATTGACTTAAAATCTTTCACACAGGTTATTTTTTTCCTGATTTTTTCCACATTTTTAAAACTATTGTTCAAGTACAGTTGTCTCCATTTCCCACCCTCACTTCCTCCCCACCCATCCCCACTTCCCACCTTTGATCCTATCCCTCTTTGGCTTTGTCCATGATTATTTTATATTTGTTTAAGATTCATTATTTTACTTTTTTGAAAACTACCTTTGGCTTCAGAAGTAACCCCCCCATAAAAAAAAGAAAAAAGAAAACTATGATTAAAATATACTACTCCTCTTGTCTAAACCACATGTATTTGGAACCTGTTTATATATTTGTTGCCTTTATTAGCATTACATATATTCAGCTAACATATTTCAAGAGCCATTCTGTGCCATGCCAGGAACTTTTAAAATATTATTTAACATATCACTATGTACCAGATGCCATTCTAAGCACTTTACATTTATTAAGTCATTCCATCTTCATTAACAGCCCTATGAGTTGACCTGTTTATTATCCCATTTTATGCCTAAAGAAACAGGCTAAGCCACTTGCCCAAGGTCATGCAGCTAATAAGTGACAAAGTCTAATAAGTGATAAAGTCAGGACTTGAACTCTGGCTCCAGAGTCTGTGTCCTCAACTAATATGCTCTGCTGGCTCTTGTAGGTTCTCCAAAAGGCCTTCACTTAATTGTGAGGCCTTGTCTCTGGAGATCAAGCAGTTGTTGCTTCCTAGCAGAGCTTGTACAGGGGCCACTTTGCCTCCCCCGCTTCGGGTTAGAACCCCACCAGCAAGTAGAGGCACCGAGCAGCACACGTTCTGTTCACTGTGGTTCCAGTGCTCGCCATCCTCTGCACTAGCTGTTTTCATCTTTCCCCAAGTCCTGTCTTTCTAGTCCCCTTTCTTCTTGCTTCTGCCTATCTTGTGGGTCAGAAAGGCTGAAAGAGGGAAGTTCTTTCATTATATCAGAGTGTTGTGTCAGTGAATAGCCCTTAAAAGGGAGATAACGGCATTCAACGAAAAAGAAAGAGCTACCAAAGGATGGGAAATGAAACAACAGTACTTCTTTAACCATAAAGTTTTCAAAGGTTAAGAGAAAATTGATAACATCCAGTGCTGGCAAAGATTCAGTGTTCTGTCTCCTAGTAAGAAGGACAATACTTGAAAGGGATTAGCAGTAGGTGGCAGAAGCCTTAAGAGCATGCCAATTATTGAATCCAATAATTCTATTATAGTAGTTTATTCTAAGGAAATAATTAGAATATATGCAAAGAATTAATGTACATCACATTTTATAGGATTTAAAAATGCAAACTGTCTAAATGCCTAACATGGAAGGAATTGATTAAATAAATTAGGCTATACCCATATAATGGAGAACTGTATAGACATTAAAATATTTAAAACATGTGATAGGAAAATGTTCATAATAATTAAAGTAAATATTTAGATTGTAGAGCCTTATCCACAGTATAAACTTTTTTGTAAAAGCAGAGGTATGTACATGAAAACAAAAATCAGAAAAAAAAGTTGGTTATTTTATTCTCAAAGGTGATGTTTGTGATAATATTTTTCTCTATCTGACTATATATTTGGAAAAATTTCAATAACAAACATATATTTTTTTTAATACCATCCTCAGTGTTTTATGATTTCCAATATGATCCATTGTGGTATTTCTTTTAAAACATAAGTTGGTTTTTGTGTACATTTGTTTTCTTAGAAAGAAGGACCAGGCAGTTAAGAAAAACTTTGCTGAACCTTTGTAATTCTTACCTAATTTTCACATTGGCATCTGGCTTTACTTACTTGTTTTGAACCATTAAGCCAGCCCGACCTATTTTGAATATGAAATCCCAGCATTTGCAGTCTTGCTCACTCAGGATGAGTTTTCCTCCCTTTAACTCTCTACAGAAAATTCGAGACATTAGGAAACCTTACAGTAAGTATTTAAAGTAAAAAATAAGAAAAGAAAGGATGAAATGTGGCCTGGAGTGAGGACAATACACAACCCAAAATGTGAGGCCGCTTTGGATAAGTACGTTCTAAGTTGGTGTCAAGTCCTAGAAGCATTTGACACAGAGGATCTTCTGTGCCGCTCAACTCTGATTTCAACTTGACAGATTGGGAAAAAGAGGCAGGGAGAAGTGAAGAGTTTTGGTTTCATATTCTCTGTACCTTTTCCCCCTCTCTCCTCCTCCCACTCCCCTGTTGCAGAGAATAAGTAGCATAGACGGTGGGTAGAAAATAGACAGAGGGAGGGCAAGAATAGTGTGGGAAATGTAGAAGCTAAAGAACTTATGACACAGGGACATGAACTAAAGGGGGGGAATGTGGATGGGAGGGGGTGTGCAGGGTGGAGGGGAATGATGGGGGAGAAATGGGACAACTGTAATAGCATAATCAATAAAATATTTTTTTTTAAACTAAGCTCTCAGGTTCTGTGAGCTAACATTTTAATTACCCAGTCATTCTGATGTCTTATTTCCTATACCTAATAGAAAAAAAAATCAGTATTATGCAAGCACATTGTAAACAGAAATAAATTGTAAAAGCAAATAGCCTTGTTATGGTGTATTTACTTGATTCAAGGCAAGTAAATATTTGCTATTAGGGAAGATAAAATACTCACTAACAGAGAGATAAAAGCACAGGCAATTCTTGAGAAAAGCTGTGACCTCATTTATGCAGCTCCACCTAATCTGGATGTGAGATCCTGACATTTGCTCTCCTGCTCTCTCTCAGAGCTTTTCTGACTCTAAAACACCTTCACCCCTTTATTCCCACCTCTAGTAAAGGGTAATTTAACATATCAAATAGTGGGTAAAGTTAATTTAGACTGAGAGAAACCATGTGCTGCACATGTCTAGATAAAAGGCTAGAGTAAATTGGATGTCTGCAAGAGAGATGTGGCTATTTAACTATCTGGGCCAGCACTGTCTAACAGCATTTTCTCTCATTGAAATACTCCATGCCTGTGCTGTCCAGTATGAGTCACTAGCTATTTAAGCTGGTGTCAAGTCCTAAAAGCATTTAACATAGAGGGTCTTCTGTGCTTCTACTCCAGGCAGCTAGTGAGTGCCTGAAACGTGGCTAGTGTGAATAATTAAATTTTAAATTTTATCTAAATTTAATCAATTTAAATCAGAATTCAGCCATAGGTGTCTCACAGATGCTATAGTTGACAGTGTATGGCTAGAGGACTCAGGAAATGCAGTGACCTTGGGGAACTCACCCTGATGCAGGTCTGATCTTCAGTGTTATTGTAACACCAACATACTAGAGACTAGGTTTAGAGGGTACAACTCACAAGGCAGTTGACTCATAATTTATCATTACATGGGACGCTAACTCACAAGTTACAACACCATGGATAGTGAACTCGCAAGTCATTAAAATACAGAAGCCAGAATGCCAACTTCTTGAACTAGAGCAGTTGTTCTCACTGGCTGCATACTAGAGCCCTCTAGAGAGTAAAGAACACACAAGTCTGGATCTGATTGTGTTCGATCCAAGATTCTGACTGAAGCCTGGCATCGGTTCAGTGACAAATTTAGGTGTGCACCGGTATCAGCTTTGTTTCAACCTGGCTCATCTTCACCATCAGGACAGGGCTGCCAAGCATTTCTGATGTCCACCTAGCTTCTCGGGGAACTCCCCGCCTGGACAAATTCTCATGGCCTGGTGGTCTGGAGGCTGCCCTGCAGCAAATCCCAGGAAAGATTTTAGGCCATCGTCCTTTCCTGGGGATCCTTAATCCTTTTTTCTGTAAGACCTCATACCTGTTTGAACATTTCTATATGATCAGTGTTGGAACAGACACTCCCACCATTTGCCTTCGGGATTTCTAATTTCTATGCTTCACAATAAGCAATCTTCTGACAACCCCTTCATCTGGTAGGCTCAGGCCAACTGAGCTGGATGGACCCACTACTAAGTGACTCACTGACCTTGTTCCCACATTTACAATGGCATAACAGTATTTCCATCACAATTACTTTAGGATATGTGCTGTTGAAGCGAGCACCCACTCACAATCATGAAATGTACGGGAACACATTAAGTGAAATAATGTATGGGAAGTGATTGTCACTATACCTGGAACATGGTGAAAACTCAACAAAACTTAGATCTTGCATCTTGAGTCAAATGCTGCTTTGGTCAAAAGGTCCTTCCGTCTCCTCAATGTGCTCCTGCGTATCACTGCTCCCGCTCTTTGCCTGCTGACTGTACCGTTAAACTTCTTGTCACATACCTGCCCATTGACTCACACTCACTACTTGTTCATGTCTTAATCTAATGTCATTAAGTTGTCTGATGTCTTAATAGTGTGCCCTTGTCAAAGCCTTATATTTTAGACTGAAAACTACCAGCTGAAGACAGATCTATACATCCTCTCAAGCAAAGCCTAGAGAATGACCTCCTGTGCAAGCAGCAAGGAAGTAGCTCAAGATGCTTAGAAGAATAAGCATGTACTCTCTTCCCTTCTTTAAAGTTTCTCCACAATTACGTGCGTATAATGCCATTAGTCCTTGCTTAGACAACCAGTTCTCTGATCTTCCCATGTGCTTCAGTCCGATCTCCCCATTAAATGTTGCACATATGGCCCCCTCTTTTGGTGAGGCAGGGTATATCTGTTATACAAGATTTCTTATGCAGTCTGATCTATAAGCAGCATGAGAAAGGTCTGGGCTATAATGGTGCTGGCTGTTGTCCTCTGCAGTAATAAAATCTGTGACAAATGGTTTCTTAGATTACAGGATTTCCGTGTTAATGGTAAGAAGTATTTGCATCACATAAATAAAAATGCAACTAGATGTGTGAGAAGTGGACAGAAAGCACGGCCTTCCAGTGAGCCCTCTGCCCTCACCCTTGTGGAGCACAACGAAGTGGACTTGCACCCTCACCACGCAGGGCTGCCCCGGGACAGTGACGGGCACAGCCGCTGATGTTCAATGCAGTGCACTTGCCACTTGCTTCAAAAGAGGTTTTCATCAACATATTTGTCTTCTCCACATGCACTCTCTCAGACCTCATTAAGTTGTATTTTCAGTTCTGGTGTGCTTTATTAGCTGCCAACATTCACTGAAACAGGGCACTCATACTTGGTTTCTCTGTCATGCAGACTTTATTTCCCAGTATATTTGTATGGCTTATTTTGTTTGCATACAGATGCTGATATATTTTCTTTTAACAGTATGTCAATGCCTTTTTTCTGATTAGTAGACCGTTATGGAATATCCAGAATGAGGACTTTCTATTGGTTTGCACAGAGAGTATACTATATTTACATGAAGAAACTGCTTTCCTGGCAGTCACTTTAAAATCCTTTTTGTAAATGATAAACATACATGAGTGGGTGTATACACACATTCACACACACACACACACACACACACACACATCTCCAAAACAATGTAAGTGTAAAGTTGTAATGCACCAGATGCCCTTACAAACATAACAGCAATAGCATTGGTTTTTAATTTGGCCAAGTACTGTGAGTGTAGCCCAGTTCCACAACCGTGTGATTTTTGGCTCTGAAAGAAACAGGACTTACAGGCACCATTCAGATGACCTCAACTTTAGAGAGTTCTTTCCAGTATGTGATCACAGCTCTTCCTGATAATAAACAAATATTAATTATAAAATAAATGCTAAGAAATTGTGAGTTGTGGACTCTGGAAGAGTCTACCTTTTAATATGTAGGCTGGGCTGTTACCACAGTTAGCACTGTATAAGTAAACTGATATAAAATGAACATTACTACTGACTATTATTATGTATTTCAAAAACCAATTTATAAAATGAATGCTAAAGAATAGTGAATCACTGAATTGTAGAGATCTGGTCCTTCGATATCTGAGTTTGGCTAATTCTTAGGAAAAGGTCTAAGAAGAAATTGACCTAAATTTCTGAAGGAAAAGATAGTCTTAATGTTAGCATTTAAAATGATATATTATCACTAAGATAGAACAAACATGAGGAGCATTATAAATAGAGAGCTCAGAAACCTGCCATTCCAGTTTAATATTATGTTAGATTATCAGCTCAGATACAGACTTTGTGGGGACAAAGTTTCACCCATCCATACAGTCCATCTGTCTTAGAACTGCACTGTCTTATTCATACCCTATCATTCTTCCCTTGCTCCAGCTGCAAACTCCAGGAAAAACTACCTCCCTCAGAAATGAGTGCCACATGGCATTAATTTAAACTGATCCTATAAAATCAATACCTTATCAGTAAGGTTACACAGTTTTCATGTTGAACTTTGGTGTGACAAAGTGAAAGACTATTTGAACTGTTATTAATTTATTGTACCATATGGCTAACTACATGGTTAATATATTTCTTAGGTTTCTTCAGAATATTTCAACTGTGCCCACTGGATGAACTGGTGAGGAAAAAAACTGGGTATCTGAATTAAATACTAGAAATCCAAATAGAAGATTCATTAAAGTAAACAACAAATGAAAAGTGCCTTGAACAGTGCCTGGCACACAGTCAGCTATCAATAAATGGTAGACATAAACAACTAGAACAACTTCAGAGCTCTGGAAACATTAAAACCTTGTAGCACACGCTACTTGTCACTATGATTCTTTGGATTTTATGTGGATGCTAAGTATCATTGCCTTAAAGCAAAATAAAGAAAATAATTACAATGTTGAAATGTATGATCATTCCAATTCTTAGAATATTAAATGTTCAAAATGGCTGCTACTTTTACTTTTTATAAATGTATAAAACCTTAGGAAGCATTAACAATGCACACAGCCTTTTGAAGTTTTGGGGAAGAATAAGACAACTATACTGTAATGTTTATAAGGCAAAGCACTGTATCTGTGTAGTTCCTTGGAGTGCATGGAGTATCATTACTCAACTCAGTGCCGAGAAAAGGCAGCAGCAGGACCAGGCGCGACAGCCCAGGAAAGGGGTAGAGGCCGGCAGTCAGCTGTTTTGAGCGCTGGAGTGAGAGACAGAGTTGGTGTTTGTGGTTGCTGGACACTAAGTGGAGAGGTGACCTGACCTGGGAAGGATGATTCTGTAGATGGGGTATCCAGCTGCAACTCCTGGCAGCATGCATGTTTATTCACAGAATGAAAACTGTTAGACACCAGCTATTTCTTTCTTACTGTGCTAGGTACTTTCACCCGGAGCATATATAACCCGCCTAACACATGGGAAGGTGCTGCAGTAAATACGAATAAACTTGACTCAGTTATTACTTCCCAAGAGGTTAGTTGTAACTCTCCATCTGTGGAAAGAAGACCAGAAGAATATATGAATTATCATTATCTAGACACTAACTGTTCCTTTATAGGTGCCCTTGGTTTTAAAACTGAATCAGTGGGATGACTTTGTTCATATTTTCACCAACACTGCTATCTCCAATGCAAGGGGACTCGCTTCTCAGCCTTTTGGCTACAATTAAGTGCAGTATCCATTCTTAGGAGGTTAAAATGCAGGAACATTTTCAAAGCAATACTGTCCTCTTGAAAACAGGAAAGCAAAGGGAGTGGTTTTCTGGCACCATGCAGCTTACAGTTACCTGCATTAATTATCCAAATACCACGAGCAATGAGTTATAGCTGCGATGGCCACACAGCTCCGAAGGCAGTGCCTGCCCTAGGGGAACTTAGCGGTATTAATACGACATAAATTCTATTTGACAAAGCACCGTGGGGAACTGTGACTGCAATTTCACTCTTTTTCTAAATAGATATCTCTAAAGGATAATTGAAGAGCTACCTGCACTATTCAACTCTACATTTCACTTATATCCAGAAGAGCACATCACAAATAGCTGGCCAACTTGCCAAAAGGATGACTAAATGAATGACTTTATTTTCAAGTTGTCAGTTGACATGACAGGATGAACCCAACCTCTATAACTGGGAGACTCTTTGGAAGTTCATCTAGTCTGTATGCTGTTATCACATAGTCTAAAGTGCAAAAATGTATCATGACAAGACTTCAAACTATCGCTGGGATCATTCTGACCATGCTTCCTGGCGTTTGTGGACCCTCACAGTCTGTTCGCACTCCTAACTGTTTTAGATCTAATGCATGCTTATTTCCTCAAATGGACAAAAAAATAAGGAATCTCTGAATTTTATTAGGAACCAACGCAGTGTTAAATAAACATTTACTTACTGATGCATAATACAACAATCCAAGCTTTCTCCCAATTTTCTTTTTCTTTAATCCAGATTCAGAAACAATGACTGCAGGGAAGGTGTGGTGTTTTTATAAAAGTGAGAATCTAGCTATTCAGCAACACAGCATCTGCTTCCGATCTCCCTGCGGTATTTTTACTGCCAGAATTCCACCACTAGCATTTATAATCATTAGAGACTTAAGAAGTTCATTAAATTATATTGAAAAAAGTCTTTCTGGGTTAGAAAAATTAGTTGCTTCCTGTGGTCATTTCAAACAACTTGCCCCTTCTTACTCTCTTTTTGATATCTACCAGATGCTGTCTTTTTAAACATGAAAAAGGACCTGATCCAAGCGGGGAGCAGAGCAGGTGGATGTTACACTCACTGCCTCCCAGGACCAAACTGAGATAAAATGTAGAACCATCAACCTGAACAACCAAATAAAGACTGACTGAACCGCAATCTTGTACCCCAGGATTACAGAAGAAGCCACACCAAGACTGGCAGGAAGGGTGGAGATGTGAGAAGCTCTGGCCCCCTTGCCACGGGCAGAGACTGAGATTCCAGAGGGATATTTCAGCTGCAAGGGTTCCCCCTGAGAAGAGTGGGGTCTCAACCTCAAACCAGGCTCCCCAGCCCAGAGCACCAGAACTGGAAAGAGGCATCCACATAACATCTATCTGTGAAAATCGGTGGAGATTCTGTCGGCCAGAAAGAGACAAGAGCCTACCAGAGATGCAGGCACCTTCTTAAGGGGCCAATGCATGAAAATCTTGTTTGCAGGCACTCACGCTGGGCTCCAGCACAGGGAGGGTGGAGCAGAATAGAGTTGCTTGAGGAGAGACTGGGATGAATGGCTCTGGGAGAGAGCTTAAGGGATACTGGCTGAGCTCTGTGCTAAGTCACTCACCTGCACTGCGGATGCCATCTTTCTTGGGTGACACATTCCCCTCCATATGGGATCAACCTAGGGGAATGCAAGAGCTCCACCCTCTCGATTCCCTGACTTGGAGTAGGGACCATTTCTTCCACTTCCCAGACAACCTGACTGGCATCTCCCCATCACAGGAGATCTGCTAGCCCCACTTTCTGGGATCCCAGTGGCCTCACCCTCTCGACTTCTAGTGGCTATGACCTGCCAAGGTCTGGGCAGAATCCTGGATAGGTTGAGTTGTGTGGTTCTAAACAGGAGCCATTTTTTCCCTGCTGTTGCACACCCAGCTGTTGCAAAGTCCTTCCTTCACATGGCCAAATCTTGGTCTGTTTGGGCCTGATAAAATATGATGGCCTCATCTTGATGATGAGAGTTACAATGAGAGTTAAGATGGCCTTATCTTAACTCTGTTAGAGCCCCCCATCATATAAGTGTGTGAGCACCCAGTGGATGGCATCTAGACTTGGTATACCTGGAACATTTGTTGGGTAGCCTCAGATCCAGAATTCACACCAAGTTTGCACCTGTATTGATCTACTGAACACTCCTGGCCCCTACCTGGTGACTCACTGAGAACCTACCTTATGCAACTTGAATACCACCAGAGGTTCTTTCAGTGACTCAGCCTAACAGACAACAGACAGGTGGAGGTGGATCTCAAACTGCCTTGGTATTTTAGCTGACCTGTCCCTAAGCCTGGTGCTTGTAAGAGTGGGCCTTGATACACAGCTTTGTCCTTGCTGAAAATATCCAGGCCCAGTAGAAGCAGCCACAAACTGTGGGCCACTTTGCAGTTCCAAACGAGTTGCCTAAGGCCAGTCACAGGTATCATCTGACATTGGTCTGCACCAGAGTACTTCCCAAGAGACCCAGAACCAACACACCCAGGGGTGAGCTTCAGACAACATTAGAACAGAATCTAATTACCTTCACAAGTGGCATATCCAAAGGGAGATCTCGGCAGGCACTAAACCCTGCTGAAGCAAATTCTGTTTTGTGTGGTATCTGCACAGCAGCTTGTACACTGTGGTCTACGTTGATCCTCACAGTTAGCCAGCCTGAGGGTCAACCCCATGTATGAACAGGTAAATAGCAATCAAGACTAAATTACAACAGGAGTAACCATATGACCCACACGAGAGACATTCCTGGAGCACCCATCTCAGGAACCAAGGAAACTGTGCCACTGGGTTTCACAGGACACCTGCTACATAAAGTCACCCTACCAAGACTGAAAATCATAGCAGATCTACCTAATACATTAAACAAACAAATAAACAAAAAAAAAAGAGGCAGCCAAAACGGGAAAAGAAAGAAACATGCCCCAAAAGAACAAGAGAAATCACCCAAAAAAGAGCTGAATGAACTGGAGGCAAGTCATTTATCAGATAGAGCTCCACACAGCGGAGGCAGAAGAGGGTAAAGGGGAATAAATGGTGACAGAAGGGGACTTGACTTTGGGTGGTGAACACACAATACAATATACAGATGACATATTATAGAATTATACACCTGAAACCTATAAAATTTTACTAACCAATGTCACCCCAACAAATTCAATAAAAAAGAAAATAAATAAAAATGAATCATAAAAATTAATAAAACATTGATTAATCATTGACCTTGGCAGTATTTCCTCTGGGGATGTTTTAGTCCCCCTTCTAATGTTTAGAGAACATACAGGGCCACCAAAAACAGTTTGGGACCTTAGGGTTAGTGAGATATTTGATTTTCCTTCACATTCATGGATTATTCATTTTAAATGTAAAAAGAATGACCAAGAAAAAAGCTTTACGTAATTTATAGGAAGGCTTTCACGTTAAATATGTCTATAGTAAAGGGAAAAGAACAGAGTAAAGTGTGACTTTATTTACAGGCCTTAGTTAGTTCTATTTATCGGATTATTTTCATATGAGATTTAAAGGTTACTAAAGATGCAGACAAGAGGCTGACCACACTTCCTGTTTCTCTAGATGGTCTCGCTGATACACGTCCCCATGTCCTGTCTGGTTGGTGCCCCTATCACTCTCCAAAGTGCTTTAGTTTGAAAAACAATTATGACCATCCTAAAGAAAAAACATATTAAAATTATGTGAAAATAATATTGTGATCAATAAATAGCTGAAATACCTCAAAATTAAGATTAATTTTTCAGCAAACTCTCAGAAATTGTGTGTCAATTTTTTTAGTTTTGGGCATACTAATGTGTTTGAAAGACATGTTCTAAAAATTCAGCATCAAATATGAAGTAATGATAATAGGGTCATTTAACTGATTGAACTAAGGAAAAAATATTCTATTTTCTGTAGCAACAAGAAAAATAAAATACTTGGAATAAATTTAACCAAGAATGTAAAAGACTTGTACTCAGAAAACTGTAGAACACTGAAGAAAGAAATTGAGGAAGATACAAATAAATGGAAGCATATACTATGTTTATGGATTGGAAGAATTAATATCATTAAATTGTCCATACTACCAAAGCAATCTATAGATTCAATGCAACTCATATTAAAATACCAATGGCACATAATTCATAGATCTAGAACAAATACTCCAAAAATTTATATGGAGCCAAAAAAGACCCCCAGTAGCCTCAGCAATCCTGAGAAAGAAGAACAAAGTTGGAGGGATCACAATACTTGATATCAAACTATGCTACAAGGCCACTGTAATCCAGACAGTGTGGTACTGGCATAAGAACAGACACAATGATCAATGGAATGGAATAGAGAGCCCAGAAATAAACTCATGTCTCTATGGTCAATTAATATTTGACAGAAGGGGCATGAGCATAAAATGGAGTAAAAACAGGAGAGAGTAGGGGAATGGTTGAAAAAAGGGGAAGGGATCAGTCAAAGAACATGTATGAATGACCCATGGACGTGGACAATGGAGAGGGGATTAACTGTGGGAGAGAGGGGTGGGCTGGGTGGAAGGGGGCAAAGTGGGGGGAGCAAAATTGGGATGACTGTAATAGAGTAAACAATAAAACAAACAGCCAACAACAATAAAAAATAACTGGTTGAAAGTCCTTGATTTCAAGCCATTACTAATAATCATATTTAAACTTTCAAAAATTTTGATAAGTAATTTTAAAAGATTCTCATTAAAGATAAGTTACTTAAAAGGTCAATTTTAATTTTTTTAATCCTCACCCCACAGGTATTGTTCACTGATTTTAGAGAGAGGAGAATGGAGAGAGAGAAAGAGAGAGACACACACATTGACCTGAGAGAGAAACATGGATTGGTTGCCTCTTGCACACACCCTGACTAGGACTGAACCCACAATCCAGGCATGTGCCCTGACTGGGCATCAAACCTGCAACCTTTCAGTTCATGGGATGGTGTTCCCACCAACTGAGTCACACTGCCCAGGGAAAAAAAGGTCAGTTAAAAAAATATTTTGAGCACTGGCTGGTGTGGCTCAGTAGATTGAGTTCTGGCCTGTGAACCAAAGGGTTGCTGGTTCAATTCCCAGTCAGGGTACATGCTCAGGTTTCGGGCCAGGTCCCCAGTGCAGGGTGTGCAAGAGGCAACCGTACATTGATGCTTCTCTCCCTCTCTTTTTCCCTCCCTCTCCCCTCTCTAAAAATAAATAAATAAAATCTTTAAAAATATATTTTGAAAGATATTTAGATTTTCAGAATCTTTCTCTAACAATTAGAGTTTCAGAAGAAGAAACAGCAGTCCATTAGCTCAAACAAGGCATCTGGTGTGGGTGTGCGATGGACCCATTTGAACCACTGTTGAAACCTACGAACCCCTTCTAAGAAACTATTTTTTAAATGTGTAAAAAAAAATACAGAGTGCCACAATGAAAACCAATTTTATTGGACTACAACTATCAAAATATATTTTAAAAACAAACATGATAAAGTAATATATGAGCTTCTTCATTAACCCAGTACAAGATATTATTGAAAGCAGTTCTTATAGCTATCATAATTACCCAGTAGTGGTCAATGAGTGATATTTTGAGGTCATCTGCAATAACGATAATGGGACCTGAAGAGGCCCAGGTGCGGCTCATGCTACTTCGGTGTGTTGACTGAATTCCCAGTGGGAGAAAATTTTCATTACAAGGTTAGTGAAAATAAAGTTGTGATTCTTTTTCTCAACCAAGTTCATGACTTCTTAAATTCTATAGTTACAGGTAGGTGCTACATTAAAGAAAGCCTAAACAAACTGGTTTATCACAGGTACATAATTAATTTATCAGACAACTATTAAATGTTGTGATCAGGCTACAAAACAGTATGTATGAAAACAAAAAGCCCACTGAATACTTTTTAAGGAAAAAAGTGAAGACTCTCATTGAAAATTCAGTTCATTATATAAGTGAGAGCTGTCAAATGTAATGCAGGATATAATGACTGTGTTCAGTGGGAACAAAGTAGGTGTTTTTTATGATTTTTTTAAAAACCCCAAAATAAAAATCCCCTAATATACAGACACACATTTTATATCAAGCAGTATGTCCTTTATACCTGTCATTAATATTTTATAGTCAAAGTTACATTTTTTACATATTTTTCTTCAGGTTTGCATTTTCTTATTTTAACAGTATTAAACTTTTCTAATCCAAGATGTGAGAAAGATAATACACATACACAAAGTTAAGGCCTCAACCTCAGTGGCTTCATTTCCTGGGACACACTACAAATCATTAGAATTAACACAGATATCGCCCAAGAGACAAGATAGAATTGCACGTCACTGGAACTGAAAGTGACCATAGAAGCCACTGTCTGACATCTTATTTTACAAAAGAGGAACTGACACAACGAAAGGTTAAGGGACTTACTCAGACCCAAGATGATAATGAAAAAGCTTAGTCTGAGAGTTGATGAACTCTCTATCCACCACCCACTACACAAGGATGGAGCCTGTTCCTGGGCCCTTTCCTACCGAAGCAGAGCTTTGAAACTATTGAAACAAAAGTTATAATCAACTAAAAACACATCTTATTTATAGACTTTTGTTTCCAAATGTAAGAATTAGAAGACTTAAAAGGTGATTACATGTCTAGAACAAAGGTCTTAAAAGAATATTAAAGATCAATAACTTGTTTTGAGTAGTTTTCAGGGTCTAATTTATTAGTAATGTTATTCTATTGGAAACCAGTTAAAACTTTCCCAATTTTATTTTTTTAGATGGCCTGTTGTTTTCTGATTGTAAAAGGAATATATATCTGCCCTGGCTGGTGTAGCTCAGTGGATTGAGCGCGGGCCTGCCAACCAAAGGATCACGGTTCGATTCCCAGTCAGGGCACATGCCTGGGTTGCAGGCCAGTTCCCAGTGGGGGATGCTCGAGAGGCAACCATACATTGATGTTTCTCTCCCATTCTCCTTCCCTTCTCTTCTAAAGATAAACAAATAAAATCTTAAAAAAAAAAAAAGGAATATATATCTATTATAATAAATTTGAAAATACAAGGACAAATGAAGAAAATATCAAGCAGCCATATCCCCAAAATCAAAGATAATATTGGTAATATTGGTAATATTTCAGCATATTTCTTTTAGATATACAGGGTTTGGCACAAGTAACACCCCTTTTTATTTTTAAATCTTTTATTACAAAATCATAAGCATGTAAAATTCTGTAATGTAACAATACTACACTGAAGCACACTATATGACATTTTAGGTGAAGTGTTCAAATTAAAACATAAATTATTACACCCACATTATTACCCTACCAACCACACTCAAGCAGGAGTTACTTCTGCTGGACCCTATATATGTATATATGAATATACAACTATAATATAAGCCTACAAATTAAGATAATATTGTATATAAATTTTTATATTCTGCCTTTTCTCTTAGCATTAGGCCGTGAGGGTCTCCCCACTGAATTAAAATTATTTTTAAAACATCATGATTGTGAAAATCTGTGTTTGGTGGTTATTAAAGTAATAAAGTTTAAAACATTATAATCAATATAATTATCTCATATAATTTTTATGAGCGAGAACATTTATTGCAGAGTTTTAAAATAGCAAAACATTGAAAGTAACCTAAAGAAAAATGGGGAAAGACTCGCAGATGGAGAGCAGGATGACAGCTAAGGGTGGGAAGAGGTAGGGAGTGGAGGGACCGAGCAAAAAGGAAAAAAGACTCATGGACGTGGACAACAGTGTGGCGATTGCTGGAGGGAGGGAGGTATAAGGGGATTAAATAGTAATGGGAAAAAACACAGTAAGGATTAAATTAAAAAAATAAAACATCAGCTCCCATTAAAAAAAAGCAAGTAACCTAATTAACTGGCAGGATAAAAATAAACTGTACTATATCATTATTGGTATTGGTATCTGTATGTCATACAATTTCTGATCACTGGATTACGAAGCTATCATTGGATCGGGTAACTGCAATGCATTATATCGCTCAAAATCAAAATTTTTAGAAAATATATTTACAAGACAGTCCTTAAGAAAATTTAAATGCAAATGGCTAAAATCATTGGGGAAAACTGCATACTATTCCAGGAAATTACAGAAATTAAAATTCAGAGATACCATATGCTACTGTTAAATGCAGAAATATTCAAAAAGGTTTACAAGATTACATCCTGACGGGGCTCGGTACAGTCATGAGGGAACTCAGTGCTTAAGGAAGGAAGCAGGATTTGTTGCAAACTTTTAGGGCCTGGCTCACTGTAGGAGTTTAATAAACATTTGCTGAATGAATACATGGGAATCAACTTATCGACATGTATCTAGACACCTGAATATGATCATTCCCTTGGACTGATAATCTTACTTAAGGGAATATATACAACATACAAATGCAGGGACTCACTGCAGTTTTCTTAAAGGGGAAAAATCAGTCACAGCTTCACGTCCCAGCCTGGGGTAATGGGTAAGTAGATGATGTAGGTAACAAGGAGCGAGGAAGACCATTTTTAAATTAATTTAACAACTATACTAAAATTATAAGTTTCGTGCCTAAAATTCTTAAAGTTATTGAAATATTTTTTAAATATTTCTTTATTTAACCTCTTGGTATAAGATTTTATTTAATTTTTTAATGAAATAATTGTTAATTTTAAAGTTTAAAAACATCATAGCATTTTAAAAAATGTTAAGATACTTAGATGAATAAAACTACTTTTTCTTCCAAAATATATTTTTATAGTCACTCTCCAAAGTGTTACCTATCCGTTTGTCACTGAATGTCACAGAAGACAGGTTCAAGGCTTTCTCTGAGAGTTACACCAACAGTGAGAGAACAGTCTTGATGTTCTTCTTTCCCGG
Source organism: Glossophaga mutica (assembly GCA_039655065.1). Lineage (NCBI taxonomy): Eukaryota > Metazoa > Chordata > Mammalia > Chiroptera > Phyllostomidae > Glossophaga > Glossophaga mutica. The sequence continues at coordinate 74,254,275 of CM077313.1, read as the reverse complement.
TGCTGCAACTCAGAGAACTCTATTTCCTCTGACCTAATAATCTCAACCTAAGGAGGAGAGAACTTGGTAAAACTAATACACATACACATGCACACACATCTCACTCCACACACATGACGTAAGGGTGGTAACCTTTCAAAACAACCTAAGTCACATTACCTTTATAAGTTGTCCTGGTTCATTTCCTTCTTCCACCACAATTAGTTGAGATCTTCCGTTCCTTTCATTGTCCCGGATGCCAATGGCAACCTGGCTGGCCTTCAGACGCTCATATTTGTTGCATGAGGAACCACACCATTGGTAAATTTCCTAAAAGAAAGAAGCAGATCTTTTGACCCCAGAACTATGTGGTAGACATTCAGTCCTGTTGTAATACACATTGTGATTAACTCCAAACAAAGAAAAGGTATAAAAATAAAATTAAAAAAATTATAAGGTCATTCAAGTGGTAAGCACATACAGATGGTTTATAATAAAGTTGTGGACCTGAAGTTTACATAATTTTATTAACCAATGTTATTCCAATAAATTTAATACTAAAATATTCTAAAGTTATCTATTTTCCGGTATATATGATTTTATATAGTACTCAATTTTTACCACATTCTGTATTTTGTTGCTCTCAGCATTATAAAGTAAGCATTTTTTTTAGTATCCAAAATTTATGTTAATAAACTATTTGTAAAGAGGAAAAAAACCTACATGTATTGTACAAGGGTTTTCACTACTATGTGAGGCATTAGAAAGACACTAAATGTTCAGTAATAGAATAATAGTTATATAAATTATGACAGAAAAAATACTTAAATATCAAAGTTACACTTCAACAGCAATTTAGAGAAATAGAAACAGAACATTTTGATATATTATATAGTAAATAAGATTATATTAGCTGACATTCATATTAAAATATATGTATTTTAGACTTAGATACAGGTTCAGAATCTATACAAATGAAAATGTAAAATAACAATAAAATATCACTTTCTCCATTAAGCATGGTTTAAAAAAAATAAGAAAAAGAAATGTAATAGTACCTAGGCCCGATGGGGTGTGTACACAACATACGATGTGAATTATATAAACTGGACACAGGCTTCTTTTTTTTTTTTTTTTTTTTTAGCACAGTTTAGAATCATATTGAAAAATAGTATGTGCCTTCAGAATCAGAAAATTTCACTCCTAAGAGTCTATTCTATAGCAGTCAAACATGGGATACAAAAATGAAGAAACAAAACAAAAGTTCCCATCAAGAGAAATATGGCTATGTACATGTCATTACAAGGATACTGCAGACTATATTTCAGTCGTCAAAAGTTGAGAAAAATGTTTCATTGCTGCTGTAGAAAACTATCCAAGGTATATCATCAAGAATAAAATGCGCAGTTTTAAGAAGTTACACAGTTTTAACTCACAGAGAGGGTCATGTATATGCAGAAAGAAAATTTTCAATTTTCACAGTATTAAGTCACTGCTTTTTTTCCCTTTTTTAAAGAAATGTTATATTATTAGGTGCCTAATATGAGCTAGATGTTGGGGATAGAGAGATGAATGAGAGAAAATGAACAGGAGAAACTGACATGTAGACAATTAATGCTAGTAATACATTTGTACTACATCGGGTTTTTTCAAAAGTTTCCACACATATTTCATCTAATTTGTCTTGAAGAGAAGGTTAGCATAGTAAAGTGTGAAGGAGACAGACCTTGGTGGCCACTTACTAGTTATGTGACTTTATGTTTGCAGTTTTTAACAGAGCAAGAAAATTAATAACAGCAACATAAAAAAGCACCCAAGGTTCAAGGACTGTCTCTTTTCTCTGATTACAAGACATTTCCAGTCCAGAGTGGCAAGGACCTACATCCAAGACTACTCTATCCAGGAAAGCTTTCATTTAGAATAGGAGGGCAGATAAAGTGCTTCCCTGATAAGGTCAAGTTAAAGGAGTTCATCATCACCAAGCCCTTATTATATGAAATGTTAAAGGGACTTATCTAAGAAAAAGAAGATGATCAAAACTATGAACAGTAAAATGACAACAAACTCACAACTATCAACAATTGGACCTAAAAACAACCCCCCAAAACCAACTAAGCAAACAACTGAACAGGAACAGAATCACAGAAATGGAGATCACATGGAGGGTTATCAGCAGGGAGGGGAAGGGGGAGAATGGGGGTAAAAGGTACAGGGAGTAAGAAGCATAAATGGTACAAAATAGACAAGGGAAGGTTAAGAATAGTATGGGAAATGGAGAAGCCAAAGAACTTATATGTATGACCCATGGACATGAACTAAGCAGGGGTGGGGGATGCTGGAGGATGGAGGGTGCAGGGCAGAGGGGAACAAATGGGAGAAAAAAATGGGACAACTATAATAACATAATCAATAAAATATATTTAAAAATAGTAATTTACTGCTTGCCTGAAGTGAGGCAGGCTCGCTTCCAGACCTGGGGCTACAACTTTGAACCACATGGGCACAGACCACTGGTCTCTGACACCCTCGCCACACCCTGTTCCTGACTGAACTATTCTACATTCCTCTTTAAGAATAAAACATATGTTTTAAAAATACAAGCCTTTATAAGAAATGAAGTAGAAGACCAGGCTTTGCAACCCTTCTACTCTTGAATTTGACTGAGTTCTTCAACATTGTCGAGGGGTGTCTCTTTTCTGTTTTTAAGAGAATTGTGCATTTCTAATGTTTCCTTTCTAAATTTTTTCTACATCTGGGTCGCTGGGCTCACATTCAGAAGCAATTTGAATACCACGGCCAGGTTAGCAGTTATGAAGAGTGAGGACAAAAGACTCCCAATGATCAGTCAACTCCTAATCACTGAGTGTTGAAATCAGGTTGTGGAGTGGGAAGGTGATGTAAAAAAATTATTTCTCAATTACAGTTAACTTTCAGTATTATATTAGTTTTAGATGTGCAACATAGTGGGGTTAGATATTTATACAACTTACGAAGTGATCCCTAGACCCCCATAAGTCCAGTACAACTGTGGCACCACACACAGTTATTACAATATTATTGACTGTATTCCCTGTGCTATATTTTACATCCCTGTGACTATTTTGTAAATGCCAATTTGTACTTCTTAATCCCTTCACCTTTTTCACCCAGCCCCCTCACTTCCCTCCATCTGTCAACCTTCAGTTTGTTCCCTGTATCTATAAGGCTTTTTTCTGTTTTATTTGTTCATTTATTTTTAGATTCCACATACAAATGAAATCATATTATGGTATTTGTCTCTCTCTGTCTGACTTATTTCACTTAGCATAATACCCTCTAGGTCTATCCATGCTGTTGCAAATGGTATGATTTCATTATGTTTATGGCTAAGTAGTATTCCATTGTGTATATGTACCTCCTCTTCTTTATCCAATCATCTATTGGTGGGTACTTAGTTGCTTCCATATCTCGGCTATTATAAATAATGCTGCAATGAACATAGGGATGCATATATCTTTTTGAATTAGTGTTTTGGATTTCTTCAGATAAATACCCAAAAGTAAGATTGCTGGGTCATAAAACAGTTCCATTTTTAATTTTTTGAGGACCCTTCATACTGTTTTCCATAGTAGCTGAACCAATTTGCAATCTCACCAACAGTGCACAAAGGTTCCTTTTCTCCACAGCCTCATCAGCACTTGTTACTTGTTGATTTATTGATGAGAGATATCCTGACAGGTGTGAGGTAATAGCTCATTGTGGTCTTAGTTTGCATTTCTCTGATGATTAGTGACATTGGGCATCTCTTCAAATGTCTATTGGCCATCTGTATGTCCTTTTCAGAGAAATGTCTATTCAGGTCCTCTGCCCATTTTTTAATTAGATTGTTGGGCTTTTTTATTGTTAAGTTGTAAGAGTTTTTTTTTTAAATAAATTTTGGATGTTAACCCCTTATTGGATGTGTCATTGGTGGATATCTGCTCTCATTCAGTAGAGTGTCTTTTTGTTTTGTTGATGGTTTCCCTTTCTATGCAAAACCTTTTTATTATAGTTTGATGTAATTCAGTTTGTTTTTCATTTGTTTCCCATGTCCAATAAGATACATCCAAAAATATCAGTAAGAGCAATGTCAAAGAGTTTACTGTCTATGTTTTCTTCTAGGAGTTTTGTTTTGGATCTTACATTTAAGTTGTTAATCCCTTTTGAGTTTATTTTTTGTATATTATGAAATGGTCTATTTTCATCTTTTTACATATATCTGTCCAGCATCCCAACACCATTTATTGAACAGACTGTCTTTACTGCAGTTCATAGCTTTGCCCACTTTGTCATAGATTAATTGAATATATAGGCATTGGTTTATTTCTGGGCTCTCTATTCTGTTCCATTGAGCTACGTGTCTGTTTTTATGCAAGTACCATGCTGTTCTGATTACTATAGCCTTGTAGTATAGTTTGATATCAGCTAGTATGATACTTCCGACCTTGTTCTTCCTTGTCAAGATTGCTGTGGCTATTCAAGGTCTTAATGGTTCCATGTTTATTTTTGAATTATTTGTTCTAGTTCTATGAAAAATGCCATTGGTATTCTGATAGAAATTGAATCTGTACAGATTGTGTTAGGTAGTATTGTCATTTTAACAATGTTAATTCTTCCTATCCATGAGCATGGTATATGCTTCCATTTATTTGTATCTTCTTTAATTTCTTTAATGGCATAATTTTTCATGTACAGGTCTTTTAACTTCTTGGTTAAATTTATTTGTAGGTATTTTTAAGACAATTGTAAATGGGAATTGTTTTCTTAATTTCTCCCTCTGTTAATTTATTATTGTTGTATAAAAATGGAACCAATTTCTGAATATTTATTTTGTATCTTGCTACTTTACTGAATTTATTTATCAGTTCTAGTATTATTTTGGTGGAATCTTTAGGATTCTCTCTAGATAGTATCATGTCATCACAAATAATGGCAGTTCTACTTTCTTTTTGTATGATTGCTTTGACTAGGGAGGAAGGTGATTTTTGAAAATCCAAACACCTGAGCCCTACCCTTAGGTAACCTCAGGTATGTTTCTTGAACGATCCACAGGTGTTTCTAGCATTCACCCAGGGCTGAGATCTGCTTCTGGTAGCACTGAGCACCCTGCACCTGGTACCAGGGCACCTGCAACATCTAATTATCTAAGGCAGCTGAGCAAGCTACTCTCCTGGGTACATTTAGGCTCTTAGCTCTGATTCCTTTCCTAGATCATTTCGTGTGATTTTGCGAGTGATTCTTTTCTCAGGTGTCCTGAGGAAACAAACTTCTAAATTTTATATTATAGTGAAATTTAGTAGGTAGATCCAAAGTTAGCTTTCTAGATTGCTCAGACTTGTCAGCAACTTTCATTACTGACTTGCTCTGTAGTTATACAATCATCTAACAGGTGTTTGTTCTTCCAACCTTAGTTGTATAATGACCTCTCATCTACTTCAAAGAGATTATATAAAATTTTACAAAATTTTATTAGCATCTGTAAAGCATTATGGAAGCTTGATAAATGTGTTTAAAAATGAATTGTAGATAATGATAATTGTACAAACATAATTATTATTTACTGTAGCATATTATTATAATATTGTATGGATCCCAAAATAATTTCCACAATATTTCTTTGGGATGGGAATTGTTATGTACAATATCAATTCACAGATTAATTTAATTATAGTGAATATTCCTCATCATTGCTTAGAGACCATAGTTCTTACCTTTAAAATAGCGAAAACATATCTAAGAAATAATAAGACTTTTCAGAGTATAGTTTTCCCTTGAACTCAAACATGACCAAATCACTGAAGAGTTACAAAAAATTTTCTACTGAGCACAAAAATGAATGCTTTGTGTTACACTTACTCTTATTATTTTAACCTAATTCTGTACTACCATTTCTATAAAAGTGACATCTTATTTACTAGACTTAATTTTCAATGATTAATTCAAACAGGAAATTCAGTAAAATATGGATTTTAATTATAAATTGCTAAAAGTCAGAACTGTTTAAAGTCATATTAATTAAAACACCCTTTCATTCAATGATAATAAATTTTTATGCAAATACAGTTCATTCAATTATGGCAGTAGCACCTTTAAATGTGCTTTAAAATCTTAAACAGAATTTTAGCAACTCATTAAATTTGAGCAATTTATATTCCACCATGTGTGGATAATGTGTAGGGTATTTCATTCTAACAGAGCTCTGCTGTGCTGAAATACATGTGTGTAGTACTATTAATAAACTGTACTGCTCAGTTCTTACTCTGTTTAGTGGGTGGTGGTTAAGACTACTTCACCACTCTGAGCACAAGGAGACTTTGTATTTAACTGGCACCGTGCTTGCAAAATTCTCTGCTACAATTCGACTTAATCCATTTCGTAGAGGGAGTGGATTGCAAAAAAAGATATTCTTCATGGAGCTAAGACATATCTGAACTGATAAGACAGGTGGACTGTATTATTACAAAAAAGTTTAATTATAATTTAAATTGTTTTATTTATAATACTTTATGGGAGCTTAGAAGAAATACCTTTCATAAACCTGATGTAATGTAAGGATACTAGACATGGAAAACTGTAATGCAAACAAGGCATCAGAGGCAACTATTGACCCTCAATGATCGTGAAGACTTCAACAACTCAACACTAAATGCTATAGTGTTTTGAGAAGGACCATAAAAACTCCCTGTAAGCATGGAATCATCCATTCAGTTCCAAATGAAGTCCACTTAAATTCTGGCAGATATTTGATGATGTACGTATACCCCATGAACACTGTCTAGTACAAGTTTGTTGAACTGTAGTTAACTCGTGATACACAAGCTCTTACTGAAAACAAAAATGCTCTGGAAAATTAGAAAAGGAAGAAACAGGAGTAAAGAAAATCTGTTGCTGGCAATTAATTTGGCCCACTAGATCAAGACATAAAAGCAAGTGAGTAATATTTATAGAACAACCATACTGGGGGCAAACTAGTGTTTTCTCAAATTTCCTGTAAACTGTGTAGTCAGGGATAACTAGTAAAACATCAAAGTGCAGCCAAACCTCAATTGAGGTCCGGAAGTAAGAGCAGAAATAAAACAATGGTCAGTGATGCTCTTGAAGGGAAGCAAGATTTCAGAAGCTGAGTTTAAAGGAACACCCCAAACGGCCAATGTGATGTTGACTCATAACATGTACAGAGAATTCATGACAGACTAGCCATCCTTTTGTCCTTTCTCAGTTACTTTTCCTAAATACATCTCAAATTTTGTAAAAGGAAAAGGGGCCTTGTCCTCTTCCTTGCTTCTATTGACTTTATTTTTTCGCTGTGTTCACTTTTCCTTTAGATCTAGTTAACCAACTATGGAAATTCATTCAGATATCCCTCTAGGCTGGAAGCTTTCTAAACATAGCTTAAAAATAATAACAACCTGTGCAATATCTTTAGTAATTACATTTTTTAAAATTTCAAAACTCTAACACATAATTTTTGGGGTTTTTGTATAAACAAAAAGTAATTTATATTCTATTCTACTGTTGTTCAAAGCCAAGCCAACTCAATATTCTCTAATGGCATATATGTGTTTTATTTATTTATTTATTTTTTATTTTTTAAATATCTCTGACTAAAGGATGGAAGATGAATGGAGTGAGTATGCAGGGCCACTGCCAGCGTGGCGACCAGAAAGGAAGCAGTTGTATGTGAACTAGGGCAGAGCAGTGGTGATGGCGAGGAAGAATCAAGGGATATTTCATAGGCTAAAGCCTACAGGACCAACCAGCAATGCCCTTTGGATGTGTACTGGAGGACAGGAAAAGGGGAAATGCCTGAGACGATTTCAGTTTAGCTGCTGGGAGTCACACCACTTACTGGGTCCAGGAGACAACTTTGGAGGCTTCTTGTTGTGGTGACAGTGAGAGTAAGTGAAATGATGTTCTCTCTACAAGTCAAAGTGTTTTTGGCACACCTAAGGAGTTTCATCTTCACAGTGTATCGAAAACCAATTCTGCCAGCCACATAAGTTTAAGTAACTATTTTGAATGGACTCACGGGTTCTTCAAGCATGTAATCTCTGAAGGTTCCAGGACATTTAGGCATTCCCATATTGAAGTGGTTCTCACATTCGCTGTACATTATAATAACCTGGGGTGGGGCTTTAGAAGTACTTATACCAAAGTCCCATCTCCAAGTTTTACAATCAGAATCCTAAAGATCAAATCACAAGCATCAGTATTTTAAAAACTTCCAAATGATTCTAATGTGAAATGCTGACTTGTGCAGGTGACTGTGGCTCTCACCATTGACAGCACCCAGAGGTCAAAGGCTACCTGGTTTTCACCCTTAGACTCCATGCACCCAGCACACAGTAAGCACACAATAAATACCATTCATTCCTACTTTCACTGAAGGCAAATTTTTAGAGATTTAAGATTAGGTTTATCTTCCTCATTATCTTTCCTTGTTAACTCCTGGCTCTCCCCTCATAAATCTAGTGGAATGTGCTACTTTGGGGTAAGGACAAATTTATCTAGAAACAAAGACTGCTCAGTGTTTAGTTTTAAAATAAGCATTTTTAAGTCATAACAGAGATAAAAGTCTGAAATCCACTATTGTTTTAATTTACAAGAATCTTGATTTTGTTACAGTTTTTTGGGGGCAGAGAAAAAATTCAGTCTAGAAAGCTGGTTTTGCATATCAAGAACCAGTCTTGGCCTTAGGGGCCAGAGTGTATGGCAGGAACCACGGAGTACATGACAATTTGAAATGGTGTAAGACTAGTTTGTCACGCCCAAGAAAAGAATGGCAAGAGATTATAGGAGAACCAGGAAATTTGATCAGGTGCAATGGCTCTTTGAAAAAAGCTCAGTACACTTTCCCTTCAACATATGTGTCATACATTCATTCATGATCCTGAGCATTAGGGCAGAAATGACTGGGAGCAGTGTCTAGGCAGTTGGAGCAATGTGGCTACAGCGTCCCTACAACTTCAGTGTGGCATGGGAAAATCAAAGCAGAGTTCCTGAGCGGGGAGGGGGAGAGGTGATGGAGTGGGGAGAGGTGAGGGAAGGAGGATAGCTGGCAGAACCAGAAAGGGTCTTGCAGTGGATATGTAGGCAGATCAGAAGACCTAAGTAAGGCTATGGATATTTCCCAACAACTGTGTTGGGACAGAGGCCACAGCCCAAAGCTCAGAAATAATAAATTGGCTATGCCTCAATAAAAGTTAGAGAGGAGTAAGGACTGAAGACTGCAAACCAGATTCACACTTCCATTCTCAACTGACCGCCATGCCCAGGTGATAATATTACACATGCATTCCAACCCGAGGGATCGAAAAGGCAATGAATGGGTGGGGTAAGTCTGAATTGCTGTAATGGTAAACAAACTTCACCTTGATGAGGCAAGGTTATTTTATTATAAACCTTTCTGTGGAATTAGAAGCTTGACAATAAAGTCAGGTTGAGTTATAAATGGAAAAAAAAAAAAAAAACTTATACCTTTATGCCCAGGACTGCATGAGACTGTATACTTTACGTTGGACAGCTATGCATCTGCTGAAACATTTATTGAATGATACTAAGTTCTGGGCCATATACTAGGAACAAAGTGAGTAAGTGATTTAAGTGAATGGACAGGTGATGTGAAAAGTGCTAGAGGCAAGTCTTTGCATGGTGATAGGAAAGTTAAGATGTGGTGTGCCTAACTCTAAAGAGTGTGACATGGGACAGAAGAAGGACAAGAGGAGGAGGCTAGGGAACACACTGTAAAGAAGGCAATATCTGAGTTGAAAATTTAAGGATGAGATGATGTAGGATGCTTGCTGGAGAAAGGAGATGCAGATGGGGAGAGTATTCTAGGCAAAGAAGCAATGTGCACAAAAGCAAAAGCATGACAACTTGAGGGGAAATGCCATGCGTGGGGTATCATGGTGGTGAGAAGGACAGGATGGACTCAAGGGACGCTTAGGAAATAGAATAAGCTGGGCATAGTGATTGACTGCACATGCTGCATTTGGGAGACGTTGTCAGGGTGACTCCTGGATTAGCAGTCTGAGAGCCTGAATGAGTGGTGGCTCTATTCACAAGACAGAGACAATAAGGAGAAGTCATTTTGGAATGAGAGGGTAAAGTTGATGAGTTCCATTTTTAGACTTGTCATGTTTGAGGTTCCCATCATGCACACAAGCTAAAGTATCTGGGAGGTAGTCAGAAGTACTGGCATAGAGCTTAGGGGAGAGGTCCTCACCAGACTATATAATTTGAGATTTACCAGTGGGTGAGTAGTTGAAACTTTGGGGGAAGATGAGTTTGTTCAGGAAGAAAGTATAAATAACAGACAATGATCCAAGTGGAATCCTGGGGAAAAAAAAAACAAAACAAACAAAACATAAACAGACAAAAAACTTGGGGTGGGCGACCATGTTCAGAAGACTGAGAAAGAGTGGCTTGAAAGGGAGTGGAGCCTGGTAGCTAGGGAAGGAGTGAGGCTGATGGAGAAGGGATTAATCAAGTGTGTCAATAGCAGCATAGGGGGAAAGTGGATAATGATCAAAATGTTTACTGGTTTTATCAGAAGGCAATATGCCCGTAAGAAGAACCGTTTCAAAGAAATAGTGGGAGTGAAAGTCAGAAAACGGATTGAAGACTCACGGGGAAATGAGGAAGTGCAGACTGCTTTCCCAAAGCAGCATGACTGAACAATGAGAAGGGGGCTGACAGATTATAAATAGCAAGTGGAGTAGGGCAAAGCCGCATAACTGACCAAACAAGTAGACAAGAAACAGAACACGCAGAATTCGCCACTCTGTGAAATCTAATTCTCCACTGGTGGCTGACTCGGGCATCGATTTCCAAAGGAGCTGACTCCAGAGCCAAACTTTGAGAATATGGGCTTTTTTCCATTATCATTAAGTTGCATTCTGGTTACGGATGTTTTGTTGCAACATATTTACATGTGATTTTATTAGTTAATGTCTACAAATACCCCATATATTTAAAAATAGTGGGGAAATAATGATGTCTAAATTAACCAACACCCTCAAGCTTATGGTTCAAAAGCATTTTCCAAAGATTTAGTAAATCCCAAATTGCTGACATCTAGCCATGTTTCACATTATTTTCTGAAAACATACTAAATATAATTCATCCAAATTATCCTGTAAAATGTTGACAATTTTCAAAGTGGTTAAACAGATAATTTTATAACCTCATGCCTTAAGTTGAGGAGGTTACATTGCCATGTACTGGGGGTGTTTACTGTAGTCTCAAATCCTCTCATAGTAAATGTTTTTAAGGTATATGGCATATCAAATTAATAATAGTGATTATTTATCAAAAAAGCTGACTTCTCTCAAACACAATCAAGATACAGGATTTATGTTAAATCAGTAACCTTAGTGTTGGCCAGTTGGCTTTAGTTGGGAGACAGTTTTGGATGTCCAACCTGCCTTTTTCACACCTGGGTAATCAAACAAACAGGAAGAAAACTGCAGATTTCCTTTTGTGCTGCCTAATGCAGAAAGTGGTCACAAAATAGCTAACTCAGATTAAAATGTTATGTTAGAGAAAATGTTGGTTCCATACCTTCTTCGCTTACTCTGTTTCTGACACACCCCAAAACTAAAGTCACTAAGGTAATGCCAAGATCTTATCATCAATTAGTAACTTTTGGCAATATACCAACTGGTTAAAGATTAGTTAACATAAAGACACATCATGTGGTATTTGTTCCAATGTACTTAGCAATCCAGTGCTTGATTCCTACTGGGGTATCCCTTTGGGGTACATGAAACTTTCACAACAGAAGAGTTTGTCAAACTCTGGTTTCTCTGCAACAAAATCATTCCAAATGCTTCTAACCAGGCATGAGAGCAGGTGACAACTTGAAAGTTATTAAGTATAATTAACTACATAAAATAAGGATAATTTACTTTTTTATTTTTTTTAATTGTTGCTCAAGTACAGTTGGCTCCATTAGGATAATTTACTATTAAACAGATGAAGGTCCTTGAACCTTATAATAGAGACTTTGTCCCTTTTTTACAAGCCCGGATTTGTGGGTTGTACACCCATTGGCTAGCCTTACCTATGGGAAGAGAACATACATTACTAGAAGACAACCTACCACCCCACCCAAACATAAGCCCATTGTGGAAACTCTAGTTCAACAAAATACTAGTTCAACAAAATAAATGATTTCATTAATAGTACTACTTGCAGTGAATGCCAAACCAGATTAGACATACTCAATTCTAATTCAGCAGATTCTGAAGCTGTTACAAGATATTTTAGAGAGCCACACCATCTGATACACTACCAAGTTCACTTAGTGTAGTAAAAAGGATGTGAACTAGAAGCAGAAAAACCCAGATCCTATTCCAGGTCACCACTCAACCTACACCAATCCAAGGGACTTGCTCACACATTCTAAGGTTTTGTCCCTCTTGTGAACCGGGCTGATTAACCGCCATTTCCAGATGTGACTGTGTGTCAGATGAGACTGAATCATAGTCAGCTAGGTTTAACATGCCATTAGAAACCAGAGTCAAGACAGAAAAGAAATAAGGAAGTTAAAGCTCAAAGACGTTAAAGCCTTGCTCAAGATCAAAGAGTAGACAACTGACGAGTTGAATTCAACACTATTCATGATAAAGGGACTGTTGCATTTATAGAGCAAGTACATTACCTACAATATGTGTTTTTTTTAGAAAAGAAATAATATTTTTAAGTGGTGGCAGTGATTGATTACATTGTCGGTGGGAAGTGCCTCTCATTCAGGGGCCCTAGAGATCATTTAATCAAATACCCAAATTTTATAGGTGAGAACCTGAAACTAGTAATGTTGAATAAAAAATGAGGTCCCCTTCTTCTATGAAAAATACCATCTTATATGTAAAAATACTTTAAAAATGGGATAAAAGGCTCTAAAATGTAAGTGGCTGAGATGCAAGTTAAGACAGACAATAAATGATTGTGCACAGGCTTTGAGAGACAGTGTGTCACTGTTTTGGGAACTGCATGGCCTGATGACACATGTGGTCATCTAGCTGTTTAAATTGTGGTTTTGGTTGCAGGGGACTGGAGGCATGAAACAGTATTTGTTTTCTGCCTTGATCTGAGGGGTCAGTAGTTAACCTGGTTAAGGGAATGGGTTAGCATTTAAAGTGGAAAAGGACATTTTCATGAACTTGAGAATTAGGGCAAGAATTCTGCCATTTTGGGTACAGATGTCTAAGTGTGACACTGAGAACTACACTTTGAGTATGTTATGATCTCAGCTATACACAGAAGCTAGTGTGATCCAAGACAGCTGAATTATAGATCAGTGGTAATAAAAGAATAGGTGTACCCTAATTTAGAGAATGCAGAAGTTTATAGCTTGGGGTCATTTTCCAAACCATTTGTTACCTAAGCACATTTAATCTCTGTGTTGTTGCTAAATTAATAATGCTTAAACAGAATTTTGTGTAGCTTCATTTTCAAAATCCTTAGTGTCCCTTCTCTATGCATATAGAATAAACTCTTTTTGCCTCTGTCTGATGCTTTCTCTCAAAATACTGCCCAAGAAAAGACAATAAAACAAAATGTTCTGACGGGAATCAGCACATTAGACCTAGGGTCTAATCCTGGCTTCACTGTTTACTGACAACACGGCCTTGAGCAAGTTCCACCGCCAGTCCGAGCCTCATGCTAACTGAACAACACAGGGCAGATCAAGTCTTTGTACAATGCTCAGCCCAGAAATGTTAGGGATGACGATGTGAATGCAGATGTATGAGGTGTGATGAGAATGATAATCAGGAGGAAAAGGAGAAGGCCATCATAAACCAGCTCTGCGCTTTCTGCCTTCTCTGGCTTCACACATGGGTTTTCAGTGATAAGAAATGCCCTTTCTTTTTACTTTTAAAATCTTACAAAGGTATAAAGACATAACTTATATTCTACCTATCAGAGTCTAGCACAAGACCTCAGAATAATACTTCTTGGTCAAAATAATAACTTATAAGTATATCTCTTTTCTTGGAAGAAGATACACCCTTGCCTATCCCATTAAGATGATAACTGATATTTAACCCAAATTAAAAAGTGCAAAGTAGTATGCTACATGTGTGTGAGTCTGTAAGGGAAATTGCCCAGAATTCTTCAGGCACACTGCTTAGGCTCATATTGTGTCCATTTAAAATTCTAGAACCTTTGCTCTCTGGGTGAATCAATTTTCCCTTCAAGCAATGTTTTCCCACACACAATTAGAGACAAAAATAATTAGGGGAAGCTCTGTTCAAAGAGAAGGGGAAATACATGAAAAAATTATTCAATTTCTGTTCTATGGTAGGAAGAACTAAATCACTACGCCATTCTCAATCCATCAAAGAAAATAAAAACTTTGAAGTACCACTTTGTGTCATTTAAATACTAGCCAATTACTCATATGACATGATTGCATCTCTGGTAAACATGATCTCTTTTCAGCGTGTAGAAAAAGTGATTATCTTCCTTGACATAAACTTCAAATTTGATCTGAAGACAAATTACTTTTCTTTTGATGTCTGCATGGGCATATAAAACTTACAGTGCCAAGGTCAATGATGAAGCAGTCCCCCTTGTTGAAACTGTGCCAGCTCAGAGGAACTTCCGTGGCTCTGACCACTCTCCGACCCTTCACGTGCAGCAGCCTCCGGGCGGTCAGGTCATTGGTGATAACGTGATTGAGTCCAGATGCCACCCCGCCATACTGATCACGGGAGGGGACAGAAAACAAAACAAAACCAATGAGGCTTCTAACCAGAAACAGCCATGTATAAAACCACAGGTGTTTTAACCCAAATGGCCTGTCAAGCCAAGAAACAATAGCCACCTCAGTGCACACGAAAAGTTAATTAGGAAGAAGAGAATTCCTTGGCAAATCAATAGGTTTTTCAAAAAAAAATGTAGGCTCTTTGTCCTTCCTATTCCAACATTCAATAATTGCAAATATTTACTGAGAACTTTCAGTGACTAAAAACCTGCTACACAAACAAAAAGAAGCTGTAGCTCTTGCCCTTTCAGAACTAATTATTCTCAAGTCAAGGAGTGAGAAGTAGACAAGGATTTCAAGGTAACAGGAGGTCGGAGGAGAGTCAGAGGTAGCAAGTGCAGATGAGAAGCACCCAGAGAAGGAGGCACCCCAGAGGGTCCACTGTCACAGCGTTAGGGCGAGTTGAGTGCTGGCCAGGCTGCTCCAATTTATGGTCCTTGTTTTTGGTCCTTGCTATGGGCTACTCATATTTATGGTCCTTGTTTTTACAGTTTAAAGAATCACCTGTCTTATTCATCTATTTTTTGGTAAAAAGAGTTTACTAAATATGCCAGATGCAAGGTATTTATAGTCTGCATGAGAAGAGATGAAGAATCTTGGTTGCATATCCCCAACACAAAACAAAATAAAACTATGGTGAATTAAGAAATGCTGACAAAAATATTAACTGCATCAAGTGTATCTTGTATTATCTGAAATCAGCTTTCATCTTTTCATTTTTCCCTAACTTTCAGAAACAGTAAACTTTATTTTCACAATTAATTATGAGGTAATGTACATAATAAAGATTCAGTATAAACAAATATCTGTCATGCATTGATCAAAGGTCTCCTGTGATCATATGGTACAAAAATTAGCAGTATAAGAAACCTATAAGACAATCAAACTTTAAATTTATTATGTAAACATATACAGTGAATCAAAAAATGGAGATTTAGCTGCTTATATAATCTTTAAGACATTCTTCATATTTCCATTGTCTAAATTTTTCCCGTTCTCCAGGAAAAGGCCCTCATGAATAGAAGGGGCTTGTTAGCAATGGGCTAAATAACTTTAGGACAATTATAATAAAAAAATTTTAAGAAATATATAATAATTTCCTAGTTTATCATTCTATGAAGATTGCCAGATTTTTGACTGAACAAACTAAGTATTATATAATAAAAATACATATAAGTTGTTATCCTATATACACTGTTCTTAGCCATTTCCATTTTTTTCTCAGTAAGTACATTGTGGTCTAACGAAAACAGTATAAGAACACTGTGATCTGAAAAAAAGTTATAAACTCTAGACTGAATGTGTATATACAACATTTAAGCTAATTTCATATGGTGAATCATCAGAGCATTTAACAGCATCTTAAAAACTAATTTTGTCTCTAATATTGGATGCCAAAAATGCACAAAAGAAAATCTGTTATATACATGCATCAGATAGTAAGTAGTTCTGTAGACGTTGTTTGAACCAATTCTAGAAACTCCCTGCTTCTTTCTACCTGTTCCACAGAATGAAAATGAGATGGATGTTTACATTCATCAATTTCCTCTAAATCTGTGGCACCAAAAATACACTTTTCCTGGTTGACAGATGTCAGATGGTTGCTGAGAGCTGGGCCTTCTCGAGTCTGGGAAAGCTGTGATTAACTGGGGACTTAATAACAGTGGGTGGTGGTAAGTAATAGTCCACTACACCCCTTTCAACCTCCCAAAACACCTCACAGAGGACAAACCTAAGCCGCTGAAATGATAGAAGATGGTCTTCATGTCTCCTACCTGAATCTTTGCCCTACATATAACAACGGCAAATGGCTGTCATTGACTGGGTAACTGTAGGCTTTGCCAAGTTTTTTGCCATTTCAAATAGACATAAAAAAAATTGTCCTGACATTTTAACCACTGATTTATGTTAAGAGCATCCCAGTATAATGATTACCAGCCCAGGTACTGGAGTCAGGTGGTCACCTACTCACATGCCAGCTATTAGGCCTTGGCAAAGTTACACAGTTACTGTAAGCTTCCCTTTACTTATTTTAATAGGATGATAATGATAGAAACTGTGCCATATGGCTGTTGTTTAGCTTAAATGAGAAAATGTCCATGAAGTGCTTAGCACATTCCTATAAGCGTGAATTAGGTATAATATAATCATCTTTGCTATTCTGGGTGGTAAATTATCTATGCTTTTACATATCCTATCAAGTATTGTGGCAACTTCAACATCTCATCTGCTCAAGTCACTGATGATAAAATAGTGAACTAATTTTGTTTCTGCTGATAAATTTGACCTCCATTTGCAAATATCCTCTTTCTAAAAAAGGTTGATATGCAATGGTTTTAATGTTGATAATTAGAAAATAATTATCCAATAACTATAAAATTACTTTTATCATGTCTTGCAAACAGCCAGAAGGATTACTAATAACATAATTTCCTATTGATTGTGTATGTACTATATAGGTATTTTATTATTTAATTCAGCCTTAATCCTTGCAACATTTATATGAGGAAGCTGTTGTTATACCCATTGCACACTGGAGAAAACTGAACACAGAAAGCTTACATATTTGCCCTGAGGCAACCAATAATATATGGAGGAAAGGGGTTCGTAACCATTCTGATGACACAGCACGTGCTTCTAGTAACTCTGAGACCCAGCTTTTTCAAAACGTTGGGTTCACTGACATACAGGAGGTTTCAGAATCATGTGACATAAACTGCAGGAATTCATGTGAATTAAATAAAAGGAAAGGTAATAGTTCCATATTTAGATTGGCTGATATCCTAGAGTAGAAGAATGATTTCAAGAGATATAAGAACTTGTGTTTTGTCCTCATCTCAATGGCATCACAAAATATTCAACTAAGTTTCTAATCAAGTGAGAGGAAAAATAAACCCTGGCATTGTAGTAGGTGAATTTAGTATATACTCAAAATTCTAGTTTAGCTCTGAGGTCTTGGGTCTTCACTAGGCTAATATGCTGGAGGGGAGTAGCAGGCTGTGCAGAATACCTACTGGAGCATGTCTGATTTTTGAAAAGGGCTGTTTCTAAAATGTTAGTCTGAGGGTATTCCTCAGACTTTATCTGAACATTCCAGAGCAGGTGGGGATGGTGAAGGATGGTCATCTGCAAAGGTCACTGGGAGATTCTCCTGCAAAAGCTATCTTTTACTGAAAATTGCCTTACAAGGACAGAACTACTTGACACTTTGTGTTTTTCTTTAATTTTCAAAAATAAAGCCAATACACATAAACTGTGTGCACACGCCAGTGAATGTGCACTTGAATTTATGAGGCTGAACCACACATGTTCAACTCCATGGTGTCATTTGTATCATTTCCAAGATCAAACCACACTACATGGGAAAGATACGTATAGTTCTCTGTATTAATGGAAGTTATAATTGTTATAAATACTGTATTAAGATATTCTAGAACAATTGAGATTCTCACATAATGGGTTACTTGCAGCAAATTCAGAGATTCTTAGAATATCAAAAACAAAAAACTGCTAATACCCAATTTACCAGCATTTAATTATTGAAGTAACTTTACTTCAATAATTCCTTGCAACAACATAACTGAAAGCTCTTAACTTTATTAAAAGTCAACTCATTAAATGTAATCAAATCAGAATAGTTCACATGTTGCCCTATACATCCACAAACATTTACTGAGCACTTACTATGTGTCCAGTAGGTACTGGCCACATATCAGTGAACAAAACAGATTAAAACAAAAACAAAACAGAAAACTCTGCCCTTGCCTTGGCCAGTGGGGCTCAGTTGGTTGGGTGTCATCCTACAAACTGAAAGGTCACAGGTTCAATTCCCTGTCAGAGCACATGCCTATGTTTTGGGTTCAGTGCCCCGCTGGGGTGCTTACAAGAGGCAAGCAATTTATATTTCTCTCTTGCAATGATGTTTCTCTCCCTCTCTCTCCCCCTCCCTTCTCCTCTAAAATAGATAGATAAATAAATAAATAAATAAGCAAGCAAGCACATCTTTGGGTCAGGATAAAAAATAACAAAATTGTTTAAAAAAACATGTACTTTTACTGTAATGAAGATATGAGGTGTGGATGGATAGAAAGAGAAAGAGGGTCCTAACAGAAGCTGCTTGAGAGAGCTGCTTACCTTGTATTTCAAACCTCCTTTGAAATAGCCAACAAAATCAGTAGACTCGTATCCCTGAAGTTCCCTGTTCTGCACTGGTTTGCCACCCAAGTAGTCATCCATCTGCACAGTAAAGATGGCAGCTGCAGTGCTTTCATCCTGAGAACACTCCCTTCCTGAAACGGCAAATGGAAGTGCCTCACTCGTCAAGCAAGGACAAGGGTTATGGCAGAAATTCTTATATAAAACAAACTCAGAAACATTTTTTGAGTTATATATCCATAAAACAAATCACCTTCAACAGAACAATCTTTTAGTAGAACTGGTGTAGTATAAATTATGTTGCTAACAGCTGAAATATTTGTTGTGTCCCTGCTTTCCAATTCTTTTTAAAATTAAAAAACAAAACGCCACTCTCTAAACACGCTCAGGTAGATATAACAATACATTCTAGTAGGATTCAGATTCATTCAGTCAATAACATCAAGCTACGAAAACATTTTGCAATTGTTTTAGCCTTAAAATTTTTTTAAAATTTTTATGCTACTACAGCTGTCCCAGTTTTTCCCTTTGCCTCCCTCCCTCCAGCATCCCCCTCACCACAGTCAAGTTCCACGCCCTTGTTCATGTCCATGGGTGATGCACGTGTGCATATGCTCTTTGTCTGGTCCCTTTACCTTCTTTCAACCAGTCCCAATCTCCCCACTCCCCTCTTACAGCTGTCAGTCTGTTCCTTGTTCCTGTGCCTCTGATTCTGTTTTGCTCATTAGTTTATTTCGCTCCTTTGGTTCCAGTTATAAGTGAGATCATATGATATTTGTCTTTCGTTGCTTGGCTTATTTCACTTAGGACAATAAAACTGTTGTAGCCTTCATTAGCATAAATCTTTAGGCATCCAATGTCAATATATTAGTATTTGTAAGGAATGTGCACATGCTAGGCCATAGCTAAACACCTCGAGAAAGTGATTGTTAGAATGGGAAATGAACATAACTTGACCTTACCCTTATTGAGTCCCATTGTCCCAACTTCACTATCTTAATGGTGTAATATTCTCTGAAGGAAAAGGGAAAGGAAATAGCATGCTCTCACTTACTGGATGTTAATGTGTGTATGACTATCCCAGGAATGTAATGCACGACACATTTAATTTTTAAAATCGTAACACAGATCCCATCCAGGCAACCTCACTGAGGTAGAAACCCCAATTCTTAAGAACCAGCATCTTCAGTGTACAAGAAAATCAGAACCAAGATAGTCCCGAAGGGAACTCAGATTTTATAAAAGACACTTCAGAACCCTTACTACATCTGAGCTGTGTGAGAGTCATAAATGATTGTAAAAATAGTAGTAGCTAACATTTATACATTTATAATATCTTGGCTATGGGCCAGGCATTGTGCTAGTGTTTTGCATGGATGATCTCATTTAATCTTTAAGCAACCTCATGCAGCAGAAACTACATTCTACCGTGTTACAACAGTGGAATTGGAGGGTTACAGCTGCCAACCACCTTTCCTGAGACCACACAGTTGACCTGTGGTAAAACACCACCCAGAACTAGTTATCTGTGACTCTGAGACACAGGCTCTTAAAAATTACAATACTAGATTATTTTTATGTATGCTCAGACTCTCATTAGCAGTAAAATTATGTGGTAACAGGGGTCTGCTATTTTCCTTCATGAGTAATTGATGCATAAAAGTTATAAACTGTAACAATACTATACAAGCTCTGTCCAGAAAAAGTCAAGCCATTGTTAATACAACTAAAATGATCTGCATGACGTCGGTGTAACCTGGCTGCCAAGGAGAGTGGACTGGAATGCGCATGTGTGAAAGACACCTTCACTGTAGTAGTCAGTGGGGGCAGTTGAGTGAGCATGTGTACTGTGTGGCAATTGCGTTCAAAATGACTGAACAAGTAGGTCAATGAATCTGCATCAAATTTTGCATTAAGTATGAATATTTCTCCAAGGGAACTATTCAGATGATTCAGAAGGCTGCAGCTATAGGCAAGTGGTGACTGGCAACTTTATCACTACAACGTGCCCACTCATGCATCATGTCTTGTGCAGAATTTTTTGGCAAAAACATCAAATCACCCAGGTGACTCAGCCCCTGTACAGCTCAGATTTGGCACCTTGCAACTTATGGCTTTTCCCAAAACTAAAATCACCTTTGAAAGGAAGAGATTTTAGACCCTTGATGAGATTCAGGAAAATACAATGGGGCTGATGGCAATTGGGAGAACTCTGTAAGGTCCCAAGGTGCCTACTTTGAAGGATACTGAGGCATTATTGCCCTATGTACAATGTTTCTTTTATCTTGCATTTTCTTCTTCTTCTTATAAAATAAATGCCTCTGTTTTTCATATTTCACGGCTGGGTATTTTCTGGACAGGCCTCGTAGTTCACCTGCAATCCAGATTGAGAATATTCACCAAAGCTAAAGAATGGAAATCAGTCAGCCAAATTGAAGAAAGAATTTGATTTCTTTAAAATTCTTATTATACTCTCAAAGGGGACCTGTATAGCAAATATCTTAGTAAAAAAAATTAGTAGCTAGAAGAACATTTGACTTGATATAGTTTGTGAACTTGTTGTGGTCAAAGGAAATTGTGTAACACACTTCAAAAAACACACATGCAATTTTGCGGTCCAAAAGGACTCCGGTGTCATTCTTAATCTGCGTTCCCATCCATAAATGAGGATACTGATAAAGGCATAGATGTAGATTTGTACAGTGATGCTTTGAAAAGAAAACTTAAATCAAAATTAATACCAAGGCATTAAGGATGATGTGTTTGATATAAATATTCTTACTTGAGTACAAGGTGAACCCTGAGTCTCTTTAGGAAGATGTAAAGGGAAATATAATTAATGAATGGACTGAAAGTAAGTTAATTAAATTGTATTATCACTTGTTGATATTTATGTACTGTGCTAGGCCACAAAATATTAGTATGAATAAGCCGAGTCCTTGCTCTAAAGAGGTTGAAAGTTACTAATGAAGCTAACCTCAGTCTTTGAATGTGAAAACCAAAATCAAATTCAATTGCATCATGACGAAATCCTAGCAAATAGTAACTTACCAACTACACTTCATTTATCTTCCCTATACTAATTTTACTGATGTTATATTGTTTTGTGTTGTTATTTTATATTATGTTATATTATTGTATATGCATAAAAGAACAAAACTCTTGCAAATTAGTAATACAGGGGAACATTCTCAATTTGATAAATTCTCTTTTTTTTTAAGCTAACATAATTCTTCACAGTGAACGACTGAATGCTTTCTCCTAAGACTGAGAACAAGGCAAGTTTGCCTACTCTCATTAATCTTACTCAACATTATACAAGAAGTTCTACCCACTGCAATAAGGTAGAAGAGAAAAGCATACAGACTGGAGAAAAAGAAATAAATGTTTCTATTTACAAATGAGAGGGTCACGTACATAGAAATTTTTAAGAAATCTACAAAATAAATAAATAAATTTAAAAAAACTCCGAATAAGTGCATTCAGCAAGATGGCATAATTAAAAATCAATTGATAACAAAAGGCAGTCTCTTTTTTGTATAGAAACAACAGACATGAAAAAATAGAAATGAAAAGCACCACACACACCATTTACAATCACTCCAAAAAACTCAAGTGTATATTTAACAAAGCCAGTCCATGATCTATGTGCTAAAAATTACAAAATGGTGATAAAAAGAATCAAGGACCATAATAAATAAAAAGACATAGTGTCATGGACTGTAAGACTCAATATAATAAAGATGTCAGTTTTCCTGAAAAGTGATCTGTAGGTGTAATCCTACTCCTGGCAAAATCACAGCAAGGCTTATTATAGATCATGAGTTTATTATAAAACTTATACAAAAAGGCATAGGCCCTAGAATAACTAGAACAATCTTGACAAAGAAAACTAAGGTAGGAAAAATAACTCTATCTGATATTAATGTCCACTATACAGCTACAATAATTAAGACAGTGTAGTATTGGTGGAAAGATAGACACACGGATCAGTAGATTGCGTTTCCCCCAGTGATAACACGCTGTAAAACTATGGTGTGGGGACCTCCGCATCTTTCAGTCATGAAAGGGCTCTGTGGCCTAGCACCCAGTTCCTGCCACCTGTGATCATGCTGAGGGTACCCGACCGGTTGCTGCTGAGCTTTCCAGCAGCCCACAAGCAAGACCATGGTAGCCATCCCACCTGTGGCTCGCCTGTGCCACCCCCAACAACCACCAGCATCAGCCTGGATTCCACTTCCAGTGACAGCTCCAGCATAAGTGTGGAGTACCAGGAAGAAGCCATCCTCTGCCACCCCGGTACCCACAAGGCCATTCCTGGTCACTGGTGGATGAGCTTCCCCCCACCCCCCCTACCCCCAGGAAATCCACTCTCCCTTTCAAGGCCCCAGCATTGGAGTCCCAGAGCACTCAGAATCTCTTCAGGCCTCCAGCAGCATGGTCACCTGTGACCTGGCTCGAGCGGCCCGGAGGAAGAAGGCTGGCTGCCAGCCCAGCAAAGCCAATGCTCCTCCCCCATCCTCAGTGACCACCACCAGCCACCCAACTTCCAGAGGCGCTAGGCTCTTTTGAGCCCCTCCCCTCGCCCCACTTCCCCTCCTCGCCCACCCCATAGACTAGGCAAGCTGCAGAAAGCAGAAGCAGTTGGGTTCTTTTATATCAAAACAGCAAAACACAGAAAAGGAAGTTGGAAAAATCCTGGTCTTTACTACCTAAGACACACGCAAACCTTCCTGACCTCCCATAACCATGTGTCTTGCACAAAGTGAAAAATAAATGAGAAATAGCCAGAAAAAAAGTCTTTAGTATAGTTTAGTATATCACATTATATTAATGTGTAAGTATACAAGTATAGTACAACACCGAACACCACAATCAGGATTTGACAGTGATACAAGGCACTTATCCTTTTGATACTTCTCCAGTTTCACCTGTACTCATCTGTGTTTATACATTTAATTTTACTGTATATAATTTTATCATATGTGTACACCCACCTTCACAGTCAAAATACTGTATAATGCCATCACCAAAAATCTCTTATATTGCCCTTTTACACTACACCCACCTCCCTCCTGCATTACCCTGGCCCCACCCCATCCCTACCCTCTGGTAACAACAAATCGAAAATGTCGTCATTTCACAAATGGTATACAAATAAAATCATACAATATGGAACATTTTGGCATTAGGGTTTTTTTCTTACTCAGCATAATTGCCCCAGCATTTATCTGAGTTGCTGAATAAAAGTCTGTTCCTTTTTTATTGCTGAGTAGTATTCGTTGTTATTGATGTACCACAATTTGTTTAACCATTCACGTATTGAGGATCTTGGAGTTGATTCAAGTTTTGATCTATTCAAATAAAGCTGCTACAGATACTCATGTATAGGTTTTTACATGAATATAAATTTTCATTTCTTTGAAATAAATGTCCACAAATGCAATTGCTGCATCATATGGTAACTGTATGTTTAGTTTTGTAAGAAACTGCCCAATTCTCTTCCATAGTACTCATACCCCTCATTTTATACCTCCCTCCAAGAAACAGAGAAAAATCCAGTTTCTCAGCATCCTCACCAGCCCTCATATAGGTTCTTTGTATTGTATGTTGTATAGGGTAATCTAATTCTTTGGATTCCCAGTGCCTTGCATAGAGCACAGCACAGACTAGTTTTATCACAAATGTTTGTCTCAAATGTATTTATGTAAAGTTTAAAATTGGCAAGGAGAAACACTGAGGGTAGGAGTGTGTCGCGTAAATCCGGGATGCGACACAGTGGCTTTATCATCTAGCCCTGCTTGTACGCATAATGGTGTCGTAAGTAACCAGAAGCAGAAGGTGGATGCATTTAAACCACTAGGTACAAAGCCAAAATGTTTAGGAAGGACCAATGTGACACTCTCAGTCTCATGCAACAAACTCTTTGTAAATAAAAACAATAAAATGAGATAATCTGAGATATGTAAGAGTATTCTAGAAAGACACTGAGAGAAATACCAGGAAAGAGGACTCTCTTCTCCTGTTTTATGCCCCAATTCTTCCTTTTCGCTCTCCCTCGGCTTACTCTTTGTTTCTACCCTGCGTACCCTTTTCATC
This sequence comes from Glossophaga mutica, assembly GCA_039655065.1. NCBI lineage: Eukaryota > Metazoa > Chordata > Mammalia > Chiroptera > Phyllostomidae > Glossophaga > Glossophaga mutica. Next base: position 74,229,251 of record CM077313.1, on the reverse strand, counting down.
CCGGTCTGATTTTAAGTTTACTCTCTTCCATCTTCCTCCCGACTGATTTCCTATGTCAAACTTTCTTTTTCCTTGAACTTTCACCTCTTCCTTTTGGAACTTTCACTCAATCTGTCTTATTAATCCTTATGAATTCACCCAAATTTAGATCTTAGAGTAAAATATTCTGGATGGAATTCTGCTTGCTTCAGGGAACACAAGTAGGAGGAGCAGCTGAACAATTTTATCTAAAGGCCTGTAGGCTATTTTACTCTAAAGTTTTCCATGTTCCCCTTCTCTTGACACAAGATCCCTCCCAATTACCCTCATTTTCCTCCTTCCTCTCAAGGCTTCTCCACTTCCATCCACAGACTTGGAGTGCCTCTTTCACAGTGCCTATCACATTTTACCTGTCTTATATCGTGTTTTGATCTATTGTACCTATGTGGTTATAAATTTTCAGGGAAGTTTCATAAATAATTCATGTGCAAAAATGCCTTATACAATGCTGGGCACACTGAATAATTACTGGAGAAATTAACTTATTAACACATCATTAATTTCAGTTTTAGCAGATCTTAAAGATCATAAGATGTTTCTGCCCAAAGCATTTTCTATTATATTTTTTGAACTTGGTGAGCACTAAATGAGTAATTCAGAGTTAATAATTAATAATGATTCTGTGTAAACCTTAGAAAACTTAGTGCTTAAAGACCTTATGTGGGTAAGAAAGAACCTATAGAATTAAAAAAGTATACTCAAAGCCCTCTTGCAATCTCCTGACAAAGTCAAACTCAACTGTTGTCCACAGCAAAATACGAAGTTCTTTTACATTTCAATTCACCAAAATGGCAAATGCAGCATGTCAGACACTTGTATTCATGCCAAATGCAAGTTCTAGATAGGAAGACCAAGGTAGGGACATTATCATTCTATCTGACATCACTCGATCATGAACATGGTTACATATTAGGGTTTCAGTGTTTGAGGGGGGTTGGTATAAAATAGTGAGATTACAATGGGAACTCAAAATGAGCTTCAGCATCCTCAAACAAGCACAAAACTTCAAGGTCAAATGCTGTAATGAAAACAGTCCTTTCTCCCTCTATGTCTTTGGCATTTGGGAATCCGCTCCAAGTATTGACTAACATTGAGAACATCACTTCTTAATGTTTTCTACCATTTTTTTCCTTAAAATCTTCAAGTGTTAGTAAGTAAAAAGAACAGCTTTTAATGGCTTTCAAGGTCTTCAAAATGTGTATGTATGTGTGGTTTTGTGTGGTTTTCCCATAAACTCAGGAATAAAATGAAAAAATAAGACACACAAGTCCAAGGGAGGCAAGCTAATTTTAAACGTCAGTGAAGCTCAGATAATCAGCACGTTGTTCGATGGGGTGTGCCCACTGGCCCAGGATCTCACAGGGAGAGGCTGGACATTCAGGATGTTTACGAGTAAAAGTAGAAGGTGGAAAAAGTAGAACACACAAGGCCCTGTGTCCTGAGAGTCTGGCATGAGTGCAGCCCAAAATAATTACAGCTGAAGGGGCAGGTTTGTTCCAGAGTGTCCTTCCTTGTTCAAACAGATAAATACTAAGTTTAAAAATGATTATAAAAGCAGCACATTTAAATACATAAATAGGCCACATAAAACTATTTATTTATATTGACAATATCTGTATTATTTGTTTCCTGCTTGTATGCAAGGTGGCCAGCATCTTAATAAACAGAAATGTTAGCCACACCTGCGAGCCACGTGGTGCAGGTGGGATTCTGACTTAAAGTAGCCAGACAGTAATCGACGCAATTAGTAGAGAAATGCAAGCTGGTACGCAACAGGAAAAAAAAAAAAGATTAGTTAACAAACAACAAAACTTCTCGCCAACTGCAGCAGATGCCCACAAACTTGACTTCATCTCCTCCCTGACAGGGAAGCCAGGACTGAACTTGTCCGCAGGTGAGCGGGACTTGGCCAGCGCTTCTGTGCGCCGAACAGCGGCCCTGGCAGGGAGTGGGGTTTGGAGCTGGAAGGCGAAAGAGGGAGGAACCAGTCCCAAAACCCAAGGGAAGAACACGGCAAAGTTCAAAGCCAGTGGGATAAAACTGCTCCCGACTTTGCAGCGCCCCGCGTCTGGCGGGGAGAAAGTGGCCAGCCCCAAAGGCGTGCCCCGCGGGGCGCACCTGGCGCGAGAACTCCAAGACGGCCCGGTTTGCGCTCTCTTTCCCCCGCCCTGGGAAATCTCAGCTCCCTGTGGACTCGCCCCTCCCGAACCTGGGCGCGTCCAGGTCCGGTGCCCACAGGCCTTACCTAGCCAGAAGTGCAGACGGTAGGTGAAGCCCCGACACGCCTTGGTCGTGTGCAGCACCAGGTAGGCATCCCCGACGTAGAAGTCGCCGTAAGCGCTCCGGGGCACAGGCACCAGCTCCATCTTCTCGATCCTCCAAACCTGCAGTCCCGCCTTCTTGCCCGCCCGGGCGAACTCCCGGTGGTACAACTCCTGGGCCATGACTGGGACACACGATGCTCCGGAGAGGAGGCACAGGACCCTGATGACCTTGGCGTCGGACTGAACCGAGAATTGCCAGAGGGACCCTCTTCGCCACGACTTTATAGGGTTCGCCCGGCGGGGAGGCGGGGCCCCGAAAAGGGAGTGGCTAAGTGCCGAGGCAGGAGTTGCAAGTGGGGAGAGGATTCCCTCCCGGGCAGCGCCTACTACCTAACTCCTACGCCCTTCCCTGGGGGAGAGGGAAATTGGAATCTTGAAGTCTTGAGATCCGGAGGGAATTTATAGAAACTCTTGGAAATGCCTCCTCCAAGTTAGGACGTTTTCCCTGGCAACAGACGGAGGAGATTAACAATTATACCTGGATGGAACATCGTTTTGAAAAAAATTGTCTATCCGGGTAACGACCCTTCTAATCAATGTCATTTCATAGGTCACGCTCTCCGTTCTTGATGGCTGAAGGTGCTCTCTGTCTTGATCATCCCAGTTCGAATATGCCTTGAAAAACAGCACGTCAGGTTTCTGGGAGAGGATGAAAACCTGCAGAGTTGGAGGTCTTACCCTGGGGACACAGCACTGTATTCCCCAGGGGTTCAGGACCTGTGGCTAAGCTCTTAGCTACCACCTGCCTCCGCTGGCCTAGAAAATTGCTGGAAACATCAGCAGCCCTCCTCCTGGGGTGTTCTCAGGCTAGGCTGTTTGTGGCTGGGGTATTATGCCTGCACTGCCCTGTGAGTTACCTGTTACCTGGCTTCAAAGTGCTAATTTTCTCATCATTTTCCGTACAGATATTGCTTTCCCAGTACGGGCAAAGCACTGTAAAATACAGATGGAGGGTATACTCTGTATTTTGCATTTATTTAACCGAAGCTGAAATGGCAAAGGAGACTTGCCCGTTGTTAAAAAAGCAAATAGTTCACCATGTAAAAAGAGTATTTATGCATGTACATTTCCTGTCATTGATTCCCAAATTACTAGAGTTCTGGCAAGTTATTAATACTATATAATTCACTTATTTCCTTAATTAGCTTTTAATAGGTATTACATGACCACAGTAAAAAAAAAAAATCAAAAGCACAAGATGTGAAATGAAGTTTATCTCCATTTCACTTGTGACTTAAATCTGAAATTTTCATTTTTGGGGTGTGTGTGTGTGTGTGTGTTATCTGTTATGGGTTGAGATCCTGGTTGATAAATATCATTAGCTACATTCTCTCCCTGCCCCTCCCCACCCCCACCAGACAATGAAAGGCAGGTGTGTAAGGCTCCTTTTACAGATGAGGAAACTGAGGCTTGGAATGTGTCAGAGGTCACCCAAAGAGAAATTCAAGCCCACTGTGACTAATGCAAAAGCACATGCTGTTTGCAAAAACTTATTTTTTCAATCCAAATTATTTGGCCAAGATTTTTTTTACTTAAGTATACATAATATTTTCATTTTCTTCCAGCTTGTTCCTAGAGAGGCTTCCAGTCCAGTGAGTTAAATGCAGCACCAAGAACTTTGGTTGTAACTTTGTCACTGAGTCATTATATGTCTTGATTTCCTTATCTGTAAAGTGGAAATCATGTTTTCTCTTGCTTTCTCTAGGGAAAAAATATGAGAACTTGTGCTCTGGGCATGTAGTCCAAGTTATTAAATTCAGTTTCAGTTTTAGTGTTAATTCCTTTCCTTTTAGAGAAGGGATTCCTTTCAGCAGGGAAATAAAAATAAAAGGAAATAATTTCCTTCTGGTGAAGAAATGAAAAGAAAACTTTGGATAAGGTAAGTGAAATTCCCTCTCACTTAGACCAGGTCTGAGGCACATGCCTGGGATGCACACACAAAAAAGCTTAGTAATCAAGATCAATACTATTTTTGAGGCAATATCTTTAAAAAAATCAAAATTAGTGTGACCAATTATGATAAAGGCAGACTTGCTGGCGGTGCTGCATGGGACCATGCTGGAGGCTGAGGCCTTAAAGGAAATACCAATCTCTCTTTACTTAAACTTTTGATACTTGGTTTGTCATTTTTGGTATTAATTTTGATATTTCAAAACATATTACATGAAAATAGTATTGATCTTGATTATTGATTTTTTTCCCAACCCCTTAAATTTTGTGCCTGAGTTAAGCGCTCACCCACATCATACTAGCTCTGACCTGGCTAAGCCACCTCTGGACTCAACTTGTAACTTTCTGCTAGAACATGGCTTCCTAACCGAGCCTGCTGAGGTCAAGTTCAGCATGCTCAAACAAACTCATCGTTCCTTCCAAATATGTTTCTCCTACTCTTCCTAATTTTATGAACAGCATGATTTCATTTTGACTCAGCACTCTCATTTTTATCTTCACATTCATTCAACTAGGGTGTCCAGAATATTTCTCAGATACATCTCAGCTGCCCACTCTCTCGTTATTTCTTGGATTCCCATCTTCAGGGGAGACAGGCAGTGGAGTAAAAGGGCCTCGATTACAGTATGGCCTGGATGTAGGTTGAATCCCTACCTACCCCAGGACTTTTCAGCTGATTGAGCAGGGACACGTAATCTTACCTTATTGTGTCTCATTTTGACTGACAGAAATTACCTCATAGGATTGTCATGAGTAGGAACTACAAGGTAAATAAATATGTAACCGAGTGAAAGGTCATTCTGTTCACTGCACAATAGCCAATAGATTGAGTGACAACAAGGAGTTGGGGCAAGAAAAGCAACTTTATTTAGAAAGCCAGCAAGCCGAAAAGATGGTAGACTGGTGTCCGAAAGAACTGTCTTGAGAAAGTACAGAATTCAGGCACGTCTGACACTTCTTTTACGTCAGAAGAAGTGGGGACCCAAAGGAATTTGAGGTCAGGAGGTAATAGATGACCACAGACATCTGGTTATCAGCAAGGGTCCCAGGGGGATGGTCTCAGTGACAAAGTTACTATAAATATTTTGATAGACAATCATTTTTGTACCTAACTTTAATTTAGGAGAGGGTCATGAAAACTACACAAATCAACTAAAGTCAAAGTTAAGTCAGGGGCCTGCTACCTGCCGCCTGACATGGAACTCACTGACTGGAGTTGCAAGCAGACCACGAGGAGCCTCTGGACAAAGAAAATTCCTGCAAAGATTGATTAATGGCTACCCACCCACACCTTATAGTTTGCCCATACTATAGAGGGAAAAACAAGGCCGAAAAATACACCTTGTAAAGGTTGAAGTTAATCTCAATCTTTCCCCATTCTCTGTTTACCCATACCAGCAATTACAGATATATGTAAACTCAACCTCTTAGAGATGGTTGGGGTCTCCCTTCCTTCTCTTGTGAGGATAGTCTGCTACTCCATCTGTGGACTGGCTTTTCTTGCTTGTCCTCTCTGCTCAGTAAAACATGTGTTTCCACTTTAACCTCTTGTCTAGCTGGAGTCTTGAATTCTTTCCTGCTGGAAGCCAAGAGCTCTCTTGGCTTGGGCTTGAGCCCCCACTAGGGACTCACTCCTCCAGCATCACCTTCCTTATCTCCTTGGGGAAGTAGTTTCAGGCAGGGAGGTTGTTTCAGTAATTTCTAAGCTACAGGATAGATTTCTTTAGTGATTAGCATATCTACATGCCAGACTAAGCAGAAGTTGCTAACTGACAGGTCAGGCTCAGCAAGATAAAGTCATAAAGACAGATTATTTTATCCCAGCACAATTATAAACCTGGAATGGTGCCTCCATATACTAAGTGACAGTAAACTCAACAATGTTTGGTGAGTGATTAATTCACTTCTTCAAACCTAATCCTATAAGAATATATTTCCAAGTCTAGTTCAGATAAGGGCTGTCAGTTTCCTATACAAAAAAAAACCGTACAAGATCAACAATTAAAATAAAAATTGAGGGGGGAAAAAAGGTCTCTAAAACCAGGTGCCAATTTCTTTTCTGTGCCTTTATTTGCTCTCTCTCATTTCCTAGGTTCTTAAAAGTAGATTATTTTCTCCCTTTCATGTTATTGCTCTTCTTCCATTACCTGTCTGTTGAAGTTTTACCAACTCTTTAAGGTTTAACTGAAGATACTTGTCTTTATCATCATTATTCTCCTGGTTTCACTAAATTTCAGCATCCTCTGTGCCCCAAATGCTTTTGATACACTTGAATTATAGCAGTTACCACACTCTGAAATGTGTTTTCTCCCACCGATTACAGGTTCACTGAGAGACTTCTGTCTCATTCTTTTATTCCCTGGCTTTATGGGAATAAATGCTGAAAAGGTGTGGTTGAGTAGTTGATTTTGGATTAAATTACATTAAAAAAATCAAGTTAACAATCCTCTCTCAGTCCAGCTAGAAATAGCAAAGGTGAATGAATAAGTCTTTTATTATCACTAAGGACGTTTGAGGTGTGGGGTCTATGGTTGAGTTCAAGGTAGGTGTTCTTCTAGAATGTTAATGCCCAAGGGCGATGTTGCAAAGTTTAGTCCTGGGAATAAATAACAATGTTAAATAATATAATTGATTCATTATGCATGCAATTTATTGGGGTGAGCTGGTAAAAAAAAGGATACACACACACACACACACACACACACACACACACACATAAAACCAGTTGGCTTCAAGTAATCTTCATTCTCCAAGTTGTAGACTCTTAGAGTTGAGAAGCTTTTATTTTCTTTCCATCACTGCATTGTGACCAGGGAGTTGTTGAGATTAAATGTATGCAAAAGACTGGAAAGACACGAAGTGCACTTTGTCCTAGGAGGAAAAAAATGCTTCACATGTGCTATTTGTTTCATTTTCTTTGATTATAGATCGTGAAAGAATATAATTAAAAATACATTTCTTTTACTGGTAGTCCATAAAGAGAACCGATGTTTTGCCACCCCCAAAACTGTGCCTTTTAGCGTATTGATTTTCAGCTGGTTATTAAGAAAAAATGTCAGAAAGAATGTTTGACCCTCTCCCCATTCAGACTGAAGAACCGGCTCCAGGAAAGAAATCAGAAGATACTCGCTTTGGCTTAATTTGAATTGAGGTTTGGTGCATGGGAGGGCATCTAGCAGGGGCATGTTTACTAGATTACTTCCCTCCCATCTCATTGTTTTGGGGTTGCCTAGCAAAAATTTAGTTGCAGGCTCTTTTTAATTACCTGCGAATTGCCTGTTTTCACCTCTAAAATCTAAGTCCGTATCTCTCCTTTTCTTCTTTGTTCAAAATGTCACATATACCCAATTTGGCTTATTGTCTTTGGAATTTCCATGATTATGTGAAATTTCCTCTGCATATGCATGAAAAATTTAATTTTCTCCTGTTAATCTGTCTCTGTTAATTTGATTATTGGCCCAGCTAGAAGAATTTAGAAGGTAGAAGGAAAAGTATTATCTTTTTGCCCCCACATCCTGCTAAATTTTAATAACTTATGTTTGATGCCAAATTATTTAAGGGTTTAGGCAGAGAAACTGAAGTGAGAAACCTTGAGTGCTTGGAGGATTAAAAAAAATAATGTATGTCAAAGCCCTGGTAACAGAGTCAATAAACACGGTTAATTAGTAACCAGCGGGGATGCTCAGCTCCAGTACTTAGCAAAGATATATGATGGTTAAAAGTGAAAATGTACTCTAAGGAAGTATATTTTTGTCCTTCCTCTCTATACTAGACAAACTAAAACTTATTTTTTTAATTCACCTACTCAAAAAAAATCAATAGAGATCTAGGACTTTTTCTTTTATTAATGAGTCATTTTAAAATTACACATGCTTTTACTATAAAGGCCTAGCCATGGCTCAATACTAAGGTGAAAGTCTTAATCGTCTTCGGATGTCTGCTGTTTTGATGAATAATTGGTACTTTGTAAATCAGCTTACCACAAAAGGCTAATTCAACACTTTTTTCTTATATTTTTATTATATTCTTGGGAAGCTATATTCTTCCCAGAGATCTTAATTACTATCCCCTAGCTTTTACAGCCTTTATTATGTGATTGCAATATTTAACTATTTAAATAATGACAAAATGCAATGTACATATAACTTTAAAATAAGAGGTAAAAAAGATAAAAGTATCTCATTCTCATTTAGAGATATAGTAAAATACTTATGAATAAAATGACACAATGTCTGGGATTTACTTTGAAATACTCCAGGAAGAAACTTGGGGAGTAAGAAATGAAATTGATAAAGTGATAACAATTGTTGATATTGAGTGATGGGGGCCAACTTTTGTTAAGATTAACATTCTTTTTAATCTTAATTTTTTTAAAAAAGCAATAATCTGCAACTTTGAGTGGTTTTAAAAATCATTTCACTATGATTGCCTTTAAAAATTCTTAACTGAATTTTTTTGGTGACATTATTAATGAAATTGTGCAGGTTTCAGATGCACAGTTCTCCAACATCATCAGTCTGTTATACCGTGAGTTCACCACCCCAAGTCAAGTCTCTGTGCGCCTCCATTCATCCCCTCTCTACCCTCTTCTAACTGCCGCACTACCTGTCCCTCTGGTAATACCCTCTTCTAACTGCCCCACTCCCTGTCCCTCTGTTGTCTGTATTTATGGTTTTTTTCTTAATCCCTTCACCTTTTTCACCCAGCCCTTCAACCCACTCCCTCCTGAGAGCTGTCAGTTTGTTCTCTGCTCTATGAGTCTGTTTCTGTTTTGCTTCTTAGTTTATTTTCTTCATTAGATTCCACATGTAAGTGAAATCCTCCTGCACTTGTCTTTCTGACTGGCTTATTTCACTTAGCATAATACCCTCTAGACCCATCCATGTTGTTGCAAATGGTACGATTTCATTCATTTCATGGCTGAGTGGTATTCCATTGTGTATATGTACAACTTCTTCTTTATTCGATCATCTAATGATGGACTTAGTTGCTTCCATATCTCGACTATTGTAGATATTCCTGCAATGAACATAGGAGTGCATATATTTTTTCAAATTAGTGTTTCAGATTTCTTTGGATAAATACCCAGATTGCCAAATTCTCCATTCTTAAGTAGTGAGGCATTTGGCAAATTAGTAACCTCTTCAACCTCCCCATCTGTAAACTGGTGTTGATGAATACATACTAAACACACACGCACACACATAGGAAAATATATGCACATTGTTATAAGGATTAAATTAGACCTCATATAAAAGGAACAACATTCAAGTAACTAGAACATGTATAGGAGGTGCTCTATAAATGAAGTATTAGTTATCAAGTGCTCTGGGATAACATTTACATTTACTTTAATATATATATATATTAGTAAATATGTATGCTTGGAAAAATAATTGTTTTGAAAAGTTTTAGAAACACATTTTTTTGGGGTAGAGAATGAGGTAAAAATGCAGCATGTTATTTGCACAGTTGAATGACTCTGAATGTTGTCCCTAAGTGCCCTGAAAGAGACAAAGTTTTCTAATTGGAAAACTACTTTCTGTGAGTTTTGAACTGCATTCAAACTGCATCTGGTTTGAATTAGCTTTAGAAATCACTGTTCTTTTTTTCTAAAATAAAGGCTTGATAATCTTCACATGATTCTGATGATGAAATCATTACTTTTGGATAGTCACTTGATTGCTCAAAACTTTCACAAAGAGAAAAATAAGCAGCAGGTTATACCTGGATCTTTACCAATTGTTAATGTAATTACATGAACTTTAGAGTGTGAACAGGCCAATCTCTAGCTCACCATTGTTTTACAAATATATGTAAATATAAAATATTTCTCCCAACTGCTTTCAATCCTTGATATCCTCATCAGGCTCAGAGTTCAATCAGTGTCACTGTGACTGTAATAAAAAGCTTCTTGTCACACGAGTGCCAGTATTTTCTCCAAAAGCTACTTCTTTTCTAATAGGACCTTAACATTTTAAACTCACTGACCCTGCATTTTATTCCATAGAGGTATTATTTGAGAGATCAAAGATAGAATTCAGCCACTTATTTGCTGGAAAAGAAAAGGAGACCAAACCTTTAAAAAAAATGTATGAGAACTCTCAAAATGCTTATGGATGAATCCTTGAAGAGATTCTAGGATTCTTGGGATCCTCAGAAGTTGACAACATTAATCAGGCTGTAAAGCAATTTTATACTTATGGTTTTGCTTTTTAAATATTTAATCTACATATAAAATACTTTTGCACAAGGTGATTGTAATTCAAATTTTCTGTCAATTGAGTAGCCCATTTTCTCATAGTTACATAAAAGCGAAATCAGAGATAAAAATTTAGAGGTGATGGAACTTCAAAGATAATTCAGTCTATAGTCATATCTTGCTATTCAGATGCTTAGGGCCCGCCACAGAAAACCAAGTAATTAACCCACGCATTCAGGGCAATTGATTTGAATATTAATGCTGGATGTTTGGTCTGAAATTTAGAGAGGTCATCTCTTGCGATGACATACCCTGCCACACAGATTTGTATTGAGCAATTTGCCCAATGCTACTTTCATGTTTGACTTCCCCTTCCATATATTTTGGCCTTTCCTTGAAATCATGAGCCTTCACAACATCATTTCAGATGGATAAGAAGGAATTTCAAAATCTTGTTCTTTTAAGATTTTTTTCCCCACCAAAGCTCTCTGAGTTTCAATTTCTGATTTGGCACAATCCTTCTTCTGAAAGTAATAAAGTTGAATATTCCATTTAAAAATGTCAGTTTTGTAGGCTAGGTTCAGATAGGAAAACATTGCAATTTGAATCTTAAAATACATTGGTACACTTGACAAACACTTTAAAGGGATAATCTGTGGTACAAGTTTTTTTTTGAGAGGGATGGTTTTTAACTTGGTTTTAATTTTTATTAGCATTGTTTATTAGCATTTATTATTTCATTTCTACTTGCTAAATTAATGCATATAAATTAAATTGAGAAAATATATAAATTAAAGAAAAAATCTATTCTGACATAATCACTTAATTTTTTTAAAAGATTTTATTTATTTATTAGAGAGAAGGGAAGGAAAGAAGAAGGGGAGGAAGAGAAACATCAATATGAGAGAGAAACATTGATTAGTAGCCTCTTGCACAGCCCTCACCAGGGACCAGGGCTGAAACCCAGGCCTGCGCCCTGACGGGGACTTGAACTGGTAACCTTTTGCTTTGCAGGACAATACCCAAACAACTGAGCCATGACGGCCAGAGCCAACATGATCACTTGAATATTTTCACATACTTTCCCATCTTTACATGTATACATATGTGATTTTTTTAACAAAATCAATCATGTTGAGCATGATTTCTCTTATTGAAATTTACTTTTATTATGTAAAACAGTAGTTGAAAATCATGAAATATCATGTTAAAATCTGGGAAGACTGGTGGCAGATGCATTTATAATCTTCTGTTACCTTTGGAGAGAATATATACCTTTCATGTGATTTTAATTATTAAAACTCTCAATTCTTAACCCTTATATTTTATTCCCACTCTTCAAGAAAGCTTTGTAATTATAAAAGCCAAATTGTCAAAGAAAGTCACCACTCTAGAAAACATAATGAATTGTTGCAGAATGCTTATTTCTTATTCTAGGAGGTCATTCAAAGTGAGTACCGTAGTGAATAGAAGTGAATGTATGACTTTGAAATTACTTAGAGAGGAGCCCTGACTTATGTGACTCAGTGGGTTGGTTGTCATCCCACAAACAGAAGGGTCACCTGCCAGATTCCAGTCAGGACATATGACTGGACAGTGGTCCAGGTCTGCAGTTGGGGGCATGTGAGAGGCAGCAGATGGATGTTTTTCTCACACATCAGTGTTTCTCTTCCTCTTTCTCTGTCCCTTCCCTTCTTTAAAAATAAATAAATAAAATCTTTAAAAATTATTTAGGAAGTAAAAAAAGTATTAATTATCTATGCTTTCAAGTAAGGAAGATAGAAGATCAACAAGCTAAACAAAGAGCAACATGAACGAAAAAGGGAAATCATAAAGATAACAGCATGAAAATGAAATGGAAGAAGAGAGCTGTGGCTTACAAAAGAGTGTGCATGAACAAATGAAACAGATTAAAGGAGGTGAAGTAACTAAAGATACAAAAGATATATGCAAACACCAAGTTATGTTGTAAATAACAATTTCATGGTGCATTAGAAAACCAAGTGAATAAAGAGTACAAAAGTGTGAAGTGACAAAATTAGTAAAAGATGAAAAAAAAAACAACTTGAGGAGGCTCATAGCCACTAAATATATTGTATTATTAATTGAAAGTTTTCTAGAGAGTACAAGAAAAATCCTATAAAGCACAACATAGGGAATGTAGTCAATAATATTGTAATAATTCTGTATGATGTCAAATGAGTACAAACGTATTGGGTGGTCACTTTGTAAGTTATGTAAATGTCAAATCACTATGTTGTATACTTGAAAGTAATGTAATATTGTATGTCGAATGTAATTAAATTTTTTTTAAATTGCATAGGTAATTCCTACCATTTATTCGGGGAACAGTGTTAATCCCTACATTATATAAATTAAATTAAAAAAAGGAAAAGAGGAAAAATGCCAAACTTTTATTACAAAGTCATATTTTATTTCCCTTGGCTGCATTTCCTCAAGGAGTCTCTGCCTTTCAAAATTATTAAGCAACAAGGTTTTCCTAGTTTCATTTCTATTTCAATTTAAAAAATCTTCAAAATTATATTTTGTGATAGTGAGCATCAAAATTAGTCTCTTCTGATTTCTACCTATTAAATAAGTGCAGTTTACAAGCCAAGCCTATAAAGTAGAACAGAGATAAAAAACAGTGTTGTATTTTATTCCACTACAAAAAAATTTACTCTAAGTAACTTCTCTCCATTACATAATTTTTTATGTAATGAAAAAATAGTATGTTCCTACAGTTACTCATAAAAGCATTTTGGTGGGTAGAACTTCTCCTTGCTTTTGTCGAAAACAAATTATTCTTTCAGTGTAAAGAAAGGATGATGATTTTAATTTTAATTTTAATGTGCCTAGCAAATGTTTAGCTGTTTTATTGACATGGGCTGGAAGAGTCCATTTTGAGGTCATCCTTACACAGAGCATAGTAGTTAACAAGTCCGGTTTTGTATAGGTAAGAAGCCTGGATTTTATTTCTAGGTCCTCTTTACAGCCTCTATTTCCTTTGTCATGTTATATAAACCCTCTTAGTGTCCCTATCTCTAAAACAATGATATCTTAAAGAATTTTTTTTTTTTTTAATAAAGGACTTTTTTTTTAAAGATTTATTTATTTATTTATCTTTAGAGGGGAAGGGTAGGAGAGAGGAAGAGAAACATCAATGTACGGTTGCCTCTCGTGTGTCCCCTGCTGGGAACTGGCCTGCAACCCAGGCATGTGCCCTGACTGGGAATCGAACCACGATCCTCTGGTTCGCAGGCCCGTGCTCAATCCACTGAGCTACACCAGCCAGGGCTTAAAGAATTTTTGTAAAAATGAAAGTAAATGATAAATATAAAGAAATTTAGAGTTGCTGGCTCATGGTAATCCTCTATGCATTTTTGTTACTCTCTGTGGTATGATAGATTTTGCTAGAGCAGTTCAATTATAATTTAAAGAATCTTTCGTTAAAAGTTTAAGCATCATAATACATATGATGGACAGAAATGTCTTTAAAATAACTTTAGCAAAAACACTTTTATTGCACTAAAAGTAAAAAATAAACAAACCACTTTGATTGCACTGTAGAAAACTTCTACTTGCTCTCCTTTTAAGGTCCTGAGATCCAGTGCGGGGGGGGGGGGGGGGGGGCGGGGGGGAGGGAACACACAAAACCTAAAACTACTGCTTGGAAATGTAATGTAAAATGACCCAAAAACTTGGAAATAACGGCCTTTCAACATCCTCCTGGGACATTAACAAGCTTGTTCAATAATTATTGAATCATCTAAAACTTCACTCTCTGACACAGTGGCCACTCGCCATATGTGACTATTAAGCACTTGATGTTGGACTAGTTGGAACTGAGACATGCTGGAAATGTACAATGGGCACCAGATCTTAAAGACTTAGTATGAAAAAAATGTACCATGCCTCATTAATTTATTATACTACATGTTAAATCCAAACATTCTTGATATATTTGGTTAAATAAAGCTTATTAAAATTATTTTACTTTTTCTTTTTTTTTAATGTTCCTACAGGAAAATTTTGAATTTTGTATGTGGCTGGTATTTTATTACTATTGGTTGGTGCTGATACAAAGAATATAACCTTGTAGGACTCACTATTCACCATTAACTAAGTCCCAAACTCTGCAAAGTTATTTATTAACTGGTAAATTTAGTTCTAGGGAGGACAAAAATGATTTCTCTCTGGTAGAAAAGATAACCTCACAGGTTATAATTTTATTGTTGTAAAGGACAGCAAGTGGTTTTATTTTTTTAAAAACCCTAGGAATCTTATTACTACATTTTAAAAAATGTGTACGTATACTCATAATCTCAAAATGGTCTTTTAACCAGCTTGGCCATCTTTTTAATTTCCTTAATGAGTTAGTAAAACTTTGCCAAGCATTCACTCTAATGGACTTAATATATATGATTTAGAATAGCTTATTTCCAACTAATAATATATCTGAAAGTATTTTTTTAACTTTCTGAAAATCATACTTTGCTATGAAAAGTTCTTATTATGCTTGGCTTTTACTACCCTTCTTCAGTAAAGGGACTATATAATATATTTCTTAAAATTCAGGTGTGGTATAAAATAATATTTTTCTAACAGTCACTTTACAATTCACAAACAACCCACAAAGAGAAATGTAACCATAAGTTTACAGCATAGCCTTTACCCATTGTGTACAAGGGTGTGACTACTAATTATCAAAGAGGTTTATGTTAATTAGACCATTTCCCTCATGCATCTTTGAGCAGTTAATCATTAATGTTCTCAGAAAACCGGAAGAGCAACATTACTGATGAAAAGACATACCAACCATTTAAGTGCAAGCAATTATTCTAAGAGCTTCATTTCTTACCTCTCGGGACAGTAATTTCCTTTTAAGTGCAAAAAACAAGAATCTTAAAATGTTAACATTCTTGACACATACAAAGCAGTTAAGGACATGCTACTCCACAAAGGTATTAAGTTTGAAATCAAAGTTAATTTTCACCTGTTGTAAACTGGAAGAGAAGGGATGAATAGACTGTATACATAACCCAGTGCCCTTCAACTGCTAGTGGATGACATTAGCTTCATTGGCTCCTAAGAGTGGGAATCAATAACTAAGTTATCTATGCCTTATGAAGTTCTCAGGTTATTCCAATGAAATCATTTATGTAACAAATACTGAAAAAGCACTTACTACCCATCAACTATTCAACTATTTGGCACTGGAACACAGCAGTGAACACACATACAAATCCCCTGCCTCCATGAAGCTTCCCTGTTAGTTAGTAGGAGAACCCCAGAGGCTGGAGAAGAGTAAATAAAGAGTAATGGTAGGAGATGAACACAGAAAATTATTCAGGACCAGATAGCAAAGGAGACCATGTAGGGCATTGAAAGAATTTAGGCTTAAAACGTAAAGGCATTGGAGGGTTTTGAGCAGAAGAATGGCATGATGGGAACTGCATTCTACAAGAGTCAAAGCACTCTGCTGTTTGTTGAAAATAGACAGAGTAGGGGATGGGCCTCCAGGGGACCGCCAGATCAGAAGCTATTGCAATAATTCAGGCGAGAGATGATGGGAATTTGGACCAAGGTATTTACTAGAAGTGAATAAATTAGTTGAGTTTATGGTATAATGCATAGTAAAAAAAACCCAAAACTTGCTGACATGTGGGTGTAGAATAAAGAATAGAAACAAGGATGACTCCAGTTTTTTTTTTATTTTTTGCCTGAGGAAATGAAAGAATGGAGTTGCTCTTCAATGAAAGAGGCAGGGCTGTGACAGGGTAGGGGAAGAAAATCCGGGCTAAGTTTTGGATTGGTCAAGGTTGTGAGGACTGGTAGACATCGCAGGAGACACCAAGTAGGTTGTCACACGTAAGCGTGTAAGGGTCTAGCGTTCAGAAGAAATGCCAGGACTAGGAGTTCACATTAGGAAGTCTTCAGCATGTACATGATATTTGAAGCAACCAGAATGAATGAGATCCTGAAGGTCTGTAAATAGATGAAAATGGAGGAGAGCCGAGACCAGAGCCATAGGGCATTTCAACCTTTCTACCAGCACATCCTGAGTAAACTCACCAGTTTAACGTATTTAATCAATATTTGCTACATTTCTTTTTCTTTTTTAAAATTTATTTTTTTAGACTACAGTTCCCTTACAAGGCTCAACTGTTAAAATTCCAAGGAATTTTAATCGTGTAGAACATCCTTTGGGAAATGATATAATTCATTGCCTCATCTTTCCACTTAATGTTGCTTATGTAAACAGAGATATTAAATCCCTATTTGACTTTATTCCAATTAGTTTTCATAGTGAAATTGGAAAAAAGACAAGATAACTCACGTGATAAAAATCTCAGTGATATAAGTATGCACCCCTATTTGTTTATTACTTAAAATAATAATTATCAAATATTGGTTACAAACAAAGAAATCTGAAGTCATTTGTTTGCTTTTCCACAAGATTTTTAAACAAAATTTCAGAAAATAATTTTAATTAATATAAAGGAAAGACTTTTTCCTCCTTTGAAACTAAATTCCTCAAGCCTAATCTTCAAGGACATATTTTGTCTCACTTGGAGATTTCTATTTTAATATAATCAAGGGTCTCAAACTTCAAAAAATGTATTGAAAAAAATGAAAAATAAAGATTCAGATTTTGATTCAATATGCTGTAACATACACAAAATACACCTGATTGTTTTAGCCCATGTTGCCTTTTAAATATGAACATAAAGTTCATACATATAACTCCTGAATATTTTGAGAAATAAATGGAAATAAATATCCTAATATTTCTGAAAAAGAATCTACTTGTGGGAACAATCTAATCCTTAAGAAACAGTGTTGTACCACAAATTAGACTGCTCCTTTTTGTCTGTGGAATAACCTCCTGGAAAAGTGTCTTATTTGTATACTTTCAACTCTGGCTGCTACATTGTTCTCCATCTTTTTGAGGTCAAAATTTTTTACTTTTCACCAGCTATACTCCCCACCCCCAGACAGTATAATGTTTATCCCCTAAGGGAATACATGGCTATATATAAGGAATTCATCTTGTTACCACGAAGGATGCAAACAAGTGTAGTTTGCAGTGCTTGCTTTGGAGAAGCTTGGTAGTCAAAATGAGTGAGCATTATTCTCGTTTACCTGCTGAGTTTGACCTGAGGCTAGACAGAGCATCACTTTAACTCTGGGTGTTAACAGAAAGTATAAATAACATCAGCATTTCCACCATAGTTCAAATAGCTAACTTTCACAAACTAAATCATAACCCTGCAGGCAGTGTTCTTATCGCTGTTACAACAAAGTAATTTCAATTTAGGCAACTTTAGTTTGAAAAGCTTGTTATTTCAGAATACTTTTTGTGCCTCTGGGAGAGTGCGTATTTCCCCAGAATCCAGGACAGTGCCAAAATCCATCTGTTTTCATAAGGAAATGCAAAGAAGATAAATGTCCAAGACAGATTTCAGGAAGCCCTATGCTGTTTTGGCCTGTCAGCTATTTAATGAATAAAAGAGAGAAATATGAGACCATAATTTCTTGAATCAACTCCTGCAACAGATGAGGCTCACTTGATATGTCACTCCTGGAACCAGAAACTTGACTGCAAAGGCTGGGTGTCATCTCTCAGCCCTCCTATCTCATTATAGTGCTATCCGCCCAAAACCAAGCTCACAACTGCACAAAAACAAAAAGGAATAGTGGAACAGGACTACAACTATGATATGGAAAGAGGACTGTACTGTGTTAGCCAAACAATTTTTTTTTTTTTTTTTTGGTTATGCATCAGAAAGTATGCACATGCCACGGTGATCTGCAGTGTATTGTGTTTGGGATTGTCATCTTGAATAAGTGCTCTGAACATTAAATTCTTGATGAGAACTTTAGTTCCCTCATTTATAAAATTGTAATAATAGCAATCACGATGCTTAGTAACAATAATGTCTAACTTAAACATTGTGTGCTCCAGACAGAACTGAGTGATTGCACGTTGCTGAGTTTGATTGCTAAAAGACAACTAGAGGATGCAAAAGTCAAGAATTCCTAAACACATTGTGTTCCACACAGTTAAACACCTCCTCCCCAGGAACAGGAGGGTAGAAGAGTGCCGAGAAGTCTTACAATGCACCGTTTTCTGTCCAATTGTGCAGAAAGGGAAAAAAGGGAGATGATGTTCTGTTCCCCGATGTACATCCCTGAGCTGCAGGGCAGGCTTTTGTTGAGGAGAGCAAAGAAGTTGTGAGATTCAAGTGTTAATTTACAGCAGGTGAGACTTCCTTTCTACTTTTATTTCTCCCTCTGTCCTTCCATCTCTAGGTTTCTCTTGCACCCACATTGTTGAATGTAGCAACACTCTGTTCTTTTTTTCTGTATAGTAATCCATTCAAGGTAGGGCAAAAATAGGCTTACAGGTGTTTGTACTGAAAACAATACAAAAATTAATAATATAAGTATAAACTCTGTTTCACATACAAGCTGTAAACTATTTTTGCCCCACCCTCTATTATTAATACAAACTTTTTTTGGTTATATGAGTAGCAAATATCTTCTCCAGTCTCTGTGATGGCCTTTTCATTCTGTTTTTTTAAATAGTGTATTTTGATAAATAGAAGACTGAAATTCTAATGCTTACGTGGCACATTTTATGGATACTGCTTTTTATGGGTCTTAAGAGATCATTTAATATCTCAATTTTATTCTAGAAGTTTTATTTTTTCATATTTAGATCTACCATCCATGTAAATTGATTTTCTTTATGCATGGTGTGAGGTAGGACTCACACATATTTTTTGTACCCTTGCCTGAGCTTTTTCATGGCAGAACATGGATGTAAACTGCAGAAATGACACTGTTAGTATCACAAGCAAAGTGGCTGAGAAGCTCTAAGATCTCTCAGGGAGGGAAGGGAGCGGAGGAAAGTGAGATCCAACACAGTGTATTTGAAAGTCATGATTTGAAAAAAAAATTAGGGAAGGGAAGGAAGGGAGATCAAGGTGAGGGAAAAAAAGATCCCACACAGTACATTTGAAAGTCATGATTTGGGGGGAAAAAAAAAAGCCATTCTGTTTGAACCTTCACAGGGTTCAGTTTGCTAAGTAGTATATCAAATATTTTTAAAAGAGAAAAATAAGGGGAAACTCTGACTTGAGATTAAAACATTTTTATTTTGAAAAGCCCATGGGACATGCAGGTAAATTTGCTCTGGAAGGCAGCAGCAGAAGATGCTTCCCAGTGATAGCTGGGAAGGGCGAGGTTCAGGCAGAGGCTGGAGGCCATGAATTCATCGTGCCATCGTCGGCAGCAGTCTATGATTTTCTGAAACCGCCTCTGAGAAACTTGGTGATGGTTGACCATGTCATTTCCTTTGTGGTCGGAGCTTATATTCAGCTACAAGATAGTAGATAGCATCGCATCCCTAATTACTAAGCTCAAGTACTATGTTGTCTGTAGAGGAGAAGTCACTGCTAGTACAGTAGCAATCAAGATTTTCTCCTATGTACAACGGGATCCTGCAATTTAAAATAACCATGCTGTAAACTTTGTAAGGCCAAGTCTGCACCCTGTCACTGGTGGACTGATTTCATACCTACTACTTATAAATATACAATGAACTTCTGCCCATTTGAAGACAGTTTTCTGGTCATCTATCTCCTCTTTACGTAGTTATGTGTAATTTGAGAGAGTGGTCAGCTGACAGTTCACTTTCTAGATTCACCTCATTTATACAAATCCAGATGAATCCTACCAAACTAACATGATCTCTCTCTCTCTCTCTCTCTCTCTCTCTCTCTCTCTCTCTCTCTCTCTCACACACACACACACACACACACACACACACACACACACACAAACACACACCCACCCCTTTCAGTCAACTCTTGGCTTGGCTAGTCCTGGCACATTGTATAAATTTTATTTTGTACACATAAAATGCATAGCTTTTGAATTTTTACTCATAAAATGTAGCGATTACTAAGTTCCATGTGCTATATTTCAACTGTTTTGTCATAAAATACAATAATAACTAAGTGTGATGTGCTATGTTCCAAGTGTTTGACAAATATAAACTTTTGACTTTTCATAACAATGCTATGAAGTTAGTACTATAATTATTGTCATTTCACAGATGAGAGAACTGGGCCACAGAAAATTAAGTAACTTTTCCCTGTGATACAAAGCCACATTTCTATATTATTATTGTTAGTAGTAGTACTGCTACTCCTCACAACACGCAGGCCTTAATCCATCATAGCAACTTTCTTAATGAACAAAGAAAAGCCCAAATACTAGATAATCTACTACGTGCATTTTGAGAAAAAGCAGAGATCTGCACACTTTACTTTTGATGGCAGGAGTATCTTTCCCTCTATACACTATTGACAAATTAAAAACTCCTGCATTAAAGCAGTCATTAACAAGCATCCTGCCATAAGCCTGTAGGAAAACATTTGTTAAATGTCTCTGCTCGGGACATTTCCCCACAGCTGTACAAAAAGAATCAAACTCACTGTGTATGAAGCAGATTTAATGGGCCGCCAGGCTTTTGGTAAAATTACTTTTGAATCCCCAGTGCATTCACGAGGCTTGTAAGTGATAAATCTTTCTGCCATGGTCTCCTGTTTATTATCTTTCAGCAATGACACCCATGGAGTAGAGGTGGGAAGACAAATGAGAAACTTACAATTACATGAGTCTTTGCTCATGATGTGTCCCAGAATGTGGTAGCATTTTGAAGATCAGGACCCAGGAGCAGTAAATTGGTGGGCAATTTATAAATGCAAATCTATATAAAGTTAGCCTATTCTTTGTGCTATTTCTGCTGGAATAAATGTTGTCCTTCTTCAAACTCCACATCAGATCCCACCTTCTTTTATCTCCCTGTAAACCTCTTTTTAAAATTTCTCATTAGTGCCTTGTGATTTGAACAGCATATTTTGCATTCTACCTTATATTTTACTCAGATGTTCCTTGAGATGAAAGCCTGGGTCTTATAAAATATCTTTAGCATTATCTTCCACACTGACTTTCACATAGTGTGTTTAAGGGAAGTTGATGTGGTCCATTTTATTACACACTTACACAAGACTTTTGTAAATATAAACCATGCTAAAATGTGTACATCATTTGAAAATATCTTAATTTTACAGCCACGAAATTATTTGCTTTTCATTTTGGAAAGAAGAAAATAAAATTCAACCTTTATCCCAATATCCAGGACAACCACTGTTGATGTCTTATTGTTTTGTTTATAAATTATATGTAAATAATTATAATATGTAAATACAGCATGCATATATTATTCACCCTTATCCAAACAAAGAATGCTGGGTAAAACAAATTAACTCCAGGTAAATACTGTACAAATGGCACCATAATAACAATAATGGTGTGTCAGTATTTACCATGTTCCAGATGACATGTGCTTTGCATGCATAATTAACTACATGCTTTACATATGGTAGAACAGATTTAATGCTTACAATAATTCTATGATACAGATTCAATTATTATCACCCCCATTTACAGCTGGGAAAAGCAAGGGATAGACAGATAATTTGGGGCAGTGAAGCCCAACTTCAAAGCTACCCAGCTTGCTTCCAGAGTCTATACCCTTACATGCAAACTCTATCATTTCTCTATGCATTGAATTACATACTTAACTTTCAATAATAAATTAAAAGTGTGGGTGACAAAGTAAATGGATTGTTGCCCTTAATTAACCGAGCATTTAAAAAGTTACCATATTATCAAAAGTGATAAATAAAAATCCACCTTTTTAGTTATATGCCATGGTATTATTATTAATATATAATGTAAAAGTTTATTTTCTACCTTATTAATAATTTAATGATAATGATTTAGTGTCACAACTTAAATTTTAATCCAAAAGTTCTCTAAGTTATCACAAAATTTGGTAAATTACATTGATACTAGATATGTAAAGAAAAGAGGGACTACTACTAATAAATACTGTTTCTTACTGTATATGGAATATGATTTCTCCAGATAACAAATATTGCATTGGAAAAATGCAACTTTGAGGATTTTGTTGTAATACTTAAAACTTGCACATGAAAATTTGTAAAAAGGTAATCTGAGATTCAAGATACTGTACAAACAATTCACTTTTTGGTGAAGAGCAATACTTCTTTTATTCTACGTAAATAAATCAGACTGGTATTTTAAACAGCGTGAAGATAAAGGAATCTATTGAAAAGTTGGCAACTTAATCTTAAATGCACATAGATTTACATATTATATCTCTGGAGCCAAACTTATTTCAGGGACATTACGAAATATTAAACAAAGCTAAAATAATTTTCTGAGCCTCAAATTGAGTAAATGTTGATTGTTTTCAGTAAGCTATAAAAGAAAGTAGGATTTTTAATAAGGTTTAAATGCACCAGTTTGAACTGAAAGAGAACCTGTGCTCTTTCAGAAATGACTCAAATAAAACATCACAAATGTCTGCTTGAAAGAGTCCCTTGGGGCATCAAGCCAAAGTTAAACGGAGTTCTCTTCTTAGGGGGTGACTATAGGTCCTGTCACAACTCAGGAAAATGTTAAAAATTGTAAGGAAGGAAATGTTCTAAATAAGATTTTTCACTCTAAGTAAAATGTGAGGCCAAGTTTTAAAAGTCTTCAGTTGAAGTCCAATCTGTAATAATACTGACACCTGGTGGTAGTACAATTTATATTACACTCCCTCCAAGAAAATTAATTCGACCCAAGTCTGTATAATTCTAACTGTAGTTAGAGAAATGTTTAACTAAACCAATGACACTTGATGACATCTCTGATGACATAGTAAAGGTAACAGTCATCTTTACTATGAATAGAAGTGATTAGATGCCCTGAATAAGTAAAGAGGACTATGAACTAAGGCTTTCTGGATTTTACAATTTTTATCCTAATTGCTCACGAGTTAACATTTATTGAATACCTTGCTACTCCAGACCCCATTGTAAGCATTTTGTATATAATTGGCTCCTTCGTTATTTAAAATAACCATAAAATGTAGCATTACTATTGCATGTTATAAAGAAGGAAAAAGGCTCAATAACTTGTCCAGAATTATTAGAGTGTAAGGGAGCAGGGATAATCTAATCCTAGAGGCTACGCTCTTAACTGCATTTCTGTATTTTCCTACTGGAATATATTCATTCTTTTTTTCTAGCTATTTTTGTATTGTCAGTCCTATTTATTTTCTCTTTACTTAGCAGTTATAGAGTCATAGTTATGTTTTGAATTACAAGTCTAAGTATAGGCTACATTCATTCAGAATCAGGTAGTGAATTTCCATGTAACTATCACCCAGCTTTAAAAACGATCAACTTCTAGCTCCAGTTCTTCAAATGTACTTTCAATGTATCTCCCTTCATTCCTAGTATTTTGATGTAGCACATCGCTTTATCAGTAATTATGTTAGGTTTCCCCTAAAGGATAAAAATGCTTTTATTTTTGAAGCATAAGCACAGCACCACTATGGCATCTAAAAAATGAACACGAATTCATTGATATTGAGTATCCAAGCAAAATTCAAATTTTCCAGTTACCTCCTAAAGTCACAAATAATTTTGTTTCTTTTCTTTACAATTTGTTTATTTGATTTGGCCTAGTTATTTATTCTCATTTGGCCCCAAATTTCCCATGATCTGAGTGTTAACTGCTTTTTTAAAACCGGGTGTAAAAGTTTCTGAAGCAAGATCCCTAATGTCTGTAGTTTTTTGACTACTTTAAGCATTATTTTATTTCAGTGTGTGTCTGCCACTGGGTGGCAGTGCATTACTTATGATTCTATCCCAGTTTATGAACTGAGATACAAAGATAAATTTTCAGGTAGCGGTTCCACCACTGGTCTGTTTCATCATGTTTTTTTTTTTTTCTCCTGCAAGTCACGGCAGAATTGTGCTTACTCAACTTCTTACCGTTTTAGGAGTGAAATCAACCTATCTTTATGCTGGTACTTCTCTCTCTCTCCCCATAGAGACACATATGATTCTTTCTCAAAAGCCTGTGTTCAGGTGTCTGCATATGTTGGGTTCATTAACATGAGTTGTTCAGGGTGTCAAAATACATGTAACATAGCCCCAGGTTTCAAGAAAATCACAAATAATTAGGTAGAAAAGATACAGACCTATAAGATTATGGCACTAAAACACCAAGTGATCAGTCCTAACAGTTCGTCTTATGGGAAATTAAAGATCTCTGAAGTTTGAGAAAATCTCTGCAGATTTCTCAGGGCAACTAAGATCCATTCTCATCCTCGATGGTACCAGAATTCTGAATAAAAAAGAGAAGAAGGTGTTGGCTTTGGATGGGTGAAAAGCATAAAAACTACTGGAATTCTCTTTAGTGCTTTCACGAATGCCTTTCCAGAATTTTCTGATAGGAAAATATTATTTCATGGTTAAGTGACTCAAGTTATGTATGGAATCATCCAAAAATCTACTCTCAGGTAGAAAATTTTGAGCGTATAATAAAATCTGACTGCACAGGGATATCTGTGGGATGTGCAGAGGTCTGGCACTCAGTGTCCACAAATTTGGGGAGGCAGCATGTCATGGGAAACTAAAACCTCAGCACTCTGACTTTTATGGTTCCAGGTACTAAAGAAGTTCAGACTTTTGAAAAAGTTACTTGAATAAGATGAGTAAGATATGTTATACAAATGAATTAACTTAAAATTCATTGTATTAATAATTTCATCATATAACCAGTACCTGCAGTTTGGAATGCTCTGTATATTAACAGTGAAGAAAAACTGGTTTTACATTATGCCAGAATAAAAAATAAGAGAAAGAAGTTTCTTTGCTTAGATGGAAGGAGTAATATTAGCAGATGCTGTAATGTAGCTAAACAGTTTACCTTCCGTTTTATTTCCTTAATGAAAGGGAACGACTGCCAAAGTGAAAATAACAAGCATAGATAGAAACAACTTTAAGCTTGAGACAAATGAGAAGATAATAAAATAACAGTTATTTATATGCGTTCAGGCTCATAAAACCACATGAGTTACATTTCAGAACAATGAGAGAACAGGCAGTGGGAAATGAGGCGGTGCCTTCTGGAACTTGTTGAGAGCACAAGGTTGTTTTATCTGGTAACAAATCATTGCTTTTTCTTCATGTAATTTTTTTTTCTGCAGAAGCTTGAACACACACTGTGTGTTAGAAACTTGGGAATACTGGTAGAGCTACAGAAATGCCTTAGAAAACTTAATATATATTTGAAAAACAAAAAATAAAATCTATGAATGATTTTAAGATAATTTAAAGAAAAAGTGCCCATTTTATTATACTTTTGTGAAACTAGGTATTGGAAAACCTGCAGTAGACCATAATGGGGAAGCAAAGTTTTTAAAAACGGACATGAGCATAGACTTAGAAATTTTAAATTAATTAGTGAGACATATCCCAACAATGAAGGGTCTCCAAAAATGAAAACCTAAATCTGAAAGTTACAAATCATAACATAGAAAACTGGGTTCATAGAGCCCTATCCTATCCAGTTCTTATAATTTTCCAGGAAGTGCCTGTCTTCAGCACCTCTGTGTTATGACATTTAAATATATTCTTTCACTTGTCTTTTTGTATATAGCATGGGCTTAGAGTACAGCATCATGAGAAACCCATTAATGCTTCATTCCCCTCAGCTCGAAGCACGGAATCTTGGAATTATTTTCCACGTGTCAGGGAGCCCTGTGAAATCTGTGATGCAAGAGCAGAAACATAAACAAAAATTACAAAGCTAATTTGGCATTCCTTTATTTCCCACTGCCCTATGTCTTATCCCACCCATACTGGTTCTCACGCTGAGAGTCGCCCCATCCAAGTCCAGCACGCAGAGAGCTACTACAGTTTTCCAGCCAGCACCCTCTGGTGGAAGTTGACCTTCTCTCTCCACTCTGTGAAACCAGAGGCCAAGTAACCGATACAAAGCTAATCCATGCTGTTGCCAGACTGCCTCCCTCTGCTAACGAACGACATACCAGCCTTTGGTGTCGCAGTAGAGTGTGTGGCCCATCCAGAAACGCAATCTTGAGAAATTTACACAATCTCTTTTCATCCTGAAATTACTTACGTGAAACTTACTGGTCATTTTCCTGTCTCTCCCTTCAGTAAAATCCAGGAATCTTATTCTTAAAAAGGGGAATAATTTCTTAAACAATAAGATCTTGTAATTCTTTTTTTTTTTTTAAGTTTGGATAGATGGGTGTGTATGTGGAGAGAAAGCTTTTAAATCTTTTTAAAGATCTACTATTTAAGAAGTTTCACACAGAAGAGGATAAAATTTCAGGCTTAAATTGGAAAAGCCTTCCCTTGAATAACTTAACTCCAGTAACTAAAACAAAAACTCTTTATTGATTAATTAAAACTACATTTTCTAGTGTTGAGATGAGTGAGAGAGAGCTGTGCCTACTGAGGAAAAAGCCAGAAGAAATAGATACCTATAGATGTCCTCAAACTCCTTTTTAGGTTTAAACCGGCTCCAATGTGCCCGATTACAGTAAACATATATATATATATGTGCACCTCTCAGTGTGACCAGATAGTTAACTCTCCGTATTTACTTATTTTTGAAGTATATATATATATATATATATATATATATATATATATATATGGCCTTATACAGTAAAAGACCTCATCTTCATTAATTACAAGTTTTCTTTGATAAAAATATTATCCAGAAAATAAAGGGAAGGTGAGTCAAACTCCTGTTTATAGATTTTAAACTTTTAAGGATGTGAAAAGTCTTCAGGGAATCTGTGGTTCTCTTTTGCCTCATCTGAGCCCTGAAAAATCAAGGCAGTACAGAAGCATACAGACCCATGATAATCACCCTGCCACCCCAAGATGCTTTCAGAGAGACTTTTCTGCTCACAACCCAGCTGAAAGGGCAGGGACAGTCCCAGCAAGACCAGCGGCATCACCTTTCAGATTCAATTTGGTTCGTTCAGACTTGGACCCTGAGTCGAGGATAGTAGTACCCAGCCTTAGCATTGGTCGTAGTAGACGGGCTGATAATAACAACAAAGTATAATCGGATTTACTCTAGGATAACTTGAATTGAGACAAATATGGCAAATCATAGATACTAATATGAATTAAAGCATAACAGATAGCTAGAGAGAAGTCGTGAGCTCAAGTCAAGGCCCAGAGCACATTGTTTATATAATGAGGCAACAATTATGTATAAGCAGAAGCACATAAGGAGAAAAAAATATGATAGAGAAAAGATATACATAAAAGGCAAAGAACACATGTCTGTAGTGAGGGGAAGGAAGTAGATGTGCAGAGAGAGCTTGACTCACAGCATCGGATGAGCGCTAGAGAAGGTTCTAAAAATTACGCCTATTGAGCTCTAAAGAGTTGCCTTTGGCTCAGCCAGTCTCAGCTTCTATCTCTGGATTTCCATGACAGGGTTTCTTCTTATTCATTTCACGTGTCTCCTGTTATATGAAGTGACCAACATGTGAATCAGTTCCTTTCAACAAAAAGAGTATAAATAAAAGGGTGAGTTATAACTTTAATCTCTTAAATGCTTTTAGAAGTTTCTCCTAACAAAGACTTTATATTGACATGAATATATTTTTAGGCTCCTTTTAGTAGCATTAACATGCTGTAATGTGGTAATCTACAAACTCTGGTCCAGAAACTTGCTGTATCAGAATTGCCCGTGGAGGTTTGTGATACAGATTATTGGGTTCCATCCCCAGAGCCTATACATATCACGTCTAGGATAACCCTGGGACTCTGCAACTTAGAAATATTTCCCAGGTGACTTTGACGCACAATTACATTTAGAAAAAAATAAAGTATTTAGACTTAGAAGATAAGATTCAGGCCTAGGTAAGTAAATCATTATTTTGCCTTTCCAAGTTTAGGTTTTCTCATCTTTAATATAGATAATAATATCCTCTACCACAGTTTTGAAGATCAGTGAGATAACATACATGAAAAGTAGAGCAACTGTGGAATAGGAAATTAATTATCCCATCACTGAAGTTCCTTAAGGCATTGGTGCTCCTTTACCCAGACTGACAAAATCACAGATCACCTGCTACTCCACAGACCCCTTCCAGGAATTTCTGGGCCACAGCATCATCACCAAAAGTCCCCACGCCAACAGGACCATTCTAAGGACCCCCATGCCCAAATCTTTCAAGGAATTAGGACTAATTTGGTTAGCCATGTACAAATAGTAATAATAGTAAAAGATTCTTTTTTATTTCTTTATTTGAGACTTCTATTTTATTTTCAGGGGTTTACTTTGTTTTCTTGGGGTACATTTCTTTTTTTGTTCCATAAAACGAACACTCTACAGTTCTTTTTATTAATGGAGATACAGAAGTTAATAACAGAGAAATAATTAGGAACCAACTACGTCTATAAAAAAAATTACAAAGCCATTAAAAATGCAAAATTTCTCTCATGTAATTTAAATGAAAAGGCAGGATAAGGCACATATACACAGCGTGATACCCACACAAAATACATCGTAACCCCCCCACATGCGTACTGACATACACAGACACAGTATTTCAGATCCTGAAAGAACACATATGAAAATTTCACCAGTGATTATGTTAGGCTCATTTCCTGTATTTCTATATTTTCCAAATTTTCTGTATCAACTATGTACTATTTCACAATTTAACAATAACTATTAAAATTATTTTTAAATTTAAAAATAAATTACTATATTAGAGGATGTAAGTGGCCCAATGATAATCAGACCTCAGTATGAAATGTCTTCCATGATGACCTGTGTGATTCAGGAACTAGCATGGAAAGGACCCTCAGCTTGGACCTGGGACCCCAGGAGTCATGGGGCTCTCCCAGAGCAATGCAAAAGCTCATAGGTTTGTTCTGTAATCGAAGGAGTAAGTTCCACTTGCACAATTGCCCAGGTCTCAGGATGGAAAAGAGTGCATACCAGTTTTTCCCAGCAGAGAGTTTTGTCCTGCTCCCGCCTCCCCGATCTATAACAAGCGAGTCTGGCATAGCAATTTCTGGCACGTGAGTCAAGTGACACTAAAACGTAAGTTGGGGCACCTACGTTTAAATCTCTTCAGACTGTTAGTAAACCAAATATTAAATGAAATAAAATAGAAAATAAATCATTTGACCAGAGAATAAATAGTTCAAAGATTTGTGAAATATTTCTCAATTGACTTCCTAGGGACAAACAGGGAAAATGTTACAGGATGTCCCATATCGTGGGAGAAATGTTATTTCTTGCTATGGCTTTCGGAGTCCAAAGTTACTACAAAAATAATAAAAAAGAAAACTGAACAGAGAGAGAGGGTACTGGTATTGGAGACAGAAGAGTCAGGTTTGAGTTCTCATTATACCACTAGGTGTAGGTGAGTGACCTTATGCAAACCAGATTTTTTCAATGTGAAACTGAGATAATTCCACTGCCTCCTTTACAGAGTGTTCTGAGAATGAAGTAAACAATTGTATGTGAAAATATTTTGTAAAGTAAAAAAAAAAATCACACGTACATGTACATACACACATGCACACACCTCATTTGTTTTTTTCATCCTGGCAACTTCTTATCTACTTTAATTACAATTTATTTACAATTAAAATAACTACACATCTGTTGTTTTCTTAAGAGCCAGTGAGATGTCACAGATTTCGACAGATATCCTGAGATGTAAGATGTTGTAAAATCTTTTCCTTCCTCAAAGCAAGACTATTCAAGGTCCTTAAAGAGAAGAATACATTCAAATGTAGCAACATATTTCAAAATCCTCCCTTAGATCTTTGTCATTTGCTGCTTCCATACAGTAGAGACATTCTCAGCTGGAGGGAATTCAGACACCAGTTAAAGGGTTAAGACACCAGTTGAAGGTTTTCCGGCTGAGACTTCATCATCAGCAACCTCCCTCAATTCTCTTTGGGCATGAGTTTATCACTGTGGAGGGTTGAAAAATAATTCTTCATCTTGTAAGAAAAGAGAGACACTGAATTATGTGTGTAGGTGTAACGGTGCAGCATGGGGTTTGGCTGCCTGTCACCCTTAATTCACATGACCCAAAAATTTGTGTTGAAGGAAACAGGTTTTTATTAACAGGGTTCCAACTCTGGGGGGCTGAGAGCACTCCTGCTCTGAGCCCCCCTCTCCCACAAGACCCAGAACTTCTCTTGCTCCCCCAAAAGCTACAAGCCAAAAAACACCACACTCTGAAGTCCCCCGTTTTCTCATCTGTCCTTAAGCCAGCAGTGCAAACAGATCTCCATCCTCTCTGGGACGTGCACTCAAGGGTTTCAGAGTCGCCGTCTTCTTGCAGTAAGCAGCTCTCTCTTTCAGGATCTAGGGTGCGCTGTTTTCAGTCCCCACGGAGCGGTCCAGGACCCGTGTCCCGCGCTGCACTGGATCATAGTACCCCAGAGGCTGGAGCACAGGGAGGCACTTGTCTCAGCATGGGACCCTGTCCCCAGGAGTGGGCTCCCAACAGTGTGGGCCTAAGCCCCCGGTGAGCCTGGCATCTACTGGTCCAACAAGCATTCCCATCCATGCGGGGAGCAAGGGCCAAAGACCCAGTGCATCCAAGCACACCTGCGACCAAAAGTCCCAAGTCCAAACTCTATGAGTCAACAGTGCAGAGGGAGCCTGCATCAAGCTGTAAAGCAAGAAAGCCCTGAACCAATGGAGCAGCTTCTCCGCAACTTTGCTTTAAAAACAGCCTTCCCAAAACACCACATGCACAGGAAGTTAGTGGGAGTGTCCAGCTTTTTAACCTATGACCATGTTTGTCTTTGCTCCTGCTTCTAGTCATGGGCAGGAGTCTCCAGTCACCCTGATGGGGTGTCTAGTCCTCACAGCTCACAGGCACTGTCACAGGCCTGTGTCACAAGCTAGTAGCTCAAGGCTGTGCGCTCTTAAGCTCTGGCTCTAGTGGCACCCTTCCAGACCCCCTGCCTTTTGGCTGGATTTAGGCTGCACTGGGTGGGTACGGGGAGGGATGGTTTCCCTGGACCTGGGTTCTCTCCCTTTCTCTAGTGGTCTCTAGTCTGACCTACCCTGTTACATATACAAGCATATACACAGTTTCACTTGCACTTTAGCATTTACCAACCTAAACTAGTGGCAAATCAAAAGCAAAATAAGACATTAACCTGTATATCTGAGTACATCACCTAGACATACCTTGTCAAGATATAATTTTCATCTTAACAATAACTACATTCATGACTCCCTTTGAAAAATTGCTACGTGTAACCAAATAGCCAAATCATTATATTGTTCCAAGTCTTAGATTAAAACAATGTGATTTTCCTCATCTAAAACAAAAGATTCTCAATAACCTGGGAAGATATAACAGAACTACCCTGGGCGGCCAAACAAAGCCTTACTATTTTATTCTTAGTATTTTATTCTGGCACTCCAACACAAGCACTAGTTATTTAAACATGTGCTGCTATATTTTTAAGTACACGAGCCCTAGAAAAAGAGATATCCTATCCATCAGCACGTCCTAGGGGCGGCAGATGGACAGTGGATGGCCAGAGAGAACACACAGTATCCATCTAAAGTAAATGAAGCAAAACACAAGCCCATTGACTCCATACCATGAAAATAACAAAATGTTTACATTTGTCCTCCTTTTCATTAATTCTTTTTGAGGCAGAGCAGTCTCCTGAATTGTTGTTGGAATTTAGAATTACTCAAGATGATTATAACTGAATGGCCAGAGGGATATGCTGCCATTATGTCCTTTACCAAAAAGTGCTGCGTTCTGTAAGGAAAGCTGAAGGTCAGGTTTGCCATGAAGGCGCCAAAATAAGAAATAAAGAAGACAAAGAATGTTAGCACTGTTCTTAAGGCATTTATGTGGACTTCCGTGCTCACACCTCTAAAACCACGAGATCCATTTTGCATCCTACGAGCGTGCTTGCAGAGGGAAATGAGTAACATACAAGTGCACATCACGAATATGGCTAGAGGAAATATGAGTGCCAAGTTCACAAGAAGCACTTCATTCGTGTGCTTTAACTTGAGTTTAGACCCAGTTCCCGTGACGTTCCTGAGGATATCATCCTCTGTGCTTCCAGGGTAATCCGCCTCAATGCACAGAGCTGCAGTGCCCATGGACGCCAGCAGGCTTCCCAGAAGCAGCCAAGGCATCAACTTAGGGATCCTGAATTTCAGCCAAAGAAAATAGGACTGGGTGAAGCCTATTAACTTGAAGCAGTAAAATACAGAGAGACAGGTGGCAAACCAGACACTGACAGAGCTAAAAAACATCCAAAAGAACATCAGCGTTGCACCATAAATTTTTTCCTGATAAAAGAGCGGAGAGAACACAGAGAAAAAACTCTGTACCATTAACACCATCTGCAGACCAAATCTAGACCCCCCTATACATATTAAAAGGAGTTGCATTGGTGTTAGCTTTCTGCTTTTGATCAGTTCATTACAGCTGATGATGATAAGAAATCCATTCACTGTAATGCCTGTAAAAAATTCTGCTGACATGATAATAACATGAGGAATAGCTGATAACGAGAACGGCATGTCTCCTACCACAAATCTTAGTTCTTCCTTGTGGTTGGTGTTAAATACCTCCTCCGGGTGATCTTGCAGATGGGAACGTATACGGAAAAATTGGATTCTCTGCCCACTCCCGGATCGTAAGTAGAGTCTTACACTAGACTTTTCCCCTGAAGAAGAAAATCAGAAAGACTACTTTTTGAATCTGATGCCCTTAATGAAACGGTGGGTATGCAAATTCAAAGATTTGAATGATGGTTTGGTCTTCCAATTATATTCTAGGAAAAACTGCCATATTGACATCATTCAGTTCTCACTTTTACTCAACTTTGCCAAAAATATAATTATAGAGGTTTTACTTAG
Organism: Glossophaga mutica; assembly: GCA_039655065.1. Taxonomy (NCBI): domain Eukaryota; kingdom Metazoa; phylum Chordata; class Mammalia; order Chiroptera; family Phyllostomidae; genus Glossophaga; species Glossophaga mutica. Next base: position 74,195,861 of record CM077313.1, on the reverse strand, counting down.
GGCTACTATTATTTCTTTTTTGTCTTCTTTTTTTCCGAATGGCAAATGCCACATCCTTGGGCCAGACCACTATTTCCTATTATTTACCCAAGTATCCAAGCTCAGTATACTTTTTCTGATAATAATTTTAAGATACTTTAATACATTTCCCTCCCACCCCAAGCCCCATCAAAGACAACTTCTCCACACGTGATAATCATTTCCTGGGAACTAATTCTGTATACAAATTCTGCATTCCCTGAAGTGACATTTTATATTTTTAAAGTCTTCTTGGTAGAATTCTATTCTGAAGGTCATCAAACCAGTGATAAAACTAGTGCATAATTAATCCACACCTGACATCATCCTGTGTTCACGCTGAAGAGCATCATGTCAAAGGTAGATGGTATAGAAACTTCTAACCACCAGCAGAGGGCATAATTACCTATGTGTTAAAACCAGTTTAGGCTCTTCATTTCTAAAAAATGTTCCCCTTGTTGAACTTTAGTCACAACAAAGGTAAAATGTAAATAAGTCATTACTACTTCATAAAGAAGGTATAGTGCTCAAAGTGTTTAGCTCAGTGGTCGGGTCATGCGAAGCACTCAACAAATGTTAACTATTATTATTACTACATGTCAGCCTTCATGCTGTGTTAATTCCAGGAAGAAAATAATGACTCTATTTAGAAATATTTTCAACAGTTTAAACATTTTCCATAAGAATTAGGTTGTAAGAGCATTGGAAATAGAAAAAAGGCAAAGAACTAGACTTGCCACTCACTGCCAACATCATTCATGGTATTTAATGCCTTCCAGAGTCATCCCTAGAATGCATATTCACTAGCCCATGAAAGCCAATGTCAAGGCTACCTGTGCGACATTCCCCGGCCAGTTTTATGACTCTCCCACTCATCTTCTAAACATCACACCTATCCAACGTGCAGCAAGGTTCATCTTCTCTCCAGCTCTTCTAAAATGCTGGTTTTCAGAGCTGCACATCAATTTTGCCTTTGGTTTTGGACTTCTAGTCCAGAACATGTAACTTTGCCCACTGAGCGGACCTTGCCTCATGGCCTGCTGGAAGCTATTCCCATTCTATGTGTAGGTGAAGAAACTTTGTCTCAATGGTAAATTCTGTAGGCCAATGTCATGTTCCTGAGGTGAAGGGAAAGAAAATGGGATTTGGACAGTTTATAGCTTAGTATTTCAAGTTACCTTTCTGGGATGGGGTGATATCTAAAATGAATGATGGCACATAAAAGGAAATGATAACTGAGTTTTTAAATACTGTAGACTGCTACAGCTTCTGGTTCTTAGTCAAAATAAAATTTCAGTTAATCATAGTGTTTTATTTTCCAAAAATGCTGTTGTAATTAATATTTTGTTATGAATATGTTTCTCCAAATGAGCTTGTTGGATTAAAGATGCTTGAATAAATGATGAACAATATTTAGCATACACATAAACAGCCAGTTTACATTTGCATGACACATTATAGTTGTGTGATATTAGACTAAAACCTAAGAATGTATGCTGATCATTAGGGTAATTGTTTTTATTATGATAAATGTTCACTGTTTATGCCTATACTGTTGCAAAGAATATATGAATATGTCCAAAATATATATATCCAATTCTAGTATAGCAATATGGATTTTTTAAAATTTCAAATCTTTACCATGATAACCAGTATTTGGGGAGACAATAATCATGTTATTTCTTCATTCACCATTAATTGCTTTTCTATGGTCCTTTCTCTCAATTTTCCATGATAAACTAGGGCAATAAAAGATGGACCAATACATGGATATTCTTGATAGCCGAAAAAAAGAGCAAGAAATTAACAAATTGATTGTAATCAAGATAAATTTTCTATGAAAATTATATTTTGTAAAAAGCAATTTTTAAAAAATTGAATATTTGAACAGCTACCTCAGAATGCACATATACTATGATACATAAATTCTTAAAAATATGAAATCATACAAAACTTTTTATAAATGGTTAGTTTGAATCTCATTTCTTAGACTAAAAATTAATTTGTAATGAGGAAACTATACTCACTGAGTGTCCAAGTGCTTTAAAATTTGTCACTGAGTCAGTTTAGAACAACCTTGCATTTGTTACATTCACACAGCTGCAGCTGGCAGCATGGTCCAGGAGCGTACGATTCTGCTGAGATTTGAATTTATCCAGAACTGGTTTTATTCTGAAATCCTGCGTTTCAGCTTTCATTTGCCTCCCTAAACACATCAGTTAATTAAAAAGAAAGCTTGAATTTTCCAAGAGCTATTCTAAACATGTAATTGACGGTTGGCCACAATTTAGCTGGTTTGTATTTGCATTTGTGATTTTCCTGTCTTATGTGGACTGTTTTGCATTTGCCCTTTTTGAATCTCATTTTGGAAAGAGCATTTTAGTTAAGAGCTCTTTCTGAGATCTGGGAAAAGTTAACTGAGAGTAAGACAGTCTTGAAGTTAATAATTCATAGGCTTCTTTTTAGATCTGGAAAGGCATCAGCCAAACAGAGAGATTTTTTTCAGATTAAACAATCTCTAAAAGCTTTACTAAAAATAAATACTTTTAAAAAAGAAATAACAATATCTACCAAGAGACATTGGATATCCATTAAGCAAATTTCAGTTTAGACGTCAGCATAGGTTCTTCTAAATGCTCACATGAACCTTGAAAACAGGCATTCTTCCAGTGGAGGTTTTTGTTTGTTTTGAGCAACATGGTGAGAGTCACCGAATTTGAAGATGATGTTCATAAATTTCTCCAAAAATTAGGATAAACTTTAACTATTGATATTGTGTCCAGGTGTTTCTCATGCACAGCGATCAGCTTATTTAGTTCTCATTGGTTATAACTGCACAAATGTCTGAATTTTTAATACAAGCACATTGAATTACCACGACTTTCCAGTGCTTTGGTGCTTTGTGAATCACTAAGATTGAAGCTTCTTTTCATTCTATAGTTGAAAATATTTTTTGTTTTCAATTTCCCTACTACCCTGGCTTTGGTGTTGAAGTTTTGAAGAGAGAATTGGCTCTAAAGAGTGAATCCATTTGGGGGCCAAATTAATCCATTGAATTAGCTTATTTCTATGAAAAACACTCGAAATGCTATTTCATTTTTTTGGTCTTCTGTAAAGATCTGACTCGAAATTTCACTTACAATCTGTCTTGTCATTATATGGTCATTGGAGGTCTAAAGAGGAGTCCATGTGGCTTTAAAAAAATCTCTTTTCACACGTTGGCAGCATGAGGGCCATTCTCTCCTTGACCAGGCTCCAGTCGCTGGAGAAGCAGTATTTTAAAGTCCGTGCAATCTGTCCTCGTGTCTTTTTATATCAATGCATTCTTCTTTTATGTTGGCTTGATTTCAGTGTTTGAATAGGTTGTCTGTGTGGATTTTGAGCTTGAAGCAAACTTTTAAATTTAGTTTCTTGAGTTTCTTAAGTTTCTAGAATACTAAGAGGTAAGTGATGGAGAATCCACATAGAGTGGGCAGCAGGCTCATAATCCTAAAGGCCAAAGCTCTCCCCACATGTGTTATATTGCATTCGTGAGTTATTTTCTGAAAACAAAGTAGATATCAAATTCAAGTAATAGAAATTAAGGAAATTTGCTAATCATATTCAGATTTGACAATAATATATCAGTTAACTTGCTATAATATTAGCAAACATTTATTTTGTATTAAAATACATTTTAAGCATTGTTCTACATACAATCATTTAATACTTAATGAAAAACTATGAAATTATCTCACTTGATGAACATAATGAAGTTCAGAGACTAAAGCTTCAGAACAGTGTATATCGAGATTTGAATACAGTCTGACTCTGTCTGGAGACCACATTTTTTACCAAAACACTATGGTATGTTCAGAAAATAATACTTTGCTTCGTCAGAATTGTTCAAAAGCACCTGTAAAACCAACTGGAGAATCACATTTTAAGAACCATAATATTTTTCTTCTCTATGGACATCAATAGGAAAATATTAAATACGGTCCACTTGTTAAGGACCATGTAAGTGAAGTGGTGAAGCTGTGGAGACCTTGTGTTATTCGCATGTCTGTCTGCATCAGGGTGCCAGGGAACCAAGGCAGCACATAAACCTAAGAGTAAGCATTCAGGCACTAAATTTTCTGTGGAAAATGAGACATAACTCAGTTGATAGGATTCACAAAAACCTTACTTGTAGAGGAAAGGTATTAGATTCTACTTCAATTATTCCTATTTTTTAAAGATATTTTAGAATCCTAAAGATTAAGTGACCTATTCAAGGTTTAAATGAGTAAAAATGCATAGAATTCATGCAGGTCATTTCACTTTTCTGGGCTTACACATCCTCCTAGGCAAAACAAGTATATATGGGAAAATATGAATGCTTACAATGTTGATTTTGTCAACATTTTCAGACTCATTTTCTGCCAAAACCTTGAGGCAGTTGAGCTGCCTTTGCATGAGTGATGCCCCATCACTTCATGATCCATTAATTAATATATTGGCTTAATGTCCCGCTTATGAGCCAACACTTCTAAATCCCTTCACCCCAGCTGATATCATAATGTTTATTGTAATTCTACTTAGAAGGACTTCCTATGTGCAAATTTTAATTTGTTTTTTGGACAATTAGTGAATGAGGGAGTGGAAAAGAGCTCAATTTAAAGTCTCAGAGATTTTAATTAGAGACTTCATTATCTCCTTACCACATCACTAAAATTCAACTTTCATTATTCCATGGGACAGTTTAATCAAATAGAAAATTAAGAGTGCAATACTTCTGAAAATTGCAAAGATGCAAAATGTAAATTAGTTGCTATGAACTGACTAAAATCTGACATCCTGGTATCTAAGATAATACGAGAGGAAAATTTGGAGGAAGAATATTTTCTTTCATGAAATTGACTAAGTATGAAATAACATAAGAGAAGCAGACAAAAGAATAAAAGCTTTGTTGAAAAGTCAGAGAAAAGTATGTAGAATGGTGTAGTAACAAAAGTAAAATATACATTCTGTGTGTTATACCACTATATTGAAATGGACTGCAGCCGCCTTCACATGTCTAGCACTCCTCGGTAGGCGTGTGTAAGCAGGAAAAGCGGCTGGCGGCAGAAAACGAGATAGTAGAGTAGATGTACTCCCCCCACTAAGACTTTATAAAATAATTCATAAGATAATAATTAAGTGTAAAAATACAAATACAATTAAAGGATACATTCTTTAACGTATTGTTTAAACTCCAGCATCGTTGTTTATCTTCTTTAGCTTTAGTGTGGTAGTTTGGGCTGCGTGTAATTCAAGATCAATTTCCATCCTTTGGATTCTCCCCCACGTCCTTTGTTTTTGAGAAATTTCAAAAGTTTAATTAAACGGTATTTTTCCCTTGTCTGAGATTTAGCTGCGGTGACCTTGAGACAACATTTGTAGAAGGTAAAAAGCTCTCTGCCCAATTTCGGTGATACTGACATTTCAGAAGAAATCCTGTTGAACTGAGTGGCAATAGACAAACCCTTCAGAAGGTCATATGAAGCAATTCGTCTACAAGTGGAGACAAAGTAGTACAACCCTTCCTTGATTTACATATGGATGTGATCAGGTGGGCCTTCTGTGTTGACTGGGAGGAAAAAAGATTATGTTCACTGAAGGGTGTGTAAATTAAGCTTTCTCCAAAGGTATCCACATATCAAAATGCCAGCACTTCTAGGAGACATATTTCTTCTGAACCTGAAATATCAAGCTAGAATATTTATGACTGTGACATCTAAAATCTAGTGAATAAAATAAAGACTTTTCCTCCTCTATACCTATGACTGTTGTATCAAATCACTCAGTAGTCATTGGTCAAACAAACATGACTAAAATTAAGATGTGACCCTACTTTTTCTAAAAAGTTTAAGAATATATATTATATATTTTTAAAATTAAAATTATCATGTTTTTAAAAAATTATTTTTTTTATTTTTGAGCTTTTCTTTCTTTTTTGTCTTTTTCGCTCAGTCCCTCTCCCCCATGGCCTAACAAGCACCCCCCTCCCAACAGCTGTCAGTCTGCTCTCTATCTGTAAGTCTGTCTCTCATCTTCTATTAATATGGTACATTTACCATAATTAATGAACCAATATGATACATTATCATTAACTAAAATCTGTAATTTACTCTGAAAAAATAAAAAGGTGTTAAAAAGGTAACTCACTATAACCATGGACTCTATTATATAGATTCCTCTACAAAAGTGAAAGCAAAGTTTATAGTTGGTGTCTCTTTCTCTGTCACTTCTTTTTTTTTTTTTAAAGAGCTATTTTTTTTTATTTTTATTATTTATTTATCTTTAGAGGGGAAGGGAAGGAGAGAGGGAGAGAAACATCAATGTGCGGTTGCCTCTTGTATGTCCCCTGCCGGGAACTGGCCTAACAACCCAGGCATGTGCCCTGACTGGGAATCAAACCACGATCCTTTGGTTCGCAGGCCCGCGCTCAATCCACTGAGCTACACCAACCAGGGCTCTGTCACTTCTATTAATATTATGGTATTTGGCATTTTAAATTTCATCCCTGTGGTCACATCGTGGTTTTGCAAAGGTCTGCATCCAATCATCACATCTTGAATTAAGGTTAGCACCACATTAGCTTGGAAAATAAACATCTAAACCTGCCTGTATCCTTCATGGAGGTCAACAGGTATCGGCCTGCAGACTGGCACGAGCTGCTGTGCTGCGTTCTGAGTCCAGATGCCAGTCCCTTCCGCCCTGCCCTGTCTCCTCCATGATCGCTGACACCGACCGATTATTTATAAATAAGTCTTCATATTTTGGTGAAGAAAATGTTTTCTATTTTTCTATCTGACAGTCTCCCAAATGAAAACTCAGTTTTTTAGTCAAGGTTAGTCATCGTTCTAAGGAGGTAAGCCCTAATTTTATTAGTAACTGGATCACGAATCTGTGATATAATACAAGAGATAAGTAAACTTTACATCTCAAAAAAATACCTGAAATTGCTGAAATGGCATATTTATAAAGATAAAATTAGGTGCTACAGTTTTTAATTTTGTTTTTCTAAACTTCATTTTGCTATAGAGGTTCTTTGTGTGTACAAGATGACACATATTTACATGAGGAAGGTTAAAGTCCCTGCTGTGTCTACTTACACATTAAATCACCCTACTGTAGGAAAATGCAGGTTTTCTTCTATGTAAATAAGTGAGATTATTGGTCTTTTTACTAATCCACATTTACATGCATTATCTGAATTTTTACTGGTGGCAGTGAATCCAGTTAATAGCCAGAGTGCTCTATGAAAATGTACATTGAAAAGTTAAAAATACCATACAAAAAGAGAGGATTACTGTTATAGGTGAGTTAATTATGTATTCCTTTCCTCGTATGATCATAATTTAAATGGATTATTAAATTTACTAGTCCAATACACTGGAGCTCTGAAATAATCTCTGGTATGGGAAGAGATCTCCGCAGCGGAGCAGAAGTGCAGGAAGCTGCATGGATGCCTGACCCACACAGCTCTGTCCGTGTCTGTGAAAACCTACCCACCTGGGGTGAGGGAGAAATTCCAGGAAACTAGCTTTTGCCAAAACAAAATAAAACTGAGGTGAATTTGCCAGGAAGCTAATCAAGCACAAGTTTCAGAGACTCTTAACTACCCATGGACATTTACTTCCAAGGCCTTGGAAGGGGCTCTAGCAATGCCTGTGAGCATATACTTTTGTGACATTTGTAAAAGTTAAATATTTTATCGGAAATCAGCTAAGATTTTTCTCTCTTCACTTTGCCTTCTTTATTCTTTCTTCATGGTAAGTGGGATTGAAGTGCCTGCAGGGGTTTTTGAGACAGATCTGAAGGAGGTTTAGTTCGGGATACATTGAGATTGAGTTTAATATGATGTAGTTATGTGGTCCATAGTTTCTTGCATAAATAGCTACATCATTGCTAGCTGTCTCCCTGTAGGAATGGCTTTCTATCCATCCATCATGCCAGTTCACCTGGTGTCACGTCTCAAGGATGTTAAGCACCTGAGTGTAAGGCATAATACTGTATGAACAAGTCCAACAACCATTTGACACTAGAAATGGAGAAATGGAGAAAATATTGGTCTTGAAATACATTATGGTCTAAAGCCATGAAAATTTATCCTAACCTTATAGCTTATAAATGAAGAAAACAACAATCCTAAAACTTTACAAAATAGCCCTAGTAGTGACTATAAATATAAAATAAATTTTGAATTTTCTTTGAAAATGAGAAAGGTGAAGAAGGAAAAGTGGAAGAACATGAAGAGGAGGAGAATACCTTTGATACACATTGACTGTAATGTGAGTGACTATATTTATCACCCAAACCTTGGCATTTTTGAGAGCGAAATGAAGAATCCATAATAATCACATCAGAACAAGAGAACCACCATGGGCAAAAAAGGATGTCACTCTAATTGAAATAAATTTGTAGTTTGGCAAGATAAAAAGAAATGTTATTGCAAAAATAATAATCAGCTGTGAAATATTTGCTTCTCTGCTCTAGCCTCACCAATTGGCATGAGCATAGAGAACAGGCCCTCCTGCTCTCTCACCTAGTCAGGGAGCATATATATATTTGCTCCCATACACACACACACACACACACACACACACACACACACACATATACACATATATATTTTGCATGGAGTACAGAAGTGCAAGGGCGCCATTCTGTCCACAGAGTGCAGATATTTTCTTCTATGTAATAATCCACTGAATCCTCCTATAAATTTGTATAATTACAGCAAAAGCTGGAAGATTCTCAATATATTCCAGCTTTCTGTCTCTTCTTGAGGCAATGAACACAGAGAAGACTACACTAAAAATCAAAGCAGATCAAAGGCAAAATGGTGAAGAAAGAGAAAAAAAGATAGAATAATATTTCAAAATATTATCCTACCAAAGTGCAAAGCCTTTTTCAACTGGGTTCATTCTGGCCTATTCTGTGTCTTCCCTGGCCATTCTCATGCCCAGCAACACTTCCCTCTTAAAACAACGAGCTCAGTCAGCTTTATTCCTCCCCAGTCTTTTTCCTCCTCCACGTCTTTGCTTGAGTAGTCAGTCTCCTCTGCCTGAGGGCTCCTTTGCAGAGCTTCTGTCCAGAGAACTCCTTCTGGAAGCACAGAGGAACCTTTCCCCAACCCCACAGGCAGGGTCTGGCATTCCTTCCTTCGGGGTCCCACAGTACGTATCACTGTGGTTCGAAAGTCTCGCATGTCTTCCCAATTAGACTCCTGGCTCCGTTTACATTTCTTATTCTCAATTTTCCTTTGACCCAATTCTTTTCCTCAAAAATATTGTGACATTAATTTGTTTTATTACTACACAAACGATATATGTGCGCTCTACCAGTTTGAGGTCTATGAAAAAAATTAAACTGCCCTTCCCTACTCCAATGCTAACACCTTAAGATATCAATTATAAAAATTTGATAAGTATCCTCACAGATATTTTAAGCTAATACAGACATAAACATTTTCATTTACAACAATTGAGATATATCTATATCCATATATATAGCTGTATATGTAACTGTGAAGGTCATATCTAATATGACATATTAGATCCAAGTCATTCCATTACAGAATATTCCATAGCATGGCTTTCCAATAATATTCTCAAATATCCTATGAAACTTACATGAGATAAGACATATAGCTGTACTTGCAATTAATTACCTGGAACAAAGCAAGTTCTCATTAATTTCAGCTATTATTTAGAATAGCATGAGGAGCGACATTTCAAAATTTTCCCTCTAAAGTGTCTCTAAATCTGTTTCCTCTTCAGCATTCCTACTACGACACTCAATTTAATTGGAAAAGTAGGCAGACTTCTTATGCGGTGGCTAGCTTGTATTCCAAGAGAACCAGGTAGAAGCCACATGACCTTTTCTGACCTAATACAGATATCACATAAAGATCATAAAAATTTCTAAAGCTCCTCATGTATTAAATGTAAAGTAGGTATCATATGACTCTTTCAGTGGAATGTGATGAGAAACAGCCAGACATTTCCAGAGTAGAAATGTTCATAGGTTCTTTTATTAAAGTAATGCCAGCTATGACTTTGAACTTTAGTTTTGCCTTAACTGTATAGTGGTGGTCTTAACACTTAGACCAAAATTCTTTGCCTGTCTTCCCACTGAGATTTGGGGGTCTGTGCCCCTCTCTGGAATCTGGGCAAGTGGGTGATTGATTCCACCACAGAATAGAGGAAAAGTAATGCTATGTGTAATAAGCCAATGGAACAAGGGGAAAATAAATAATAGTATTTGGGTATAAGTAGAATATAAGCATAAAATAATAGTATTGGGGTATAAGGATAAATAAATAATAGTATCTGGAATTTTTTTAAATGAAAGAGGGATTGCTGATCTACAAGTGATATAATAAAGGTGACTTACAGCATGTCAGAATTGAAAGAATGTTAAAATAAGCTGCTGGTATAAAATAAATCAGAGTAGGTCCTAGAAGGGTCAGATACCAGGTCTATAGATTAACATCCTTTACCTTCTTACAAAGTACTCACGGGTGTAAATTGACACCTGCACACACAAACATAAACCTATTTTCTTCTTACTCTGTTTCCAACTGGAATGTTCTCAGACTTCACTGTATATCTTCTTCAAGACTAATTTACTTTTATTTTATGATTTAAACAATAATAATGCAATCATGCTATTAAATAATGAAATAAAATGATGACTATTCAAATTGTATATGCAAACCAGTGTAAGATTATATTACTGCATTAGGTATTTCTTAATAAAATGATTGGCAATGTTAACTCACATCAGAAACAAGAGTCTAATGCTGATTTAACCAAATCAAATAATGTCACTACTTTGTTCTTCTGAACAGCACTAAAAAAGAAAAAAGTCCTCGGTGAAATTGTTTTGTGTATTTGCTGAGGCGTTGCTATTGCTGATAAAGTCAGCACAGAGTTATTACAGAGCTTCATTACTGCTTCAAGTGTAAAAGGAGTTCAAGGAAACTTGTGAAGTAATTTTATGGGTAATAAAATTTCCTAAATTCATGGAGTATGTTGATATTGGGGGAAAAAAACCTTAGGAGTAAGAAAGCTGGCCAAATTCAGTTCATTTACTGAAGAAATTATTAAAATCTATAATTTGACAAGTATAAGTATACAGGATGTGCTCACTATGAATGTAGACACTATAGCAAATATAAATAATTTCTATTTAAACCAAACAAGTACTATACATGGAATTTTTAAAGCATAAATTTTTGTCCCTCTCTCTTCTGTTAGAAGAAAAGAATGCTTACCGCCATCTGATTTCGGGTGTCCTCAAACTTCATCATTATGTCTGATCTTTGTCTTTAATAAACTGTTTTTCTACCTAGGTTTTTCACTCTCTAGTTTGTGTAGATTGTTTCTTGTGGGAACTTTTTTGCTTGTGATTTCTTTCAGGTCTTATTAAAAAGAATAAGCATCAAGTTTCTTTCTAGACTGTACATATAATGAAAATATATCAAAAGTAACAAACAATAAGGCTGCTTGTATAACCTTATTAAACAAAAATTTAATTCCACAAGTTACTAACAAGGAGCTTGGCCAACAACAACGTCATTGAAATAATTATCTGACTTTTGGTACAACAATTCTGTGGAATATGCCTCAGTGAAGAGTAGCTCCCTGCTTTTGGTAGTGGGGACAGATCTTGGGACCATGGAGAAAAGAATAACTCCCAGGAACTGAGTGAGACGGCAGCACTGAACATGACATTTATCTGGGTGATACGTAAAGACCTAACTTAAAATTTTGGCTTTCCACTATAACTAGAAACTAAAGCAAGATGCCTTGAAGCACTCAAAGACATGGTCAAGGAGAGGCCAATAATACTGTTTCTGTTACCAGTCAAATCCAAAAGGCAACCTGGACCACACAATTGCATTGACTGCAGTGAAAGGAATGTGAGATTAGGGAAGTGGGCTGTTGATACCATAAACTCCTTCTTCTTTCATTGCACTGAAAATATACTGATACCCATCCATTTACATATCAACTATACAATATCATCTGTCTATATTGATATCTACTATCTATTGGTGTCTATCTATTTGTTTATCTGTCATCTATCTAATGTTTTCTTTTTGTGAAATGAGTATTAAAAATGTTCTTAAGTTCTACCTATAGCTATCTGGAGTAAATATCCTTTGATATTTGAAGGTTTGTGCTTCCAAAGACAAATGAATGAATAAGAAAAAATTGTGACACATACAGATTATCTAGATACAATAATCCAAGAGTTCTTATAAACTGATAAGAAAACAGATATGAAAATGGACAAAAATATTAAGACTCACGGACAAGGAAACCCACATAGTCAGTAAAAATAAAAAAATATTTTACCTCACCAGTGGTTGGAAAAATACAAATTGAAGCAATATATTTATTTACCCATCAGTTTGGCAAGAGTTAATAAGAATTTTCCTATTCAGTTTTGCCATGAATGTGAAGAGAGGGAAACTTGTGTGTTTTTAGTGGTAATGCATTTTAACGCCATTTTTAAGGGGAAAAGTCAGTGGAATTCATTACATTCAAAATGTTGTGCAAATGTCAGCACTATTCTCAAAATGTTTATCACCCAAAGAGAAACTGCAGCCATTAAGCAAGAAACCCTATTAACCCCTTCACCTATTCCTGGTAACCCCTAACCTACTTTCTCACTCTATGAATATGCCTATACTAGATACTTCATGTGAGTGTAATCGTGTAATTGTTCTTTTGTGTCTGGCTTATTACACTAAGCATGCTTTCAAGGTTCATTTCTGTTGTAGTATGTCTCAAAGTACCATTCCTTTTTATCACTAAATAATATTCCATTGTATGTATATGCTACATTTTGTTTATCCATTCATCTGTCAATGGACATTTGGATTGTTTACACCTTTTGGCTATTGTGAATACTGCTGCAATGAACATTGGCTTACAAGTGTGTTTTTGAATCCCTGATTTCAATTCTTTTGGATTTATGCCTAAAAGTAGAATTGCTAGGTTATATGGTAATTCTATGTTTAACTTTTTGAAGAACCACTGAACTGGTAGGAACTGCTTTTGTTTTGTATTTTCCTAATGGTTGATAATATTTAAATCTATTTATATGTTTATTTTTTTTTGCATAGCTTCTTTAGAACAACATCTATTTAAATCTTTTGCCTTCTAACTGAGTGGTCTTCATGTTGTTGAGTTGTAGAAAATTCTCTATATAGTTTGGATGTTAAACTCTTATTAGATGCACACAAATATTTTCTCCCATTCTTTAGGTTGTTTTTTCACTTTTTTGATAATGTCCATTGGAAACATTAATGTGTGAGAGAAACATGGACCCAATGCCTCCATCATGCCCTCAACTGGGGCCCTGGTCCGCAGCCCAGGCACGTGCCCTGACCAGGAAACAAACCAGTGATCCTTTCATTTAAAACCACACCAGTCAGGTCAAAGTTCTTAATATTTATAAAATTCAATATGCCCATTTTTTTAAATTTTTATTACTCATGCTTTTGGTTTCGTACCTAAGAATTGATCGCCAAATTCAAGTTTATAAAGATACTCTTACATTTTCTTCTAAGAGTTTTATGGTTTTAGATTTTATATTTAGTTTGTTGATCCATTTTGAGGTGATTTTTATATATGGTATGAGGCAGGAGTCCAAGTTAATTCCTTTGTATGTGGAAATCCAGTAGTCCCAGCACCATTTCTTTTTTTTTAACTTTTTAAAAATTGTTGTTCAAGTACAAATGTCTCCATTTCCCCTCCATCACTCCCCCCAACACTTCCTACCTTTGATCCTACCCTCCTTTGGTTTTGTCCATGTGTCCTTTATACCTGTTCCTCGATGACCCTTCCCCCTTTTACCCCAGTATCCCCTCCCACCTCCCCTATGGTTACTGTCAATGTGTTCTTAATTTCAATGTCTCTGGTCATATTTTGCTTGCTTGTTTGTTTTGTTGATTAGGTTCCACTGAGAGATGAGATCATATGGTATTTGTCTTTCACCCCCCCTGGCTTATTTCACTTAGCATAATGCTCTTCAGATCCATCCACACTATCAGAAAGGGTAGGAGCTCCTTCTTTCTTTCTGCTTCATAGAATCCCATTGTGTAAATGTACCATAGTTTTTGATCCATTCATTAACTGATGGGCACTTTGGTCGATTCCAACACTTGGCTATTGTAAATTGTGCTGCTATAAACATTGGGGTGCATAGGTTCTTTTGAATTAGTGTTTCAGGATTCTTAGGGTATAATCCCAGCAGTGGAATTGCCAGGTCAAAAATCAGTTCCATTTTTAGTTTTCTGAGGAAATTCCATTCTGTTTTCCACAGTGGCTGCACTAGCCTGCATTCCCACCAGCAGTGCACTAGGGTTCCCTTTTCTCCACAACCTCAGCAGCACTTGTTTGTTGATTTGGTTATGATGGCCATTCTCATCCGTGTGAAGTGGTATCTCATTGTGGTTTTAATTTGCATCTCTCTGATGGCTAGTGATGCTTTCTGTGAGTGTAAATATGAAAAAGGATATGCACCCTGTGGTAATAATTGTTTACCTAGAAAATGAGAAGGTAGGAAGCCTTTGGTAATTCCTGTTACTAAATTAAAGATTACCTTTTAGTATGGTATAAATCCTTCAGAAGATTTAACTAATATTTTATTAGAAATTAATTGAAAAACACTTCAGGAAGACTGATGTGAAATGAATAATAAAAACTTGTGGAATAGCTGGGGAAAGGCCTTTTGGCAAAGCAAAAGGAATGTTACCCCAAACAAATTTAACCAACTACAGTTTTACTCAGCAACCATCAAAAAAATGTAGAGGCCCACACGACAGCCTTTGCACAGAACAGGCTGGAAGGAGTGAGACAGCGAGGCTTTGTAGGTGACTCTGGTGGTCCTGAGCAATCAAGACAGAAAAGCAGTCACTTCAATGAGCTCCCAGTTTAACAGGCTGTGTTGCATTCTCCGTAGTATTTCTAGAAAATGAAAGCTTACATAGTCATTTTTTATGTAAAGACCAAATAGAAATTAGAATATTTCATTTTAACCTTTGTGATAAATTCTATTTTGCACAGACCATTTTCCAGCTAATTTTAGGGCCTTGCTGCCACCCATGGGTAAGACTAGAGTATTACAGTTTGCATCAACACCAGCCCACACCAGTGAGTTACTTAGAGAATGTCAGCAGTAGCTAGAGCTTCAAACATTTTAGATCAGTTTGATTCAGTTCAAACAATATTTATTATCAATACTAAACACTGAGTTAGGCACTGGGCAGTTGGAGGTAAATAGGCAGGGCTTTGATCTTCGTGGGGCTTATAGTCAAGCACATGAGATAGACGTAGAAACGTAATTTCAGTAGAGAATTGATTTCTGACTTCTGGCTTCCAAACTGTGAGAGCAGTGTGTTGTTTAAAAAAGGAAGAAGAAAAACAGAGTAGAAACTCTATAAAGTTATAAAAACATCAGCTTCACACTTTGAAAGCTCGACATCCACAACCTGAAGAATGGTAGAGTTCCAATTCTATCAGGTGGATTTTCTCCTATGATAAAAACCTGAAAAAAAAGTTACTTGCCAGCTTTGCTGACTGGGAAATGTCAATGAACTAAGGCAGTGATTTTCAAGCTTTTTAATCTCACAGCACACATAATCTAGTTATTAAAATTCTGCAGCACACCAAAAAATATATTTTTTGCCAATCTGACAAAAATAGGTACAATTTTTATTCATTCGCACCAGATGTCTATTGTTGTGTTGGCTGTTGTCATTTTTTAAATTGACAATCTAAGGGAAAAGAGGTCAGTGCCCCTTGACTAAATGGTCAGGTATTGTATGTTTTAAAAATTCTTTTGGCACACTGGTTGAAAATTGATGAACTAAGGAAAGAAAATTATTGAAACAGGCAAACGGGGGTGCTAAATCAGAGCTTTGAATCTGGCTTTTGCCAAGGTGCCCTTGAAAGGGGCACCTGCTCCCCCACCTGCAGCCCACAGAACATTCCCTGCATGCTCAGATCCCGGGGGAGGAGGAGGGGCACATGAAGGCACAGAGATCCAGGGGGATGTACAGGTTTGGTCTAGGTTTAGAGCAGCCAACTCATGAATATCCACGTGAACAGCAAGACAGCTGATGTGGTTTGCTCTCTTTAATATAATTTTGATTGATCTTTTTCTAGGGTAACTGCTGGTCTTTAACTGATGATGCATTTTCTCTTATCAGCGTTTTATGTATTATAACTCCTAACAGTGATTCCATAATATAGATGGTTGAAATATAAATCTTATTAATACCTTATTTCCATTTTAGTGGCCCTCCCAGAATTAGGTTGTGTAAGTATTGTATTTTAAGTGAATAAAGTGTGGCATGGTTACTTTGGCCATAAAAGGAGTTTGGCAGGACCAGCTGGAGATATTTGAAAAATTACAGCCTATTTCTACATGCTATCAAGTGTACTAAGATCTATAAAAGTAACCTATATTTACTTTAATAACTGATGATTGGTCTTGAAAATAATAGAACCCCAAAAAACAACAAAAAGTTACTAGTGTTTTACTGTTCGTTTTCTTTAAGATTTTTTCTCATTTTTAAAATATGCTTAATCTTTTATAGATGAGTCCAATATAATTTAGTTGAGTTCCCCCCAACCTCAAAAAGATTTGTATTGATTTAGTAATAATTTTACAGACAAAGCTGGGAGAGTTGATCTTTTAATGTTCCTCCATATCCACAGAAAAGCATACATGTATATTTAATTATGCCTTTTTTAATATAGTCATTAGAGTTCCCTTCATCCTCATGCTGCATATTTATTTATAGACTTGTTTTTAGGCACTCTACTTTGTCAATAATTATGAAAATATATTTTTGAGATGTAAATCTTTGTTTTCTTTTTTCCCTCCTTTCTTTCCTTTAATTAGTCTCTCACGGTCTAAGTTGAGGAGAGAGAGTATTTGGAGAATGAATAACTAACTTTGGGAGAAAAACGACAAAGGCGGTATGCTCCCCTTCACCTGTCACCCCACACAAACACAAAGACACATGGGCACACCCCACCAGAATCCTCCAGATCTGGGAAAGGGGGAAGAGAGATAGATAGGAGAGCGTCTTTAACAGCGTGGCTCAGGGCGGGTCTGTGCAGAAAGAATAAGATCACCCCTGAAGAACGTTTCCAAACAGCTTGAAGCAGCAGAAAGCTGAGAAAGCCTGAGTCCATGATGACCAAGGTCATGCCGGCTGCAGGGGGTAAGCAGGAGAGCAGAGCCCCCACCCTGAAAAAGCCTCATCACCGTGTAGGATCCCATTACCAGACAACACCGATCATTCTACCCACAAAAACACAAGCACTCTGCTGTCTTCCGAAGAACCCCTATGTCAACCACACATGTACACACACACTGATAGCCATTTTGTCATGTGGATGGTACGTGTCTTCATTCAGCCTCACCGCCCTCCAAGCCCCATTACTGGGGGACTTATTAGAAATTAGGCATGGTGCCACATCTCTCACTTTGTTGTGTCGGGTAAGAATAATACATTGACCCTCCACTTGCTGTTCTTTGTTTTTACTGAATTCTGTGAGTTATTTAAAATTTACAGTTATGTGTGCAATCCTGGAATTTGCCATTTATTTGCTCCAGATTGTACTAAATTTGGGATGTATTTGTCATAGGTTCATATTCAGGAATGAGGTTATTTGTGGGTTAGGTTTTTTAAATTTTGTAACTTTTTAATGTCAGTACGAAATACTAAGTAAACAGAAGTATACAGGGACGCATGAGTACAAAGTAATCTCTGTCACAGCACCTTCAGCAAGGGAAAGAGTACTGGCAGGAATCCCGCTCAAAGTCCTCACCCCTGGCAGAGCTGGAGAGCTTGACCACTGCTAAGGTTTTGGTTTATGGGTGTGAATTACCCACGTGGCTGCTTCCTAATTCTTTTTGCTTTCTCCTTTTCAAATAACATAATTTCCATACACTGAATGTACCCTCTTTGTGTACAGTTCTGATAGTTTTCATAAATAGAATTAGTGTGCACCTACCTCTATAAGCAAGATATAGAACAGGTATCTCCCCCAAATATCCATCCTTGTCCATTTGAAATCAATGACTGTCTCTACCCGCAGTCCCTGGCAACTACTTCTCTGTTCTCTGCCCAGAGTATTGCCTTGCAATAATGACATATACGTGGAATGATACAGTACATAGCCATGTAAGTTTGTCTACTTTCACGTAGCATAGTGCAACTGAGAACAATTCTTATAAAAATGCCCTATTTGCTTTACAGCTCTAGTACTGCCTGTTCAGCAACATTTTGTTTTCCAGACACAGCCTGCCAATGTCACTTATTTACAAGAAATAAGTCATATTTAACACTGGGGAGAGACATATAAAGTTTATTAAACAGCTTGACAATTACTCTGCAGGTGTAAATGAAGATTAATGGGTGCAGAAATGAGGGGGCATGGAGAGCAATGAATGTGACCCTCTGGAGATGACTGACTTTTCTCGGTGCCGGATTTATAACTCCTTTAACTTGGGATGCATTGCAGCTGAATCATGATGAGGAGCATTCCAGTAAGAAACAGTGGGAAAGGCAGTGCAGGCAAAGGAAACAGTGTGAACAAGGATATGGTAGTGTGAGCACATGTGGTACATCTTGATGTCACAGTGCAATGCCATGCAGTTACAGAAAGGGGTGTGAATCAATCTCAATTTCCTAATCCAACATGCTTTACAATGCCACCCAGCTGTGTCATGCTAAGCAAGTGTAACTGGAACAAATAGACTGTACTGGGACTTGGAAAACAATATGAGATTCTTGAGAATATGACTAACAGTGTTTTGCTGATCTGATAGGCAATTGGAGCCAATCGGTAATGACTGCGCACCAACTTCAGTTTCGTATTTTGGTTTTTGAATAGTGGGGGGGGGGGGGAATTAGAAGACAAAGCAGTTGTTTTGAAGCAGGTTATTTGGGGCCCTCACCGTTCTGAAGCCAGTTCTCTGTTGGGGTTGTGGAAGCAACTCTGTCTTTTGAGACCAATAATGGGCTGTATTTCTAACTCACTCAGGAACCTACTGAATAAACTGCCCACTCAGATCCTTGACCGACCTTTGCTTATCTGCATAATTCATACTTTACTACATTCGATTTAATATGTCAAGTACTTTCTGAGTGTCATCGGTGTCTCAGTCACACTCTGGGGGATAACATGTTGTTGGTCCAGACAATCTTTCCTTTCAAGGACCTCGCAGTCTGCTGGGGTAGCCAGAGGGGAATGGGAACTTCATAGTAGTGGGTAGAGACGGGAGCTGTGAGAATGCTAACTACACGGAGCTGTGGGAATCCTCGGTGCACGGGCAACCTCACACCTGTGCTGGGAAAAGCGCCGGTGGGAAGGGGACGCTGGCAGGACTCTCAGACCTGCGGACCCTGGTTGCCAGGAGGAGTCATGACTAAGCCGCACAATGGCCAACATCGCCGTCCACCAAAAGGGCTGGCAGAGCCAGCGGAAGGACGCGCAGCCAGCCGAAAGGGTGGACAGAGAAGTGCGGGGATGGCCTGATTCTCCCTGTCCCCGCTGCCCGAGCTCTGAGACGCCTGGACTCCTGCCAGTCGCTGTAGCGTGACTGCAGGAGCCAGGGCGCTGGCCCTGCAGAGGCCTGTGGCCAAGTGCAGGTTGGAGACGGAGGGGGCTGGGGAGTGGAGGACAGGGACGCCCCCTAGTGTGGAGGTGGAAGCTCTGACTCAGATGATAGGGGGTGTGTCGCTGGGCATCTTTATATCTGGATATGACGATTGGTCCTGATCCAAGGCCACCCCACCTGGCTCCTCCTGCCTTTACAATGTCACTTTGCCTCCAGTGGTTTTAGTTGTTTCCATGCTGGCGGTTGTTGCCTCCTCCCCGAAATCCTGTTTTTTGCTGACCTGCTGCTCCTTAGAGTCCCTTTAATAGTCTCTAAGAAACTTCTGCTAGATCCTTCCAGGCAGCCTAACAGCAAGGAAATTCGAATTAGCAAAAAGGATAATCTAAGTGCCATGGGTAAACGAATGGATCAAAAAACTGTGGTACATTTACACAATGGAATTCTACGCAGCAGAAAGAAAGAAGGAGCTCCTACCCTTTGCGACAGCATGGATGGAACTGGAGAGCAAAGCCAGGCAGTGAAAGACAAATACCGTATGATCTCACCTTTAACAGGAACCTAAACAACAAAACAAACAAGCAAGCAAAATATAACCAAAGACATTGAAATTAAGAACAAACTGACAATAACCAGAGGGGAAATGGGAGGGGATAAAGGGGGAAAAAAAGGGTGAAATATTTACAGGAACAGGTATAAAGGACACATGGACAAAAACCGGGGCGGGGGGGGGTTGAAACAGGGGAGGGAGGTGGGGATGGCTGGGATGGTGGGGAGGGGTTGGGAGAAAAGGCAGAAAACTCTACTTGAACAACAATAAAATTCAAAAGTATTTAATAAAAATAAAAAATATTTAAAAAGCAGATAATCAGTAACGGATTCTGTTATAATCCCTTTTGCTGCTGTAAATTAGATACCTATTGAAGGAAGACCCCCCGCCCTCAGCTCCTTTAATCTAGGCAAAGAAAACATAGCTAATATACAGTGCAGTTAAAACAGAAACAAGCAAACAAAAACAAACAACAAGAGTATTCATTAGTTGTTCCTCCTTACTATTCAGCATTCATACAGAAAGAGAAAATTAAAGGAAAGGTAGTTTGTTCTTATTTTCCAAGTACCTAAATGTTTTACAAAAACTAAATCTG
Organism: Glossophaga mutica; assembly: GCA_039655065.1. Classification (NCBI taxonomy): domain Eukaryota; kingdom Metazoa; phylum Chordata; class Mammalia; order Chiroptera; family Phyllostomidae; genus Glossophaga; species Glossophaga mutica. The sequence goes on along the minus strand of CM077313.1, from coordinate 74,175,036 downwards.
TCTTCAGTGTTTGCTACTGACCACATATCTGCTTTTCAGCCTTCACAGAAATAGCATTGGCATCTCTCTAAGACAAATATTGTCACTTACTTGGTTCTAAGTCAAGTGGATAATATTTTCATGTTCAATCAAGTAGAAATACAAGCAGAAGTGAGAGCAAATTAATGTTTATTGAATATCTTTTATACTTAGGAAGCATCATAGGAACATAAAATATTTAACCCTCAAACTGGAACATAGTTTCAGCTGAATTATGATAGAGTTATTTACAAGTCATTAGCACCAGAAATATAGAAGATTTACCTTTGAGATGTGGTATTGGAACATCTTATAGTGCGTGCAAGTAATAATGGAGTCAATGACTTTTTGTACTCCAATAGTTACTAATATTATCATAACATTATAACTGATATTTTAATATCAAAATAAAATAATAAAGGTAACAGTCAATTGCCATTGAAATCCCAACTTATACCATTATGAAAACCTTTGTATGGGAAAGAAAGTATTACAGCTGGCTCTCCCAAAGAAGCAGCAGTACAGAAGAATTAGCTATAAGTCAAAATAGAAGAAATTACTTAAAAACAGTTGACATATTTCTAATTGTTAGACACATTTTGAGTACATATGGCAGGTACCTGACAACAATAGCAAAAAAGGTAGGAATGAGAAAAAAAGGGTAAGGATATCATGAGGACCAAAAAGTGATAAAATACTAGTTTAAAGCCTATTAAGGAATGCTATAATCTCTAAGATAAACATTAAAGGAACAAAAAAAGTATGTGTTACCCCAAACTCATAGCGAAGGGAAATTTTGAAAAAGAACAAGCAAAAAAACAACAACAAAAAACCCCAACAAAATAAAACAAAAAAAAAAGATTAACTCAAAAGAAAGCAATAAAAAGTGCAAAAATCAGGAAAAAATAAAAGAGGAAAAATAGCAAACAAATAGTAATTTGATAGATTTAAACAAAAATGTACCTGCAGTTTCATTACATGTAAGTGGCATAAGTACAGAATAAGAAAAAGATTGTCAGACAATAACCTAAATACTCATCAACAAAAGAATGGGTAATTAAATTATGGTCAATTTGCCCAATAGAATTCTATCCTTCTAATGCATTACTATGGATAAAGTTTACCAATATAATGTTGAGAGATGTAAGACTGAATTGTGTACATAATGACTCACTCCATTTGAACAAAGTTCAAAATCACAAAATAAGTAATGCATAGTGAGAGAAAACTAGAGGAGTCATTTAACTTTGGCAGGGTAATGACTGAGGAAGTCATGAGGGAGATTTCTGGGAGGTGACAATGTTTTAAATTTCAACTGGGTAGCTGTATATTTATTTGAAAAAATTCATCAAGGTGCATATTCAAAATTTGTATACTTTAGGCATACTTAATAGAAATGTTTACAAAAATAGAAATTATCAGCACAGGCCAACAAGAAATTTGTTTTGTTTTGTGTTTAACTTTATTTATTTATTTATTTATTTTATTTTTTTTTTTAAAGATTTTTTTTTTTCCTTTTAGATTTTTTTATTTATCTTTAGAGGGGAAGAGAAGGAGAGAGGGAGAGAAAGAGAAACATCAATGTGCGGTTGCCTCTTGTATGTCCCCTGACGGGAACTGGCCTGGCAACCCAGGCATGTGCCCTGACTGGGAATCGAACCGCGATCCTTCGGTTCGCAGGCCCGCGCTCAATCCACTGAGCTACACCAGCCAGGGCTATTTTTTTTAATATATTTTATTGATTGTTATTACAGTTGTCCCATTTCTCCATCATTCCCCCCACCCTGCACACCCTCTCCCACCCACATTCCCCGCTTTAGTTCATGTCCTTGTGTCATAAGTTCTTTAGCTTCTACATTTCCCATACTATTCTTACCCTGCCCCTGTCTATTTTCTACCCACTATCTATGCTACTCATTCTCTGTACCTTCCCCCCCTCTCCTCCTCCCATGCCCCTGTTGCTAACCCTCCATATGATCTCCATTTCTGTGGTTCTGTTCCTGTTCTAGCTGTTTGCTTAGTTTGCTTTTGTTTTAGGTGTGGTTCTTAATAGCTGTGAGTTTGCTATCTTTTCATTGTCATATTTTTGATCTTCTTTTTCTTAGATAAGTCCCTTTAACATTTCATATAATAAGAGCTTGGTGATGATGAACTCCTTGAACTTGACCTTATCTGAGAAGCGCTTTATCTGTCCTTCCATGTTTTGTGTTTAACTTTAAATAGTAGCAGAGTATGGTGTTGTGGAAAATGCTGAATCAGGTGCCAAAAATTCTGTGTTCTAGTGTTCATTCTGTCACTTACTAAGTGTCCTTCCTTGGGTATGTCACTTAACTTCCCAGAATTTCATTATCTATTTGTATCTGAAAAATGAGTAACACAAATCCAAACTTAATGATACCTCTGGCCCTGCCCTCATTTGCTGGATATGAGAATTAATAGGAACATGTTTTATAAAGTACTCCTGAAGCTAGAGTGTGCCTTGAAAGTATATTAGTTAGAACTCTCCAAAGAAACAGAAGCAGAAGAGAACTAAACTGATTTTTTTTTTTTTATAGTGAAAAGCTGACATACTTTGAGGGGAAAAGAGCTAGCCAAAAAATGTTCTGCCCAAGTTCAAAGCTATGGTAAAGTCAGTGAGATACAGTAGACTTTCTTGAAAGATAACAGAAGGCTGAGTCCTCTAAATTTTTATTTAATGAAATGATGATGGCTTATGTTCAGGGACAAATATAGTCACTCCAAAAGGCATCAAAATTCCTTCAATTGCAAGTGATTGTGGCCAAATGTCTTAAAGGTATCTCAGGAACAGGAAACGCCCAGTCAGTCCAGGTAATTCTGTCACTCCTGGTGCCTGGAGAGCTGTGTTATGGTAGGGCACTAAAGAGAAGGAAGGCTGGAGAGCAGCTGCTTCGAAGAGTCCTGCCGCTCATCTGTGAACAGAGGTAAGGGGGAGCCACTGGGGAGTTTGAAGAGGCATGGTGGCACAAATGAAGACCAGGAGGCGAGTTAATGTACTCCTCGACCTGGTCTTCTTCTCAGCCCTTGCAATGATTTCATGAGCATCCAACCCCACCGTTTCGACGTACATGTTGTAGCGTCATGTTTTCTGCTCTGTAACTTAACTGACAGAGCTTTCTTAGTATTTATGTCACCCATTATTTACATGTTTCAGCCACAGCACCCAAAACACTGTGGCCTCTATAAATACTTACTTAAATGAAAACGGCAATAAATATTACTATTAGATATTTCAATTTCTTAGGAATGGTTAGTTTAATCAGAAAATTATAAAACACAACTGTGCTCCCAGTTGGATACTTACTGTATTGTTTTTGAAGATTATCATTAGAAATAATTCATGCTGCTTCATAAAATAAGCTGACTGTGGTTTATTTTACTTTTTAATTTTTTCTATTTTTACGTATTTTTAAATTGAGCTATTTATTTTTGTATCATAATTAATTAATTAATTAATTATTGTTGACCATTGTTTAAATAATCAGTTTTAAAGACCATAAAAAAGATCTTTCTGCCAAGGACTTTCAGAGATCTTCCTGTTTTATATCCTGGTTCTATCAGTGAGCTATACACGTGATTTCAAAAAAAGACACCTGAATATAGGGATCAGTTTTTTGAAGCTTTTTTCATTTAATTTATATATTATCCCCTATCATCTACAAAGTCTCTTTATTACAGTGCTTTAGCGGTACCTGCTTATTTCATTACGGCCTGAAGTTGAAACTGCCACTCATAGAAACAACTGCCGCCCTGAGAAATAACAGACAGGAAATGCAATTCCCTGAAGCAAGACTGGGGATTTTCATTGGCACTTAAAGGGGAAGAAAGAGACCTTTTCAAAGGCTTCAGTTTATTGGAAGTCTCTCATTAAAACCATTGTTCAACATGACAATTTACAAGCAGCCCCATTTCCTCAACATGTTAATTTTTCGGCCTCCTTTTGTAGTGAATTATATTCATCTGTTTGCTTCTTTTGAGGTGTAGTTTCTTTCTCATCCAGATGAAGTGCCACAGCATGAGGGGAAAAACTGAGGTACACAATGTTTGGCTGTCACCTAGCAGACAGGCTCCCGCCTGTGACTTGGCTGCATTGAGATTGCCAGTACCCCTGTGGAGAGCTCCAGCCTCACCCCATCCCTCTTGGCAAACTACACACACACTCCGTTGTTTCTTCCTGGTTGAAGACTAATGTAATTAAACAATTCTGATTTAGTTAATAATTTTCAAAGATGTTTATTCTACAGATCCAGAAAGACAAAAATGCATACATGTGCATCGTCATGCTTACCAAATGAAGCTCATCTGTCCTGTATGTGTTTCATACCACATATCAAAATCTTCTTTACAATCTAAAATTTAATAATAGCTACATGTATCAAGTGATTACTATATGCTAGAAACGGGTTAAGTGCTCTCCATTCACTATCCCGTTTAATCCTCACCACCACCCTATGAGGATGCATTTACCCCTTTGCGCTGCAAAGGAGAACTGGGAGACAGAACAGGGTCCAGGGCGGGGATTTCTGGAACAGATCGGCCTAACCACAGAATCTGCACTTTTAACTGGGGCATGATCAGTCAGTCCAGCTCTCCTCCCAGATCAGGAACACTATGTCAGTGAAAAGTGTATTTCACTGGTGGGGAGGGCTCCAGGACTCCCACTCCCTTTTTATTTTATTTTATTTTACTTTATTTTTTTAAAATTTTGTCCTCTTTTTTTTTAAAGATTTTATTCATTTATTTTTAGAGAGGGGAAGGGAGGGAGAAAGAGAGAGAAACATCAATGTGTGGTTGCCTCTTGCATGGCCCCCACTGGGGACCTGGCCCACAACCCAGGCATGTGCCCTGACTGGGAATCGAACCTGCGACACTTTGGTTCGCAGCCCGCACTCAATCCACTGACCCATAGTCAAAGCCTTTGATACATCCAATTTTCTTTGAATACATTGTCATAAATAAACTTATAAACCTTTAATCTAGATGACTTCTCCAGCTCTAATTAGGTTATTCAGAGATAACTAGAATATATTTTACTATTTTTATTATTATGCAGGTAAGAAATCACAGAAATTTTAATAAAATGTTTCAAAAAAACAAAAAGTAAGATCATGTGCTTAGACATTAAAAAAGGAAGAAATTCATCATGTGCAGGGCAAGCAGATGGCACATGCAACCTTTTAACTACCTTTGAAGGGATCTGCAAACTACGGCCACGGGAGAGATCTGAGTACGGAGTCCGCTTTTGGGGACAGCTTTACTCTGACACAGCCATCCCCAACCATGTACAGAGTGTCTACGCATGCTTTTATTCTGCAAAGTATATGAAATTTTGGCTTTTGTTTTCATGTTCTAAGCAGCATTTGAAGTCTGAAAGGGTTGCTAATAGACAAATCATTTGTGAAGAAAAGCAGCTGAAAATTTCAGAAATGATGGCAATGCTTCCAGGTGCAATGTTTATAAGATTATGAGAACCTTTTCGAGGTTGACTTCAAAACTTGTTGTCTCAGTTTCTTTAAGAAGTTGTACTTTACTCCATATTATATTAAATAGCATGGCTTGTGATTTTTGAGGTAGTTTTTAAAAAATTACGGCTTAAGGTATAAAATTTTTCCAATAAAGTTTCAAAATTAAGTCATGGAAATAAGAGACATAACTTTTTTTTTTTTTCACTTTGAGGGTACATCTCTTAAAGCTGGGGACAGTGAAGCAAGGAAGGGCCTGACACAGAGGAAGCAGCAGGAAAGCCCAGGCTGGGCTGGCCGAGCTCACTGGGAAGCTCCCTGAGACAGATTTAGGGGGTGAGCCCTGGATGAACTGCTGCTGCCCATTGCTCCCTTATCTGCAGGTCTTGTGCGGACCCTTGGAGTTTACAAGATGCATGCCCGTGGGGGAAGTCGAGTGCAGAGGGAGGGAAATGGCGTGAGCATGCTCACTAGAGGGAGAGCGCATCAAGATATAATTTCTGATCAAACATTTGCTCAGGGATTTTCATTTTGGAGAACAATAAATAAAAGCCAAGAACACACATATGATATACAAATTTATTTTCCTTCTTAAAGCAAGTTTGTTTGACAAACAATATTGACATTTTTTCAAAATGAAACAAAAACTTACCATATGACGCAGCAACTTCATTTCTAGACCTCTACCCAAAATAATGAACATATGAGGTCTGTCCAGAAAAAGTCCAACCATTGTTAATATTATGAGAATGGTTTGCATGACACTGATGTAAACTGGCAGCTAAGGAGAGTGGACTGGAATGTGCACATGCGAACAATGATGACTTCAAGGTACTCGTCAACAGGAGTGGTAGACTCCCTTGAGTGAGCATGTGTATTCTGTGGCCATCAGATTCAAACCTGACTGAGCAAATAGAGCAACAAATCTGCATCAAAGTTTGCATTAAGCTTGAACATTCCTCTGTGGAACCTATTCCAATAATTCACGAAACTGCAGCTTTGGGCGATTGGTGATTGGCAGCTTTATTACAACACCTGCTCATTCATCATGTCTGGTGGAGAGTTTTTTGGCAAAACATCAAATCACCCAGGTGACTTAGACCCCTATAGACCAGATTCGGCGCCCTGTGACATCTGGCTTGTCCCAAAACTAAAATCACCTTTGAAAGGGTAGAGATTTCAGACCATTGATGAGATTCAGGAAAATACAACAGGGCAGCTGATGGGGACTGGGAGAACTGTGTGAGGTCCCAAGGTGCCCACATTGAAGGGAACTGAGGTATCATTGTCCTATGTACAATGTTTCTTGTACCTTGTGTCTTCTTTAATAAATGTCTCTATTTTTCATATTACATGGCTGGATATCTTTCATATTACATGGTTCACATATGTGAGTTTACACACCAAGGTGTAAGCTCAGATGTTCACGGTGGCATTATTCACAGTGACCAAAAAGTGGAAAGGACCCAAAGTGTCCATCAACTGATGAATGGGTAAGCAAAATATTATGTATCCACACAATGGATTATTTGCTGATAAAAAAGAATAAAGTACTGATAAAGCTACAACGTGAATAATTTCGAAATGTGAGAGAAACCAGTTACAGAAGAACACATATGTTTCCATTTGGATGGACTGTCCCCAAAAGGCAAATATATAGAGACATAAAGGAAATTAGTTATTGCTTAAAATTGGAGGTTGCAGTGGAAAGAGACTATAAGTTAGAATCAGTTTTCTCTTTACAGTATTGAAAATGTTCTAAAATTAGACTGTGTTAATGTTTGCACAACTCTATAAATATGCTAACATTCAGTGAATTATACACTAAAGATAGGTAAATTTTATGTTATGCAAATTACATCTCAATAAAACTATTTTAGAAAATGAGTTTGCAGCTTGTAAAATTTTGACTTATTTCAAGTTTAATCAGCATGGGTGTTTGGGACAGTTGGACAAAAACTAAATTTACTGACATCTATTAGGTTGTTTTGTAAATCTAACTACTCCTGTTGTAAATAATAAAATTACTGCTCCAATAGTATCAAACATTCCTACTACAGTTATAGAATTTAACTAATTATATATCACAACTTATAATTGTGAGGCTCAAAATGCTTTATGATTTAGAAAAGGATGGTAACATAAATCATATAAACAAACCAGAAATGTCGCACAGCCTCACCACCTGCTACAGCATTTTATCCAAGGCTTCTAGAGGAATCTAAATAACAGTCAGGTGTAAGCATGACTCTTACTAGCCAGACATTTCCATTACAAAGGTATTTGATAATATATATTTAAGAGGCAAACAGGATTGCTTATGTATGGATGGCAGTCAAAATGGAAAATATACACTTTTACCAACTCCATTCAAAGGAACTTTTGGTACTCTATTCTCATTTTAAATCACATTGTGGAAAATATTAAGTTCAAGCAATTTATTAATGTAACTATTTTTAAGTACTTTTTTTTCCTTTTTTAGATTTTATTTATTTATCTTTAGAGAGGAAGGGAAGGAGAGAGGGAGAGAAACATCAATGTGCGGTTGCCTCTTGTATGTCCCCTGCCGGGAACTGGCCTGGCAACCCAGGCATGTGCCCTGACTGGGAATCGAACCGCAACCCTTCGGTTCGCAGGCCCGCGCTCAATCCACTGAGCTACACCAGCCAGGGCTTAATGTAACTATTTTTAAAACTTCCTTTTATTATATAAAGATAATGGAAACAAAATCTTTGAAGTACTTTCTCAGTCTTGGGTAAAAATTCTGGTCTTTAAGACAGGAAAACTGCTTAGCCGATAAAGCTATGTCTCCACGTTGCTATCTATGTGGTATTATAACAGGGCTGATTGATATGAAATCAGTTTGTCAACCTCTATCATCATGAAATTATGTTTAAAAGCAAACTTAATCAGGGATTAAGCCACTACTACTCTACTGAACTTTTCCAAGAAATATCTTTGGAGTCAATGACCTTGAGATCTATTCATATAGAAGGATCACTTTTTGGCTGATGGGTGGAAGATTCGTTAAAATTTTTTTCCTATTGTGGCAAAATGTACATACATAAATTTACCATTTTAAAGCATTGTGTAATGTGTAGTTCAGTAGCAATAAGTACATTCACACTGTTGTGCAAGCTTCACCACCATCTATCTACAAAACTGTCATCTCTCTGAACTTAAACCTGTATCCATTGAACAGTAACTCACCATCGCCCCCTCCCTCCAGCCCTTGGCAACTACCATTCTATTTTCTGTGTCTGAGAACTTGACTGCTCTAGGTACTTCATTTAAATAAAATCATACAGTATTTGTGCTTTTGTGGTTGGCTTACTTCACTTCATATAATGTCTTCAAGGTTCATTTATGTCTATAGCTTGTATCAGAATTTCCTTCCCTTTTAAATCTGAATATTCTATTGTATGTACATATCACATCTTGTTGGGTTTGTCTAACATTTTCATGATTATAAGTATCTCTGCTATGGACATGGGTACAGAAAGATTCATGCCACGCACACAGCTCCCCTTTCCCAGGTTAGCCATGTTATTTTCTAAAGGCATGCCACGATAAACATGATAAAATTCACAGTTCATGGATGCTGTAAACAACCATCTCAGCTAGAAACATAACGAGTTTCTAGTTGACTGCTCTTCAAGAAAAGAAAAAAGAACATGCTGTTGTTGAGAGCAACATGTTTGTTTCACTTAGTGTCTCTGTCTGGGGGCAATGGCTGCCAGAACAGAAACTCAGAACCAGAGCCGAGGTATTAATTTGTGGAGCTCCAGTATTGGGCTTGACATCCTCCTCTGCCCCCATACTATTTCCAGGAATCCCCCCCCCCCAAAGATGTATCAGGTGAGAGCAAGAATCTCACATTTAGTAAAACATACAAAGACCAAGGAATTCATATGTTATATAAATGTGAGTTTTTTCAGTCAGGGCACTCCAAATTAGACTGCATATTGTAACAGGATAATGCTGGACAAAATGTAGCTTTATATAATAGCATTATATTAAAAAGTATAGTTATATGGTATTGTACCTTTGTTTTATTAACAGCAAACTATTATATACATTCATGTTAGTGATTCTGTGCCACACATTCATCTAAGTGCTCTTTCCAGACTCCTCCTCCCACCCTCCCCAACATACATACTTCTTTGTTTCTTTAACTACAGGATAGGCATAATCACTATCTTTCCCACTGTACAGAGGCTACACAGCCAGTAAAGTGGTAGCAGATCTCGGATTAGAACCCAGGTGTCTTGACCCCAGGGTTTATACTAATCACTGTGTCTTCCTGCACCCTGAATCTGGGGGTTTTGCCCATACAAGTTCATGATCATTTGGAAATGATCCTGGTAAGAGTGGAGTTATTTTTTTCCAAGGAAATCATCATTTGAAATTTTCTCTGGACAGGTTCCCCCCCCCCCCACATTAAAGTTACATTGTACTTATTGGCTCTTTTCATCTTCCCTCAACATTCTGTATTATTTTTCTCTTGGCAATATTTACTGCATTTTACAAGAACCATCAGTATGAATAATTAGGATACCATGCATCTATTGTTTTTTCTCCTTTTCAAAAATAAAGTCAAAAATACCAATTTTTGCTGCATCTTCCTTGATATATGTTAAAACAGCATTTTTATACCTTTTTGTTTCTCATTCAGTCCTGTAACCAATTTTTTTTTCAATATATTCTTACATACCCAAAACCATTTTACATGAAATTTCCATGGAGATTTAAAAAACAATTTGTTTTCCATCTTAACTCACTTATATGGAGGAAAACTGGTTTTCTGTCTATTGTAAACTCATGAACTGCTATTCATCAGTCAAAAATGAAAGGGAAAACTGAGACCTGTTATAATTTAAATCGTATACTCAGGGTTTGTTGGAAGTTAGGTAAGTGATATTGTGCTCCAAGAAAGTATAAAAGTTGACTGCATTTTTATAGATATTGTTGAACAATAAATTAACAAAAAACCTGTTATAATTTAATGCTGATTAAAGCCATTTACTTATTCCTGGTGATTTCACAAAGAGATAAGAAAACTTCTATTTTTCTGTCCCAGTTTTATTAGGGCTTTATAAGCTGAAACAAAAAGACATGCACTAAAAATCTCTGTGATTTCATCCTGCTCACACTAAAGTGTCCTTCCACAATCAGATTTCAGGATGAAAATCATGTGCTTACCTCTACTACAGTTGTATTTCACTTTTGTTCTAGAAGACTGGGTGCCTTCTCTGCATGTAAAGGGGGGCTTCACAGAAGTTTTGTGCATCCCAAGATGGGTTAATGCTTCTTCTGTTGGAAACAGGTTTTAAACTTTTAAACGGCAACTTCTCTTTCAAATAAAAAATTCTAAGTAATTTTTAAAATAAGTTATTTACATATTTGGGTACTTCCTGTCTTTAGCATCACGCAGAGTCCAAGCCTCAATCCCCCAAGTCCCACCAGGAGCCCAGGACAACCTGTGTTGATCGGCGTCTTCTTTCCCCTCAGATGCAGGCTCTGTGGGCAAAGTCCCAAGTGGTAAATAAAGGGACTCCAGAACTGAGACTGTCAAACAAAAGCTAAGAGAGTGAGGTCTTATTTAATAACATAAAAATGCAGAATCAGTTTTCTGAGACGTGTGGGGCTCCCTCTATAGAGGCCACCACACACCTGAAGCCAGTTTTGGATTGGAAACCACCCCCGAGGCAGCCTTGGGAGCCTTGTGACCAAGTGCTGAAGACTCCGGAGTCACCACTGGACACTGAGAGAGCTCCTGGGATTATTACTTAGCAAATACAGGATGCCTAACCCCATGTGTTTGGAAAATATCTAAATGTCCTCCCTTCCATTTTTGAAAACTTGTCATAGAGGTAGAGGAAAAGAACGACTTCTGTTGCAACAGTAATCTCTACTGGCTGCTCCCATCTTCGTCTCAGGTCTGAGGCTGGGAGCAACTGCCCTTTTCAACAGAACCTTCCAAGACTTCCTTTATTGGAGGTCCATCTGGATGGCGTCTGGGATTATCGCATTTTCCTAAAGCATTTGTCGGAGAGCCAGACGAGGTGCCAAGATATGTCCTGGGGAGCTTGCCTCCTGGATGAGCGACTTCTGCTGACATTCCATGTCCCACAGTTGGGGCAAGCCCCAGTGTGCCTCACTCTCCTGGGACAAATTGGGCGTGGCTTTGTGGCAGGTGGGCGAGGACTGGTGGGCTGGGAGGGAGGAGTTACCAGTCTAGTTCCGCTGGCCCTGCAAAAGGTTGGCAGCGCCCGAGAGAAGGAGGAGAGACCCTGAAGGCTGAGCAGGACCAGACTGAGAAAGTCCTGTGACGGAAGGGCTGCTGCGACCCCCTTCTCCCGGCACCCACGGCTGGGGCTCTGCGATGCGTTTGTCCCTACCCATGGCAGCAGCGATGCCTGGCGGAGTTTGGATGCTGGCGCTGGCACTGATGGTGCTCCTGGCCCCGGGGAATGGTCAGCAAGGTAGGGCGCTGGGGGATGGGAGCGCAGGTGCGCCACTTGGACTTTTGGGAGGAGGCGGCTTCCCGGACGATATGCGGAGCGTCCCTGTGCACATGGATGGCTGCATCTGATACTTGTCCCTCATTGACTTCCGCTGTGACCAATTGTTGTCTTTGAATGATCACTTTTAGTGTTCCTTAATGCGCTGGCGGCAGTTGCCTCCTCTTCCCTTGCCGTGAGACCCTCGGTCTTGGTTTTGTTTGTTTGTTTCCTGCTGATATTCTCCTTAAGGTACCTTTAAGGTAAGAAACTTTGTTTTGGATATTTCAGTTATTCTAGCTGCAATTGGATGCAAATTATCCGAAAAGAGTTTAGTTCCAAACTGCACGGTTTCTATTACACTCCTACCCCAGAGCCGGAACGTATGAGCGTTTCATTCCTACAATAAATCAGTAACTTAAGTTCTGTGATATTTTTGTATAGCTGTTACAATCCGTTTTGCTACTTACCACAATAGAGATCACTACGGAGAGAATAGCGCCCCTCCCACTTCTTGATCCACGACAAAGAAAAGTTCAAAACACAATAAATTTAAAACAAGATATCCGACCAAGGCCGAAGACTGAAGACTGCAGGTTTTCTTGGCTGGAGCTGAAACACCCAAGACCTCTCGCGGAGCCGCACAGAACAGATCCTCGTGGTGGAGCAGAGGGGCGTGGCCGCTCCCAGATTCGGGCAGAGTTGAGCTGGAGGGGGACAGAGCAGAGCTGGGGCAGAGATGCCCGGGCTGCCTGGCTGAAGAGGGGCCTGGCCCCAGGGACACCTGGCCCCGTCTCACAGCAGCCAGGGTGTAGCACTCTCTGGCTGTTCTACAGCAGTGCAGTTTTCACAGTCATGCTGTGTTACCCTCCAGCTGTTTGCACTAAAAAAACTTTTCTTCTTCACCGCCTCCCAAATTGGGGATTCCTGTTTGCGTTTAAATTAGTGCCAACGACTTTTGGTTGACATTCAGTGGGGCTCAAGGTGGGGCTCTGTAGCCAGGGCTACATCTACCTTTCAGACACCAACTCTGTGGAGCCTGAACAATCCCTGGGCTGAGCTGTCTTCCTGGAGGCACCTAAGGAACTCCTGTGATTGTGACTCATTGAATTCAACTTGAGACTGAGTGAATGTTTACAACACCCTGATTAGGTATTACTGTTATTATCCCTAAAGTTCAGAGGCGTTAAATGTCACTTTCAAGGTCAGGCAGCTTTTGATTAGGAAAGCCTGGGGAGAAGCCCAAATTGGCTGATGCTGGTACATATACTCCCCTCTGGACAAGCCAGCTTTTCAGCATCATACAAGCTCTCACTATTTGGAGGCGCAAAGGCAGAATGGCGCTATTGGAATGACAGTTGTTTAGAAGCCTGCAGTCTTGGGCAGAGGTGCAATGAGAGGATGATCATCTAGAACGTGAGGCTATCAAGGGCAGAATTAACAGCTCTCTTCCCTTATGGGAATACTGACTACGTGATTCAGAATTGTGGCAAGTAGGGTACAGTTATGACAGGTAGTGGTGGACTCCTATTTCATGTGGCTGGGATGCTTCTGGTGGCCTGAACATCTATGCCAGGGATCCCACTGAGCACTGAGAAACTGCATCCTAGCAACACCCACCACCCTGTTTGCCGCAGGCCACATCAGCAGCTAGAAGAACAAACAGGCTACAATGGAAACTTTTTAGGGTGTGGGAAATGGTGGTAAATTCTTTGTATGGCCAACACCAAAACACACCCAAACAAATGCACCACTCTATACACAGTAATAACTAAGACAGAGTTACCCTGTCAAACACACAGTTGTGCCAGATAACAACATTTTGAAAAAAGTCAGTATTGTAGACAAATGGGCCATTCCAAACCCACTGATATCTCTGGGCACAAATTATTACCAACACACAGTATATAATACTTTAGACATAGTTACTTCACACGCTGGCAAGCTCAACATACTGGCAATTTGATGCACAGTGATAGCTTCAAACAGACCCAACTCTCCGAGCATCTTTTCTTGTCCAAATAACCCAAGCATGTCCTAGGAATCACATGTCCACTTCGACTTAGGGAGAGAGGACCCAGACCAGAATTACTTTGAGGCTATATCAGACCAATTTATACATTTTTTTAAATTATTTTTTAAGGGACATAGAAGACATTTATTTGTTTCAAGAAATGAAAGAACCGACCCACTTCGGAAAAGTTAAGTTTTCCCATCTTGAATCAGTGGGTGGATGGTAACATTGGAGAGCCATTCTAGTCGATGCCCACGAGTTCCATACATGGCTACGGTGTTTCCTCCTCTGCTCCGAGAGCTGCAGAATGGGGGAGGGATGAGGGAACAGACCTCTGGATTATGCTCCCCCCATCTGGAACTAGCTCTGGATCATCTCCTCCCTGATTTTTGTGATGATTTAGATCCCTTCTGGGTCATGCTGAGGCTGTTGTGTTCCTGGGGGTGAGAAGCCCTGTCCTGAGCCCCCTGGGCTGTTTTGGTCCTTCTCCTTTTGCTTTCCCTGAGTGCTTCCATGGGATCCGAGGATTGACTGGTCCTCCTGCTTCCTACCAGAATGGGAAGGCCTTTTGGTGGGAGTTTTCTTCTTTTCCTTTGGGAGACTCTGGCCCCCACTCTGTTCACTCATATTGTTTTTACTCAGCCAGGCTGAGATGAAGCGTCCAGCTCCTGGACCTTCCAAGGTCTCTGTAACAGGGCTGCTCATCTCCCCTCCTGCGTCCACACTCACACCGCCCTTGGGTGTTCTTGCTGCTGCCCCTGGTTCTGGTCCCTGGTCAGGCCCTGCTAATGCTGAGGCTGGAAAAGCCGGTGTGTCCCTAAGCACACAGCATTTGTCGGAAGCATATAGTTGGACTTCCTCCCCACCAGCATAAGCAAGAGAGGTGGCTCCAGACACCTCATTAACTGTAGTAAGGATTCTGGTGCTGACCTGGTCATTGTCATCTTCTCCATGGAGCTCCACAGCCTGTGCCGAGAAGAGGAACAGGGAAGCAGAGAAAAAAAATAAGTGAGACTAGAAAGGGCTATAACTGGTCTTTAAGAACTTATCATTAAAAGAACCTTTGAAGTTACTGAGTCCAGTTTTCCCAGGGGATGCAGAAATGCCCCGACGTCTCCCTCACAAGGGTCACTGCAGCTTTGCTTACATAGTTCCAGGGCCAGGGAGAGCACTAGTACCATTCGCTGGGGAGTATCCTCACACTTTTATTTTGTACACTTGTCTCAGCACTTCCACAAAATTTATTTGTAAAGGGAGACTGCTTCTGAAAAGCTATGTCCATTTTACATATAGCCACTAACAAACTGTGTGCCTGTGTGTAAAGCATGCTATACAGTGCCACAGATTTATACAAAAATCAGTTCATTGTTCAGATATAGAGAGGGCGTTCTCATAGTTCAAAATATCCCACAGCAGTTCAGATTGCCCGAGTCCACTGTAGTATGGGAGTGGTCCAGACAGAGTGGATGGTTAGGAGGCTATTGACAGGATTACACCATTGGGTATGGGGTTGGAGGAACTGATATCTAAGGGGCCTCTGGTATTCAGAAGCACTTGGGACCTCCCCCGTGTGGCAAGGCCTTCACATAGTGGCTCATCTGGCCTGAGCCCTTCCCCATGCAGTGTTTCCCCAGTCAGCCTAAGGGAACAGTCGGAGAGCCTTCTGTTGCTCTCCTGAAGCAATAGGGACCCTCTCTGAGAGTTTCTGCAAAAACTTACTGCTGGGCTCTGCTTGTCTTCTGTCTGCGACTCAGGTATGTCCACCATTTCAGAAGCTGGTACAGCGTGAGTATTGCTGTAAGCCTCTACCGGCGGTCTCAGGAAGAACACTAGGTCTTCCCAGTGTGCAAACAGGTCTACTCTTGCATTTGAAGGGGGGCATAATTGTAGGTAAAAAGAGCGGCCCGTGGCAAACTTCAGACAGAGCTGTTTTTTCTCACGACTGTGGATGGATAACATTACAAACTTCAAAGGAAGCAGTCTGGTCAGCTCCAAGCTATTCTCTGACTTGAGTCCCTTTCTCGGAGTGCATCTGTCATGTTTGGCACTGACTGCGCAGCTGACAGCCGGTTCTGCCAGCAGCATGATGTCAGGTATTATGATGTCGTAGCTCGTACATGCGATGCCCACAGTGACAATCTGCACACGGTTGTGCACATCGATCAGTTCCCCTCTTTCACTTATCTGGATGAAGTCGCTCTCAAATATAGGAATGCACTTGAACATGGTGAACTCGCCCTTGTGCAGCTGCCGCTGCAGTTTCCCCATGCAGCCCCAGAACATGGGCAGCAAGTGTCTGTTCCGGGTGCTTCCCTGCCACCCATGTCTCTCTTTCATTAAGACTGCTGCATGTCCTCTCTGGAACCTCCGCCTTGGTCTGAACTGCAGCCCCTTGCCAGCCACCCCTATAAGCTTTTGCTGTCCATTGTGACCTGCAGTCAGCTGTCACACACAGCACTGTGTCCTCATCCCCACAGCTGCTCCTACAGAAAAGGACAGCATCCTCCTGCAAACAGCCACCCCACAAGGGTGGAGAGAGTAACACATTTTTACATGTTTTGCTATGTGAAACACAAGTATGCTTCATCGAGGCCATGTGTTTTCATGCAGCTACCACAGGCAATGATGTGTAAATGATTAGCAGTCACAGGAAAACCACCTTCTATCAATCTATAAAGGTGATCCTAATAGGTGACAAATACTTAAGCTTTATAAGAATTGAATACATTTTTGAGCCTTTGCTTAATGTTTTCTTGTATAATTATCATAGAATTTCCATTAAATGTTAACTTCAGTCACCAAGTTGGAATTTGAGAACGTGCATAGAAGTTGAGCAGGGAAAGCTTTTCTAAGACTCTCTTTACCTTTCTCAAGCCTGCGTGTAGCCGTGGGTGCCTGTAACTGCTTTCTCACAAGTTCAGTTACTGGGCCTCTTTTTTTTCCTCAGAAATATTGAGTTTGCTATTTGTTATCTACAAGGGGATTAATATGTTATATAAGGTAAATATTGCTTTTGTTTTTCAATAATTGTTTTTACCTCAGGAAAAAAATTACCCTAGTTTTTCTTGATTGTTCTATGTTATACAGACAAGAATTTGAAATGAAAGGTGACTTGTTCTTATATTGTGTTTCCTTATATTTTTTGAGAAATAAATCTGATCTGTGTACAAATATTTACAGTTTGAAAAAAATATGTTACATTTCTAACTGCTTGGGTATAATTTTGTCTTTTTATCATCTTGTTGATCTCAATCTGTTTTACTAAGGCAAATTTGCTCTGCAAACAAAGGGAGGTAAACACCCCATCCATGTAAAATTTTAAAAAGGATATTAAACCCAATTTATTAAGTTATCTCATAAGATGATACACCTTAACAAGGTATCTTTAGTCTATGCTGTTTTTGGTTTGCTTAC
Organism: Glossophaga mutica; assembly: GCA_039655065.1. Taxonomy (NCBI): domain Eukaryota; kingdom Metazoa; phylum Chordata; class Mammalia; order Chiroptera; family Phyllostomidae; genus Glossophaga; species Glossophaga mutica. Next base: position 74,157,607 of record CM077313.1, on the reverse strand, counting down.
AGATGGACTAGATGCTAATGAAGAACTGTTCAAAGTATATGTAATAACATTAAATGTACCTTTATTACAGTTAGATAAAATACATCAAGAAAAATGACCAATATTTATAAAGGAATTTGCTTCAATGTTTACTATGAATCATATAACCCCTTCTTGCCTCTATATAACAAAGAGTCTTGTGATTCTTCTCAGGTTCTAGACTCATATGTTGGTAAAATTAATAATATCTAATCATTAATGTACTTTCTGCTGTATAGATTTGCCTACTCTGAGTATTTTATATAAATAAAATTATATACTAGACTATCTTTTGTGACTGACTTCTTTCACTTAACATAATGTTTTCAAGGTTCATATTGTAGTATGTATCAGCACTTCATCTTTTTTGTGAGGAAATAAGTTCCCATTGTTAATTATACACCACATTTTGTATATACATGCATTAGTTGATAAACACAGGGGTTCTTCCCACCTTTTGGCTTTTATAAACAATGCTGGTATAAACAGCTGGGTACAGTTTTTGTGTGGAGTTGTTTTCATTTCTCTTAGGCATATACTTAGGAGTAAAATGACTGGATCATAGGGTAACTCTATGTTTAAATGTTTGAGAAACAGCCAAAATACATTCTAAAATGACTGCGCTGTTTTGTACTTCACCAGGGTATGCCAGTTTCAGTTTATGTTGATCCTTGCCAACATTTGTTATTATTTGAGATTTCAATTCCAGTCATCCTAATGAGGATGAAGTGACATCTCATTGTGGTTTGATTGCATTTCCCTGGTGGCTAATGATGTCAATCATTTTTTCATGTATTTATTGGATATTTGCATATCTTCTTTGCAGAAATACCTACTCATGTCCTTCAACAATTTCTAAATTGGGTCATTGGCCTTTTTGTTATTGAGTCATATGATTTATTTGTATTCTAGATACAATTCTCTTACCAGATGTGATTTGCAATTACTTTTTCCCATTCTGTGGGTTTTTTTCACTTTCTTGATAATGTCCTTTGAAGTAAAAGTTTTTAATTTTGATTAAAGTCCAATTTTTCTATTTTTTCTTGTTTGTGCTTTATTGTCATATCATGAAATCCAAGGCCAAATCTAAAATCATGAAGATTTACCCCAACATTTTTTCTAAGTGTTTTATAGTTTTAGCTCTTTAATCCATTTTGAGTTAAATTTTGTCAATGTTATAATGTAAGGGTCCTCCTTCACTCTTTTGCATGCTAACAGCCAGTTTTCCCAACATCATTTGTTGAAAAGCCTGAATTTCCTGTTGAGTGGTCGTAGCACCTATATCAAAAATCCATTGAAAACCACAGCTATACGGGTCTATTTCTGGACTCCCAGTTTTATTCATCACTCCATGTCTATCCTTGAGCCAGCCCCACACTGCCTTGACTACAGTTGCTAAAATAGTGACTAATAGTAATGTAGTAAATGTTGAAATGGGAGAATTGGAGTACTCCTGTTTTGTTCTTTTTCAAGATTGGTTTAGCTATTCTGGGTCCCTTGAAATTCCACATGAATTTTAGAATCAGTTTGTCATTTTCCACAAAGGAGTCGGCTGGTATTCTGATAAAGACTGTGATGAGTTTGCATGTCAGTCCGGGGAGTATTGCCATCTTAACAAGAGGAAGTCTTCTGATCCATGAACATGGATGTATTTTCATGTGTTTACTTAGATGATAAATTTCTTCTAACAAGGTGTGGTAGTAGTAACATCCTAAAAGTGATCAGTTTGTAAAGTATATAAATGTCTAATTGCTAAATGGTACACTTGAAACTAATATACAATATATCAACTGCAACTGGAAAACATTTTAAAAAATATTGCTTATCTAAATTAAATAAAAATAAAGTTCTTGAAGCTCAAATATGTAAAAAAAAAGCATTCTAGAGAGTTTGTTGACTGGTGTATTGTATATATGAGAAATTTGAGTTAAGTCATCTTTGACTATTAAGAGGCACTGACATTACAGATGGTCTTTATATGCAATTATAGGTTGATTTGATTTGGTTTATTTTGTTTTGAGAATCAATTTTAATTGAGAACTGAACTATTTTAACAAAGAATGCACTTGCATAAAGACACCTATCTTTCCCTCCTAGCTCAGGAGTGCTCTCCCGGGAGACACCAGGTACTTCAGAGCCCTCACAGAAATGTCCGTTTTGACTCACTGCACCTGCAGCCGTCAGCCACTGAAGACCTGATATGTGACCATTCCCTGGCAGCTGGATGGTATCGCTTTCTCCTCTTTGGCAGACCTGCGGAGATGCCAACCAAATGTGTTGAGGTATTTCAACTCTCACCAGGAACTGCATGTGCTTTTTCTTATGTATTTTTTTTAACAGGAGGATTGAATCTTATTATAACCAATTTATTTCCCATGCTGAATCATTATTTTAATTTTGTATCAGTATTGAATTAATCTGGAATATTCCTGTTTCTTATTATATTATGTAATAAGGATAGTAACAATTTATGCTATGCTCGTGCAGTCCCCCAAGTGTTTTACCTACATTATCTCATATAATTTTCACAGCATCTCTAGAATGCAGTCTGTCATTTCGATTTTCATTATACACTGAGGGACATATATTCTTTGACAGAACACTCCTAGAGTCACCAAGCCAGCAGGTCAACCAGTCAAGTCTGGATCACAGGTCGTCATTCTCCAGGGCTCATGTACTTAACCACAAGTAACCTGCAAACCTGCTTCCATTCTTGTCAGTCTTAAATAGAAGGCTAATTTTCCGTATTGGTACCCATATTTTGTGAATTATGCAAAAACAGGATTTATCTTCCTTTTTAAGCATGTAATTAATGTGAAAAAACTCAGGAAAGATATCTACATTTTAAGTTGTGACATTATAGCTGCCTTATTTTCTCCTTTTGATTTATTTGCTTGTCACTTTTGTGATGTTTTGTTTGCAATAAACTAAAAAATAAAACAGAATTTGAAATTAAAGTTTGAGGAAACTCACTCCATCCTTTAATGTTTGAGGTGTTTTGGTTCTGTATTTTAGTTCTTTGCCTACATTAACTATAACTGATCTAGAACCTCACACAAATGTAAGGTGAAGTGGCTCTTTTCCTGGAGGTCAGCTGTGCCCAGGGGAAAGCGTTCCCTGTTCCCATTCTCCATGCCCTCTTGAACCAAGTCTTCGCACCATCTGGCTACAGAATTGATAGAATTTTCTTTTTGTCTACAGGATAATACAGGTCTGTGTAGTTAAATTTTTATTTATAATGTTTAAGTAGTTTATGTGCATTATAGAATATTTAGAAGATAAAGTACAAGTGATAGAATAACATTCATTTTTTAATCCACCCACACACTCATTCTACCATTAACATTTTTCAATTGTTCCCTCTTTTATATTGTTTTGTAAGGTTCATGCTGTATGTTCAGTTACATAAACATGTTTATTTTTCAGTTGTAGCTACGCATTCACATTTTCCTGTTATTAAAAATTCTTTATATCAGTTTGAATATAATATTTTGTCATATATACATCATATAAACCATTAGCATATGTGTGTACTTTCAGGCTTTTGCTACAAGTAATTCTGCCATTAGCAAATGTGTATATAAATCATTTTTCTATTTTAGTCTTTTTGAGGTTTTAAATACATATAGTTAAATTGTTTTTCAAAAATACAATGCTAATTTTTAATTCCAGTAGCAATAGATAAAAAATACCTTTTCTAGTGCTAAATATTCTCATGTATTCATTAAACATGTGTATTTATTCTTTAAATTGTTTATGTACTTTGTCCATTCGTGATCATAGAATTTTAAAATGGATATTGCATGGTTAAAATAAAAATATAATGTAACCATAAAAAATAATATAATACACACTAAATATGTTATTGACAGGTAATTGTATCCTTATTTAACTCTTGTCTTGTTTTTTAAATTATTATTTAATTTAACCATCAATCTTTTCCTCTATGATTTTCCTTTGTTTGTAAGCATGAAAATAACAATAATACTAAAAATCATAATCTGGCTAATGATTATTGAGCTCTTGCTATGGAGAAGTTGTGTTATAAGCATTATTTTATTTATACTTCACAGTACTGTGAGGTGGGTACCACAATTAACCTAATACAAAAGCGAAGAATGTTAGGTGCCCAAGGTCATGCATTTTGAAAGTGCCTCAGTTCTGCCCAAGTCATATATAGTCTTTTTTTCCCCCTGGGTTAATTTCCTGTTTAATTTTATTTTTCATCTGAATCTGATTTTGATAATTGGCCTCAAATGAGGCTTTAACTTCATTTTTTTTCAAATTGCTCTCCAGTTGTTTCCACCACATTTTGAAAAATCCTTTCCTTCTCTCCTGATTTTTTATGCCTCCTGAACTGTACATTAACTTCTTGCATACACTATTTCCAGCAATTTTTAAAAAAACTCTAAGATCAGTTAATCTTTGTGCTATATGTTAAGATGACTTCAGACTGACTTATTCTGTCTTTGAATGAATTAGCTATTTTACTACGTTATCTGATACTGAATTTCTCTTGTTCATAATACAAATGTAACAAATGGAATAAAGATATTTAAATCAAATCAGATGATGTTAATTACAAAGAATCTACCTTTAAGTGCACTATTCCATAGTTACCTACTTTTTCTTTTATAGTATAGGTACAAGTTAGAGTTTTTACAAGTATGATTGAGAATTGAATACTTTAAAGGTTGTTTACATGAAAATGCTAAATTGCTTTATCTACCATGTGTGAAAATGAATTGGATTTTTACCTTTTGTTTTCTCTCATGCAAAAGATGAACCACTGTGGAACACAGGCTCCGGTCTGGCTGTCTCTGAGAGAGTCAGAAACACTGCCTCCTCCTGGGGAGATCAAGCAACTGACAGCTTGTGCCACATGGCAGTTTTTGCTCAGCACTACAAAAGACTGTTGTCTTTTTCAAATCCCAGTGTCTGTAAGAAATTGTGGAAAATTTTTTGTGTACTTCCTACAACCCACTCAGGGATGTATGGGATATTGTGCAGAAGGTAAGAAAACATGGATAATACAAATCAACTGCTAATCATGGAACTGTGTATGTTGATGTGTTTGTGCCATTCTTTGGATAGGTCGTATGGAGTGAATGCAAAGCCCACGAGATTTGGTCACTACTATTGCTCTAGTGATGCTAAATTTCTGGTTTAAATTGGCCAGACTTGTTTAGGATTCTTTGTCAAGATCTTAATACCCTCAAAAAATAATTGTTGATGTGAAAGTACCAAAGATTAATCTCACCGGTGATAATAGGTTTATAAATGATGATGTCATTTATCTTCTGACAACATGCAATAACAAGAGCACTTCTCCATTATGGTATTCTTCCTCAAAAGCCATAACCCCGGTCTAATTACAAGCAAATTCATATATGGAAGACAGAAAATACTGGAAGATACTGTTATATACCAGTGTTATTAAACTAAGCAACACTAATAATAATAAATAATAATAAATAATAAAACTAAGCCAATAATAATTATTATATGAGCAACACCATGAATATGTTTGTCCTGAGGTTGTTAGTCTTTCCAAACTAGAATACCCCAAATAACACAAGTACAGCAAAAATGTGGCAAAGTATAAACACACAATTATAAATCACGATTAATGGTATGGATGAAGAGATTAAGATTTGCTGTAGGAGAAAATACTGGAGGTAAGGGGAGGATGTCATTTAGGATGGTATGTCACCAGAGAAAGCCTCTTCTGAGAACAGGGCACCAACACTGAGAGTTTGAGGGTAAACAGTCCTTGGGCAGATATCGAGGGGAAGAACATCCCAGGGAGTAACACTACATGAGAGACCTAAAGGTGATAAGAATGTGCTGTTCTTATGAGAGTGAAAGCAGCATAGGGAGTGAGGGAGAACATAACAAGACACAGGATTGGAAGGGCAACGGGAGGGGAGGGATGGCTGACATTTAGGGAGTTCTGCATTTTATTTTCTGTGCGTTGAGAAATCTTTGGACAATTATCCTGCGAGAGTGAGCCAGTGAATCTTCTTCACATTTCTTACACAGCTGCTGGCCACTTAAACCTGGCTGAAAGCAGTATGTTCAATATGGGAATTTGCCATCTGCTTGGTTAATGGCATGTCACTGAGAAGGAGAAGATCCAGAGAAATGGATCAGCTTCACTGGCTTGCCAACATGGGAGATTCTGAAAAAGGGCTCTTGGATTTCTCTCAGTACTCTTGCCATAAAAATTTAAAAAAACAAAGTTTTTGAAAAATTTCAAATAACATTACCAAATATTTGTATAAAGTCCTGTAGGTGTTTCAATAGAAAAAAATTTATATTAAGAAACACTGACAACTATAAAAAATGAAAACAAACTTTCCCACCAGAAAATATATAAAATACAAATAACAAGTTCAATAGAAATATTAATGTTATATATACTAAATTAAAAAATTCAATATTTAAAATTTGCATATTTCAGGCATGCTTTGAAAACTCAAAAAATATTTCCTGTTTTGTAATATTACTACCACCCACTAAATTTCTCAGGTTTGAATATTCAACATTATTTCTCTCTTTTACCGCATTCAAGTCCTTCTTCTGGTTTTAGGGAGAGGGGATTTCTGGGAACTGATTTTTGTTTCCACTCTTAATGTCTGGCATTAATGAGACATACACATGAATTATCCCCTCTGACGTGCAAATAAAGACTTACCTTAAAATACCATTTAGAACTTGAATTAGACTGCCTGGATGGCAAATGGAAGTGAGAGCCTCTCGCCGTGAATGTGGAGCAGGCGTCAACGCAGGTCTCCACGAGTCTCTGGCTTTCCTTTCAGGGTGACAGGGTCAGGGTCCATTTTAGCCTTTTTATCTGCATTTAGATAGGAAATAGTACCAATTTTATATAGTTCTTCCAAAAAAATAAAGATGAGTGACTACTTCTAAACTCTATCACACTAGCATTATTCTGAAACTAAAACCAGACACAGACAGTACAAGAAAAGAGAGGAATGGAACAATATCCCTCAAGAATATAAATGCAACGACTTCGTCATCTAGTTGGAAAATTCAATAGAATCCACAAAATAGCTACCAGAGCTATTAAGCGAGGTTAGCAATGCTGAAAGAAAAAGGTCGACAGGCAAAATCAGTCATATTTCTTTATACTAGCAATGAAAAATTAGAAATTTTATGTAAAAAACCAATAATGGTACCAAATATATAAAATAGTCAGTAATAAATATGGAAAAATGTACATGAACTATAAAGTTAAAATTGTAAAATTTTGCTAACAGAAATTATGAAAGGTCTAAAATAATGTAATGATAAACCATGCCCATAAAATCAAAAGACTCAGTGTTAAGATGTCAGTTCTCCTCAAAATATATAGCTCCAAAAAAGTCCAAATCAATATTCCAGCAAGCTTTTCTTGTGTGTGGAAATTGACAAGTTCATTCAAAAATTTATTTGGACACAAAGTACCTATAATCCCTAAGCTACTTTGACAAGGAATAAAATTGGACAATTTACATGACCTGACTTTCAGACTTATTCTACAGTTATAGTAACCTACAGAGTGTTATATTAGCGTCAAGATAGACAAATAGATCAATGGAAAAGACAAGAGAGTCCCAACATACACCAGAATTGGCATTGGATTTATAAGAATCATCATGATGGCAGTTGACATATTTCTGTAATCCTGTGCATGACTATGGGAAGGCAATTTCCAAAGAACTGAAAACTAACTAACTGCTGTATAAATTTCTGGAGATTGTAATATTTCATTACTTAATGCAGACTAAAATTTAGAAAACAAGATATAGAATCTATAATAACTTTAAAATATAAACCCGAATTATCTCTATTTGATATCATCCCGTAAGAGGGAAAAATTTGTTATAAAAAAAGGAATGTTTTGCCCTGACTGTTGTGGCTCAATAGACTGAGCGCCAGCCTGAGAACCAAAGGGTCACTGGTTTGATTCCCAGTCAGGGCACATGCCTGGGTTGCAGGCCAGGTTCCCCTGTGTGGGGCACCAGGGCATGCAAGAGGCAACCACACATTGATGTTTCTCTCCTTCTCTTTCCCCCTCCCTTCCCCTCTCTCTAAAAATAAATTTAAAAAGCCTTAAAAAAAGGAATGTTTTAGTTTGTATTAAAACATACCTCTCTGAAGAACTGTCATCTCATACATATCATATATAAATAATTTTATATCTGTATGTTCAACTGGATAAATAAAAAAATCAACCTTTTGCAGCTGTTTCTGATGCAGAATCACACCCATGTGGCCCTGACGAAATGGAAATAGGAGGTGACTGTGTTCGTAAGTATCAGATTGTATTTTTTAATAATGTATTTATAAACTAATAATTTCAACAAGCTTTTATGTTCTGTGACTTACTTTAGATGTTGAATTATGATAACATTCAGGTTAGTGGATATCAACAATAAAAATCACTTTATTGTGCCTGTGAGAAATAGTACTGGAATCAGCAAAAGTGCAGAGTTGGGCGTGGTCATATCCTATAGACATGTGTGTTTATTGGTAGAGTCTTTTCATGAGAAAATTTAGGAATTTATCTCAACAATCTTAAAAGTCCACATGTATTTGTTCCTAGCAATTTGACTTCCAAAAATCTAGTTTACAGAAATATTTAAAGAAGTGGGCAGGTATGGTATTTACAATAGCATTTTCCTAATAATATGAAACCATTGTAACTACCCAACAAGAACTGGTTGATTCAATATTTTTGATGTATCCATAATGATAAAATATGCTGTAAATAATATTAAAATGCAGGAATACATTCTTTGACATTAGTAGATACTCATTATATACTGAAACTGAGAAATCCGATTATTCACCACAATCTCATTTTTGTCTTCTAGGAATGATTGCATTTGTACCAATAAGTCTTGAAAGATACACCAAAAGTGTTAATGTGGTCATAATTTTTCTTTCCTTTTCAATCTGTAATTTTCATTTTCTAACTTAGTTAAAATTTTTGTCATTTCAAATATTAAGAAATCCCCTGCTATAATATTCCTTAAGACAAATCACTCTAGATTGTCTAATTAAGCTATGACATGTTCCTAAAGGACAAGCAGAAATCAAAATTATTTACGGAAACATTGGCCTTTTTCTGGCAACTGTTAGCCAGATGTAATATTCTAAGTGAATATGGGATTGCTGACATATAAGTAATACATTTAACAAAAAAAAAAAATTATGGTGAAATAAGCCATAATGGTGTAAAACAAATTAGGATAGATTATGTAACATTTAGGTATCATGTCTAAAAATTAATATAATTTGTCTTCAAATAATTTGTGCTGTAATAATCCTTGAAATAAATACTCTAAGTAGCTTTTCTATGTTCTATTCCAGTTGCAAATAAATTTTCCTGTGCCCTTTTCTAGCATTCCTTAAACAATCTAATATTTTATAGGAAAGTCTCAGTGTAATTAAACTCTGCAATTTAAGTTCTTAAGAGAATAAGACAATATTCCTAATAATAGTAACTTTAATCATAAAGTATAATTGTTTGGCTATTCTGCATAACAGGTTTGGATTATCTTTATTATACACATATATTGTAGTGAAATTCCTTTCTTGAATAAGCAATAAATTTAAGCTACTTGTTATGCAATTCAGAATCTTTATACAATTAACAGGAAAAAAATGCTATACAAAATCATACACAATTTGCACAAATAACACTTGCATAAAAAAGTAAAAAGGTAACAGTTGAAGTTTCATGATAAAAAACTGTATTAACATATTTAGCATATGCTAACAGCAGAGTTGACAATGCAGTAAAAATTGTACTTTTCAAGCAAAAATAATTTACATGTCATTTTTGAAAACTTTGTTTCTTTTAACAAATTTTCTTTGCTACACTGTTCCAAGCAATGATCAGCTCACCCAGATAGTTGCTGCTACTTAAAATATTGATTCAAAAAATTTAATTTTCATGAATTCCTTAATTTTAAGCATTTTTCATTTCTTATTCCTAATAATTATTTCTGTAGTTTTTCTCCATTTAAAAATAAATTCAACTTTTTTTTTATTTAATAAGATATTTTTACTGAGATATATTTTTTAAAAATCACTTCATATTCAGTAGTACTCTATTATTTCCTTCAAGTCTGAATATGATGATTTGGCCTAATGTTTAAAATGTTTGAGAGAATATTTATTATTTAGTTTAACTTGAGATATGAGGGTTTGTAATCTGATATCTAACAAAATAACACTAAAATATTTAAAAATACATAAGGTGTCCCACTCCACATTTAGGTTAAAGTTTCTCATAATTTTTCAAAATGTACAATACAGAACTGAAAAATTAATATTTTGATTGTCATGTATATCATAAAAAATCTATACATTTAGGACATTTTAAAATCTACCACTCAAATAATTTTATCTTTTCTAAAACAACAAAATATTTAAAAACTTATTTAGAAACATTTTAGATTCCCAGATTTAATCTTGCAAATGCCCAAAGATAGAAATTGTAAAATCTCTCTAAGTTCCTGGAGGAATCTTTGTATATTTTAACCTCAGAAAAATGAAAAGAATAAGACTATTTTTTAACAGTGGTCTATTTCACTGAGACAGTATTATCACTCCCATCAGGAACAGCTCTTTCAACCCAGAGTAATGAAAAACTGTGATATAAGAATAAATTATAAGAGTAAAATAGTAAGTCATTTGATTTTACCTTATAAGTGACTCTTTCTTTATAACAAAATTATAATGGAGAAAACTTAAATTATTTTTATTTGTTTTATCTTTTAGAAAAAGTAATAGCCTAAAAAAGGTAAATTATTGGCCCTGGCTGGTGTAGCTCAGTGGATTGAGTGCAGGCTTGCAAACTAAAGGATTGCGGTTCGATTCCCCATCAGGGCACATGCCTGGGTTGCAGGACAGTTCCCAGCGACAGTTCTTAGCAGGGGACACATGAAAAGCAACCATACATTGATATTTCTCTCCATCTCTCCTTCCCTTCCCCTCTAAAGATAAATAAATAAAAAATCTTAAAAAAAAAAAGGTAAATTACTTTTTTGTTCAAGAGCTAGACTTTTCAAGGGTAGACATATTCAACATACATTAATATAAGCTCGATTGGCAATGAATTTCTCTGTTATCAGTATTTACATGATTATGGGTGAAAATAAGAATGTGCTACTTTGCTGAGTGCTAGAGAGTAATTATTTTTCCTAAAACTGTGTTTTATTTTCTCTTATTATAAATCCATGAGTTAGTCTTTGTGAGCTTTTCCCATAAGTCACTCTCCTTTTTTTGAGATGCCCAACTACGAATTATGCATTTTTCTCCCACCAGGCCAGCTGTCTGCCTCATTGCCCCCACCACCTCCAGGAAGGCCTGAGGTTGTAGCGGAGCTGATTGAGTCCAGGGTTTTCTTCAGGTGTGCTTTTGATGTTTCCCCTGCAAACAACTCGGTGGGATTCCTCATTGCTTGGTCTAGGCTTTCTTCTCAGGAAATGAAAGAGGAGCTGAAGCAGGAGACCACAGTTCAGGCATTCTCTCTGTTAGAACTGGATGGCGTCAATCTCAGACTGGGAGACAGGGTATGTTCAAAAACAATCGGGTTTTCTTTTCTTTTTATGAATGCATCAACTTGCAAAATGGATTTCTAAATCATATCCTAAAACTAGTTTTTGTCCCCATAATCTAAAACACTAACGTTTTTCTTTTTCTTTTTTCCTTGGTAATTGTGCCAACTCCAGTGATAACTGGATGAGTCAGTGATCTTAGTGACTTGGGAGTATTTGCTTTGAGCAATTCTCTGATTATTACTGATGAAACCTTGTAACTTTATGACTTTTTCTGGTCACAAGTAATATACTTTTATTCTATAAATAATATTCCCCTTTTTTTACAATGATATCACTTATTATCCACTTTTAAATACATCTTAAATAAAAAGTCTACAACAATTTTCACTGAGATTTGAATAATTACTTCTTTATAAAGATGAAATTTTTCTCAATTTTTAAACAAGTTTTTAAATTTTTTAGTTTATCTCTTAAATGCCACCTACCAAAAATTAAAATTAAGTACTTAAGTGTAATAATTTACATATATTTCCTTCATGTTATTACTAAATAATTATTTGTTAATGATATTCACAGATATTCTGTACAGCTTCCATCTTTTTCTTGGAGAACCCACATGTAAAAAGTTTAGCCATTGAAAGCCGAGAATTCTTTGCAGGCATTAAGGTATGTAGCAGTGGAGATGGATCAGAAAGGTGACTCCTCTGAAACTGTGTTTTCTTTCTTTTTTTAATCTTTCTCATTCATTTTTTTCATAGTTGTTAAGTTTTGATAGTGTCTTACTTCAGGACTGTAAAAATACTGTAAAAATAAAGATTTATAATCAGTGAAAATGCCAGGACCTCATAGAACTCAGAACCAGTACAAAACTTGTTCCTGAATAAAGACCATTCATACACAACAGGGACCAGGGGAAAGAGTGAGAAGAGTGAACTATGTTGTCAGAAGAGCATAGTCACAGTGGGAGGGGAGGTAGAGCTTAGACCTTAGAAACACAGAACCTTTGGGTCTACTTTGGTGAGAACTCAATAGACCATGAGAATTAGGAGCCGCCACCAGGGACTTTCTGATTAGACTAACAGTGAGAGTATTCTGTACTAAGAACCATCTATTTTGAAAGCTAGCCAAGAACCAAGACTGCATAAAAACTTCCTGCCTCAAAAAGTAATTCATCTGTGAACTAGGATAGGGACCAGTCCTAGATTTCAGCACTCAGTAACTCCAGCTGTGGAAAGCAGAAGCTGGGAAATAAGCTGAAGATTAAGACATTTCAGGTGACAATAATATTTTGATTTTGGTGTTAAAAGTCATTGGATGTCTAATTTATATTAGGGATGATATTAATCCCTAAGGATGAATAGACCACCCCCCCGCCCCACGACCCAGTGTGGCAATAAAGGGAAGGATACAGGAATCCTTCTGTCTCCTATCACTCCGACAGACTCCAACCAGACTGACTACCACGTGTCCGAGAACCAAACACCCAAACTCAGAGCAGTGCAGCAACTCCATGCATTCTTCTGTGTGTTGCTGCTGTTTTTAAGAGTTTGGTTTTAATTGATCTTGTGTAATTAAAAGTAAATTTCAGTGTTTAAGTCATTACTACCAGCTCGTTTAACAAAACGTGACCTATTGAGAAAAAACATCCTTTCAAAATTACATCATAGATTCTCTTCTTACATGCCTGCTTTGTGTATTTTCTTGTACCAGTTACAACCTGAATTGAGCACTATATCAGAAGATGGGAAAGAATACCAGCTGAGGATAGAGAGCACAATTCCTATTGTTTGTTCTGAGTTCAGTGAGCTTGATCGGGAATGCAAAATCTCATTAAAACTGAAAACCATTGATCAAGGTAATACACTAAATCCATTCAATTTTATTCTTACATTTCAAATGATAACTAATGCTTTTTAAAACTGGCTGAAGTGTTCTCATATAAGTCATTGTGTTACAGGTTTACATCAAATTACAGCTCAATCATATTAATGACACTGAACCACACTTATGATTGCCAGAGCAATCCATACTGAGTCCACATTTATCCCTCCCGGGCTAAAAAATTTAAATTTAAAAGTATAAATTTAAAAGATAATAATGAACAATACCGTCCTCCTACTCCTCCTTTTTTTCTTCTTTTTTTTCTTCTCCTTCTCCTTTTTCTCCTTTTCCTCATCCTCCTGTTTATTCTTCTCTTGGCTTTGTTTTCAGGGATGGAAGAACAAAGTCCTCTTTAAGGTTTTCCAAATCGTATCACATGAGTGAGGGGTGATAGGTTATGCTAAAAGTTCAAGCCTCTGCACCATGAATCTCCTAAAGCATTCCCTGTACTTCTCTCCCTAACATAAGCTTATGTTTAAGATCTTTAAAATTTTTTTTCTATTTAATTTACTAATTCTATACATTGTACTTCACATGGCCACACATGTGACAGCATGCCACTGTCACAGCCATACACACCTGAAATTCTTCCACAGAAGATAATAAGGGGACAAACCATGTGTGCCAGTTCCAGGATTGACTGGGTTCTTTCGCCTTCTTAAGTCTCTGAAGTAGAGACCAAAACACGTTAAGAGATACGTAATTTAGAATATAACCTTTAAGAGAGATTATAATTCTCTTAGCATACATTTCCAGCATAAGAGATAAAATTTTATTTAGTAAATACACCAAATAAAATGTATCTAGGTCTTCGTGTGTATGTTATTCCTGATTAAATCAGGGAAACAAAAGAATAAAAATGCTATGGGAGAGAGAAAGTCTCATGGGAATGGTGTACCCAGGAAAATAGCTGGTATGGAGGTCGCAAGAGCAATTGAGAGGCTATTCCATCATATTTGACAGTAAACAGGTTTAGTAGATAATATACCCAGTTACTCAGATTTCGGGAGCACCATGAGCAACTCTGTATTTTGAAATGCAGCCCACAAACATGAAATTAAACCCTCTGTCTCAGGCAGTTTTACACAGTTCTACTTCAATCTGCCTCTGAAAAGCATTATGCAAATTTTACTACAGTTTATAGGGCAGAAAAAGAAGAGTGCTTATTGATATTTTCAAAATTATATTAGGCAAAGATTTCTTTCTGTTACAAATATACTTTAAACTTTATTTGCATGCTCTCAATCCTCTCAATAAATCAAGCATTGCTTATAGTTACATAAAACAGCCTGAATGTATTCCTATTATTTTAGAAGTTTGCATGTTTTTATTCTTTGCCAATTAAATATAATTTTGTTTTTCCTGGAGGAAAATTTCTGGGTTTTATTCTAGATGTTAATCATCTCATAGGAACTTCTGTGTATTTTTAGCACATCTCTACTTTCATTACAAAAACCTTGGTGTCTCCTAGTCTATTTCTGCAAAGACTATACTGCTTTTTCACAGACTTAAGAACAGTATTTGGCCCTCATACCATAAACCAAGGAAAATTATGGCAGGGACTATATCAAAGCCGGATATATTCCATATTTACTTTAGGGAACAGTTTAATAGTTTGGATGATTCTCTTATTTGTATGTGCTTAATAAATGTATGTATTCCTAGAAAAAAAATGCATGAAGAGCTTTTTTTTTTTTCCAGGAATTTTGAACTTAGTGCAGTCTACCTATGTCAGAGAAATATAATTTCACACCTGAAAATGATGTGTGGAAAAAAGAGAGTTTTTAACAACTTTCTTCCTTGATTCTCAGAAGGATTTTGCAATTATTAATTGTGTGCGTGAGCAAACTTTCTTTGAAGACAGTTCTTAGAGGATTCTATCCTTTTGGTTTCAATAGGCAAATTCCAAGAGTTCCTCTTCTTTGGTTACCATTTTCTTTCCAAATTTTTTTTTCCTACTTTTGGTTCCATAGGCAAGGAAGCATCTTGGGGTTCTGACTAGACTGTGATGTCTGAGAGGTAAAAAGAGGTAGAGTTTATTACTAGTGTGGAGTTACCTTAATTTGTTTTGATTTTTCTATTTTTGAAGATGGCAAACCCTGTACCAATAATCATAGCTGCCATTCAGTAGATGGAACATGAGTGCAAGCCCTAAGAACATGTTAAGACAGCCTAGACCCAAGGCCCAATTCTCAGGCAGAAAAAATCAGTTTATGCTACTTAGTGTTAAAATTATAACTTTTTTACAGAAGCAAAGACAGATTTTAGACATTGCTTTTGAATTTTATATATTGCTTTTTGAATTTTATCCAATGCAAATGGATTTAAAACTTTATTGGAAATAGTAATATGCATGTACAAATATATGTATATATTAAAATCAACTATTTGTAAAGATCAGGTAGAGTTCAGCAGCTCTGCTTTTATTTAGACAAAAATCACAACTGCATTATTTTAAGTAAGAAAACTTAATTTAAGAAAAATCTCTCAATTGAATGTTTCATGTTAATCAACTGATCACATGCTTTGGTTGGTATAGTTTGTTAGGAAAATTCTCCAAGTATGTTTTTATAACATAGGTAAAGGACTAGGCTTAAATTTGGCACTGTCTTCCTGTCACGTGGACCTCCATCAGACATCACTCTGTGCTAACGGGACCTGCAGCCGCGCTCTTGTGCACTACAGTGCCGTGACAGATTTTCTTCAAGATGGAGACAGAGTCACAGACGTTACAGTGGAACCTATAGTTAATGAGGATTTCCTGTGGAACAGCTACATTCCAGACAGCATTCAGGTTGACAAGTCAAAAAAGTACCTTCATAACTAAAGCTTTAAAAATATGTATATTTTACCATTGTATCTCGAAAACTTTACGTTTCAAATTTTTAAAATACCATCTCAATTTTAAAATGATTTTATTTTCAATAACTATGATGAAAATAATTAATAAAAAACTTATTGAGATTGCTAAGCAACTTATTGGATATTACTAAATAACAATTAATGATAATGATAATATTTACTGAAAATATTTTTACCTTTAAGATCAGAGTAAAGGATGTCCCAACTGCCTACTGCTATTCATTCACTGACCCACATATAATTACGTTTGATGGCAGGTAATTTCCTCAAAGATTTTTTTTCTTTTAATAGTTTGTGTTTCTTTTAAATTTTGTCGTTGTCTTTTAAAAAATCATTGTATGTTATTATCTCTTAGTCCTATTCACTGAAAGATTAAAAGGAAGGCATTTATGAGCATCACTGCATCGTTTCAAAATACTAATTTAAGTGCGTGGGATATTTTTTCTTTAAAATCTAGTTTTTAGTGAATATATGGATTAGCAGTGAGGCTAAATTTGTAAAAATGAAGATTCTTACAAATACAGACACTCATTTTATCTTTACTAGTTATTTTTAATAATGATTAAATTACTTTCTCTAGATATATAATATATTGCATTTCTATGTGATACTGAAATAATCTTTCAGGTTTAAGGCAAGGTGGTTAAATTAACACATTGTAATTATTTAAAGATCTAATCACTTTTAATTCATGGCAAGGATACTCAGGGGGAAACCTATTATAGATTATGAATACCTGGATATTTGCCTCCGGAACTTAAAGTAAAATGGACAAATGACAAAAAAGAAATCTAAGCTATCTTACTAATAATATCTGCATAGAAGGATTTAAATTTAGTTACACTAGTCTGAGGAATTTATGATTTTAAAATGTCCCTGAAGAAAATGATATGAACACTTCATTCTTGAGTCAAAATTTCCTTCATGATGCAAGGTAATTTATTCTTTTAAAAAATTATAACGTGGTCACTGTCGGTAAAGTTATTGAATATTAGTGCACATATGCAGATGCCCTCCAATAACAAATGATACTCCCAAAGTTTGAACAAGTGTGAAAAGTTATAGGAACAGATTCCACATACAAGAACCCTTTATGGTTATAATTTAAAACTTAGATGTTTTACAGGAAAAACCTTGGGAAAGCATAGTGGTGACTAATTTAATATATTATAATCCATCAAGATTAATTGTGCAACCACTAAGTGACAAACCACGTTCCAAGTGCTGGGAGGTATGGCAGTAATAAGACAAACATACTCTACCCTCACGGAGCTTACCTTTGTAAAGGTGAAGTAGATACACACAGTTAATAAATAAATATATAGTATATCTGAGAAAGGTAAGTATTACGAAGGAAATGAGAGCGAGGTGGAAAGAGAAAGCTGGAAGCAGGAGTTGACAGAAGTGTTGAAAGGGTAGTAGGATAATGGAGAGACTTAGGTGTCTATGACTACATGCTTCCTGTAGTGCTCTACAAAAAAATGCTCATGATATACAAACCTATGAGAAATATAGATTTTTAATTCTTTCAGGAAAGTGTATTGAATGCATATAAATAAATCTAACACACATTTTGGGTTGTAACACACTGTTGTGACATTTTATACCAATTCTTAATGAAATTGACTTTTGTTAATGATAGGGTATATGATAATTTCAAGACTGGGACGTTTGTGCTTTATAAGAGTATGTCACGTGATTTTGAAGTCCATGTACGTCAGTGGGACTGTGGAAGCCTTCATTATCCTGTATCGTGTAACTGCGGGTTTGTTGCCAAAGAAGAAGGTGATGTAGTTACTTTTGATATGTGCGGAGGTCAGCTACGTGAATCACAGCCATATTTATTTGTAAAGAGCCAAGATGAAACCAGCAATGTCAAAATAAGTGAATCTTACCTAGGAAGAAAAGTCACAGTATGTATGATTGTTATTACTATTTTAAAATATTTTTTATGCATTTATTCATTTTTAGAGAGAGGGGAAGGGAAGGAGAAGAGAGGAAGAGAAACAACAATGTGGGTTGCCTCTCACAAGCTCCTGACCGGGAACCTAGCCCACAACCCAGGCATGTGCCCTGACCAAGAATTGAACCAGCGACCTTTTGATTCGCAGGCTGGTGCTCAGTCCATCGAGCCACACCAGCCAGGGCTGTATGATTATTATTAAAATTTTCTTTGTCTCTACAGATTTGGGATTTATCCTGAACTTCTTTTCATCTCTATTATATTAAAAATTATCATTTTCAATATTAGGACTTTTTCCCAAGAAAATAACATTTAGGTTAACAGTGATCTTAGAAGGAATAAAATACTTTTCCACTGACCACACACAAACAGACACAACAGTTAAAACTTTGTCAAACCTAAGCTTTCCTATTTAAAATTTCAATATAATTGTATGAATTAGTCATAAAAATTATTTGTGACACTGTTTGATAAGTGGTATATTAAAGATCAAATATATAATTAAAAAATAAATATTCAGAAATAGTCAATTTTCAAAATATATGCAGATGGTTCTGCCTGAGAAAAATAGGCTGGTAGATACATGGAAGAGATTAGAAAAACAAGAATATTGAAGGTTACATAGTCAATATTTTTAAATGATATTTCATATCTGTGAGCTAACTATTTGTATTTCAAGGTCATCTTCCTTTCATCTTCCAGTAAAGTAAATCTAGGTAAATAAAATTTAAATTGAACCAAAAGCAGTAGAAAATAAAGGTGAATGTTTTTATAATATTGAGATGAACAAGAATTTTTAGCATAACTTTATATATTTGAATTCCATCATCAAAAACCAAACAGTAAATCAAAAGCTGGGAAAATATTTGCTACATACAAAAACCACAGTTAATACAGAAAACACTTATGCATCACCAATGTATAATCAGCCCCCCAATAATAATGAGCAAGTAATAAAAACAGGCCATTCATAAAAGAAATAAAATTGATAAATATGTCAAAAAGTATAAATAACCAAAAATATAAAAACTTCAACTTCATTAGTAATCAAAGAAACGCAGATCATACATTTATCATACAATATTGGCAAAAGTAAGTAGTACAGCCTTCCCAGGAAAAAAAATGTGTGTGTGGGTATACATACATATACATGCATACATATACATACATATATGTATGTGTGTATACATACATATACATATACATGTACAGAGAGAGAGAGAGAGAGCGAGCGCGTGTCTGGAAAAATTCCAACCATTGTTAATATAACGAGAGTGGTTTTCGTGATACCAATGTAACCCAGCAGTCAAGGAAAGTGGGAAAGTGGGCTGGAATGCACATGCATGAACAATGATGACTTCACTATACTATTCAGTGGGGGCACAGACACCATTGAATGAACATGTGTGCTGTGTGGCTGTCACATTCAAAATGAGTGAGCAGAGCAACAGATCTGCATCAAATTTTGCATTAAGCTTGTACATTCCTCCACAGAAACTATTCAGATGATTCAGAAGGCCACAGCTATGGGAAGCGGGTGACTGGCAGCTTCATCACAGACAACATGCCTGCTCACACATCACATCTCGTGCAAAGTTTTTGATGAAACATTAAATCACCCAGGTGACTCAGCTCCCACACAGCTCAGATTTGGTGTGCAGCAACTTCTGGCTTTTCCCAAAACTAAAATTACCTCTTATAGGAAAGAGATTTCAGACTATTGCTGAGATTCAGGAAAATACAGCAGGGCGACTGGAGGAATGGTGTGAGGACCAAGGTGCCTACTTTGAATGGGACTGAGGCGTCACTGTCCTACGTACAATGTTTCTTGTATCTTGTATCTTCTTCAGTAAATATCTCTGTTTTTCATATTATATTGTTGGATACTTTCTGGACAGACCTTGTCATTAATACACACACACACACACACACACACACGTATGTGTGTATGTATATGTGTGTATGTATATACGTATATATAGGTGTGTATATATACATATATATAAATTGAAACTATGCATGTCATTTTTAAGGAAATTTTACTTCTGAAGACTTACAATAAAATAATTAAGGATGTGCAGAACTCCAGCGACATGCATTGCATCTCTTTCCTTAAGAAGGAGAAGTTAACAAGGGATGAATAAAAGAATTTAACCAAACCCCTGAATATAGTAGTATCATATGATAGAACATTTTATAGTCATGAAAATTTTGGAGGAGCTGTGTATTTATTGACAGGAGAAGAAATTAATGACATACAGGAGAAGTGTTCAAAGAATTTGCACCAAGATCCTAATATTAGCTACCTCAGATTGAGTAGTAATATGATATTTGATTGCTTTTAAAATAATTTTCTGTAATGAACACCATTTTTCTAAAAAGAAGAAAATGCCATTTTTAAATCTAAAAAAATTAAAAGAGGAAGTAGAGTTGGACGAACGGACACACATATTTTTTGTTCTCAATGCAGGCATCCAAGTCTCTGATCTGGGAGTGCAACACTCCTGCAAGGAGGATCACAGTTATGTAACACGGCCCATGAGGATGATTCAACAACTCCCCTGCTCACATTCCCAACGCCCCAAGCAACATCCTGTTTATAATTTGGCTTCTGATTCTCTTGTATATTGGCAGCAAGAGAATGCTGATTTCAAATATGTACCCTCTGGAATTACTTTATATGTGTAAATCAATTACTCAGCAGTCTAGGTCAATATCAAATAATTACTATCAGAGACATTACATGGTAAATATTAT
Source organism: Glossophaga mutica (assembly GCA_039655065.1). Classification (NCBI taxonomy): domain Eukaryota; kingdom Metazoa; phylum Chordata; class Mammalia; order Chiroptera; family Phyllostomidae; genus Glossophaga; species Glossophaga mutica. The sequence goes on along the minus strand of CM077313.1, from coordinate 74,136,550 downwards.
TCTCAACCTTTATAGCTGTTATAGTTGTATAAAATGCTTCACTTTAGTTTGCATATTTAAAGAAAGAAGTGTAAACAAAATGTCTAAATAGAAGGATCAATGTGGAGATGAAATTTCAAGTCAGCAAAATGCGAAAAGCCACTATTTTGACATATAGCCTTAGAAGGAAAATGTACAGTATAAGGAAAACCAGCATTTCATTTTTCTTTTATATTAAGGGAATAAATAAATTTGTTTCATATTCTGCAATAATAGTTTTTCTTAATCTATATTGAATATTATTTTAAGTGACTTATTTCTGTGTTTCAGATCTGGTTTTCTTCTGGAGCATTTATCCGTGCCGATCTTAGTGAATGGGGCATGAGTTTAACAGTCAGAGCCCCTAGTTCAGATTACAGAAGCACCTTGGGACTTTGTGGAACCTTTGATGAAAACCCAGAGAATGACTTCCATGACAAAAGTGGAATCAAAATTGATCAAACATTTAATAATTGTGTTGCTTTTATTAATGAATGGAGGTAAGAAAGTAAATTATTTCCACTGGTTATTGTATTAATATTTGACTTAAAATGAGTGGTGACTCAGGACTCTGATTTTTTTCCAACACCTCACTGGGAAAAAATGTTTTTGTCCAAATTACTGTTCTTTTCTGTTTTCCATCTTCAAGGATTTTGCCAGGAAAAAGCATGTTTGACACAATGCCGATTTCTCTACCATCGCCTGGAAAACGACCCTATTGTAGCTGCTCCATGGACAGCATTTCATTGCATCCATCTCCTAATCGTCTGGTCGTCGTTTCTTTGTCTGACATTGATTCAGACTGCAGAGACTTCACACACGTTAAATTTTCTTCCTTGATACCAGAACTGGATGTCACCTCTAAATATATTAATTCAGAAGCTATTGTCCAAGGAATAAAGCATACATCTCAAGAAGAAAATAACTGGAGCTTCTCTCAAGAAAAAAAGCACAAGAACCTAACCCAACTGGACTTCAATTTACAACTATATCCTGAGAATGAGAAACAAGATGTACCGAAGGCTTCGGGCAATGGGACACCCACGCAAGACCAGGCTGGCCACGGCCAAGAAACAGGGTGGCACCAACCAAACAGGTGGGAATGGCACAATTTAAGTGAGTTTCTTCCTCTGTTGGCTTTCCAAAGTCTCAGCCGGAGGGACCTAGAAGAGTTGACTTATTTTTTCCCTGAGGACCATACCGAGGATGTCCAGCAAGAGTTTGTCCCCGCATGGCCCACGCCCTCTGGCCTGACGGAATACAGCACCTTGGCCCTATGTCAGCAGACTCTAGCTAACTCCAGCTTAGGAAGGCACTGCCTCACCTTTCTTGGCAAGAGACTAGACAGTGTTATAGATATGTGTGTTAAGGATGTCCTCCTAAAAGATGACCTTAGCTGGGCAGAGGCAGGTGTGGCCCTTTTAGAAAATGAATGTGAAAGGAGGATTTTGGAAGAGGGGAAATATAACACAGACGAATATGCCAAATTGATTGAGGACATTCTCTTGGTACTGAAGTGCCCCAATTTATGCAGTGGCAATGGGCAGTGTACGCAGTGGGGATGCCTATGTTCCCCAGGCTTTAGTTCCTACGACTGCAGTGGCTCACATGGTAAGTGATACTCTTTAACTGCGATGTTGGGAATATTACTTGATTATGCAAATATCTTTGTTCTTTTAGCAGAGTTGTTCAGATAATATAGAGGAAAACAAATTATATTAACTAACACATTGATAATTTTACAAAAGTGTCACATCTTATTCAGAGTAAAAGCAGAAGCACTTATATGATAGCCTATAAGGCATGATGTAATCGCACACACAATGTCTGTCAAAACTCTTCCCTACTCTTTCTTATTCCCCTCACTCATTCCATTCCCCCACTTTGGTCTCTGTGCTCTTCCTTGAAAATGTGGGGTCCCCTTGACCTCAGGGGCTTGGCACACAGCTGGGCCCTCTACTGGCAGAGAATAAGTTTTTCTAGAACTCAAATTTAGTATTTTTTAAACACTGCATTTATGTTTTGCTAATTATACTGATTTGTTCAATTTTTTCTCTAACCCATCTACATGGAACTATTTTCTCTCAAACTATTAGAGTAAGAAAGTTTTGGAATCAATTCGATTCCCTAATCCAGTAAACCAGTAACTCCTGATTTTTCCTCCTGCCCCCACCACTCCGTCCTTTCCCAGCTGCAGAATTGTCTATCTCACCAAATGCAAACTTTATTTTTCTAATTGTTCCCATTGAAAATTTGTAGTCATTTTGACTTTTTTCTCTCATACCTGATGTGTAATCCATTTGCAAATCCATGAGTTAATCCATTAACAAATTCATTAGCAAATCTCTCTCTAGCTTCAAAAAAATTGTATTTCTTTTCCTGCTATAAATTTAATCCAAACCACCCTTATCTCTCACCTGGATTATTAATAGATTTTCTCAATATTGATGCTATTCATCAGCTAAAGTGGCTCCTTTTAAATGTATATCAGATCATATTACTCCTCTGCTTAAATCCCACTAATGGCTCTCCACTTTCTTCCAAGGAAAAGCCATAGTCTCTACTACAGCCTAGAAGAACATACGGTAATCTGAGACTCCTCTCTCACGGAAATCAGCTACAATTCTCCCTGTAGCTCACTGCTCTCCAGCGGATGTTTGCTCATTCCCAGAGGCCAAGTCTGCTCTTACCTCAGGTCCTATGTACTTACAAACACCTCTCACTGAACCATTCTTCCACCACATGTCTCTATGACCAACTTCCTTTTCTTTGTTCAAACATCAAATTACAAGAGAATCCTTTTATCATCATTCAGAATGAAATACATTTTCTAACATAACCTTATAGTCTTTACCTCTTTTAATATAGTTAACATACTTTTTCTCCATAGGTATGAATGTAATATACTATAATTTTAATAGATTTGTGTAATGTAGTACTTTATTTTTTCATTTGTTTATTTCTTGTCTTCTCATAAATTACATGAAGGGAAGAACTTTGTTTTTTTCATTGTTATATCACCAATACCTAGAATAATACCAGAAAAATAGAAGTTGCTCAGCAATCATTTGTAGAATATATGAAAGAATAAACTAACATTTTAAAAAATTATGGATACAATTAGGATTTTGAGTACACATAACTTATAATTTTGTATCCTATTGCTAGTAAAATTATATTAGCTTAGATTTTGCCAGTACTTGGACAAAAGACTCAATTACTTTCACCTAACTGCATTTATCTATTTTGACAACCAGATCCTGCTTGTATAGATAATATGTGACCTTACCAAGAACAGACAAATAACCATGTGAAGGTCAATTAACTCTGACTACTAGAAGAAATTTTTTCTTCTATGGCTGAGAGGTAAACCTAAGATTATGGTAGCGTATAGAATAGCAATAATACACAAAAATATCAACCATACTAGAATGGCAGCGGACACGAATTTTGATAACTCTTTCTAAAGCTTAAAGTAAGTATTTAAAATTTTTAATATACTACATTGCTAACTACACTATTTTATTACAGAAGTATTTTTCCTATAACACAACTCTATGGCACAAACCAAAATGGCAAAATCAAAACATAGGCCATTGTAACAGTAATTTCTCAATACTTGCCCTTTATTGACATTAACATTAATTAAACTTGTATATTTTAGGGAATGATAGAGTCTATGATACTATTTTTATTGGTTTGATGGTAGATAACACTTTTTTAAATATCAGATCATTCTTAACATTTAATAGTTTAATTAATATCCTGAGTAATATTTGGAATAGACCTTGAAATATTATTTTGCATTTTTTTAAATTTGGGCTTTGAAAGTAATTAGTTTTAATCTAAAATTAAAGAAAATATGTCTTATTTTGTTACTATTTTTTTCCCAAAGACAAGGCTCCTGAGATTATAGAGCTTGAGAATGCTGGATTCTGTAATGTCCAAAAACACAACTGTATGATGGTGAGAGTTTTCGGTCAAGGCTTCAAAGAATCACCTTCATTTAAATGTGAAGTTACTAAACTGCAGGTATGTTAATTACAGAGTTGAAAAACAAGGTTATGAGTTATTCAGGTTAATTTTATTTTAGATTAATTTGGTGTGTCAATAATCAACACAATCCCCAAGTATGTCATATCCACATATAAACAGGAAAATGATTAAGTTGCTTACCTTTAAATTTCCTTATATGTCAACTCTAACTATTCTATATAATTTTTATTGAGGTATTGGCTCACTATTTCACTCATATTAAGAAACTGAAAGAAGCTCAGGGTTGATATGTAAGCTTCTCTGTTCCTTAAAATGTAAAAACATGAAGAATGGTTTTAATTTAAGACTTCCTGCATTAATTATCAGATATAGAGACAGGAACAATTCCATCGGCAAACTGTTCGACCTTTATATTTCCCTTATTGTGAATTTCATACCGGAAAAATATAAATTTTGAGGGTACAAAAGATGGACATGATCACTCAGTTTGAATATTGGTATATCAAATTGTATCTTATTTTTAATGATTTTTAAATAGTTTTATTTTTCTTTATTCAAGTGGAATTTTAAGGAAAGCTCTTTGAATTTCTAAAATGATTTGCTGAAAACTTAAAACAGTGAATCATATTTTAACATTGTTTTTACTTTTTTTCCAAATTGAAGTCAAATCTGATTTTCTGAGACTGAAAATTTACAGGAGAAAATAAGTTTTGTACATGCTTTTTTTCAAGTACTTATACTTAAGAGGTATGGTTATCTCAAGATCTTATAATTTTTGTAAATGAGTCATGAAATATTTTAATGCCAATGAAATAACAAAGCATAATAGCAATATAAGGTATGCATAAATGTATTCACTTCCGTGAATATCACTCAGGCAAGTAGTCATTTTATTTTTCTTGGCAGAAAAATCAAATGGCACCACTCTACTGTTAAGTGATTTGCCAAGAGAGAATTTTATAGGTTTATATTCTTTTGGAAAGTACACTTTATACTTCTTATTAGACACATTTGCTGTGATATTTATTCTCATACAACATCTCTCCTCCAAACATCTGATAAAGAGAGTACACTCTGGAATTCTCTAACACACTACACAGAGCTATAGAAAGAAACATATGTTCACTAGTCAAAACCAAACAGATCAGCTATTTTCTTCTGCACCCTGTTCACAGTATTTATGTATTTCATTTGTAATATAGTTAGGTTTACTTTTAAACATTTGTATTCCACTTTTTTTTTTTTACTTTTTAAAAATTTTTCTTCAAGTACAGTTGTCTCCATTTCCCCCCACCCCAGCCATCCACACTTTCCACCCTTTATCCTACCCACCTTTGGTTTTGTCCATGTGTCCTTTATACCTGTTCCCGAAAAACCTTCCTCCTTTCCCCCAAATTATCCACTCCCACCTCCGCTCTGGTTACTGTCAGTTTGTTCTTAATTTCAATGTCTCTGGTTATATTTTGCTTGCTTGTTTGTTTTGTTGATTAAGTTCCACTTCTTGGTGAAATCATATGGTATTTGTCTTTCACCGCCTGGCTTATTCCACTTAGTATAATGCTCTCCAATTCCATCTTGAATTTCCTCCATACTCTAGTTGATTTTAGTTATTTGCTTACTTGGAAGGTATGAAAAATATTATCATGGTTCTAAGAGTTGGTGTCACACAAAAGGTGGACACAGAGAATGCCCCTGTCTTCTCATCCCTACCGCCCTCTTTCCATTGTCCTTTCATTCCATCCCATTCCCATCCATCCCTGGAAGGTATCCATTCTTATTATCTCCTGGTATAGTCTTACTGTTTTCTTTTGTACCAATACTAAGGCAAAAAAGCATCTATAAGATACATCCCTACTCTTTTACATGAGGGATAGCATATTATAGATGCTTTTTTCTACCTTTGCAGTAGTAATTTTAAATAACTTTGTGGCTAAAGTTTAAATTGCACAATCATTTCCTTTACTTCCCCCCTGGAAAAACAGCCAGGCCTCTACAGAATCTCATTTTAAATTATTTAAGGGGTTAAATTCAAGTTGTTATCCTAGAAATAAATGCCACTTCATGATCTGGCTCTTGACCATTTTTGAAGGCTTGGACCTCCTTGCACATGCACTAACATCCCATGTTGATCAGCGCATCCCTGTTCTTTCACATGCTACTTCCTGCTGCCACGCCAAATCACACTCTCCATTTCTTCTCTCAGTGTCCATGGTGTCTCTGTTTTTTACTTTCAGGAAGAAAAGTACTGTTTCCTTTTCAAAGTCTTCTTCGACTGTGCTGGTTAGATTTAGTATCTTCTTTCTCTGTCGTTATACCTTTATTTTTAAATTTTGGTTACAGCACTAATAAAACTGTTTTATTTGTCATTTCCTGTATTATCGCTTTTCATAAGACTATCCCCAGCACATACAAATATCCACAAAATATTAATAAATAGAAAAGAAAGAAACCCCTATTTATTCTCATTTTGGGTAGGCTCCTCCAAACAGAGGGGTGGAAATAATCCCTGTATTCCCAGTCATTGGCTAGAGTCTTATTTCAACACACAAAAGCTAAAGAGACTATACCCATCTAAGTGTTGATGTCAAGACTACCCCCAAGACATCATTATCAATCCCCCTCTGCTAGAGGGAAACTACTAATATATCTGATAGGCCAGACTCTGTATCCCCATTAATTATGGAAATTTGTACTGAGACCCATTCTCAATGATTGAATCTTTAGCAAGATAATTTCTACTAGCCACAGTTTAGCATGTCCTTGCATTCCCTACCTTTCCCTACTGACCTACAATATTGGAGTATCAGCAAATTCTATGACCATTTCTGAGTGATTGAAATGCATTCTACAGCCATAAATGTGTTTAAAAGTCTAAATCTAAAGTTTGGGATTAAAATAAATCCTTTTAGTTTTTTATGGAGTTACCAGTACCCAGACAATTGTATGGGCTTTTCTTCTTTAGACACCAATTCATTTCCAATACTAAAAAATAATACTTAATGTGTAGGTTCAGCATGATGTACCACTGAATTATTAAATAGCGTGAATTAGCTAGAATTTTTGTAATTTGAAGTTACATAAATTCATTTGAGTTAATCTGAGCAAAAATGATGTTTATCATGACAACAATATGTTTCTGTCAGAACCAAGGATGTACTGAATAGCTGAATTGTCAGAGGAAAACTTGAACTTGGGACTTGAACACTGAAGATTCAGAATGAGTGCATTTGTATGTGTGTGAGGTATCTGTCTTCTCAGTTCTGCTTTTCTCTGTTTCTGAGCTTTGTTTTTCCCTTTTACTAGATACTGGCTTTCTCCATGTAGTGAAAAACATGGCCACCAACAACTCCATAGGTTTGTATTTTGCTACTCAGGTCACCAGAGGCAGACTGGCCCAACACCTTCCAGTACAATGTAATCTAAGCATGGGCTCAGCTTAAGTTAACCTCTGGAGCAGTCAAGTGTAGTTAGGGAGGTGACCCATATAAGAGGAAAAAAGGTCCCTTGGGAACAAGTCAGTGGAGAATCAAATGGACAGTTTCAAGTGAAGTAGAAAGTGAGGGACTTTCAGGAGAAAGGAGGAAGTTTGTGGTCAGAAAATCAGTCTATTTTGTGTCCATTACATAGTCAAGTGTGCTTCCTCTCGCTACAATAGTCATTATACTCCATTATATATGGCCAATATTAGTAACTACTTTGATTTGGACTGAAGGAATGTGTGAAGGATTAGAAGCTGTTTACATCAAATGAAGATGTATATTTTTTATTATTCTGAAACTATCACTGTCACTTTTGTTATTCATTACATATTCCATTATACCAGGCATGTATTTTTAAATTTGTATTTTCATTAGCAAAATATTTCCAAGGAAGTTCATTACCTTCTCATTATGCCTTCAGTATAATAGCAGTAAATGGGTCCTTGGAGAAGCCGTTTCTGTGCATACTGTTTTTCGAAATAGCAGAACTGTTGATTGTCAGCTGCCTGCAGAGGGTCAGCAACCTGGTACCATGGATCTCAAGGGTGAGAAACCAATTTCGAAGTGGCAGTTAAAGGTAAAAAAGAAAACATATTCCCATAGTTATAACTAAAGTAAATATATATTAAGATTTTATGATTTATGAAGCTACATTTAGATAAGTTATCTTATTACAGAACTATCTTACAGGTATCTAATGATGGTCACAGGTTCAGTAATCCCAAAATAATGATAATATATGATGGGGCTTGTCAAGTTTGTGGTCTCTATGGAAAGGACTCATGTACTACAAAGGTATGTATCTTTTCACTTATTTTCATACTTTTCATCATAGGTGCTTTCATTTCGCATAATGTAGTTTTTGAACTTTCTTTTTTTTCCGATTTGTAATTTTTTAATTTTTATTTTAATTGTTGTTCTTGTACAGTTTTCTTTTACTCCCATCCCAGCCCACCACCCAAACCCTCCCCACCTCCCTCCCATTTCTACCCCCCTTAGTTTTTGTCCATTTTCCCCTGAAATTCCCTCCCTTCTCCCCTTTGGTGACTGATCAACAAAACAAACAAACAAGCATAATATAACCAAAGACACTGAAATTGAACTTTCATATCAGAAATATTAATATAGAAAATCCCTCCTCAGATTTATACAAGATTAATTAAAATTGTTACTCTGCCTATAACCCTTGTTTTAAATGTCAAGAGAGACGTTTCTACCTTTAACATTTTTAAGTGGCAGGTTTTTTATTCCTAAAAAGTTAAAAGAGGAGGTTCAGATTGAATTTTCCCTCCTTCATACCTTGTTTTTAAAGTAATAATGATTTTCCAACAAGACAGTGCTTCATGGTTACCTAATGATCTTTGTGGTAAGTGGCATGCACTTGTGCAGAGTCTATAAAAAAATATAAGACTGGCACTTTTACACAGAATTTTTTATGGCAACCAAGTTCAATGAACCATGGAAATGCCCACCACTTGAGGGGTTAAAGTGTTGTGGACCGTTCAGCCTGGTTTCAGGAGTTGTAACCCTCACCCCATGGTAGGTTGTGTAAGAGCCCAAGGGACCCACTTCATCTGGGTCTGTTCTGTCACAAGGACGTGAGCTACTAAGGAGACAAAGCTAATCTTCCTGGCAGGAGCACCACTTTTGCCTCATCCATCTCTGGCCCCATTGCTTGGTTGGCAGTCAATGGCGGGTAAGACTCCTCATGGGAGGGGCAACCTAAGCCAGATGCAACCACTTGGGAGGCCTCATGGAAGGACTGGGGGGGGGGTTGCAGCACAGAGGATGTGATGGACCCTCGCCCCCCCGGCTATTCTGACATAGCCCGAGTCCTCATTTCCATCTGCGAGATGTCTCCTGCTTCCTAATCAGCTTAAAGCCTGAAACTGTGGCGGGGGAGTGGTGCAGCCCTGTGCTGGCCAGGACAGCTCCCTGGGTGATCGGGCATAAGAAAGAATTCCTAAAGTCCTGTGAAACCTGCTTTGCTAAGAGTGCTCTTCCTTAGGTGACAAGTGTCCCAGGAGGAAATGGGTATGTCTCCCAAAGTTTGGCAACCCCCTTTCCTGACAAACACTGACTCAGATTAAGCCCTCAGATTTCTTTGACATGTTAAACCTGTATTCCGGTGTATTTGAGCCCAGTAAAAGCCTAGTGAGGAGGGGGCTCTGGGTCATTCTCCTCTGAGAGTTTGACCCCTTTCCTCCCCAAGCAGTCATGTCTTGGTAGTTTTTATTTTCATCCGTGACGGAGGGATGGGGCTCTGCGGGCGGAGCCCCCCCCACATCTGGCACCCAGAACAGGGTCCCCCGCATTAAAGAACAGCACAGCCTGCCCCAACTCCTCACAGCCACGCCTTCTTATCTATATCCGGTCTACTGGGTTTATCAACAGGTCTCTCCCAGGTCCATTGCTGATTTAACAGATGCCATGGATCTAATATTTGGATCTAATATCATTTGGCTCTCAAAACTGAGGAGCAGATCAAATACTATTTTTGTATATGGAAATTAAAAGTATTACTATTTTAACATTTAATTTTTTTCCTTGAGATTATCAATCTGATTGTATCAGTAAGAAGTTTCTGTTTTTTAGAAGTTGTTTGATTTATATTTTCCTCAAATATTTTATTTTCACATATCCTACAATAAATACTTTTGAAATGTTTTTTGGTTGTTTTATCCTCTTGGGCTATTTTGTTCTTATTTTTGTGCCATGTTCTGACGGATGCCCAAGGAGATTTTCTAAAGAGAGCTAAGTTTATATATGCTGAACAAAATGTGGTTTTCTTCCAAGGTTAAAAATTATTGCTACACTTAATATTATTTTCTGTGCATGCCAGCATCTCTTTCCACTATTTTGTGTAATATCCACTGTGATAATTATGTTATAGGCCTTGTCTAGTTTTGCTGTGTTCACAGAACACAGTGGGCTCCTAGAAGAAGAGAGGATAACTATAAACGAATGTGATTCTATAAGATGTTCTAAGGAAAAAATTCTGTTTTTTTTTTAAATAAATAAAGCATTTCCAGCATAAGTTTGGCAGCAAAAAAAGACAAAGAAGAAAAGAGGTCTTCTTGCATGTTATTTACAAGCTATGTTATAATTCTGCACAGAGATACAACTATATGCATTCTCTTATTCCATCCATATTAATGAATTCCGTAAGCATTAACACGTAAAGGAAATTCATTGTTTTCTAGCATGCATTTACGACCAGGGGATATGAAAAAGTATTTCCTGATCAAAAGATTTAAAATATATCAATGGAATCATCAATATATATGCTGCTATTCTTCTTTGTACAGTTTACTCCCCTTAATACTAACTGTTGCTATATTTTGATCAGTGTTCTCCTTTTTAAAAATTAAAAAATTTTTTTTTCATTAGGAAAATGTTTGCATTATTGGTCGACTCTGCTACACCGATGGGTATAAAAATCCTACCAGACCTTGTTTGATTTGTAGACCTAAAATTTCAAAATTTACTTGGTCATTTTTAGAAAGTAAGTTATTTTTTATTAATCTAAATATTTCCTTTACAAGATATTTTAAGTGATTTTTAAAACACAAGTAACATAAATGTGCTTAAGATGAACATTGTATTTAAATTCTTTCCTAACTGCAGACATTACTTTGCTAGTAGAATATATGACTGTTTTTATTTTGTGTGATCTCGATGATTATATTACAATAGGGTATGGGTTTTTAATATTTGATAAGGAAAGCAAATGTGAAATATTATTGGAAGAAATGGGAAGAGTTAATCCAGCTGCACACAATTTGTGCAAGTCAAATCACTACTAGCAAAATGACCTCTCAAGCATTAACTACACAGAAATGTTCATCAGTAAAACTTGGTGGATTTAGTGGAAGGAAATCATTACTTGGACACCGAAGGTTTCCATCCTGTGCTTAGCCTCAACTCTTTTCAGTTTTGTGACATGACATTTAATATTAACCATTTAAATTCCAATTGCCATGCACTCATCACCTGTTAAATAAGATTATCTGGACTTGATAATCTATAAAGTGCCTCCCAGCCTCACTATTCTGTGACTCTCTGAACATAATTTTGGGCAAATAGTTTCTGGATTCTTTGTTCCTCCCCTAAAGTATCATCATATACCATATAATTTCTTCACTTCCCTAAACACAGCAGTGTGATTCTACACTGGCACTCTTCACATTCTTCTTCCTTAGCCAAAAGACCAACCATCATAAGACACAAGATATAATTACTCCCTGGACCCATGCAATTTTATGTACAGGGGTCCTAAAACCTTATATTTATACATGCTTTGTAATATCAGTATATATGTTATTGCATGTGCAAATTTCATTACTGTATCGGACCATATGTCATGTGATTCATTGTTCAGCGCAAGGCTCATGGGGTACTATGGGAAGACAACGGAAATTTGGTAAAAAATTTAGTGCAAGAAATTTAGTGCAAATTTGGTAAAGAATTTAGTGCAAGGGGAAACATAATATAACTTCTGAGATGCTGTCTTTGTTTTTAATGGCTTTGTTATGACTAGTTCATTATAGACTCACAGATTTCAAAGATACAACAGGTCTGTAAATATCTGTTTCAAACCCTTTGTATTGAGGGTGAGGAGACACATGGACATGAACTAAAGGAGGGGAATATGGGTGGGAGGGGGTGTGCAGGGTGGAGGAGAATGATGGGGGAGAAATGGGACAACTGTAATAGCATAATCAATAAAATATTTTAAAAAATTAAAATCAGTAAATTGTATAAGGATATATATTCAAGGGCAGAATGGGAGCCAGAACTACAATGTCTTGGCATCAGGGCTTCATTAATGCAAGGAAAGTGTCTGTGCCCAGCGTAATGAAATGAGGTTATTCTATCTACTAAGCAGGTGAACAAGAAAGAGAAACATTTAAAATTGTAAGACAATATAAAATGTTTTAAATATATTCAGGAGCATAAAGAGAACACATTCCTTGTCCCCTAAAATAGCTACCATTCCAGTGTGTGAGCTCAGCCACGGAAAGGACTTCTGAGGAGCAGCGGATTGGTAATGACTAAATGGCTCCCAATTGTAACTGGGGAGGCATGAACAGCCAGGAAAATTCAGGGGAGCCTAGTGAATAATCCACTCGTGCATAGGAAGTGAGGGATAGAGAAAAGGAGGTGTAAAGAGGGAAAGTGAAGCTGAAAAGGACAGAGATCGAGCAAGAGCCAGCGGGAAAGAGCAAGCAGTGGGGTTGCCAACACTAAGTGATCTCAGAAAGAAAAGAAGGCACATCCTGTCTGTCTGGGTGATGAAAATGTATGTTATGTTACATTCAAAATGTTTTCAAACAGTCATAGCAAAGCTTAAAGGTGGTACCTGTCAGTAACTTTTACATCTAAGAATAGGACCGAATTTATCCAGAATGTTTAAAAAAATGAAGACAGGTAATAGACATTTCAAGAGTTCAAACTTTATCAAAATATCTGTCTCAATGGGTTCTTTGTATCACATTTTTCCTCTTGCTTTTCTACACAGGTACAAAAATAAATATTTTCTCTGTTACAGACAACCAACCACCAGTGATTCAAATACAGCAGGACAAATTACAGACATTTTATGGAGAAAACTTTGTGTACCAGCTCATGGCCTTCGATCCGGAAGGCTCTGACATCCATTTTACCATGTACTCTGGTCCCAAAGGAGCAAGTGTTTCCCCTGCAGGACTCCTTAAGTGGAAAGCAGAGTCACAAACTCCCCGGCCATTTACTCTACACCTTAGCGATGACTGCAATGCCGAAACTACAGTCACAATTGAGGTATTATTTATAATTGCATAAATGGGACTCAATTAACAACATTTAAAAATTTATTATTAATTTAAAATATAATTTATAGTCTTAATTCATGAAGAGTAACTAAACTCTTAAACATCTCATGGAAAATTAAACTGCCAAAATTTTGACTATTTTTGTAAGAATGTAAAACCTTACAGAGCCTCTCAAGTCTAGAGCACAGATCTAAGTTACTGACTCCTAGAACATTTTCTTCAACACTTAACTGTGATGAGGATAGAGAACTCACTCATGTCCATCTTTGAGAAAAATCTGTGATTAACCTAAGATTGATACCTGTCAACAAAAGGTCACTGCCATCAATCTAATGCCAATAGGAGTTCCAATCTGCAGTGTGGTAAAAGGAGAAACTATTCAAGTAAACAGTTTACAAACCAGGAAGACAGCCTTGAGAAGAAACGGAAAGTGTTCTGTCAAAACAAACGGAAGGCTGACTTTTAGAAAGAAAGTTCTTACTCTGGTTCTTGATTGGTTTGTTTCAATGCCAATAAGGAATCTAAATATGCCCAGTCTGATTGGTCCAAATAGCACTGTCCTGCTTAGTCAGAATGGTGTATTCTGATTGTTCCCTATGGAGTGGTTCTGATTGGTCAGTGAAGATAAAAATGAAGATATAGCTGTGCAGTTTTGATTGAACAGGGCAGGTCTCAGCCCATTGATTGAAAGACGATTCCAGGAACTCCCTTATAAGGGTTAGTTCAAATAGCAGGAACACAGTGCAAGTGGCTAGCAACTCAGTCTATGAATTTTTTCCTGGAATGCAATGTGCACAAGAGACCTCCACCCACAATGGCGTCTAGACTCTGGCCATGAATTTGAGCCCAGCTGACCACAAGGAGCCCTTCTTGGAAGGTTATTCCATCTCAGGGTCATCATACCTTCTTCCTTCAGGTGAAGAAATTTTAGATGTTGAATTATAAATCAAGAATGTAAATATAAGATTTGAAATAACCAATGCAAGTTATATTTCTCATTTGATGATTGTTTTGACCATATTAGTCAAAAGTTCCCAATATTTTTCTGTGCTCTGTATTCACCTGAAACGTGGAACAAACTTTCACCCAGAAGTAGTGTTGTGAAGGGCAGTGTGTACTATGTTGTGTTAACCATGGTAATCAAGTGATTGTTTGCTCTCTAGATTGAGGACTAACTGCTTTTCACCTTAATTTTTTTTTTCTTGTTTGCACTACTGAAATCAATCATCATGTAACATTTTAAAAAATATTTTTAGCATTTTGGCTATGCCCTTGAGAATGGGCATAATTGCCTTATTAAACTATTTTTAAATATAGTTATATATTAAATTTACAATATACCATTAAGTGTAAATTAAATATATTGTTGTATATTAAATATTGTTGTACATATGTTTGCAAAAATGCATGATCTAGTCCTAGTTGTATACAAACATACCTTCCTGTCATGACTTCTGGGATATAAACTGAAGATGACTTTATTACAAATAAAACATTTATCTTTTTTGTTTCTTTTTCAGTTGACTGTGAAGTCTTGTGATTGCTTGAATGGTGGAAAATGCGTGTCTGACACTAACTTTCCTCTAGGAAGTGGAGCATACCTGTGTGTCTGCTTGCCTGGTTTCCAGGGCAGTCTTTGCGAAGTGGATGTCACTGGGTGCCAGTCAAACCCCTGTGGACTTGGCAGATGTGTCAGTGGTTTTCGCAGTTATTCCTGTGATTGTCCACCTGAGCTCAAAGGTAAGTATGGGTTCCTCATAAACAAATTAGTATATGAACAAATAAAAAAGGAAGGCTCCTTGGAACCTTCATCTACAGGTTACTCAAGCAAACGTGTGATCCTAAAGATTTTTATACACATTTTAAAATTCTAGTAAAAGTCATCACAAATACATTTGCTATCCATAGCTCCTTTTATTGTAAATTGCTTATCCATGCTCTCTTACAATTTTGCCCATTTTTATAATTTTGATAGAAATATTCTATTTTTACATTGTGTTTTGCATCTTTCTAGACATTATCTGGTAGGTAGAAATACATTAAAGTGTATCACTATTGAAATATAAAATAGAATAAGAAAGAAAATTGCCATGGGAAATATAAAAATTATCATTTAAGAAAGGTTTTATTAACTTAGAAATATCACGGTATAAAGTTAGAGTTAAAATCAAATGAAATGTTAACATATTTTTAACTCATTAGTTGTCCTAAAATATGATTCCAGAAACCCCAAGTAAGTACATAACTGACAACCTTTAACTTCCCAAGGCTTTCTAAAAACTCATACCAATGTTTTCTTTAATTTAAATAGATGTAATATTAAATAAGTGACTACAAAGTTGTTGAGCTGATATTTTTCTTGAAGGATACTTAGGTGCTTTTTAAATTTTCTTTAGCTTTTTAAAATACCAATTTTATCATTTTGGATTATTATGCTACAAACTTACAAACTCCATTTGGAAAAATTCAAATGATGATTGCCTCATGGATTTTTACAATAACAGAAATTACCATCCATTAATTACTGTGAATTTATTCATTTAAAGAAGTTGCTAACGTTTCAAAGAGAAACATTTCACCTCAAAAAGTTTTATTGAGGAAAGACTGACTATCCTAGCTCATGGGTTTCACAGCCAGTGCAATAACTGGACTGAATAAGTTGTCTTTAAGCTAAGCTGACAACCATTCTAATAATTGTTTTTTTAATCACCAAGTTTTTAAACAAAGTTCAAATTGCTACTATCACATGGTAAATTTTTGCCTTAAAATATTAATTGACTTCTAAAGTCTCCTTATTTATAGAAAGATCTTATGTAATTAAAGGGTCTGGTTTAATGTTAAATAGAATCTAATAACTTGTTTCATTATATAATAAATTTTCAAAACAGTACACTTCTTTCCTCTTAATATGTGACGGCTTTTGGGGGGGTTCAGAGGACGTACATAAAAAGTAAAATAATTCAAATAATGAGCACTTAATTGGTCATCTATTGGTTTTCAAATTAAATAATTTGAACTCTCAGTCCATATTTCATTTAGGCAAAAACTGCCAGGAGGATGTTAACGAGTGTGACGCCAGACCGTGCTTTCTGGGGGTAGAATGCTTCAACACCTTTGCTTCCTATCACTGTGGTTCATGTCCTGAAGGATTTCACGGTGACGGAAAAAGATGTCACGGTAAAGTCTTTATTTTCAGCCATACAATGTCTTTTGCTGAATTTAATTAATTCAAATCACTTTGTTTCATTCTCCCTTTTAGTCACCCATTTATTCAGGATATGTGCATTAACTGCCAGGCTTTAAGTTAGATGCAGGAAATGCAAAATTACAAGGGTGGGGCAAAAAGAGGTTTACAGTTGTGAGTATGCGAAACACCGAGTTTATTCCTGTATTGTTATATATTCATTGCATCATTTTCCATACAAACAACTGTCAACCTCTTTTTGCCCCACCCTGTATACATTTCCTCTGTCTTACTGAGTCTGAGTATAACAGCAGGGAATATGCCATGTAATCACATAATTCAACATGCTGCTGTCTTTTTAAATTATTTTAAAGATTTTATTTATTTATTTTTAGAGAGGGGGGAGGGAGGGAGGAAGAGAGGGAGAGAAATATGGATCGACTGATTGACGGGTTGCTTTTGCACGCCCCCAAACAGGCACCTGGCCCTCAGTCCAGGCACTGGCCCTGACCAGGCATGGCCTTTTAGTTTGCAGGATGCCCAACCCACTGAGCGGCACCAGTCATGGCGGTGTTCTGTGTCTTTTGATAGAGTGCCTAGAGAGATTAGTAGAAATACTACCCAGGGAATCATGTCTACCTGGAAGGATAATGAAAAGTTTTCAAAATTCAGTGTCACTACAGCTAAATCTGTTGTATCTCATCCAGAAAGAGACAGGCATCCTCAGCAGAGGAAACAGCAAGAGCAAAGGTACAAAGGCTTCACACACACAAATGTCACAGCACACCTTGTGTACTGAGCAATTTGGTAAACCTGAAGTATAGGGGGAAGAGGGACTGACACTGGATTTGAAGCTAGAGAGGAAGCTGGTATCTAGACCACTAAGACACCACGAGAAACAGGATTAAGGTTCACATTTGAGAAAGTCTATTTAAGAGCAGTATGGGGGATGAGCCACTTGTGCGTAAAGAACTGTTTAAATCTGAGGTTAACACAGTATCACAAATAGACATAGACATGAAGATATTCTGATGTAGCAAATGAAATGAGACACTAAAGAAGCAAATTGATAATACTTGCTTAGTGACTGAAATCAGGAATGGGTTTCAAATTCTATCAAATGCTTTTTTAGTCTTGCTTATTAACCTGCTATAATTTGTTAACATTTCCTTAGACTAACTTATTCAGAATGTTTTTATGTATCAAATTACATTTTGACATTTTATATTTTCTTTATTAATATCTTCATGTAATTAAGTAATATAATTGTTAATAGATACAAGCCTATTTAATTGTGATCCAGTAATATATAATCACAGTACTACATTTGATTTGCTAGTAGTTCATTTACATTTTATGTATATTTACAAATATTTATTATAGGATCATGCCACTCTGATCGAATGTTAATAAAACTCTTCATCTCTTTCTGTGCATTGCAATGGTTTTGTATAACATTCTTTCCTTGATTATTTGGTAAAAGTTTTTCCATTAAGATCATCTGTTCTGAGATTGTTTTGGGAGGTGATTTTAGATTATTTTCTGTTTCTTTCATGGTCATTATTATATCAGCTACTCTAACACTTCTTCAACAGATTTAATCATTTATACTTTGTAAAATCATGTATCTCATCAAGATTTCAAATTCTTAACCTAAAAATCACATGTAGTATTCTTGTTTAACTTAAAATTATCTTTGTATATGTAGTTTTTTTCTCATCTCCAAAGTCATTTAATTATATACTCGCACTGAGAGGTTATTTGTTTTTTCATATAATCAATTAGATTTGCTTTTCTGTTAATTATCTCTTCATAACTCTTGTTTGACTTTTTGTTGATTTGCAGGAGTACTTTATATTACATGTTCTTAAAGTTTTCTTCATCTCAATGGCTTGCCTTTATGTTGTCTTGTTATATAAAAATATTAACATTTTATACAGTCAAATAGAGGCATCTTTTATTACAACTTTATTTATAGCTTCCATTTTTCAAGTATCTAACTTCTAAGTTATACATATGATCTCTTAAATTTCCTTATAAATATTTATTATTTTATATTGTTTTATATTTTACATTTAGTTCTTAGTACATTTGGAATTTACGTTGACTTAGAGGCCCAATATTTTTTTCTTCCAGATAAATAAGCAGTTATGTATAATCATTTATTAAAATAGGCTATTTTTAAAATAAGAGAAAATCAAATAAGCCAAACTTTCATACTGAATTTAAATACCATATTTTTATATATTAAATTCACATATACATTATGATACATTTCTGAGATTTCCAGTATGTTTGTATCACCTAACAGTCTTTTTCTATGCCAATAATGCATTACTTTTATTAGTGTGGCTTTATAATACACTTTAATATTGCTAAGGTAAATACCCCCTCATAATTCTTCTGTTTTATAATTTTTCCGTGTTGCTGATAAATACTTTAACATGAACCCTAATATAGTAAATTTCAAAAGACATCAGTGTATTTTACTAGTGCACTTGCTAATATAATACATATGCTCCATTTCTTTTGCTATATATATTTTTTGTAATATGAATTTAATTCCATTTCTTCTCTACTTCCTCCTCCAATCCTAACAAACACCAAAAACTTTCCTAGGGAGATGATTCACACAGAGCAATTTGGAGCAGGAAAGAGCAGTCCTTCAAGTACAAAGGATGGGGAGGAGGATGGATACATCTTATCTCAGATCTTTAACCAGGTTCCCCGAGGAGGGCTCTTGCGCTTTGTGTTGTGATTAATTACCGCATTGGTGTTATAGTACACTCCTGTTTCTCTGTTAGTCTGAACTCCTGTGCTTTCTGTGTTTTATGAAGTCCTCAAAATTACTAAAAATCTTTCATTGCCTTTGTTTCTATTTGTCAATTATGTTAAGAATAATTTTTATTGTTGTTTTTGGTGTGTTTTCTTTTCCTGCTTTTGATTTGGTTTCCCCTGTTTTCATATTGTAAGGGATATGAGACGATGGGCATGAAAAAATGCAACAATCAACTGTAAATTGATGGTAGAAAGTATACAAGGGAAACATATCTAATCTCCACTTAAAATTGTCCATACCATAAAATTAATTAGATTTTCCCATACCAAAGAAATTTTTTAAAAAAAGAGTTACTGGAAAAGGAAAATAAAGTACTGCTGAATACAGAAAAAATGATAAAAATGATAAATAGCATTTATACAATTTATCAATTAATTTTCATATAAGCATTCAGTTTCTGTCCTCCCCTTTCTAGCAGCCTTAACAACACTGAGTTTCCCAGGGAGGGAGCTGTGCTTATTTTTTAGGAAAAGGGGAAGGGAGGGAAAAAGGGCGAGTGAAACACTGACGTGAAAGAGAAACATCAATCCCTCATAAGCACCCCAGCCAGGTACCAAACCTGCAACCCACATGTGCCCTGACCAGAATGCACTGGACGACCTTCAGCTTTGCAGCAGAACACTCAACCAATTGAGCCACACCCGTCAGGGCTTTCTTTTATTTTGAAGCCTAATGTGTATTGAGTGGTAATAAATGTTTGCTGACTATTTCTAACTCTTAATAAAATAATTAGTTGTTGTCCTTTAACTGTTACACTGTTTAACATTTATGTTATCTGTGTATTCGAATAGATTATACGTTTCTTGAAGGCAGGAGTCATGGGACGGCTCCTCATCACTGCACATCTCCTAGTATAGTGCTACGCATGTCATAAATATTAAATGAAGGAATGAATTACTCAACATTCAATACTGTGGGGAGAGCAGACATTAACAAATATTGACTAACATTTCTCTCTCTCTTTCTTTTTGTTGTTTAGATACAAATTTTCAGTCACCATCAGCAGAGCATTTACTAACTGGTGCAAGTTCTACCCACAGTCCAGCTACTATCAAAACCAACACCACCTTGTACTTCTTGTTAAAATCAGTTACTACTGGAATGAATAATTCAAAGCCCATTTCTCATCAGATACCGGGTTTTAAACATGTGGATCACACTCTGAGTACAAACCTCAGTTTGGGAGAGTTAGAAGTTCCTGTGAACAACCATAGTGCTATAGGCATTAACACAAACCATTCCCATAACGAAGTAAATGTGACCCAGGGCACCATCCAAACAGAGGCAGGAGGACATAATTCTCAAATTAACAAGTCTGCCCAAAGTTACACACAGCATAAGAATAGGTTTGACATCACTATTTTGCCAGAAAAGCCCGAGTCAACCAAAATGTCAACTTGTGCTAAATCTCCTTGCTTTCCTGGGGTTTCCTGTGTGCCAACCACAGATGGTCACTTCCAATGTGGACGCTGTCCTTTTGGATTTTATGGAGATGGAACCACTTGCAGAGGTAGTATGAAAACTCTTCAGAAGATTCAAAGAAACCTCTCTAGTTCGCATTAAAGTATTTAAAAAGATATGCTTTCTATTATTTATTAATTTCTGTTTACTCCATTTAGTTCACTAGTTTCTATTCATTTTATATATTTATTATTTGCCTATATCTTTCACATTTCAAAAATTAACATGGGTGTTCCTGAGTTATTTTTTAAATCAAATATTCAATAGAATATTAACTATGTAATATAAATATATTTGTTGAGTACCTACTGTGTTCCAGTTTCAGTGGAAACATTTTTTATCAAGTTTGTCACATAATACACAAAGACCCCACAAATTGGGTGTTATTTTTTCTCATTACACAGATAAGAAAGCAGAGCCTGAGAGGGCTAACTTTCCTGAAACTAAGCAGCTAAAGAGATGAAATAAGGATGTGAATAACATTGTGGTCTGTGTTCTTTTCAGCTCGCAATGGGCATTAGCTCTTTAAATTACTAATTCTGGCATACTTGTTTATTTGCATAAACTAGGTTTCTCTAGAATTCCTCCAACTCTTGAGAATAAAACAAACTGGGCATCACATTAATTTTGAAAAAAGTGTTTACTTTTTTATACAATTATCAGCATTGTTTTCTCTGATGCAAATCAAATGTTTGGCTTTGATAACACAGAAGCTATTTTTTTGTTACTGTTATCTTGTTTTGATCTATTTGAGACTTAAACAATAGAGTGTTGGAGTATTCCTTTGTTCTCAGTATTCCCTAGGGGAACTCTTGTTGTGTCTGTTTGTTTTTTCTGTAGGAATAATGATAATAATAATCTTAAAGACTTACATGTTTACAATATAAAACATTATTATTAAATGAAACCAAACAACCTCATGCATTTAGAATTTATCAGGTAGCTATAGAAGCTTAAGGAATATAAACCTATAAGCTTATGGTGTGTTCCTGGCATCTTCGAAATTCTGATTATCTTTGCCATTCATCAACATTTATCTTATTAGTATCTGACACTCCACTGCCCTCTGGAAAAGACTATAATCCCGTTTATGGTTAGCAGCCATCTCTAACATCAGGTTTTGCTCTGGGAGGAATTACCCATATGGTTCTTCTTTCTTACCCTATTAATCATTTTCTCAGTCATTCTAGTA
This sequence comes from Glossophaga mutica, assembly GCA_039655065.1. Lineage (NCBI taxonomy): Eukaryota > Metazoa > Chordata > Mammalia > Chiroptera > Phyllostomidae > Glossophaga > Glossophaga mutica. The sequence goes on along the minus strand of CM077313.1, from coordinate 74,114,568 downwards.
GTAAAACAAAGGGAGAAAAATAATTTCATGGATAAATGTAGTGGTTATTGTTTAGTAGCTCAAATTTTTCAAATTTCAGAGAATTTTACTTTCATTATGACTAAGTTTATGGGCAACATGTATAGACTGTGCCAACAACTCAGCCTTTTGCCCTTGATTTCTCCAGCCATTTGTAGACACCCATGTGGAAAAGGGAGGGAGTGTGTGGCCCCAAACATATGCAAATGTAAACCTGGTTACACTGGATCTAACTGCCAAACTGGTAGGTATGACACTCATTAGTTTGCATAATTAATTTAATTGATAATTGATATTTCTAACCATGAACTTTATTTTATACAGCTGTATGTCACCCTTATTGCAAAAACCATGGAAAATGTATTAAACCTAACATTTGTGAATGTCCTACAGGATATGGTGGAGCAACCTGTGATGAAGGTAATAATTCAAACTGAAAATCAAATAATAGTGCTAAAATAAAGCATTTTCTTTCAAGATAGTCAGTTTTACTGTATACATACTAATATATATTCATTAATGTTGGTGAGTCAAAATTTTTAATGTTTAAGATAATTTATTTGAACATTAAAAAAACTTAAATTTCTAAAACAGAGATCCAAAGAGCAACAGCTTATTTATCATTGGCAAAATTATCTCCAGAAATAATTTTTTGAGGTTTAGTTATAGGTTTCCATATCCCTACATATATTCTTACCTTCAAGCAAAGGACACCTGATTATTGAATGTCTATAGCCATATAATTATATTGTTTTGGTTGAAATCTTAAGTGGAGGGTTTATAAAATATTATTCCTAAAGTGGATAATATTAAAAAAAACAAATTTGTTATTATAAAAATAGTATTTTTAAAGAATATATGTTGGTAGATAGTAATATAATTAATAAAATGGAGCCACCTTAAATGCTTTCATAACAAGGTACACATTAACAAATTAAATCTAGAATAAAGTACAGAAATAGTATCAGTAGCATGTGAAAATAATTATGGAAATATAAACGTGTTCTATTTGTAGGCAGAAATGCATTAAGTCCAAGTTTTACTTTGCAGAAGAAAGCTAAGATTATATATTTCCATTCAGTTAACTGTAAGTTTTATAAACGAAGACATGCTTATGATTTGTGAGTGTTTTCAGAGTGTGAACTCACAGTGAATCCCACAGAACCAAAGTTCACAGTAAAAGATAATTGAGCTTATTATAATTTGCTCTGACAAGAAGCTTTTAGTGTGGCTATGCTTCATAAATGTAAACTGACTTTTTTAAAATTGAAAGCTGACTTAATAACATAATCTGTGTCTGCAGAAATCTGTAGCCCGCCTTGTCAACACGGTGGCACCTGCTTGGCTGGAAATCTCTGTACTTGTTCTTACGGTTTTGTGGGACCCAGGTGTGAAAGAAGTAAGCAAAGTGGTCTCATATAATGAAATTGCTCCTTTGAATAGTTGATGGCTTTGATGCTAACTGATATAAACTGAAACACCAAGTAAAACCCATACATTCGTGATTTATTACCACAGTTAACATTCTGCATACTACTGGGAGTGCTAGGTGCCAATACTAAGATAAAGAAGTTTCTTCTTAGAAGCAATTTTCTTTTTGATCTTATCCATAATCATTTCTCCAATTATTTTAGACAAGAATTCAATCTGTTGAATTGCATAAAAGTTTACATCATTTAATTCATGTCTGTGAAAACTTTCATCAGTAACTAATAATTTTTCCAAATGGCCATTTCTTATTTACCATTCAGCTCAATGGTTTTCTACTTTTCCCTTCTCTATTAGCAAAAATAAAAAATAAAAATAAAAATGAATGTGAGAATTGGAGACCATTTAAAGCCAAAGGATAAATTATTTTTATCTTTCTCTCTGATCTTATTTATTAGAACTTATAATTGGCAGTTATGAGCTAGCTAGATAATAACCAATAATATGACCAATTCCAAGTCTAATTAACGTTTCTTTTATTTTTATCCTATGATCTCAGTGGTTTGTAACAGGCACTGTGAAAATGGAGGTGAATGCCTTACACCAGATGTTTGCCAGTGCAAGCCTGGCTGGTATGGACCCACCTGCAGCACAGGTAAAGTCAGTCAATAAATGGGTCAGTGAAAACAAATTTTAAATGCAACAATGTCCTAAGACTCACACCCCAAACGTAAAGCTAATCTGACAAGACTGGTATGAAGTTTTTATTTCAGACATTTTTAAAAACCTACCTTTCACCTTCCTTCTTTTTTCTTGCATTAGACCATAAACATCTTTAATGTTACACAACCCAACCACTATTGTATTTTTTTGCTTTTATATTTTCTTCATCCACTTGCCTTATGGTGGAGAGAGACGCATATTCTGTGCTGCATCTTCTAGATCTCTTTTCAGTTTGTTTTTTTTTTTCACAGACTTTCTATTTCATTAAACACTGAAGCAATTCTGGTTAAGTGGGCACCATCACGTGATTTCATTTATTTATCACACTGTTGGGCTCACTGCTTTTGCAGCAGTGTTTGCAGTTCTCTGTGTTTAATCTAATACATTGTGATCTAATGGCTTTTCTCACATAGATTTAAGTCAGCGTTGGTTGCTTGCCAACTATGTGTGAAGCATGATGCAAAGGGAAACAAAGATCAATTTGATTTTGCCCTGATTTTAAGGAGCACATCATTTGTGCAAGAGACACGGGATACAATTTTAGAAAGACTATGATAGAAGTTGAGTTACAATAAGTTATGTAATTAATATACAGTTCCTTGGAAGCTGAGAAGAGGAAAATTAATTTTGGAAAGTACAGTTTGGAAGAAAAATGTATTTGAGGTAGACCTCAGAGAGTGGATAAAATTTGGGTTCAAATATGAACAAAGGTTTCACTTGTATGTGGGGTATGAAACAAAAAACAATAAATGAACAAACAAAACAGACTCAGACACAGACAACAATATGGTGGTTACCAGAGGGGAAGGAAGTAGGAGGAGAACGATGAGGGTGAAGGGAGCCAAATACGTGGTGATGGAAGGAGACTGGACTTTGGGTGGAGAGCACAAGAAGTAGTATATAGATGTTGTATTATGAAATTATGCACTTGAAATGTATATAATGTTATTAACCAGTGTTACTCCAACAAATTAATTTTAGAAAAGAATGATGAAATCAAGGTACCTTTCAAAATAAAGCAAAGATAAAGAAGCAAAAAGACTGTTTTTGAGCGTGCTAGGACTTGAACATAGTGTTCCTTGTGGAATTGGGAAGGAGGGTTGAAGAGGTGCGCGTGGCCACATGTACTTGAGCAGACTACAGTCCATCCTGCTTGAGCTTTTGGATTGTCTTATAACTGCGAGTCACTCTTTCAGCTTACCCAGGGCATTGTGAGTTCTAACCACAGCCTCCACATTCTTAGCTTGGTATGTATTCGTAAGCTTAATGAACAGACTTGCAAAGCTATTGCCCAGTTATTTTATTCCTCTTATGTTTGGAAAAGTCTAATTAATTATAGACTAAGGGTTTTACTTGCTGTATAAATAAAATATTCTTTTATGCACTATTTTGTACTCCCATGTAGCTTTTATTTTTTAAATAATAAAACTATTACGGTCTCTCTCCCTCCTGCTGTTCATTAGCTTTGTGTGACCCTGTTTGCCTCAATGCTGGTTCCTGTTATAAGCCAAACACTTGCCTCTGTCCAAATGGATTCTTTGGTGCCCAATGTCAGAATGGTAATTATTTTTCCTTTATAAATAAAAATGCAAAGGTAAAGTCAGACAAACATAAAGAAAGCTTTGAGTAAATACTACGAGACAAGTTCCAAAAGGGAAGATGCTCTTTAGCTTTTTTCTCTATTTCATATTATATTCTAGTCTGGCCACCAAAGGCTCACTTCATAAAAACATATCAGAGTTATTAAGAAAAATGGTTACATTTATTCAACATATATTTGGCTCACAGCTGTGTCAGTTGTCTGTGAAGTTTTGCAGGACCAAAATTTAAAATAAATAAGCAAAGTTTTTTTTTTACAGATTATAATGAAATAGCATCATTTTTGTTGCCTTTACAACAAAAACATTTGGCTTATGCTCAATCTGGTGTCCACTATTACCTCGTGATGTCTTTTGACTTTAGTTTCGTTAAACATTTATGCAGAGTCAGCTTTGCACAGCACCATGGAAGGTGATGTGAGAACATGAAAAATGCCTGTTATTTTAACACTTTTCCTCATAATGTTGATGCTGTGGGGTTTTTCAGAATAATGAGTACGTCCTGAAGCTGTCAGGGTAGGCATGAATTAATGTCAATAAATGGAATTTGAGATGTATCTTCTGATCTTCATATTTCTGAGTTTATGCAAAATGTAGGGTAGATTTTTTAGTAAAAGCATGTCAGGATACATCATAATTTAATTCCTAAAATCTATACTTTTCTTGCCATGTTCCATTTTGATTTGATTTCCATTCTTTTATCTGGAGTTTGGCTAGGAGTCTTGGGTTTCAATTGAGACAGGGAAAAAAAAAAAAAAAACCCACATCACTCTAATACTAGATATGTGCACATAGGAAATGAGTTCTTTTAATTCAGATTTCCTGTAAGGAACCAGTTCTTTTAATTCAGATTTCCTGTAAGTAAAGACAAAGTTAAGGCAAATCTTGAAAACCAGGAGACTAAAAGTTGAAACCCATGTTTATGAGTTATAGGTATAGTGTTGAGCAGAGTGTAAGATGGGAAATGAAAAGTTATAGCTCTTATACTATCAATACTTGAATACTTAAAGTAAACATAAGATATAAGAACATTTCTCTAAAATTTACATGCCCACTGTATAACTGGGAAAGGAAGGAAATCTCCAAATTATCAAGTAGAACTAAAAATGATCTATTGAACACATGTCATGTTAGCAGGTTTCGGAATTAGCTAGTCTCTACAACTTCCTAGCTGATGTGGATTTTGGAAATTTACCTAAGGTTTACAGGGCTTAACCATCTTAGTTTTCAAGATTGAACCACACAGTTGCTGTCAGGTACAAGTGAGACATACAGTCGACTATCTGCAAATACAATCAATACACTGCCAGCTATTATTTTTTTTAAAGATTTTATTTATTTATTTTTAGAGAGAGGGAAGGGGAAGGAGAAAGAGAGGGAGAGAAATGTCAGTGTGTGTTTGCCTCTTGTGCACCCCCTACTGGGGACTTAGCCAACAACCCAGGTATGTGCCCTGACTGGGAATAGAACTGGTGACCCTTTACTTCGCAGGCCCTCACTCAATCCACTGAGCTACACCAGCCGGGATTGCCAGCTACTATTAAGTAATAGTATTATTGTCATTAAGACATATTATAGAGATGCAGAAGAAATAAAAATATGATCTTTTTTCTTATTAAATCACATGCCCTTTTGAGACTGATATGAGCCCAATTGGTAGGAAGGAAAGATGGTACACACACCAAAAGCCATTGAATACCATCAGACAGACTATGGTTAAGAGTAAGCTATAAGAAGTATATACTGTGGGTACTATAGATTTTCAAAGAAAAAGATAGAAAAAGAGCTAGAAATATCACTAAACTTAAACTACACTATTAATAACCAAGGCTTAAAATGTGTAGCTGGAGAGATGATTCAATACAACTTCCAACTTCCTTCACCTCTTAAATGCATGCCATTAGCCTGATCCACACAGAAGCTGAGGCCAGACTACTTGGCTTACTTTGGAGTTCAGATGAAAGATTTATCTCGAGTCTAGAAGGAATTTTTTAAATATATATATGAAGGTGATTTTTTCCCTAAATCTCCTTTTCCTGAAATGGGATTAGGGGGTAGACATGACCAAGCCTAACTGTAGTGCCATCCATTTCTCTATATTTACTCTTACACATGTACTTTTTTTGAATAAATGTAATGTTATCTCTATAAATCAAGTTTTGTGGAATGGATGAGTATTGATTATAGCCAAGTTACCCATCATAAATAGGTCTTCTGTTCATTTAATTTTTTTAGTTCTAAATTTCTAACCATAGGTGTTTCCTATGGTGTTTTTGTAATAAAATAGTACATTTTTAATAAATAGAAATGATCTTCAACTGCATAAAGATTAAGAAGCAGAAAATAAAAGAGCATTTCTCCATAATAAAAAGTAGCAATAAAAACACCAGAGAAAGTAGATTCAAGCATTAACCAGAAAAAAGCATTAACCAGAAAAAAGCTCAGTCTAAAATGATGAAAAATTATCCATTTGCTAAGTGATTAAGAAAAAAACAAACAAACTCATAGACACACACAACAGTACAAGGATTACCAGAGGGAAAGAGGGGTAGGGGGAGGTAGTAGAAGGTCAAGGGGCAATAAATGATGATGGAAGGAGACTTGACTTTGGGTGATGAACACACAATACAATATGCAGATGATGTGTTATAGAATTGTACACATGAAACCTATGTAATTTTATTAACTAATGTCATTCCAATAAATTCAATAAAAATTAAAAGAAAATAATACGCCTTGCTTGGTGTGGCTCAGTGGATTGAGCACTGGCCCATGAACCAAAGGGTCGCCAGTTTGATTCCCAGTCAGACCACATGCCCGGACTGCAGACCAGGTCCCCAGTAGGGGGCACACGAGAGGCAAACACACTAATGTTTCTCTCCCTCTCTCCTTCCCTTCCCCTATCTCAAAAAATAAATAAAAAATATTTAAAAAAAGAAAATAATACATTTGCTAAAATAATTCAGTTATGTTGTTTTTTTTACATAAAGCACCACACTATTTTTATTTATAAATCTATTTAAAATTAGTTGAATTTTTCTTTCAGTGTCTGGAAAAAAAGAAAGCACCTATTTAAGATGGATCTAATTTAAACAGGGAGTCGGTCTGCAAGATCCCTGTTATCAAAACCAGTCCATTAGACATTTATTTTAAAAGACAATCTAAAATCCATTAATTTACCATTCAGGAAAAGTTAAATTTTAAATTACCTATGTATTTATTATTATTTTTAAAACAACTATACACAATTGTCATATCTGGAAGAAAAATGAAGCAATAATAATCCTCTCATAAATGATGAGAAATGTTAGCTCCTGAACTTCATGGAACAGAATCATACACAGTATATAGAAGATGCTATAGCACATTCAAGATTAATCAATAAATATTCCTAACAAAGCCAAGGATTTATTGTTAAAAAACTTTGACCAAACATTCATAGAAATGTCACATACAAAAGTTTGCATTCATTACCTCAGTAGGTATTTAAAAGTTAATTTAAAAGCATTTTCTCAATACTATGTGACAGATTTTTCAGATTCTTCTATTTACCACGGAAAGAGAGACATTCTTACTTTGACTTATTTTCTTGGTTTTGATTAGATCATTTCACTCTTTACTCCAAAGTATGGTGAAACATAAGATAAAGTTCCTAAGTTATGTAGTGTAATACCAAAGACTCCATTTGTTATGAACACTTCCCCAATACATTGCAAATTGTGCCAACCCACTAGCAACTTATAGCTCTCAGCATTTCATTTTATGATTTAGAAAGGATGGTTTTAATAACTTGCAGGTGTGATCTTTTTATTTTAATAGCACATCTCTCTGCCTTATGGCCCCATAGATAACAAGTACCTGATACAATATATAATGTACAATATTGAATGTGTAATATTCACAGACTGCTGCTGTGTATTCTTTTAGCTATTTGTCACCCTCCCTGTAAGAACGGTGGCCGCTGCACGAGAAATAATGTGTGCACCTGTCGTGAAGGATACACTGGTAGGAGATGCCAAAAAAGTAAGACACCTCTACATGTATTTGCCAACTACAGGTAAAGCGAACACATTACATAGCAAAACTATTGCTATTTAAAGGCTGATATCTCCTCTTTGTTACCTTAAGGTATCTGTGATCCCATGTGCATGAATGGAGGAAAATGTGTGGGACCAAACGTTTGTTCTTGTCCTTCTGGCTGGAGGGGGAAACAGTGCAACACGCGTAAGAGGAATGCTCAGAATGCTAGGGCTAATGCTATCCTCTCAACTTAAACTAGAATTTAAGACAAATTCATTTTCCTTGTTATTGTTTGTTTTTATTTTTGCTTATTTGTTTCTATTTTAGGTGATATCTTTTTGAAATAGAAATCTGAGTAAAATGCAAAGTCCTTTCAACTCATTCCTTCGAGTTAGCAGAGGAAGAGGGTATAATGTATTTTCCAGTCGGGCTACTACAGTTGCCAGGATAAATAGCAAGTATTTAAGTCCTGGTCTCCTAGTCTTAACTAGTAGTTAGGTGAAGGTTTTAAAAATCACTGCCTAATTCCGTGGTCCCAACTTGTACCAACCAATTCAGAACCTCCCAAGGTGGGGTGCCGCTTCTTTCAAATCCACTTAGTTTTTTAAATGAGGACAGCTCTCCTCATTCAAATACTTTTCCCTTTTTATAAATTATTAGTTAAAATTAGCAGCTACTATATTTTATTGGTCAAAAAGAAAAATGAGAAGCAACATAAACGTCTAAAAATTGGAGTAAAGTTAAATCACTACACACTTTATCAACAGAACATTATACAACCATTAAAATCATGTTTTTCAGGAATAAGTAATGACATCAGAAATATCCGGGATAAAATGTTAAGGGAAAAGATCCTTTAATCATTAACTTTCAACTGTTTCTCTTTTTTCCTCTAATTAACATTGTTGTGGTTCATGATAGGATTTGACTAGTAAATTATCTTTTTAACTTGTTTATATTTCTGTTTGCAGCTATCTGCTTTCAGAAATGTAAAAATGGTGGTGAATGTATTGCTCCGAGTATATGCCATTGTCCTACCACCTGGGAAGGAACGCAGTGTCAAATACGTAAGCCTATAGCTTTGTTTTTTTCCTATAGGTTCCGAACCTCAATCTGTTATAATTATTAGCCAGGGAGCAGGGAAGAGCCGAGCAAGCTGTCTTGGGTTTCTCATAGCTCCTAATATTTGTTTAATTTACAACCAAAGTTTACCCACACAACATACCTTAGAAGTTTTCATCACTTATTTAACAATGCTTCCTATGCAATTTCAAATCTTTTGAAGTATCCAGAGGCCCTTCTACATATATCGAAATTTGATTCCTACATATATCAAAGTTTTAACTCTTAACACCTCAATTTCTAATTCAAACTAAGTAAGAAGTGGACTCCTTTAGCTTGGACATTTTATAACTTCTAGATACATTATTTATAGACCTCAAAGTCAATCATTAACATAAAATTATTTTTGCAACACCCAGGCAAAATAAAGACATGTCTGTTTTGCTTAAACCAACAAACTTAAGCTAGCTTTTATTTACTAAGAATTAATCTTAGATCACACAAACTTGAAAAGCATTTAAATTAGCTTCTATATTTCTAAGAATTTTAGAATACCCAATTATTACAAGCCATTACCTTTAAATTAATTTTTAACACTACTATTCGGGGGGAGAAAGTTATCTCACATTTACTACATACACAGGCACCAACAGAAACCTTTTAGCCATGAGAAACACTCACTAGTTTATAAAAGAACGATTGGATCCAAATTTCCTCTGGGAGCATTTACAATTTATATGTGTCCTTGACAAGGCAAGTTCCAAATGACCTCCCTTTTAAAATTAGGACAGATATTTTTAATACCTCAAAGAATTGGTTTCACACCTAAACGACGTCATGGGTTAATCTATTTATCTAAATCCTCTTTTTGAAGCTTCAAGAGACCAAACTTTAGAGCCAGTTTTTTCAAATTGTGTGTGTAAAAATTAATTTAGAAGTGTCAGAGGTCCTCATTTCAGTCATCATTATTGGGAGACTGATTGGGGTGGGCCTTGTCGGCCTCTGAGGCGTGATTTTCCAGGTTAATTTTGAGAGTTATAGCTTTGAGCAAACTTTTAGGGAAAAGCAGCCCTACACCCCTCCAGGGTGCCTTGTCCTTCTCCCTGGGCTCCCTGCTGGCTTCTCTGGGATTGGCAGCATTACCACACTGGACATTCTGTGGCGTCCATCTCTGCGAATCGGGATTTGGAGCAGGGTGAAGTCCGAACAACTACCGTCACCCCTTTAGCTACTAGGGCTGGGGAAGCAAGTCTTTCTTTTTTGGAACTAGAGTTCACTCATGTAAACAGCACAGCTTGTGTTCAGACTCTTATAAAACAATCTAATTAAAAAGCTGAAATTAATTAAAAGCAGCAACTTTTTTTTTCTTTTTAACATCAATGCGTGGTTGCCTCTTGTGTGGCACGCCCCCCTGTCAATGGGAACTTGGCCCACAACCCAGGCATTAGCCCTCACTAGGAATCGAACCAGCGACCTTTTACTTCGAAGGGCAGTGCTCAATAAACTGAGCCACACCAGCCAGGGTGTTTTTTGGGTTTTTTTTTTTGTTGTTTTTCCTTTCTATGGGTTTTCTCAACTTTTACCCACCTCTAGAATTTTCTAAGCACAGCTTAAATAAAGCCATGGCCAGCTACTTAAGAGCAAGGAGACCCAGAATTCTGAGAGAAACTCACCAAGTTCACTTGATATTTAGGAGGAAGTTGGTGTGATCCTGGCTGAGCTTCTTTGAAATCCTGACGCACTACGTCACATAAGCACTGACATAAGAGACGTCCACACCTGTAGGGAATTTTTATGCGTTTATTTGAGCCAAACTGATGACATATACCAGGGAACAAGATTTTTAAAAGTTCCCTTCCTGAAAAGGCTTTATTTCCAGCTATCCAGAGACTGTCTAAATATTGATGACATTATCTGAATAAGATGTCCTACTGCGTGCGCCCTGGCTGGTTAGCTCAGTGGATTGAGCGCAGGCCTGTGAACCACAGGATCGCGGTTCGATTCCCAGTCAGGTCACATGCCTGGGTTGCAGGCCAGTTCCCAGCAAGGGACACACGAGAGGCAACCATACATTGATATTTCTCTCCCTCTCCCTCTCCACTACCCTTTCCCTCTAAAGATAAATAAATAAAAATCTGAAAAAAATAATTAAAGATGTCCCACTGCCATTTTCTGGATAATTGTTTAATAACTATTCAGATCCATGATGTTGTGATATGAACAGTGCTTAGCTGTGCAGCTTTGTGCATTACACCACCTGCCTGACCACATAACAGTCCTGAGGAAAACATAACCTTTAAATGTTGCATTTATACCAAAGGAAATATTATCTCGAATTATACTACCAGTTTCCAACATGAGCTGTTGAAGCAGATACCTCTTTCATGAAAAATAAGTGTATTGCATATGTTATATGATGCTTATTTTCACTGAATATTGCTTAAATGCATTTCCACATCCTTAAAAACATAACTTTAAATGATATATTAAGTTCCACAGTACTAACACATAATCCACTTGACCTTTCCCCTTGTGTGGAACATTTTAGTTGTTTAGAAGTTATCACTATTATAAGAATTTTGTCTCTATAGGTGGGCACATAGATAGATAATAGATAGGTAAGCAGGTAGGTAGGTAGATTAATAGATAAATGATACTGAGACATACTGAAATAGAAATCATATTAAATTTCATTAAGAGGTTTTAAGGAAAAACTTTCTAGCACAGACAGTGTGGAAATCTTTAAAAAGTCTCCAACAGAGCTGTTTTACTTTAAACGCCTGATGGTGTATAAAATTGTCTGTGTTGTGCATGCACTGGCCTGTAGTGAACTGCCTTTTTCAAATTTTTGCAAAATTGTTGAAAAGCAAATTATGAATGTCATCTTATGTTACTGATTTGAATCTCCTTTGTAAAGATAAAAATATATATATTTTAAATACTTTAACATGTAGCCAATGAAAAGTTTGTTTACTTTAATAATGTTTTTATATCATTATAAATCCGTTGTATTGAGTTTTGGGTGTATTGTTTTTGGTGGGTGTGAGTGTGTGTGCTTATGGTTTGCACTCTGGTTGTAGGAAGATTGGTGAACAGTTGGTCATTCATAGATTCTTATGACTTTTTTGTAGCTGAGTGGTTGAATAACTTAGGACCACTGGAATAGAATGTGTCACAAACACTTGTGTCGAATGGTGGTAATTGAAAAAATGTCTGTATTGCAGCAATTTGCAGTCAGAAGTGTCTTTACGGAGGCAGGTGTATACTTCCCGATGTGTGTTCTTGCCGCACTGGATATTCAGGAGTCAAATGTGAAAGGAAAATACAGGTATTTAAACTTTTAAACAGAAAACAATTACTAAATATTGACATATTCTATCTACTCAGATATTCTAGTTAGTAACTGATACCTGTTAATGTTTATTTTCTTTTATTTCCAAAATAAATATATATATAAGGATTTACTATTTGCCATTAAATCTAAAAATATTATTTTGTGTCATTATAGAGTTGTCTCATTATTAAAAATATTGATGTAGTTGGAATTTTTTAAGGAATTTCAATGTGTAGATATAACTGTCAAATATTGTGGAGTATATTACAACATTGGAGATAAAAGAGAGAAAATACCCCATCATACAGATGTAAGACACCGTTAGTTTATGTTTTGGTCAAATATTAGATAAAAAGACCATCCTCAGGGGTGAGGGGTTATGGGCCTGGGTGAAAAAAAGTGAAGGGACTAAGAGAAAACCCTCATAGACACAGACAACAGCATGGTGATTATTAGACAGGAAGCAGGGTTGGGGGAGGTAGAAGGTATAAATGGTGATGGAAGGAGACTTGATTTTTCCTGGTGAACACACAATACAATAGAAAGATGACGTATGATAGAATTGTACACCTGAAACGAATATAATTTTATTAACCAATGTCACCCCAATATATTCAATAAAATTTTTTAAAAGGGACCACCCTCATCCCTCTCAAAAAATGCTACCACTTTTAAATCAGTGAATCACTTCTTCACTGATTTGGGGGTGGCCATAAACATTTTCAGTGCGCCATGTGCCACTAAAGACTTGTCAATCCCCATTGATTTATTGAACAGTAGTTATTTCTCTTTATTTGCTCTCTGTTACATTCCTTCTCAGGGAAAGCCATGCAAAAATTCTTTACATTATTAGACTTAGGATTTATTTGAATTGCAGAAGTCGAGAAAGCAAAGGAAGAATAGAAGCTTTCTTACAGTGTCTGCAATTGCCCCGTACTTACTGGTAAAATATCTATTTTAAAAGTTTCTGTAGACATATTTGTACTCATAAAATTGAACTGAATTTGTTTAGTCCCCAATCTTAAAATTCTAACTATTAACAGCTGAGATTATTTTTCAATCCCAGTTTCTATACATATGAGGGTGGCTGTCATGATCCCAAGGAAAATTGTAGCAGAATTCTTGAAAATGGCTTAATATTCAAATGTATTGGTTTTAATTTAAAAAGTAATTATATGCTATTTAGCACTTCAAAAAGCTAAAGGGTCATGAAGTATGCTGATGTACTGGAAGTTGAAGAATTATGAGGAATTTTCTTAGAAGCATGAAACTGAACCAGTTTGGCTTAGAAGCAAAGTAGATACGTAAACGTTTTTCCCCTAGCACTGGTGTTCAGCCTGCAAGTGTATGGCCCCCATTTTGAAAAACACAACATCATAATGGTTTGAAAAACATAAAAAAAAATTATTGAGTACTTCTTCGATCATCTATTGTTGAGAAAAATAAATATAAAGCCTTGAGTTCTCCTTTTGAAGGTGGCCTTCAAATAACACATATGTGTTATTTTATTTCATTAGATATTTTTATGGCACAGAACACCATGTGACTTCAAAATTTTTCAAGTCCACTTTGATGTACTAAACAAGGTTGCTTCCCTTTATTTTAATTTTATGTCTTTCTTTACCAATTTAGCCTTTTCTCATTAGGTAAATAAGGAACGGGGATCTTCATCCCCATTAATGTTGCTATTGAGACGGCAGCTGAAACCATTTTAAGAAGAGAACTGAAAGTCATGGGGAAGGAAAAGGAAGACAAAAAACAGAATTAGCTCAAGGACCATGTCCTGCTTTGCTATATATAACCTGCTGTCCCAAATTCTTTACTGCAATTTTCTCTTTAGCTTTACTCTGTTGCTCATTGTTGTCATCAATTTGATTTGTTTTTAATATTTCTTTGGCTCCTAAACATAGGGAAAAAAGTTAATTTCTCTTTAGCAGAAATAAAAAGCAACCAGCTGTTTTATGGGTATTCACAGAAACCCTCCTATCTCTCCCCCAGGCCCCCTCTTGTCTGACCTCCTCAAAGAAGAGTTTAAACTGTCTAATCTCCTCCTGTCCCTCCTCCAGCACCCTGAGGTCCTGGGTGAAAAAAAAAAAAAAAAACAGAGGATACTGATTGGATTGTTAGAATCTTTCAATGAAAGTGACAGAATTACTGGCTAGAAAAAATGACACAGAGAAAGGGGAAGTAGGCAAGAGGAAAGAGATCCTGAAGAGAGTGGGTTCACAACCAGCGTTGAGGCTCATAGCCTGCTGCCTAGTTGTCCAGTGCACTTAGCATTGACCCTGCCACTTTTCTCTCTGTGAACAGCTATTGGGTCCCTCTGAGCCTCAGTTTCCTCATCTGTAACATGGGACTAAGAATAATAAGACCTAATCATGGGATCATTATAAGGGTGAACTATGTTAATACAGTATATGGGAAGTACCTAGAACAGTGCCTGGTATGTAAAAAAACACTATGTAAGTTTGTCATTAGTTATTTCATACATGGAGGGATAGTGAGAAGTGGAGAAAGAAAAGAATGAGGAGAGAGACTTGAGAGATGTTGTAATGCATTGTGAATATCAGTGTTTTTTCCCCAAAGTATGTCAGGAAATAAAATTATTCAGTCTTATCGAGTGTGGAGGTTTCCTGAATGTAACCCTTTGCCAAATGGAGTCATGCAGTATTCAAACCCCACTGAGTTACTACTGCTTTGATCTGTAAATATGATCTGGATTACATCTGAATTTTATGAAAGCAGTGCTTGGTCTCTAGCAGCAAACATAGAACCTGCAGAGCTTTCTGGGTCATGTCAGAGAAAGGAAGCAGCACATGATTAATGGTTGAACAGTTTTCTAATATTCATTGAACTCTGATTTCCCTCTTCCTCCTATAGGTAAAAAGCCACTGAGTGATATCAAGTGTATGAATTACAAGCTTATACCTTAAGAAGACATTTTTATCTAGAAAATGTTGAAGATAGCTACTTGAAGTCTATTTGAACATTGCTTCGAATACTATTTTAAGGACCGAAGAAACTAATAAAATATAGATGGTCTTAGTTGTCATTGTTAGAGAAAAACAAAGAAGAAATCCCAGTAATCTAAAATTGTCTTTGCATTGTGATTTGATGTTCACATATTGAGAGGATGTAGTTGATGGTCCAGATATTCACAGTATTTAATAAACTGATTATTATCCCAGTCCTTACCATGACAGTGTCTTTATCATCAGGGATCAGTCAGCAAAACAGAAGCCACTCGATGTATTCAGATAAAAAGTGTTTAATGCAGAATTATGAATTTGCAGGACATTTGGAAAATCTGGGAGTGAGGATGCGTAGGTGCAGGGGTGGGTTAAAAGCCAGGAAAGCAGCTGCCGAAGGTCATAGAGCTTGATACTGAAGATGTCGGTGCTTCTCAGAAGCTTTCCTGGAGCTGCTGCAACACCTGAGACTCTTCACAAATTGCCACCGACCATCTCGGGCAATGAGGGTCATGATCCACAATTCGATGAAAAACCACTGTGAATCTTTCACCTACCCAAGTATGTAGCAGCACATACCTCTGAAAAAATGGCTTCCTATGCATTTCCATTGTCTAACTCTCCTGAAAGCTTTTCTCAATGGCACACTCTTTATCTAGAACATCACAGAGAAGGGGATTCCGGAAAATTGAGTTCCCAGACTTGGAAACTTGGAAGGAAGTAACAGTGGTGTCAAGGGCACTGCAGTGAATGGACAAAAGAGACACTAAATGTCCTGCATCCTATTGCTTTGCACCGCATTCCTGAGACGAGCCATCACTTTTCACTGATACAAACACCGCATTTAGTTTTGTCTGTTTTTTTCCTCCAGTCTTTCTACTACTCTTAACTGCACCATGCTGGACAAGGGAGAAGAAATAATGACATTTTTGTTTTTAAAAGACTTGTGGGGTTGGGGTAAAATAGGTGAAGGGATTAAGCAAAACAAAAACAAAAAACCCCACAGACAACAGTATGGTGATTAGCAGAGGAAAGGGGGAGTGGGGGAGGTAAGAGAGAGGAAAGGGGGATGAATGGTAACAGGAGACTTGACCTGGGGTGGTGAACACACAATACGGTGCACAGATGATGCATTATGGAATTGTATGCCTGAAACCTGTGTAATTTAATTCACAAATGTCACTGCAATAAATCCAATTAAAAGAAAAAGACTCTGTAATTGTGTTTGTGTTAATTTTTGAATATATCTGCTTCTTCTTTTAATTCTTTTAGAATCTTGATCTATTTTGGTGTAGAAGCAAGAGAAAAATATCACAAAATCAAATCCTAAAGTGTCAAAGAAGAAGTGTATGCTTAATAAAAACAAAATTAAATTATATACATCGTTAGGGAAGAGGGTACTAACAACAGGGAAGATACATAATTGAAAGATTGGTCTCAGAGATACAAATAATTATAGGTTAGAGTTATAAGTATTTTTCATTACTTTCTCACATTTGACTTCAAATTTTTCATCTGTTGTCCAAGAACCTTTTATTTTAATTTGAACATACTTATTTTAAATCATGTGAGTTTACAAAACTTACTTTGTTTCTGCAGAAAGAGTAAACATTCCTAAAAGCTATGTTGAAATTATAAGGTAAAGTAAGACATTATTAGAATAAAATTATTGCTAACTCTAATAAGACTCTTTTAATTAATGGCAATTAATGTCAGAATTAATAAGATCTTAATTTACTATTTGATATTTTCAAAAAAGTAGTTTTAAAGAATTAAGAGAATATAATGTTTCACAATGTTTTATTTTTGTTACCAAAAATATAGAAATATAAATGCAAAATATTTAACAATTAGTGTGCACTTAAAATTTTAAGCTCTTGTAAAAGTATGAGTACTAGAAAGAAAAAGTACTATAGATAAAATTTTTTAAGTTAATAATTGGAACTGGAATTTCTACTATGAAAATAGATATAATTTTTTGAAATTTATTAATTTTACAGAGAGAAGGTAGGGAGAGAGGGAGAGAAACATTGATGTGAGAGAAATAACAATTGGTTGACTACCATACTTGCCCCCACCAGGGACTGAACCCACAGCCTAGGTATTTGCCCTGACCTGTGACCTTTCACTTTTTGGGACGTTGTCCAACCAACTCAGCTACACTGGTCGGGCTAGATATAATTTTTGTATCTATCTCTTTGCCACCTTTACTTGGTATACAATATAGCAATTTTATCAGTAGCCTTATTTAATTGATTTTCAACATATACTTTTTATGGTTAAAAAGTTATAATTGCTCAGGGATTCATTCTGAAACACCTAAACCAGTACATAAGTCTTTCATAAATATTTTCTAGATCCACACCACAAACCCCAAGCTACAATTAAAATATTAATCAGTAGACTATCCATTTATAATAGATTTAATGGACCTGTGTGTGCTAATAATGAAGAACTGCTATGGTTTATAGATTTTATATAAAAGTACTCCTTATGAAATTTAATGACTCATGTAAATGAAAGTAATGTTTTAGAAATATAATATGAGTTTAGAAAAGCAAGTAATTTAATAAATTTATAGAGAAAAGTTTAATTTTTTCCTTATTTCTGGTGATAGTGTACATCTGTTACCTTAAATAGTTTTTTCCCAAAACTATTTGGAAAATTCTTTGAAGATAATGAGTGTTTGAGAATTTAAGCAAAAGTACTTGGAAATATTTAACATTCAATGTTAACCTTATAAATAATTCTCCAAAAAAATTCAGATCATAGACATTGTTTAGTATTCTTGGTTACTTTGTGTTTATTTCTATTAACATTTAAATGAAATATTTGTGTTATCATATATTATTATCCTTTCTTTGACCCTCTATTTAAAATACAGCATTTCCCTAAACTTTCAA
This sequence comes from Glossophaga mutica, assembly GCA_039655065.1. Classification (NCBI taxonomy): domain Eukaryota; kingdom Metazoa; phylum Chordata; class Mammalia; order Chiroptera; family Phyllostomidae; genus Glossophaga; species Glossophaga mutica. The sequence goes on along the minus strand of CM077313.1, from coordinate 74,096,513 downwards.
ATATGCCTAATAGCCCTTATTCTAAAATATTAAAGTATCAGAACCTTTTTTGATAGAATTATAAAATTATTTTATTTATCTTCACCCAAAGATATTTCTTTCACTGCTTTTAGAGAGAGAGGAAGGGAGAGGAGGAGAGAGAGAGAGAGAGAAATGTCAATGTGGGAGAGAAGCATGGACTGGCCGCCTCACGTAGGCTCCCAGACAGGGGATGGGCGCCCGGACGTGGATGGTCCATGTCCAGAGCTGGGATCGCTCATGTCTAGATTGGGGATCATCCTACAGCCCAGGCATGTGCTCTGACCAGGAATTGAACCTGCAACTTTCAGTGATGGGACGATGCTTCAACCAACTGAGCCACACTGACTAGGGCTAAATACATTTTATATTTTATATTTAAAAATTATAAAACTTGTCCAAATTGCAACATGCATGATAAAATTTTAAATTTTAGGTAAGAACTATTTGGGGATATTTGGAGCCCATAATGGAAACATATGCATATTATACACATTATATACATTTTGTAAACACCATTATAACTATGTAATTGTTTTTAAAGTGTTTATTGGCTAACATTTAAATCATGTATATTTATTAATCAAATTAATGTAATATTTTGCTTTCTTTTATGCCACTTAATAATTTATTTCTTATGCTATACATTCCATTTACTTCTAAAATGAGACGAAATGGCCTAAATATTAAACAACATGTTAATAAGTGAAAAAACATAATAAAAACAGAAATCCTAAAAGGAAAAACACTGTATTGCATATCTACAATTTTACAAACTATAAATAAGAAGAAAAAATAAATAATAGGTAAAGTTTTAAGATTCTTTTTTGGTAAAAAAAAAAAAAAAAGAGGAATAGACATTTGTTCACAGAAAGCAATACTGGTGATCTAAGTGGAATGCGTTAATTAATTCTTATATAATAGACGTTGAAAGTACTGCTGCTGATATTTTCACCATCAGTTTGCAAATGATACTGAAAGTATCTACTCGCTTCCTGTCTTTTTTTTTTTTGATGTCTGACTGTCTTAAAATTACATAAAGATCTTAAATGCATTTTCTTCATCAGATGAAGCGAATGAAATGGTGTGTTTGTAAAGAGCAGTAAAACACAGCTGTTCCTAGATACATTCCATGTTTTAAATAAAATTCAGCCTTTAATGCCTGAAAACAGGCTATAAAAAACTGTTCTTGTTGATCAGTTCTTGTCAGATTTTTTTTGCCCCAGTTTTCAATTTGCCTCACTAAGACCTCCTCCTACAATTCTTTATAGGTTTGATAAAAAAATGGACAAGATCCTTGACACTGCAGTCCTCCAGTCATTACATTCTCAGGGGCCTGGAGTGATCCGGAGGGCGCTGTGGACAGGAATGCTGCAAGGCTGCCTGTCCTTGGCGTTGAAGAGTGCATAACTGCTCTTCATTTTCATTCTCTATCCTAAGTCTTATTTTGGTGGAAACTGCCTTTCTTCTCTCAGGTGAGAATCATCAAGTTGAGGTTTAACTTTGATTCAAATCAATGAGATTGCTGGTTTATTAAAAGGATATAGAGAAAGTTCACAGAACTCAAGGGCAAGGTGTGAAGCTGGGCTTAATGGGAAACAGTAAGCAATCAAGGAAGGGGACTTAACTCTTTTTCTGGAGCTGCATAGATTCTCTTTTCTTTGCTTCTCTGGAAATCTCTAATTCTCTTTGTCCATTGCCACACTTTATTGATGTTCCTCAGGTTTTGATGTGGCCACCAGATCTATATGGTCATCTTTCACTTCTGATAGCAGCCATCCATTGTCTATTAAACATGTTGTTTAGCTCAACAGTCTTAAATGAGAACAATCTCAGAAGGTCATGACCAGTCAGTGGATTGGTTAAACTTGAGCCAGTGCCCATCCCTGGGCAATCAGGGCCAGCAGAGTCATATGGGGTGAGGTGGAGCTGCCTATGTGTTGGGCCGTGGAGAAGTTCATGCTCTGAGTTGGGCATGCAACAGGTCTGAACACAGGTAGTTCCCAAGATGCCATAGTTCCAGAGCTTGACTTTTGTGATGCTGGAATTAACTGAGGTAAATAATTAGGCCATAATGGGCCCCAATTCTTGCAAAATTATGGTCATTTTAGACAAACCATGGTTATCAAGGAAGGTTTTTAGTTTTGGGGGTTTTTTAAATTTAAGGCAGACGAAGTAAAACTTGTGTGAATAAGCATATTATCAAAGGACTGGACTAGATATGGTGCCATAGCCAGTCAACATCCACTTTATTTTCATAAAGTCCCTCGGTAGCATACTACAAGAATCAGAATGTTTTTCTTCATTGGAAATAGATCAGTTATGTGATTGTTGAATTATCAGGCTAATTGGAGAGAAAAAAACTAAATTGTATTGAGTACAATACTAGGGATTTTAACCAATAGTATTTAAATCTCACAAAACTATTGAGAAATAAGGAGATTTATCTCCACTTTGCAAATGAAGATATCAGAGGCCAGAAAAGTCTACTTATTTAATATCCTGGTGCTTACATATTGCAGTGGTTTTATTTGAATTCGCATATGTCTGACACAGGGGGCTATTATATATTTCGATGCCATAATATCACTTACTTTTTTCTAAGAAAGTCAAGAATTTTCAATGGCTTTCAATGGTCCATGACCACTTGATAAGGGATCTTACTTGATTATCTCTTGGCCCCTATGTTTTCAATCCAGGTGATGGGTTGACAGAGAAAACTATGCATGGAGTTTCACCTACCTCTGTATTTATTCCTTCATTTGTAAGAAAGGGATGAGTAATACTTGTTTCATAGAATTACTGGGAAGTTTTGTACTTCAAGTGAGATTATTGTAAATAATTTTTCATGATGAACGTCATCTTACGATTGTCCAATATACGAGTTTTATTATTTGTTCTTGCTAAAATTTAATCAGTGGAGCTGCCCTAGGAAATGATGACAGACTCCCTTATTTTGGTTTTAAGTTTTCAGTGATTACTGTATATTGGTGTTTCTTGTTCCTCAGTTAAAAAATTATTTTTCAAAAGCACTGATTGAACAAGACGAAATAAATGAACATAAATTTTAAGTAAACTGTGGCATACAGTGAGTAAGAACCAGATTTCAAAGGCTACAAGCAGCTGGCACAGAATGGTAAACTTTCTAGCTGCCTGTGTGCCAAGCTCTGTTGTAAGTGGTTTACGAGGATTAAGTTGATCACGTCTCCTGACTCTTCCCGGGCCTTCAGCACTGAGTGCTCAGCCTGCCAGTAAGACCTCTGTGGACTCCAGGCACTTCCGACTTCCAGGCCACTCCCTTCACTTAAAACATTCAAAATGACATTCTACAAGTGGGCTTGGTGTGCTCTTGTAGTATATTAAAATACTTTCTTTGACCTAAAAGTCCTTTTTTTCTGAATTTAAAAGAAATTAAAATATTTTCACGAATCTTTAAAAGTATTGTGACCCCTGGATCCTGTGCCTGCTCTCAGTGCCTGATGGGAAAGATGGCCCTGCCTGCCAGGGCTGGGTAGCCTGACGCACACCAAGTCATGTCCTGGTGCTCCTGAAATAGCCGCTGTGCACTCTCGGAGAGAATAAAAGAAAAGGAAGACAAATTAGATGGCATGTCAATTTTTATTGTAAGGACAGGCTTCTCCATCATATGGAAACCATATTAACCTCAGTGGTAAAGCTTTTGTGAAATTGTTTCTACAGCCAAATATAATTCGCAGATTTTTGCCTGCAGATGGTGCTAGATCCTCAGTTCTCAGGCAACAGGCCAGAAATGCAAAATTACCACTGTGGTAAGAGAATATATTAAATGTTTAATGCAAACATGACATTTTTTAAAAAGCAAAATAATTTGTTAAGACAACATGAGTGTTTTCTGTGAGTCTAGAAGTCTTTGTTACACCCAGTGACTAATCAATAATTATAGCCACTTGGCAGAGTGCAATTAACAGCCCCATTGTGCTAGTAAGGGATATTACTTTTATTTGAAGATCTGGTAACTTATTCAATCTATAGGAGATTAAAATTGTTGTCAGTGGTGTTAGGGTAAGCAGAAACATTTTGTTTTTCATGTGTACATTGAACTCTGAACATTCTAGCAATTAAAACAGCCAATACTTTCAGACATTTCAAAATTATACCTTTTTTTTCTTGTCACTGACAAATAATCATAAGTGAATAGGTAGTGTACCCTGAGAGAAAAAAGTATTTGTCAAGGATAATGCTTTCCTGAATATGGTCCTTCTTGGCACCATATTTTTTTCCGAAACAATAGAATCTGCCTAGCTATATACATCATGTACAGGACAACACCTGGAGAGCCTGTGACTGGTGATACTATAAACTTTAAAATGTAGTAACATTCCTGGACACAAATATTATAGTGACAGTAATCCCAATTTCCTTATTTATTTATTCATCTTACATATTAATGTGTGTGGATGTGCTTATTTTTTAATATTTTACAGTTGTTCCACTTATTCGCCTTTTGCCCCCTCCACACAGCATGCCTCCCCTCACATTTCCATAGACAATCCCCACCCTGTTGTCCAGGTCCATGGGTCCTTCATACACGTCCCTTGACTAATCCCTTCACTCTCTTTCAGTCAGTCGCCCGTCCCAAATCGCCTCTTAGAGTTGTCAGTCTAGTGGTGTGATTCCATGCCTCGGGTTCTATTCTGCTCATTAGTTTATTTTATTCATCAGATTCCTCTTATAAGTGAGATCATATGGTATTCGTCTTTCACCAACTGGCTTATTTCAATTTAGATAACTAAATAAATAATACAGATAGATGATATAGATATAGATATAGATATAGATATAGATATAGATATAGATATAGATATAGATATAGATAGATATAGATATAGACCAAACTTACATTGAGTGAATTCTGTTATCCAGCCTCAGTCTTCTCACCAAGGAATTGGTGGTCATCTTTGCTAGTGTCGCCAAGAGATACTCATATGGTCTAGTTCGTATTCTCAGTCCAGGATCTCAGGATCTTCATCTGCATCCCCTTCTTTGAGTCAATGTTGCTTGAGCTGAGATACTCCTCTCAGGCTAAGGGCTCTGATTAGGAAATCCTTAGTGTTTACCTTCTCCGTGGCCCCAAGCTGTGTTTTCAGGCTCCAAGCCCTGTCCTTTATTTCTGAGGAAGGCTTTGATGATGCCTCCTCTATTAGTTAACGCAGATGGTAGCTGCTGGGTGGCTTGTCCTCCTACTCTCACTGCTCTTTGCCACATAGTGTTCTCTACTGATGTTTTCCCATTGATGATTGACAATTTCTGAGGACTGTGGAAATGGACAACATTTTTAATCCCTTCTTATAATAATAGTTAATTCTTCCTTTGGAGTTGACCTGGAACCTATCTCTACATGTCAAAGAGTCCAGGTAATAAGCATACCCTGCCACAGCATTACAAGAGAAATCAACAAAGTGTTGGAGATAATATGTGTAGTCTGACTACCTCCTCTCCTACATGACGGCCTAGACAGAGAGTGTAATGGTTCAATCTAGGCAAAATTACAAGGCAGGAGCAGAGCTTGGTGAAAAAGGAGGGCGAATTCAGAGAGAATGCATCAGGTCTTATATGAGTCAGACAAATATTTTGAAAAAAAAGTTTCAGTTTTCTTTTTCTCCCCCCAAAAGAAGAAATAGCTGTAGAAATTAAAATTTGCATGACCAGAACATAAAACCTGAATTGCTCACGTTGAGGGTTGGCATACGGCTGTGTTCCTGGTTCTGCAGAGGGATTTTTCTAGAGCCATGTTGTTGAATCAAGAAAGGCAACGAGCTAAAGCGGACAGAAGGAAGCTTGTAGTTAGTGATGAAGTCCTGATGCACAATATATTTGAAAAACTTTCAATCTTAGATTCACATCAAAAAGGAGGAGGCTGCCAAAATATAAATCGATGGTTTTTTGCCTCCTAAAATGAGAAAACAAAGATGCCGACAGAGTACTACCTGTCAGCTCTGCTTAGATGACCTAACCTTCCAATCACTGTGAAACTATTAAGAGAAGATTCCTATTCTAACTGTTTAAACACCATGATAACCTTCCCGGTGGGTAAATACTGCGTTTCTGCTAAAACACAAAATCCTTTACAGACTCCTGTAAGCAGACAGATTACAGGCTCTTCCAGGCCATACATATTACTAAGCACTGCTGAGACAGCTTGCCAGAAAGGAAGAGTTGTCAGGTTCCCCAATCCTCAGAGAACAGGGAATACTAAAACGACAAGCATGGTTGACACCAAAATGAATAATCAGTTTGTAACTTCTGATGGAATACTCATGTTGAAAATATTACATATGAGATTTGACTAATTAGGCCCTAAGCTCTTTGTAAAAGCCACATTGCAATTAATTAAGATGATTGCTACTCATTATTTTTTTAAAAGCAAATTCTTTATTACGTGTACAAAACTGTCAGAAAAAAGTAAACTCTTATATTACCACATTACGGTTTTATGCTCAAATACATAAAATATTGAAAACTAACTTTATTTTTTAAGCTGTTCATTTGAGCTAAAATTGGCATACTAATATGAATACTTCAGCTAATGTGTAATAATAATTGAATTAACAGATGAAAATTAAAATCAAGATTTGTAATCTTTTATTAAGGCCCAGATTTAGCTTTATTGCACCCACTGTTAGGAGCAGTGCTGTGAAAGGGGAGCTGTCAGTGGAAATTTTGAGAGACAGCAATTTGAGAGAGGACAGTAAAATTTTAAATAATATCCTCTGATATGTTATTCTTCTAATAATTCATTTTAATTATTAGAATAGTAATTTCACTGCCAAAAGAGTTTATTGTGGCATCATTTTAAACACTAAAAACTAAAAATTAATACATACATAAAATATTTAAATGACATCAACAGAAAAGTAGTTAATTATATATCTAGCTATGGAATTTCTATATAGTAAATAAAATAGCAATTCATGTTGAATTTCCAGACCATAATTATAGTACTCTCTCATTTTAAAATGTGTATGTGTTTGCATATGTAACAAAACATTTCTAAAAAGGCAGATATCAAATTTTTAAAATTAGTTACCTCAGGGGGATGGGATTAGGAGTTGAGAGTCGATTTAGATATATTTTACTTATTACTTCATATACATTTGTACTGCTTAAAATTTTATAGAGATCTTAAATTATTTTTGTAATTTACGTTTTTGCAAAATCTCCAGTTTGCCTCCAACAATGCAGCTTTTTAAACTACCAATTAAAAACTCATTCAAGACAATGAGTTGAAAATCAAAGAACCACTGAATGGTTTTTCTTAACTGAAAAGGGGTAATAAAATTAATTAAAAATTAATACTATTTGTATAAAATTTTAGCTGCAAAACTTATACAGTTTTCAGAGTAAAAGATTTTGCTTACTCATTACATTGCATATGTATTTAAGTTAGAAACCATTGTACTTGAATGAATGAGGATGGTTTACAGCCCCATGAGTGTTATCATCCGATTGAAATTAATCGCTCAGAATTTTTATATGAGGCCAAACTGGACAGGTAATCAATCATAGGCTAATGTTATTAGCTTGATTCATGTTATCAAACTATAATTCTGATAATACCAGGCAAGGGGATAGACAGGAGAGAAATATACTGCATATCAAAATGATGAAACCAAATTCTTTTGTTTGCATTAATTCTAACATTTAGGGGTCACATTTACAGCAAACACTTGAATTTATTGAATAATGAAACACAAGTCTCACACTTACTTTAATTTTTGGAAGCAAATATACCATAAAATAATTTTTCTTCTTACAAGCTTGTAGAGTGCCTTTACTATGAAAATTTTGGAAACTTAAAAGGATGGAATTAATAACACTTTAAAATGAATTCATGAACATTTTACTGTTAAGATAGAATTAAAACACATCATTCATTTTATATATACAATCCAAGGTATGCAGGGATGACATGACCTTCCCTAAAATTCATAAATCAGATAAAATGCAATGGTTATTTTTGGTAGAAATTGAAGTTAATGAGGGTCAGTCTTGAATGGGTAAAGATTTGTTTTGTTTCAGAAGATGACCACTATCTTTTATTTTTTAAAAATATGGTATTTTTATACAAACAAAAGAAAATAGTACCACGTCTTTAAAGTTAAAAAGCATACCATGAACACTTACAATTCAATCATCTAACTCAGAAATATGCCGACAGAGCCTACTTCTAGGCCCCTGTTCTAATCCTGCTTCTCCACACCTGAAACCCCTGTCCTGTGTTTTGTGTCCACAGAGAATGGTTCCCTGTGACTATTTCTTTGTTATTCATACCCTTATGGAACCCCCTTGCTTGGAGAGTGGGCTGGATGTAGTGATTCACTTCTAACCAACAGAATATGACAGGGGTAATGACTGTCACTTCGGAATCTAGGATATAAAATTACTACAACTTCTCTCTCTCTGTCTCTCCCCCAACCCCACCCTCTGTTTTCACTCTCTCTTGCTTGCTCTGAAGAAAGCCAGATGCCATCCTGTCAGATTACCCAAAAAAGGTCTGTGTACAGCAAAGAACTGAGGGAGGCCTCCAGCCAACAACCAGGAAGAACTGAGGTCCTCAGTCCAACAGTCCAGCTTGACAACAACCACAGGAGTGATTTGGGAGTGGGTCACCCACAAATCGTAGCCCCTGGCATCATCCTGACAGAAACCTCAGAGACCATGACCCAGAGGCAGTCAGTTACAACATACCTGAATATCAGACCCACAGGAAATGTGGTATAATAAATGGGTGTTATTTTGAGCCACGATATTTTAGAATAATTTCTTAGTCAGCAATAGATAACCAACATCTTTGCCTTTTATAAAGTTTTGATGACTACAGAGCATATTAATTTCTGCTAAATTAAACTTTCAAATGGTGTGTTTAATTCTTCATCTTGCAAATTTTTCATCTGCTTAATCTAATAATTAGGAAAAGTACTGAACTCTTTTTTATCATTTTGTATTTGCCTATTTCTCCCTATAGTTTATCAAATTTTACTTTATATACAAGAGGCCATTAAATTAGACGCCCACAGGTTCCTAGTGTACTAAGCCTTCTATCAGGCAGCAAAACATGGGGGTTAAGTGCATGGACTCTGGGGACAGACTGCCTTCTGGATTTGAATCCTAACCTTATTCCTTACTAGCTGTCTAATCTTGAGCCAATTATGTAACCTCCATCCCTTCATTTCCTCAACTGAAAAATGGAAATAGAAATAATGCCTACCTAGTAGGATTGAAATGAGATGTAAATAAGTCAAGACTTATGAGTCTACAACAGTAGTTGATACACAGCTAATGTTAAATCAGTAAGTATTTTGACTAGTTTATCAAAACGTTATCCCTAATAATGTTTTTTTTTTTTTTTTTTTTTTTTGCTTAAATGTTACTTAAAAGTTCTTTTGATAGCTACCCCATCTTTTAAAACAATACTTTCCTAAAAGATTGGTTTTTTATGATTGGTCTTATTTTACTATACTTTCATTTTTTCTGTCTTCTTAGGTTTTATGTGTACCTCTTAAATTTAATGTATAGCTGAATTTCTTTTTTTAAAAAAATACAGTTAATACAATTAATGCGACCAATGACACATTATTTTTTAGTGTTTTGATTAACTTCTCCCTTACGCTCAGCGTAAGCTACAAGTAATTTTTTGTTGACTATATCTGTTTCTGTGCCTTAAAAGGCAATATACACACAGACCAAAAATATTATCAAGGAAATATGATCATACAAGTCACATTATTTTTTCTCAAATTCAGAAATCTATGATTTAGAGGGCTTTTCTTTAAGATATTATTTATTTTTAGACAGAGGATAAGGGAGGGAGAAAAAGAGGGAGAGAAACAACAATGTATAGTTGCCTCTCGCACGCCCCCCACTGGTGATCTGGCTTACAACCAAGGCAATGTGCCCTGACTGGGAATTGAACTGGTGACTCTTCAGTTTGTAGGTCTGTGCTCAATCCACTGAGTCACACCAGCCAGGTATTTTCTACTCTTTTTTTTTAAATTTACTGTTTTACAATTCAAGTACAAGATGGCTGAATATCAATTATTTTTTATTTATACTGCTTGATAAATGTTATGTTTCTTGTATCTATGGATTCATGTTCTGCCTACTCATAAGATTGTTAATAAGGATTAAATTGGCTTAAAAATGTCAAGTACTGTAAACGGTACCTGGCACATAGTAAACGCTACGTATGTGCTTTCTATTATTAATGAATAATGATTACTTTTAATAATATCTTCTTTAGTATTCCCTGCCAACCCTTATTTTTATATTTTTTGTTCTAGGGTGTTCATTAGAAATATAAAATGCTTGTCCACTCCAATCTTCATGTCAATTAATCTTTCCTATTTTTCAGATCCTTGTCTCTCTGGGCTACTAGATAACTTCTTCAGACCTAACTCTAAATCCCTAATTAATATTTAAATTTTGTCTAACCTGCTAATTTACCCATTTGTCCTGGTGGCTAGCTGTTCTTTGCCTGACTCTATGCTCTGTTTATTGGTCCTGACAGAGTGCCAGGCTCCCTACCCTAGTTTCTGACCGGGCCAGGGCAATGGCCTCAGCAGCTACAGATCTAAGATCAGGAGCGGGGAGATACCAGAGCACTGAATCCCGTCTTTCTACCTGTATTATCATAACATTTGCATTTTTCTACTTTATTTACTTATTTTTAAAATTACTTTATTGTTGTTCAATTACAGTTGTCTGCATTTTCCCCCCAACACTCACCCCACCCCAGCCAAACCCACCGCCCTCCCTTGCTTCCACCCTCCCCCTTGGTTTTGTCGATGTGTCTTTTATAGTAGCTCCTGAAAACCCTTCTCCCCACTGTCCCCTCCTCCCTCCCCTCTGGCTATTGTTAGATTGTTCTTAATTTCAATGTCTCTGGTATAACACCTGCATTTTAAAGAGTTTACATTTTACTTCTTTGTGAAGCTGGGCTTTATTCTTTGATTTATGAAAGGCACAAAAACACTGAAGTATTTTTCCTCAAGTAAGACTGAATTGAATTCTTTGGAACCACGAACAATTTCCAAATAAACCAGGAAAAACAAATTATTTTGCTTCACCTGAATATTGACATGCCCATCATCACTGAGTGTTTTATGTGAAGTGGCTTCAAGAATGCTAAAGATAAATAAGCAAATCTTTTTCCACTCTAAATAAAAGGGACAGAGCAATTCTCTTTAATGTAGCACATCTGGTAACAGAATGGGCATTGTTGAATGGAAATGGAAATCTCATTATAAAAAAGGAAAAAAAATCTTTAGAGATTTGGCATAATGTGATCGATCAAAAGTATTCAGGAAAGAGAAAATAAAGACTACTGCTACATGAATTTATAAGGTAAAAATGTTTTTTTTTTCTTGCTGATATAAAAGGTAGGTGTTAATCATAAACATATTTTGCTACTTTTCTATATAGTTGTATTACCTATTTATAGGCAATTGCTATAATATTAATGATATACATAAGGGTAAAAAATGTAAGTTAGCATTTAAGCATAAGCAAGAAGAACAAAATAGAAAATATTTGAAGAAACTAATTACATACCATAAAGGAAAACTGTCGCATTGGCAAAAACCTTCTTTACCCCTGCCTGTATTTTATAAACATCCCCTGACCTCCTACATTCCGTCCTTATGAGAATGGGCACGGTCACAGTCCAGGTTCATTTCAGGTTCCCTGGAAAGTTCAGTGGAACTGTAGCAGTTGCACACCATTTCCAGAGTTCCCCTTTTCACTTGCCTCACGCCTGCATTGAGTTAGTAGCAGGAAAGTTAACGGACTCCTCTGGCCTGCTCAAAGGTTATGTCACCAATCTTATGACACCAGGTGAAGCTGTCATAGTTTCACCAAGGTCCTCGAGATGAAGAATAACGAGGTCCATTCGTCCACTCCAAAGCGCTTCTAACCAGCCCTTCTTTCTTGGGCTTTCCTTCTGACCTGATAGTGCTTTTACCATTCTACAATGACAGAAATGAAATAGTAATAGACATGAATATGACAACCTTTTACCTTGATATGCTTGCTCGCTTCTAGTTGTTATTTCCAGTATTTCAGCACAGAGAAAACATAATTCAACCATGAAAATATAAAACATTTAAACTAGGAAAAATCTAACAAGATCTGGTCTACAATTCACGAGGCTAAAAAATACTGATAGTTATGTTTTGAAATTGGCAAATTAAGCTAGTCTCAGAAGTTTTAGATTTTTTTATTTGAGCGTATCAGGGCGACATTGGTTAACAAAGTCCCACGGGTTTCAGGCGCACAACTCAACAAAACATCGTCTGCAAAGTGCACGGTGCACTCACTGCCCAAAGCCAAGTCTCCTCCAGTCCCCGTCCATCCCTGCACCCCGCGCCCCCCTACCCCGCTTTGCCCACCTCCTCATTCCCTCTGGCCTTCACCACACTGTGGTCCCTCTCTATGCATCATATACATATGACATATATATTTTTTGCTTAATCCCTACACCTTTTTTTCAGAAGTTTTAGATTTATCTAAGGGAAATCCCCACTTCAGAGGATTACTGGCTAAATCAACAGTGCATTTCTTTCTAAAAAAATGTTTAAATTCAGGTTTACTGCAGATCAACAGAGGCATACATTGTGTGTTTTCAAAGTGCTGAGAACATGGCAAGTATGAATATTTCTAAAACCAATCCCAATGTATTCTAATTATAAATAAATTGACTAGAGTATAACATCAGCAAGAAAATGTGAAAAAGAACTCCCTGTGTTGCTTAATAGTTAAATAGGGAAAACCATGAACAAATGTATCTGTCTTGAAAAATACATAACTGGGTTCAGCAAATTAGATACTTTTAATAGCAATTAAGGATGCATGTGATGGGAATTTTCCAGCATACTTTCCTTTCCTCCTCTGCCTTATAGTTTTAAAGTCTTGTTGTCTCTTCTGATTTATCATCCTGCTGTGCATTCCAGCCCCAGAGTCATAGTTAAGGGGACAGCTAAAATTAAGGGGCTAAGGGATAGTCTGGCAATCTTTGCCCCTTGGGTAGAAGGCTGCTATAAAACAAATGCAAAATGAAGCATCAGTAAGAATAAATTGTAGGTTTTGAGCATGGCCCTTTATTCTCTAAATGGGTTTTCTTTTTTGAGAATCGTCTCTTTCCATTTGAATCAGCTTGTATTAGAAGCTGATTGTGGCATTCCATTTTCATCTGAGTCTACCCAGATGTCCCTTCCATTTACAGGAAACATTCTGTTTCACATACAAAGATCCATATTTTTACACTCCATCTGATGACCTAGGTTTGAAAGTCCTAGGAAAGTTTTCAGAAATTTATGATATTTTGGAATTGGCATTTTGATTTTTAATTTGAACAAAACTTTTGTTGACTTTTTTGTGTTATTAAGCTTTGAATGTTTTCTTGCATTTTACCAATCAGTTAAGGTTTACATTTCAAAGCAACATCTTTATGTTAAAAAAAAATGTAACCTGAATATTCAGGTCTGAATGTGTTAATTGCTTTATTTTCTCTTTGGTTTCCACTGATGTTTATTATGAATGGAAGTTCCAACATTTAATTTCTTTGATATTTAATTATACATATAGAAAACCATATACAAATATGAATTCATATCACAGTGAACTGAGAAAATGATGAATACCTATTTACAGTCATGCATGAAGAGCAAGGGAAAAATACTTAATCTGTCAACATGATGATTAAAAACAATTTTAATAAAAATTTTCATTAAATAATAGTTAAATTAATGAAGTTAATGCACCTATTTATTAAAGCACTCAAAAGAGAATAAAACCAAAAGGAACAGTTTACTTAACACACGTGATATATTTCTGAGTTATTTTCATTTGTTGTCGAACAAACTCAAAAAGAGTCGGGAGGCTTTGGCTAGCAACAATTGATAAAGGTTTAGTTAAGGGTTTTGGAGTTAGGAACTGGGAACACAGATAGGCAAAAACTGAGAAGTGTTCCAAAGAAAAAAGAAAAGTTAAAGTTCTTATAGTAAAAAGTACACACTTGAGAATTATCAGTCTTCCTTCCTTAGCCCTAGGATTGGTCCGGGGCGGGTATCCGTCAGATGTCTGGTAGTCAGTCTGAGTGATGGGTGCTAGGTAGTCCAGAACAGTCAAAATTATTTACGGCTCGCCTTGTTATGGGTGTTTAATAGTAAGAGTCAGGAGCCTTTCTAGGCATAGACAAAGAATGAGATTTTTGACCCATTTTTGACCCATTGGGTGCAATTAATAATAATGTATGAATATTAAAATATTTACTACTATTCTTTAATATAATTTTTACTGCAATATGATTTTTCTCTACAACCCACAAAATGATCTTACACATAAAATCATATAAGAAAAAAGTTCATCAGTTTTTTGGGGTACATAACAACCGTTGTCAAATCTAACACTAGAACTAGTCGGTATCTAGATACCTAAGTACTATACACTAAATTGGGCTCACAACCAAAATTCATTATTAACAAAAACCTAAGGGACACAATATATACAACATCTACTTATCTTTATTTTTAAAAATCCAAGTAAATTTAATTCATTATATTACAGAAGATATTTAATCTTAATATTCTATGAGAATCAGCAAGAAATATCCTCTGACTTGGGGAACACATATAAATTTTAGGTTCAAATCTGTAGTTGTAAATCTGTATGACCTTTATGTTAGTTGTCCATTGGGATATGAGGCTGTGCAGTGTTATATATCCTCTGCAAATTTACCCTCCAGGTAAAAGGTGGGGCTGTTGCTGATGTTTTGCGTTTTGTAGTCATTCCTCTATGTGCGTGAAGCAGTAACCCAAACATTACACTACTTTATCTCTCCCTCTTCAACTAACCAACAATATGAGATCTGCGAGGAACAGAAATTTTGCTGAATAATTACATCACACACAAATAAATAGAAAATTTCAATTGGATGTGTTTATTCCTGAATATTTTTAGAACCACCCGTGCCACTGAAAGTATGACAGCCCTCCATGTTTTCCTCGCCACCTCTCTTTTTGTTGTCTTCTCTGACCCTTTCCTTTTCTTCTTCTTCTTCTTCTTCTTCTTCTTCTTCTTCTTCTTCTTCTTCTTCTTCTTCTTCTTCTTCTTCTTCTTCTTCTTCTTCCTTGCAGGAATATGAAAAAATGTGCCTTCATTTTTTTTTAGTCATGAATGTGTCATGAAATTTTAGGAGAGGCTGCAGTTCACAAGGTGGTACATGTTCCTCTTTCAGTTAGCACCATAACTAGATGAACTGATGAAACAGCAGAGGATATTGAGGCACAATTGTTAGAGAGGATTAATGAGTCATTGTAGTACACACTCCAAGTTACGAGTCTACTGATATTGGCAACAAGGCAACGATGCTTGTTTTTGTATGATATATTTTCAGGAGAATGTGCCTGAGGATATGTTATGTGCACTTTTGTTTCCAACCAACACCACAGCTGCAGAGCTATTCAATTCTTTGAATGATCACATATCATTACATGACTGGGTTGTGGGTCCAATCCTCAGTTGGGGCATATATGGAAGGTAGCCAATCGATGTTTCTCTCTCACATTGATATTTCTTTCCCTCTCTTTCTCTCTCCTTTAGAGACTTTCTCTCTAAAGTCAAAAATTTAAATTTAAATTTAAAAGAACAGAAGTTTAATTCTGTGGTCAGCTGGAGAATGGTCTCATCAAGAGTGATGAACTCACACCACAAACTATTCACTGAAAATCTGAGGAGCAGTGGTAACTGTGTATAAATTTCCACTAGTCACTGTTTGGGTGTTACGAGGTACTGAACGGCAGGCAGTCATTACCTGGCATTCCATCCATGTGGGCAAAGAGGAACATCCAGAAAAAGTACTCTGGCAAAGAAATGTATGCGTGTGTATTTTGGGCTAGGGGGTGAATTTTCTTCTACCCTTCTAAGTTCTTCTGGCTGATCTAATCATCGAATTTACATGAGATAGATTAGCAGGGAAAAAATAAAGCTTACTTTTATTTATATTTTATAAAAAATGTAAATAATAGTAACTACCCTTTTGCTCCAAAGTGACTTTTGAAAAAAATAGGTGCCTATGCTTGTATATAAAGAAATACCATACGATCTTGTCTGTAAGAGGAACCTAATGAACAAAAATAAACTAAGGAGCAAAATACAACCAGAGGCATGGAGACATGGAACAGACTGACAGTGACCAGAGGAGAGGGGAGAGTGGGATAATGGTGGAAAGAAGGGAAAGAAACTAGACAAAGGACATGTATGAATGACCCATGGACATGGACAGCAGTGTAGGAATTGACTATGGAAGCAGGGGATGGGCTGGGCAGAGGAGGGACATACTGGGACAACTGTAATAGAATAACAGTAAAAAATTTTAAAAACAACTGCCTAGACTTGTGTATAAGGGTTTCTGGTACTAGGAATTAACCTATCAGACTCAATCTTTTTTTTTTTTTTTTTTTTTTTAATCAGTATTTTTTAATTGTTGATATTGTACAGTTTTCTGTCTTTTACCCCGCCCCAGCCCACCACCCTAGCCCTCCCCACCTTCCTCCCATTTCCATCCCCCCATAGTTTTTGTCCATGAGTCCTTTATACTTGTTGCTCTAAACCGTTCCCCTTTTCCCCTGAAATTCCCTCCCCTCCCACTCTGGACACTGTCAGACTGTTCTCAAATTCAGTGTCTTTGTTTATATTATGCTCGTTTGTTTTGTTGATTAGCTTCCTGTTAAAGGTGAGATCATATGGTATTTGTCTTTCACTGCCTGGCTTATTTCGCTTAGCATGATACTCTCCAATTCCATCCATGCTGTTGCATAGGGTAGGAGCTCCTTCTTTCTTTCTGCTGCATAGAATTCCATTGTATAAATGTACCACAGTTTTTTGATCCATTCATTTACTGATGGGCATCTAGGTTGCTTCCAACACTTGGCTATCTTGTGCAATGTGACTGACAGATCTAAGTCTATTACTCGACCTACGTATTCAGAGTACCAGACAGGGCATTCACACCAAATGGCTATTATCGTGCTGGCTATTGTTGTTTTTTATTCTACAGTCTAGGGGAAAAGAGGTCAGTGCCCCTGACTAAATAGTCAGGTATTACACGTTTTCAAAATTCTTGCAGCACACCAGTTGAAAAGTGTTGACCTATGCACAAAAACAATGGACAGAGCTTACTTTAAGGTAAAAATAAACCTTTCTTCTGCCTGATCTAATAATCAGATTTACATAAGAGAGATTAGCAGGAAAAAAAAAAAACAAATGAAAGTTTAATAACATTTATACCCATTGTGTACAATACACGGGAGAGACCCAGGAACACTCAGTGATTCACCAAAATGGTTAAAGCCACCACCTTAAATACCATCCTCAGAAAAACCAAAGTGGACGTTGGGGAGTGGGGGAGTCAGTTACCAGGAAAAGTACAAGAAACACGAGTAAGGTGGTTATGCAGATTTAAGTCATAGCCTTCTCCAGTGATAAAAGTTTCAGGATATAAGGTCATACACCTCTTTGCTACTAAACCTCCAGCTGTGGTTGCCACCTGGACATATTGTATTCCTGCTGCCAAAAGACAAATGGGAAAAAAAGAGTTACCATACTGGGAGGGATAATGGGATATGATTTTCATGAAGAGATAAGGTTGCTGCTGGTAACAGAGGCAGGAAAGAATGTGTCTGCAGTTTAGATGGTTCCATTAGCTGTCTCTTGCTGCTTTGTTATCCCCAGTGATAACCTTGAATAGACAATAAACTATATATAATCAGTTATCACATTGATAAGGGAAAAACTCAGTGTTGTAATGCTAGATTGATATAAAGGATTTTTTTTTTTTAAATATTTTATTTATTTATTTATTTATTTATTTATCTTTAGAGGGGAAGGAAAGGAGAGAGGGAGAGAAACATCAATGTGCGGTTGCCTCTTGTATGTCCCCTGCCGGGAACTGGCCTGGCAACCCAGGCATGTGCCCTGACTGGGAATCGAACCGCGGTACTTTGGTTCGCAGGCCCGCGCTCAATCCACTGAGCTACACCAGCCAGGGCTAATATAAAGGATTTTTAAGAAACAGAAAAAAAGCAATTTCTAAATTTAGTCAAAATTTAAAAAAACTTAACTGTTATCCTTATTATTTTTCAGCATCCTTTGTCATCATGGAATATGATTTTTTTAATTAGAAAATGCATAATGGATAATGTACAATTAAAAAGATAAAAGTTGCACATACAAATCTACTTTTTGTTAACACCAAAATGCTTTGGAAAAGCTGCTGTGTAATAAAACCTCAATGAAAATTGAGAAGATTAACTTCTTTGTCAGAGAACATCTATTTCTTATTTCAAAGATTATTAAAATCAATTGAGAAACTCTCTTTTGCCATATCTTTCCATTCCACTTCACAGCACTCATGTTGAACCCCACAGGGCTAAAACAATCATGCCAATCTGGTTATCATTTTAAAGTCTGTTGGCATATAAAGTAGTCATTTAGAAGATTGATTTTTTCTAATTTTCATTTTTCTGATTAAACCTTTCCATAGATTTATCTCCAAAGTTGTGGGACACATTCAGAGATGTATGACAAAGTAAATTAAGCCCAAGTTGAAACCTCATTTAAACCACTACTGTATATTTTATTTTAACACATTTAACTAACTCGCTCCTGTGAGGGAGTGATCTTTTCTGAGATATTCGTTTATGTTTTGTTTCCTTTGCTATGCTGTCTACCCTCTGAATGCAAATACTTTCTCCCTATTCCACCCCCAACCTCGTCCGTGCCCCCAATGATGAATCAAGGAGGCATCAGTGATTCCCTGGTCCTCAGGCTTTGGCCAATGAAACAAAACCAGGAGTTTAGAGACAGTGAGGAGATTCATTCTCTCATATTGTCCATGTGACATCACCTCTGGTTGTCTCTGGTTTTCTGACAGACCACCTTCTCTAGAGGTTTCTTCTCCTGGAAGAATGCTCTCCCGATTCAGAAATTTCCTCTGAGTGCTCTGCCAGAAATGGTACCCAGGAAAGCCATGACTACCTTGGCACATAATCAGGTCAAGCCTGTCCAAAGACAAGTGTCAACATAAGGACATCCAAACCTGTAGAAAAATTGTATAAGAATTCGCTAGAGCCAAACAGAGGATATGGCTGGAGACAAGATCTCACAGACTGTGAAAAGTGCTTCTGAAGATGACAGTTTTCAGTTTTTTTTAAGCACTTGGAATTAAGATAAGATTGTAAAGGAACATTCCAAGAAGGTGGGAGGAAGTAAGGTGAAGACTGGGTTACAGGCCGTTTAACAAGATCATGTGCTCTAATGAGGGTATCTTTTGGGGGCTCGGAAAAGGAGGCGTTTCAAAGGTGTCAACCTAGATGCACAGGAACAATGGACGGGGCTGGCTTAAGGCAAAGATAAAACTTTTACTTAAAATGTTATATGCCTGGGGTGTTACTGCCCATCATGATCCATCCAGTTAGGAATTTATGATCGGATCACTTTGTGAAGTTACTCTTGGTTAGATCTATCGCAGCACCCCTTTCTCATTTACAAAAGATACACGGCGAGGGTAAGTGGAAGAGGGCAAAGGAATGCCGATGCAGTCAGCGTGCAGATGATGTTTTCGTGAGTTGTATTCTTGAAACCTGCATGGTTTTATTAACTAACATCACCCCAATAAATTCCATGTAAAAGCATACAGCTACCCATGGCATGGTCTAAAAGGTGGAACACAGTCTATAGGTGGCCACATACCCTTGGCCCTTGTGGGGAGTGACATGGTGAAGGGCAGCTCCAGCACCTGCTGAGGTAGTGGCTTCTGCTGTCCAAGTCTAAGAGTTATAGTGATCATGATACTACTGGAATGACAACATTTGTGATGTTCAACATATACAATATGGTTAACTGTGTTCAAAACAATGCCGTAAATAAAAAGCAGAATGCTCTCAAGCAGTCAGTGAACGGAAAATATCAGGAGCTTCTGACTCTGGTGCTTATTGGCAATCCCTTCTGGCCCTCATAGAACATAGAGCATGTGGGTTTTGTACCAATGTCCTCACCTCACACTTCCCTACGTCCCCACTGCCCTCTCTCAGAAAGAGGAAGCTGCTCAAAGCTGGGTATGGAGTTGTCCCACCCAGAATTTCTCTCCTCACGAAGAAGAGGTGACCTTATTATCTTTCCTTTTCTTCTCACCCTGAGAATCTCTCCTCGTCTTGAGGAAGGTAGTATCAGCTAGGTGGAAGGGAAAAAGCAAAGGATAAGAGGAGCCATTTCCTCAGCAGAATTCTCTCAGGGGATTTTTTCATTTTAAAGGACAGCACTCACTGGCAGAAATGTATCTGCCATTAGTGGGACTCAGGTATCACAACCAAGTTTGTCGAAGAGATCATTTGGGTCAATGGATCCATCTTTAGCCACCTCAGTTGAAATGAGGGACAATATCACAATCACAGTTTTGCAGTTTGGAAAAATAAAATGGAAGTATAAATGGTTGTAAAATTTTTTATGAAGAAAGAGAATCTTTATTTTATTATTTTCCATAGACTTACTGCTGGTACATCAATAAAACAATTATATTTGGTACATTTTTATATGTGGTTATATTACTAGACCCTCTTATTCATTCTAAAAGTATTTAATTTTATTCTTTCCATTTGCATCTAGGCCACAGAGAGGTAAGAGTAGATTCTAGGAGTGAAAATGTGAAGATTTTGTTTTAACCTGGGACCATTAGATGCACTGCCATGTGGCATATATAATGTCAGTAATGGAGGGGAGGATGAGAAGGCAGACTCAAAGATATACAAAAATAATGTACCTAGTTTCCATTAAGTAATAAACAGAAAATATTGTTATAATTTCTTCAGTGTGAAAAAAGAAACTCTCTGCCATAAAAAAATTTAGCAAGTGGTTTTTCAAACTCTTTATAGACATTTGTTTATATCTTAAGTGTCTATTCCAGATTTTTATTTTTTTACTTTACAATCTAGGAATGACATTATAGGGGTATGACTAATGGCTCCCTTCTCTTTCACTGATATGAAAGTATAATTAGTTCATGGGAAATCACTACTATATTTTACACTTTATTCCTTCTATAATTTCAGTCTCATATGGTGCTTACCTTAGGAGACAGTATAAGAAATTATCAGGAGAAATTTAATACAGAAATAACAATGGTATAAGGGTGTCCCTACTTATTCATTTATGCTTACATAATTTTAGAGGTTCCACTAATATTGAGTCATCAAATCTCAGTACCCCTGCGAGGTAGCCTTGGCTATTATCATTATAGCTTATTGTAACTCAGATCAAGTTTCCCCTGGAGTGCTGAATGGCTCTTGCAGAAAGTGTTGTGTTTTTAATATTCTGCATCTGAGAATCACTTTTCATATTTATAAAATCAGCTCATTTTTCCCAAGATTGTCTCTTGTGAGTTACTAGCCATCATCCACTTCAGCACAGCAGAAGCAGGGCTCACTCAGCTTTTTGAAGGCTTCAGGTTGAAAGACAATTTTTTTCCTTCAAGAGATGTGGAGAAGAGGCAAAATACCTAAGGGACAGAAGGTAGTCAGTGGGTGGTTTGCTTTCCAATACCACCAAACAATGCTCCAGTTCTGAATGGCACTGACTGGGTAGCCTACAAATTTAAGTCATTTCTTTTTTTTTTTAATTTTTTATTTTTACTTTAATTGTTGATCTTGTACAGTTTTCTCTTTTACTCCCACCCCAGCCCACCCACCCCATTCCTCCCCACCTCCCTTCCATTTCCATCCCCCGTAGTTTTTGTCCATGTGTCCTTTATACTTGTTGCTCTACATAATTTAACTCATTTCTGACACTACCTGGAGATAGCATCAGATCCCACAGGTTGAGACTATAATCCCACAAGACTGTCCCCATTCAGACACCGATTGCAAGTCCATGTTTTCACCTGTGCTTTTGAGCCACTGGCTAAAAACTACGATCCCCATGACCTCTTCCTTGGATTCAATAATGGGCCACAGAGCTCATTTATTTGGATTTACCAGTTTATTACAGAGGATATTACAAAGGATACAGATGAACGGCCTGTTAAGTTGGTATATTAGGCGAGGTCCAGAGGGTCCTGAGTGCAGGAGCTTCTGTGCCCACAGAACTGAGGCTTACTACCCTCCCAGCACGTGGATACATTCGTCCACACAGAAGCTGGCCAAACCATATCTTCCTGGGTTTTTAGAGAGGCTTCATTGCATAGGCATGATGGATTAGATCATCAGCCACTGGTGGCTGAACTCAGTCTCTAGCCCCTCCCCTCTCTCCAATGGTTTTAGGAATGGAGTTGAAATCCTTGGTCACTACTGGTGACCTTACAGTGTCCCAATGGTAATTCCCATCTCTTCCTTTTGCTGAATGACAGTACTATTACAGCCATCCTACATGTCACTTGTGTGGGGAGAAAACTCCTGTTCATTTTAGCATATAGGTCACAAAAAATAAGAAGCTAATGAAGAAAAAAACTCCTTATCCCCTGAAGATGCCCAATTTACAACTGTATGCTGGAGCTAAAAGAGGCTCAGGAGCTGTCTGCAGTTTATTTGGGTTTATTCTCCCTTCTTCTTTGAGTAACTGCATAATATTTGTGATCCTTTATATACTTGTTGTCACACAGTGCTTTCTTGTGATTCTAAGTGATTTTTGGCCTCCAGCGGTTTCTTTTTCACTACACTAACCATGTATTTAAAAATATTTTTATACCGTTTTTAGGGTTTCTGTACAGGGAAAGTCTCTCTGGACACCTAACTCACCCCAGTGCTGGAAAGAGAAGGCCTGATTTTTGAAAACTATTTTCAATAATCTCTACTTTATTATTCTGGTCTTTGCTCTATCATCATAGATATTTTTCTCATTCTATTTTCTTTGGGGTATTTTGTTACTGTTTTTGTGAGTTGGAAACACACTTATTTTCGGTCTATTTTATTTTCTAACACATACACTTTAGGATATACTTTTTCCTGTCATTTTGTATATATCCAAAAGATTTTAAAATGCAGTGCTCTCCGTTCAGTTCTAAGTGTCTTCCATTTTATTTTCTGTGTCTTGTGTTTTACACTTTTTAACTTTCCAGCTTTAGGCATTTTTTTTTTTTGACTTTATCGATTCCTAGTTGTACTGCATTCCGAGTAAGAGAAAGTTACCTATGGTCTGCTCACACGGCAATATTCTGACAAAACTGTATGTGTTTGAAAAGAATACACTTTCTGATTTAGAGTACTTATCTTCATTATTTACTTAAATCTTTAATGTCCTTAACTTTCAGTTTCAAGGAAAGAAATGTTACTTACATCTCCCTTTAACATTGTCTATTTGCCAGTTTTCTCCGTGTCCAACGTCACTTTTGGCTTTCTGTGTTTTGGAGTTGTTTGGTTTGGTGCAACTCCCATCGCTTTGTCAGGAGAAGATCACACATGAGTTTCCCCAGGGGCTTTCCTGCTACCCTTTCTGTGCCTTCTGGGACTGTCTTCTCCAACGGTGTCATCGTATGGACTGCATTCTCCCTTTAATATAATCCTCTTCTTCTTTAACTTTTCATTTCTATCTCACAGAGCTTTCTTCAGTTACTAGTCAATTGTAAGTTCCTGTTCTTGAGTAGAGCTATTCCTTTTCTTAAAGAAATAATTTGGATTAGGAAGAATATACTGTAGTATTTATGTTCAAACTGCCAACTTAAAACTTGAAATCCATACCTTTATATATATTCATATAAATATTCCAGAGAGAGAAAAAGTTCTGAAAGCAGAATTGTTGAATCCAGACAAATGTACATTTTAATTGAGAGAGAATGACAAATTGCTCTCCAATAAGGCTACATAATATTCAGACTTCTGCCAATAGTGCACAATAAAGATCATTCCCATACTCTTGCCATCAGTGGTTAATATAGATCTTTTTACACTTTTCCAGTCTGAAAGGAAAAAAAAAAAACATTTTATTTGCATTTCTTTATTTGTGAGTTCAAGTGTATTTCAACCTAGTCACTTTGATTAGAATTGATTCCTGAAATAAATGAATTTGAATTACAAAGGATGGGCTTGCATTAGCCTCATCTTTCTTTTTCAAATTTATCAGGAGACATAATAAATTTATCAGTGGGCTGAAAACCAATCCCAAATAATGTCATCGCATTACCTATGACATGAAACAGGCAACAAAGCCCATAGAAAGAGTCAAACAAGCTTGGTGACTAAGCTGCTTGATGTCCCAACTTTTCAGCCACAGAATAACATCCTTAAAAAATAATACAGGTGAACACATCTGTTATTTGCACTAGAATTCCAATTAATTCTGGATACAGCCAAGTGGTCAGGCTAAATATCCGCAGCTCAGCTGGAATCCTATTAAGAGTGAACTCTCCAAAACTTTAAATAGGTAGATTGTAAAGCAATTCACAGTGACTATTTGCTGCTAGAATTTGGTCTACAGCTCTAGATAAACTAAATAAAAATGCTTACCACTGAGAGCAAGTGTTCTTGAATACTGTATTTCTATATTTGGACAGTGAAAAGAGGATTTGAATAAAGCTACTAGCATTTAAAATCATGTTTCGAAAAGAATGTTGTGACTCATTTTATGTACCATTTTGACCCAGAATTGGTATATAATACAATTGTCCTTAGAATTAAGAATATGTATGCAGTCATGTGCTGCTTAATAATAGGGATACAGAGAAATGTGCCATTAGGTGATTTCACTACTGTGTGAACATCATGGAGTGTACTTACACAAATCTAGATGGTACACAGTCTACTACACACCTAAGCTTTGTGGTGTACCATCCTCACATGGGTGGTCCCTCACTGACTGAAACATCGTTATGTGCACTATACAGGGTCTGGCAGAAGTAACGCCTGCACGAGTGTGGTTGGTACGTTGCTAAATAATATGGGTGTAATAATTTATAGTTTTAATTTGAACATTTCATCTAAAATGTCATATGGCATGCTTGAGTGTGACATTGTTATATGACAGAATTACATGTTTATGATTTTGTAATAAAAGGTTTTGTAATAAAAAAGTGGAGTAATTTGTGCTGGACCCTGTATATATGTTTCTTTACCTTCAATAAATAATAAAATGATAAAAGCAAATCTAAGTTAAAACCCAGAGTTAACTTAAGAGAAGACATTAATACTACAGTCTGTTTTTTTTTTTTAAGATTACTTATTTTTAGAGAGGGGAAGAGAAGGAAACATCAATGTATGGTTACTCCTCCCACACCCCCTACTGGGGACCTGGCCTGCAACCAGGCATGTGTCCTAGACTGGGAATTGAACTGGCAACCCTTTGTTTGGCAGGCTGGTGCTCCATCCACTGAGCCACACCAGCCAGGGCACTACAGTATATTCTAATGCAAGTTGGGAAATATGCCACATATTTCCTTATGTGACAGCGTTATCAACCAAGAGAAATTATTTTGTTCATCATCTCCTTAAAGTACAGGGTTTCCGAACTTCTCCCCTCCATGGCATTCATAGAAAATATTTGTTCAGCCAATTAGGACAAACCAACAAGGGTGCTTGAGATGACCCTGTATCATTTTCCCTGCCCCCCAAAAGCTATCTATGCTGTGCGCCAGCTTCTCCCCACCACTGCACTGAGATGGATGCTGACGGATAGAGGGTAAAGTGTCCAAGAGATAATGCTGGGACCCAACTTGAGTCATAGCCACTAACCTGTCTTTTTTGAGGTTGGGACTGTATTATTTTCCTCTTTGTATCCCCCACAGGATCAAATATAGTGCCCTGTATTTACTGATATAACTTGTAATATTGTGGGTTTTAGATCACTGCAAAAAAGTAAATATCACAATAAAGTTGCACAAACTATTTGGTTTCCCACGGTATATAAAAGTTATGTTTACACTATACTGCAGTCTATTAAGTGTGCAATAGCATTATGTCTTAAAATACAATGTACATCAAACACCTCAATTTAAAAATATTACTAAAAATTGCTGAACACTGTTTTTATATTGACTATTACAAATGAAAGGTTTTGAATATAGTAAAGCATTTTTAAAAATTCTACATAAATCTAAACATTATTCAATATTTTCTTTCATCGATGGACATGTACAGAAGTAATTGAGTGCTGAAACAGTAGACAAGAATCTCTGTTCTCATGTTTACTATATTCTAGTGTAGTTATACAGACAACACATAAATCGATATCTATAATATTTTACATGGTAATAGGTGCTATGGAAAAAATAAGAGGCATGAAAAGAAAAATGAAAATTCCATGGTGTTCGTAGGGGTGTTGAAAGCATTCTTGTTTTTTTGCTTTTCAATCAGGCACAGACTTATAAAATAGCTAGTATTATGGGAAGAAAAGATACTGGTTGAAGAAGATGATGTTTTTAAAGTAAATGTAATTTACTAATAATATAATTTTAGGAAATTCCATATTCCTTAAGAAACACAAAAGTTATGTAGTAAGGACACAATTAAAAGTAATATATAATCAAGTAAGGGTATAACTTTTAAAATTATAATTTATATGTGAACAAATAACTTTTGGGATAAAAGTCTTTTTACTCAAATTACACAATTTCAGGTACAAACTTTAGATTTGAGAAAATACTAGTAAAAAGTCTGACTTTAATCTTATTCTTAAATTTACATGGATACCACTGATGTCTCCATTTGCATTTATTCACAGCAGAAATAACTGTTCAAAATTACCAACAAGGCAGAAAATTCAGTTTTGCTTTGAAAGTGTATCCTTTCAAATTTAAGAATTAAATATCTGACACATATTAGGGATTGGTATTTTTTGTAGTTCCAATTTCTTTTGGGTAACTTTTTTTAAATGTTATTATCAGTACATTGTATTCATGAATCTAGAATAAGATGAAAATAACCATTGGAATCTTCATTCTAAACTCATTTTAAGATGACACACATTGATCAAAATCTCAAAACTTTAAAATGATTACTTTGAATACTCACCATTTGAAACATGTAAAATCACAAGTAATCAGAAAATTCCAAATCGCATTTTTCCTTGTCATTTTCAAAGCTATTTTATAACATAGAAATTTAAATATAAATTGAAGCTTGTTTCTGCCTGCATAGGATTATGGTTCAGTTATAGACCAAAGGGGTCTTGCTGAATCCCTCTAAGGTATCACTGAAGCAGTGGCTTCCACCGCGCTCCAGGCCGATGGCGTCGAGGGCCTTGGGAAGACAAGCAGTCAGAACCGCAGGTCTCCTGTCTGCTTCCAGTTAAATCCAAGCAGCTGTTTTGTCACATACAGGGGTTCTATGGAAGTTTAAAAAACAGGTTTCATAACTTTAAACAAATCTGAAAACCACTGACCAGAGGAACCAAAATCTACCAGAAAAAAAAAAAAACAAAAAAACAAACCCTCATGAATTTGCTCTTGATCCTTCTTCCTCCCTTGATTGATTGGCTAGAGAGAGTACACCCAGGTAATCTTCTTTTTCCCATTATTCTACCAGGATTTATTTCTTTTTTGTCACAACTTCAGATCATGCAACTTGATACAAGATTTTTAAAACTGTAATCAAAACACTAACTCAAGATGGAAAAAAAAATGTTTTCATTTAAAACAAAAAGTTTTGAGTTGAAAAACCAAAGAAAGCCCTGGCCAGTATTTCTCAGTGGATTGAGCACTTGCCTGTGTGCAATCTGAAAGGTTGTGGATTCAAACCCGTCAGGGCACATGCCTGGGTTGCTGCCCAGGTCCCCAGGTGGGGCCACAGGAGAGGCAACTAACTGATTGATGCTCTCATATATCGATGTTTCTCTCCCTCTCTGCCTCCCTCCCTTCCCCTTGCTCTCTAAAAGTAAATAAATAAATAAAATGTTAAAAAAAAATTCAGGGGAAAAGGGGAAGGGTTTAGAGCAACAAGTATAAAAGACACGTGGCCAAAAACTAGGGGGTTGTGGAAATGGGAGGGAGGTGGGGAGGGCTGGGGCGGTGGGCTGGGATGGGAGTAAAAGACAGAAAACTGTACAAGAACAACAATTAAAATAAAAATTTTAAAAAAGAAATAAAATAAAAAAGATAATTTTATAAAATAAAAAATAAAACACTAAAATTTTTTAAACTAAAAAAATAAAGAAAATCTTTGTGATTGGGCAGTTCTTTTAAAAGTACACATTTGGGGCAAAAGGTCACCAAGTATTTTGCTAAGTTTGGAGGGGGAGTGGGTGGGAGACTTGAGCTGGGCATTGAAAGAGGTAAGATCAGAGGATTCATGATATGGCCAAATAATTTTCTAGGAAAAAAAATGTCAAGTGTGAGACAGCTTCCAAAGATATTACAGAGGTTGAACGGATAGAATTCAGCAATGGATCAGAAGCAAAGTGAATGAAATAAAAATAAATCAAAGATGATGCTAACATGGAGTTTGGGTAAAGACTGTAAGGATTGAAGAGCTTTAAGCTAAAGGACTTTCGATATCTACATTGATTTGATTGTATAAAGAGAATTTCAAAAGCATAACCAAGACATTTTACTGTTACAAATTTTATTTTTTCATGCTAAAATTTTTACAAAGTTTATTATGTCATACAGAATTACAAGAGTAACAGTTACAGGTGAATTAAAAATAGCATTTTGGAGCACTTCTATTCATTTTACTATCATAAGCATATTTTGTCACATGAATAGCAACAATAGTTATAGTTACAGAAGTGCTGGACATAGAAATTCAGTAAGTGTGTTATGATGGAGGTTAATACATAACATAAACGAAGATAAGTGCCCAAACATAGCCTCATATTCTATATTCTTCTTTATTCCACAATTAGAATCATGGATTAGAATCTACCCAATAATGCCATAATCAAATATCTGACCAAGCAAGTCAGCAAGGGTTTCATTTTCTAAAATCTTATTTAATTTAGTTCTTCATGGAAATATAAGACAAAACATACAAGACATGTCTTGCTGATACTGTATGCCTAAAACAAACCATTACATAATGAAATTATGCATGTTTTGCAAACTGGCATATGTTCCATGTCACGCAACAGTTAAAAGATGACGAGTACTTAAACAGTACTTAGAATCACCCAATACAGCTGATAGAGTATCTCCCAGACTTCTAGTTTCTAAAATTCTGGGGAAAGTGAAACACTTTGAATTTGAACAGTCTACATGGTAGTAATATTAACTCTTGGCCATTGGCCCAATACTAATCCTTTTTGTTTTTTAGTATACAAAATATGCTGAAAACATTTCTCTTAAATCCATTTCATTTAATATAATTAAACAGAAGGCAACAACTTCCTTCTAGAAGAGCTATATTTAGCTATGAAAAACGACATATGTATGTTAAATCAGTTTGTGAAATATTTTTAGGGTCAATACAGACCATAATATATATTTTTTAATTTAGAGCCTGTGCTAAACACATGTAAAAAGAACTACAAACATAACCAATCATATTAGTAGTTTTGAAAAAATGAAAATAACCATTTTCCCCAATAATAACTTTATAAATATATACATCACTTGCTTTCATCCAAATTAAGAATTTCAAAAATCCATTGTGAAATTTACATTCTAAGCACAAAAATACATAAATATTAGTACTTCTAATCAGAAATTTCAGCTGAGAAGTGAGAATTTTTACTGTGAAATAAGTCGATCTGGGACACAGAAGTGAAATATTTGATTATAGCACATTTAAATATATTTTGTTTTCATGTAAAAATAAACTTTTTAAAGAAATAATGGTTAGCAGTCTTTTTACTCTACCTTCACAGATTTTTCCTTAAAATAGTTTAAGATAAATATCTAATTTAAAATGATTTTACAAAATAAGTCAAATTAATTATTCTTAGATATATTTAAGCCAAGTATTTGCTGCTGCCAGACACTGAATTAAATGTCATGACATTATGGTAAGCAACTTTTGGCTTACAACCTAGTAACTTGAAATTCAATTTATACCGCTTATCAAAGATTGGTATGTATTTGTCAATTTAAAATTTTTCATCCTTTAAAAGAAAAAACCCGAACAGATACATATGAATATTTTAAAAATCAATGATAAACATTTTTATTATACCAAAGATCTACAAAATAGTAGAATATCCTAACAGTATTTTTGAAAATAGTTGATCTTTGAACAACATGAGTTTAAACTGCAGGAACCAATTTATACACGAACTGCCCAGTGCAATTTAAACCAACATCATTCATCAACTCTGTGGTCGGAAACCCCCATATGCAGATGACTCACCATTTCTACATGCTAACTATCGACTGGGTGGGAGGTCAGCACCCCTAACTTCCCCTCCTTGTTCAAGGATCAACCGTACTCTCAAACACCTCAAAGTCTTGTACATACCAAGTGCAATAACCAATGTATTTTTATAAGTAAGACATTTTCAAAGATTGGAAAGAAAATACACTAACTGTAAGAGCAGTAATGATTGAGTCAAACAGAATTGTTGTGAATCTGAATCTGCCACTTACGATCATACCCATATTTCTTAATTTCCCTAAAACTTAGTTTTCTCAGATATGAAATGGGAAGCAACAACAGGATCTACCTTAGAGCATTCTTCTAAGGAGTAACATAAAGCACATATAAGATTTATACGGTGTGTGATGCAGTAAGGAACCACTAATATCAGCTATACCTAGCAGTGACTTACTTTGGGGTCAAATACCTAAAAAACTATTTTCTTAAATAAGATGTAATTATCACATAAAGAATTATTTAAGAACTTTAAAAAAAGCAAAATAGCATGGGAAAGTTGGAAACATGCCCTCCAATGAAATATCCAGAATTTTATTGCAATATCAGTAAGGCTAAGAACCATAGTCTTCATTAGATTAACATCTGAAGTCTCCTGGGTTACTTCTATTGTATTTTGGCAGTCACTTCCTATATATTTCACCAATGCACTGTGTCATTTCCAAACTCAATTCAGATGATCTAAAGCGTGTTTTATTTTCTTGTCATGAATTTTTAGAGAATCACCTCATTGGTCTAAAAAAACAAAGAAGGCATAGAAAAACCGTACACAAATAAAACCAGTCATTTACATGTTATGTATGATAAAGTGACCATTTTAGCAATTTCACGCAATTTATCTGGTATCTAATTTTCATACTGTTCATATTTCAAATCTCAAAAATCTCTATTATTTATAAATAGTTTCTGATGATGTATCAGTCATATATTTATTGGAATGACCAAGCACTAAATTTTACACTATAGATTATGTTCCAAAATATTTCACTCGTGTTCACTTCCCATTTGAAATATTTCAGGTACCAACTTAAAGTTACCCAAACCATAGTCCACCAATATGATTTTGATTGTCACTATTAAGCATGGGAACAGTTTTTCTAGTTTGTGATCATACTAACCCGAATCAACAGGCTTTCCGATGGATATTTTGAATAATAGAACACAAAAATGGGAGAGAGAAAAACTAGGTCTGGCCCATCAAACTACTTCCTAAACTTCAGCAAGTCCCTCAACTTCTCCGTGCCTCTCCCTCCTCCTCTAAAAGATGAGAATCCCACCACCCTACCTTCCCTGACTCACAGGGCTATAAGAAATCACATGAGAAAAACACATAAAAGTGCTCTGAGAAGGACATAGTGCTATATATACATGTAGTATCAACACACAGAGGCTTGTTGCAGTATGATGCTTGGTTAGAATGATCAGTCAATGAAAACTGTAATTTGAGAGGAAGTTATTCTTGGAATTATAGGAAAAAAATTGTGACATCTTTACCATGTCCTTTGGATAAAGTCTGAGAGCAGTTTTTAAAAATGCATTGATAGCTACCTTACTACCATGTAAGAAACTGTAACGGACAATGACCTAAGAAGAGATGAACTTCATTCATTCTTTCCAGATTTTTAAAAAATGGCTGTAAGTTGGATTTACCTGAATGTGTTTCTATAGTTTCAGTAATTCACAACCTGCTCTGTTTTAAGCTAATTCTGGTACTTACTCAACGCTCTCTGAAAGTAGCCATAGGTGATCTTTATTTCTCTACTACTGGTTTTTTACTTATTTTAAATTCTAGTTTTTTTCTGACTTAAAATTCAGAGAAAATAGGTATAAGTTTTAAATTTAGAGAATGAAGGGAAAAAAAACACTCAAACTAAGTCACGGAAAGAAAATGTTCCCTCACTTTCCTGCCTTTTCAGTAGATACTATGAATTTATTCTAAAAGAATATTAGAACCACAAATCAATAGAAAAATGCATTTAATTTATCCTATATAATTTTCTAAGATTGAAAGATACAAAGCAAGAAAATAAATCGGGACTGATTTTTGTAAAAGACATATATCTGAAGGATCATTCTGAAGAAATAAATGTGATTTTCAAGGAAACAGGACATGAGAACAAATTGAGAACAAAACAAAAAATGATAAAAACATTTTTTTTTTTTTGGTTTTACACTTACTCACTGAATTACTATTGTCTCTAGGTCACCAGCTAAATAAGAAACTAAATGAGGGATCGGTCAACTATGTAGAAACAGATTTGGAAGCCCCAATATAGATGATTGTTGAAGTCACAGTAGTAGAAATTTCGAGGCAAAAAAGGGTCTACATAATACTCATTAAAAGATGTCAAAAGATAGTGAAGGAATATGAAACGAGAATGACAAAACATAGACAGAGTCAATACACTAGAGAAGTGTGCAATTTCAAGAACAATGGCAGTGGTCCAAAAAAAAAGGAAAAATTAAAAGAAAGAGTGGGTTTGACTATAAAATCCATAATAAATGTAAAGGGGTGATATTTAGTTAACAACAAGAATGAGTGAATTAGGAATGAATTAAGGGGAAGACAAAGTAGTTTTTAAAAAAGGCAGAGCATTCTACCTATGTATTTAAATGTTCATTCAGGAAAACCTGGGAGAAAATGATATGAAAGCAAAAGGGAGACCAGAGTGTGTCTATAGGCAGAAGGAGGGCTTCATAATAAATAATTACTAAATAATTATCAACCACTGATAACTATTATTAAATAATTGATCATTATTTATTAATAATTAATCTAAATAATTAAATACAGTATACGTTTTAAAGTTGAGCGTCAGACTGATAAATAGATATGTTTCAGACCCAAGTTAGGCACTTTCGGGGAGAAGGTTGGGGGAACCTGATTTCTGTTACTGGGGAACAGAAAGAAACTAATCTGAAACCACCCCCCGCCCCCTTTTTGGTATCACACTCAACCCCTACACTCAGCGGTATGCCTTTAAAATGTACTTAGACCTTAGTAAGTGAAAAGGCAAAAAAGCCTAATTGGTAAATGGTACTGAAAGTATAAAACAACACAGTGAATAGTCAACTATTTACACTTGAAAAATATTTTAAATAAAATCCAAACCTAAATTTAGTAAAAACTTTAAAAATGTAACTGCTAGGTGCATGATATCCTTATGATGAGCAACGTGATTGAATTTTTAAAATCATAATACAGGTTTTATTTTCATATAGCCAACCACATTTAATAATACAATTTTTTCTTGGATAATTTCAACCAAAGAAATAATTTCCACCCCTAAAGCATTCACAAAATTGATAACTTGGATACCAGATAGTTGTGAAGTATTTTCACATTTTCTAGTATGAAAAGTAACATTAAAAAGAAGTGGAGCATCAAAATAATTCATTTCAAATCTATTTTATGCCTGATCTAATATGTAAATGGAAACATTCACATTCCATAGGTTTCTGGATTCCATTTCCTGTTTTATATTTATGAGCTACTTACTTTATTTTGAATCTGTGTCACTTTATTTGATATTTATTAAAGCTGTATAAAAGCCATGCAGTTTATTTACAATATTGTACATTAACTGTGTTTGAAGATTACACAAAAATTTCACAAAACTATAAAATGGAAAGACATGTGAAACATTATTTAGAGAATTTAAAATTTTTAGGTACAGAATTTTGCAAAGATTATTTGGGTTTATAAGTGTTATTCAAGCACTGGCTTGAAATAAGATGGGCAAAAAATGCAACTGAGTAGAATTTCAACAAATGAAAAACTAAAAATGTTTAGCTAAAAGGTAAAATACCATATAGTTGAAATACTGCCTTGTAGCAATGGGAATTTACAAGAGAAAAAGTTATTCCTTAAAAGTCTTTCATAAAGAACAGGCTATCAGTAATAGCCTACAAAAGCTGTCAGAAATAAAGTTCCTCCAATTGTGTGCGTCACCAAACTTATGTTTTCAGTAGTGACTGGAGCTGTGAATTTTAAATATTTAGTGTCCTGTATGGAAAGTCTCAGTTTCCCCCTTAGAGGAGTGGGGGTAGGGAGTGGACAGAGAAGAAAACCAATCAGTAAATTTAGATTAGAGATCCTGCTACAAATATCATGAACACAGAGTGAAGAGCTGCAGGAACTTGCAAGTCCACATACTTTAAGCTCTGTCTTAGGTTTGTTCAATTTAAGATCTATCAGGGAGTTAAGTACCTCCACGTTTAAAAAATACCAGTAGGGATTTCTTCTTCTCCAGCTGCATCTCTTCCGATTCTTATTGCTGTGGCTGAAGCACGTTCAGATATTCAGACTGCCCCAGCTGGTAGGTTGTGTTCCTTCCGCAGTCGACATACTGGTACCTCTCCTTGGATATCTGTTCAGGGTGTCCGAAGTAGGTTGTTGTCACAGTGACTCTGAAAAATTAAAAAAATAGGGAGAAATATTGAACAGTTACGCATAAAAAATTTTCTAAAATGAGAATACTCTTATACATCAAAATTCTCTCCAGACAGAGGCGATTTGATTAATGATAGCTTCATATTCTGGTCATGGGTCTCTCGGGTAATTTCCCTGACAACGGAAATGCAGGCTGAGGAGGCCCTATCCAAGTAATTATATACAATGAATGTATTTTTTTTGTTTTAAAAAGGCAAAAGGGGGTTTACAGTTGTGAGTACATGAAACAGTTTATTCTTGTATTAGTATTTACTATTTCATTACTTGCCATGTGAACTGTAAACCTACTTTTGCCAACCCCCATGTAAACTCATTACTTGATTAAAAACCATATAGTTCTCTCATCATAAGAAAGGGGTTAATCAAATGTCAGCTCATGGCCCAAATATTAAACCTATAACCTATCATGTTTTAACAGCTTAGGATAACACCCAATTTACAAACCAGTAACATTACTTCTCCTCACTAATGCTAATGACCACTCACCACAGGCAGCAAGGAACTGCATGTTGAGTTCAGCCCCCCTCACTACCCCAAACACTGCCGTTTTCCCGAGTTCTTACAAGGTCCAGGTTCACTATTCAGCAGCCATGTGATCCTGAACTACTTCTTGAGCTCCCATCTCCTCAGTTGTAAAGTAGGGTAATATTTATTGGACGTCACAGCACTCTTATAAAACTTAAAACCCAATTGAGACAGCATTTTAAAAATGTTGTATATGCTAGAAACCAGCGATTTTCAACCTTTTTCATCTCATGGCACACATAAACTAATTACTAAAATTCTGCAGCACACCAAAAAAAATATTTTTGGCCAACTCGACAAAAAAAGGTGTAATTTTGATTGATTAAAAAACAATAATTATAGTAATTACCTACTCTTTATGCTCCAAAGTGACTTTAAAAAATCAGGTGCTGCCCTTGCTGGTGTGGCTGAGTGGACTGAGTGCCAGCCTGTGGACTGAAAAGTTGCCAGTTCGATTCCCAGTCAGGGCACATGCCTGGGTTGCAGGCCAGATCTCCAGTTGGCGGCAGGCGAGAGGCAACAGATGTTTCTCTCGCACATCAATGTTTCTCTCCCTCTCTTTCTCCCTCCCCCTTCTCTAAATAAATAAATGTAAGGACAAAAAAGAGGTCAGTGCCCCTGACTAAACAGTCAGGTAGTCCATGTTTTAAAAATTTACAAATTCTTGTGGCACACTGGTTGAAAATCACTGCTCTAGGCCAACATTATAAATCTTAGATTTAGACAAAAATCCATACTCACTGCATCATGAGTACGATATTATGCACTTTGATGTAATTCAGTGTACAGAAATCACTGTTAAAGAGGAAAGAATGTGAGTAAATGAGATCTAAAACATCATAAATTTAAAAGTTTAATTATAATTCTTCCTATGCTAAAGTTAACAGATACTATTAAGATAAAAATAAGCATTTTGGTTGAGCATTTTTTGTATCTCAAATAAAGATTAACATTTTCATGAATTCTTACTCTAAAGACAAACATGCTTTTCTGCTATCGCAGTTGTACAGTTGTTTTAACATGCCACAATTTACTTCTACATTTTGTTCACCTTTTGAAATTTTACTAACCAGTCTGTTACTCAGAAATTCTGCATCAGGCCAATATCAAAAGATGATGAAGACTTATCACTGTTTTACTTAGTAAGAGTTAATAATCATTTAGAACCAATTTAAAAGCTTCAGAATTTCAATAGCATATTACACATTAATCTTCCTACAATAAAACATCAATAAATAATAGAATATAAGAAAATATGGTTCTCTTAATACAGTAAACAAAAAGTGACAAGGTACATATGATCTAAATTCTGAAAACTAAAAATAATTTTTTGTGTGTACAGATGTTGTACATAAATGTCAGGTATGTTGAAAAAAGAGAAGAACAGAGATGAGCAGAAGCCAGAAGGAATATTAAAAAGTGTGGTCTTGTGATTGCTAAGGTTATGGGATATTAAATATATATATATATATATACTTAATTCTCCAGACTTTATAATGCCAGAAAATTATTAAAACTCAGAACTTACTACATATAACTCATTTCTTCTGCTATGATAGTAGGTACTGTGTAATCAATCTGAAAGGCAAAAAATGAAAATAAACAAATACAGAATAGGGATCAATCAAGTATACTCAACTATTATAGATACATTTCATAATTTCAAAGAGTTCAGAAATCTCCCCTTTATGAGTCTGATGTTAAGACTTTCTCATGTGTACGTTCATGAGATACATTTCAAAGGCAAGCTTTTGAAGACACGCTCACCTCCTTCAAGTTAGTATGATAAACAAAGTTGAGGCTCATTTAACTTCTCTAAAATATTTCATGACTGAAGCTTACCTGTTTCATATCCAGGGGACCAATATTTGTTATGTTGTTTAAGCGTGCCTTTCCAATAACTGTTTTTGAAAACTGAACTTGTGCAGTGATGTTTTCAACTTCCACAGAATAGTAGTTATTGTTCGTTATATTCAACGTGTTCTGCAAAAGAAAGCAGGCCAAAAAATGTACAAGTTTTCTGAAAATATGCAAAATAAATATGCATTCAAACTAATTTAAAAAATGACCTCAGTTAGGGCAATGCTTCATTATTAGAAGAAATAGAAGTTTTAACAAAAATGTTAACATTAAATTAACCAATTATTTGCTTTTACATGTGAATACTATGTTTGGAGTATGCTACAATAAACATACAATGAAAAAAAAAAAAGGCCCAGAAATACAGAAAAATGAATGTTAGAAAATGTATTTGTAACCTTAGCAAAAATGAAAAAAAATATTTTTTAAGTTTCATCTTTTACTCAATGTTAATATAGTAAGCGATTACTTATTCTAATAAATACAAAGATAGCCATATAAAATGTTAAACAGTACCTTAAGTAATTTTCTTTGTTTAAAAGAAATTGGTATTTTAACTTATACACAAATAGAAATTTCCACAGTCACTATGGAGAAGAAATGGAATGGAGTCAAGTCTGTTTGACTGGAAAGAAATGCAGGTGCATCACTGCTAAACTCAGGTAACTGCCGGACCCAACCTCTGTGATTCCAATTCACGACTGTCTCAAATTTGGAATCAAATGTTGAAAAGTAAATGGACTGTAAACATATTTTTTGCCAGCAATTAACTGTTTAATTCATTTACCCTTCTAAAGGCATCTTCAAATGCTAAATGATTCCGTATCCACAACTGTCAATATTTATTATTCACCACTTTCAGCAGAACCAGAAATAACAGAGGAGGGCAATATCCAATAGCAGACATACAGTAAGCCAACCAACCAGTGTTACATTCCATATTCTCTCAACAGGGACAAAGGCGCTGCTTATCATCATAAAGGAATGAAGTTAAGTATCTGTAATATAAATTTTTCTTACCGTAATATTCAAATATATTGTACGCTTTTCAGTATCATAACTGACGTATGCTGATTTTACACCAATGTATTTCACGTCGATAGAGCGTGGGAAAAGGAAAAACACAGCCAACCCAGAAATCAGCAGACAGACAAACACAGAAGCCATCACGTACAGTTTTCTGGGGGGAAAAAAATGAAGAATTTAAAAATACACATGTGCATCACGAATTACATAATGAAATATTTAGAGAGAATATTTTCAACTTGAATTTCCCCCCTATTATGCTACCACTATAGGATGTATTTTATCAACTTTTTATATTATAAAAATATTGAGTGGGTTGGGTCTGAGTCTATCAAGTGTTAAAATGTTCTCCTTAAAAGATGTATTTACCTTAGTGAAGACTGGGATTTCAGGCTTATTACAGATAGAACATTACTGCAGTGATTCCTAAACTGGGCTGCACGTTAAAAATCAAGAGAGGGAGCTTTAAAAATATATTGATTTCAAGACTCCTTCCTGAATTCACTGCAGTAGAATTATCACATGTCAATTTTGCCATCATGATTCTGTGAAGTGACTGCTCATCAGAACCACTTCTGAAGCTTTTTTAAAATTTTTATTTTAAATATATTTTATTATGTATTACAGTTGTCCCATTTCCCCCCTTCATTTCCTTCTGCCCTGCACACCCCCTCCCACCCTCATTCCCCGCCTTTAGTTCATGTCTGTGGGTTGTACATATAAGTTCTTTGGCTTCTAGATTTCCTATACTATTCTTACCCTCACCCTACCTATTTTCTACCTACCACCTATGCAACTTATTCTCTGTGCCTTTTCCCCCTCTCTCCTCCACCCACTCCCCTGTTGCTAACTCTCCATTTCTGCAGTTCTGGTCCTGTTCTAGATGTTTGCTTAGTTTGCTTTTGTTTTAGGTGTGGTTGTTAATAACTGTGAGTTTGCTGTTATTTTACTGTTCATATTTTTTTACCTTCTTTTTCTTAGATAAA
Organism: Glossophaga mutica; assembly: GCA_039655065.1. Classification (NCBI taxonomy): domain Eukaryota; kingdom Metazoa; phylum Chordata; class Mammalia; order Chiroptera; family Phyllostomidae; genus Glossophaga; species Glossophaga mutica. The sequence goes on along the minus strand of CM077313.1, from coordinate 74,057,331 downwards.
TCCCTTTAACATTTCATATAATAAATGCTTGGTGATGATGAATTCCTTTAACTTGATCTTATCTGGAAAGGACTTTATCTTCCCTTCTATTCTAAATGATAGCTTTGCTGGATAGAGTCATCTTGGATGTAGGTCTTTGACTTTCATGACTTGGAATACTTCTTTCCAGCCCCTTCTTGCCTGTAAAGTCTCTTTTGAGAAATCAGCTGACAGTCTGATGGGAACTCCTTTGTAGGTGACTGTCCCCTTATGTCTAGAATTCTCTCCTTCACTTTAATCTTGGCTAATGTAATTATGATGTGCCTTGGTGTGTTCCTCCTTGGGTCCAACTTCTTTGGGACTCTCTGAGCTTCCTGGACGTCCTAGAAGACTGTTTCCTTTGCCAGATTGGGGAAGTTCTCCTTTATTATTTGTTCAAATAACTTTTCCATTTGTTGCTCTTCCTCTTCTCCTTCTGGCACTCCTGTAATCGGAGGTTGGAACATTTAAAGATATCCTGGAGGTTCCTAAGTCTCTCTGCATTTTTCTGAATTTTTGTTTCTTCATTCTGTTCTGGTTGGATATTTCTTTCTTCCTTCTGGTCCACTCCATTGATTTGAGTCCCAGTTTCCTTCCCATCGCTATTGGTTCCCTGTACATTTTCCTTTATTTCACTTAGCATAGCCTTCCTTTCTTTTCATCTAATTTGCAACCAAATTCAACCAATTCTGTGAGCATCCTGATTACCAGTGTTTTGAACTGTGTATCCGATAGGCTGGCTATCTCTTCATTGCTTAGTTGTATTTTTTCTGGAGCTTTGATCTGTTCTTTTGTTTGGGCCATTTGTTTTTGTCTTGACGTACCTGTTACGTAGTGAGGGGTGGAGCCTTAGGTGTTGGGGGGGTAACCCATTCGCTTAGTTGTGATGCTGTTTATGGGGGAGGGGTCTAAGAGGGAACAATGGCGCTTGTTCTGCACTTTGCCAGATTTCAGTCAGTTTCCCTGCTTCCCACAATCAAATTGGGCCCTTCAGGTGCTGATTCCCGGGTGGGTGGGCTTATATACGTTCTAGGACCTTGTGGATCTCTCCAATGAACTCTTCTGTGAGGCTGCGAGTTTCTCCCGCTGCCATCTCAACCCCCACAGGTGTTTTTGATCAGAGGTTTGAGGCTTTATTTCCCCATGCTAGACCTCTGGGTTGTGCAGACTGTCTTGCTCCCCAATTGTTCCCCCTGGTTTACCTGCACTCAAATGTGGGATCGCCTGCTCCACCAGTCCCCGCTGCAGTCTTGCTGGCCAGCAGCAGCCTTGCGCACCCTGCTCCACAATCCACCAGCCACCACCTTGTGTGGGCCTTTCGGTGCACGTGTCTCCACCCCTCCTACTGGCCTGGAAGAATGTGTATTCTTTAACTCCTTGGTTGTCAGACTTCCATACAGTTCAATTTTCTGTGAGTTCTGGTTATTTTTTGTTTTTAAATTGCTGTTGTCCTTTTGGTTGTGCGAGGAGGCACAGTGTGTCTACCTGCACCTCCATCTTTGCCAGAAGTCTCCACTTTTGAAGCTTTTAAAAATGACATATCTACATGCCTCATCAATTTCACCCCATGTGTGTAGTCATCCTGTTGTTATAGAAGGTATTTAAAAAGATGGCTACTATGTATACTCGCTTCTATACTTCTGAGATTTCTCTAGTTTCTGAACCTTTTCTTTCCTTTATCTCTATTCTTGCAAACAGGATTTTACCCCCTAAGGTTCTTCCTTAGGTTGTGTCTATCCTTTTTTTTAGTTTTTACTGAGTTTCCCTCAGGTCTCTGAGGGCTTAGGATGGTCCATTTCCTGCTGATCTTCTCGTGGCCCTTCAGTGGACCTCTGTGGCCTTCTCTGCACCCTCTCCAAGCTTGAGCATGAGGAGTCCTCCCATTTTAACAGGTTATTCTTCGAGGTATCTGCTGGAAGTCCTCTGGGATCCTCTTCTTTTGAGGTAAGGTACTTGTTTTGGTATCAGGGGTCTTAGGACTCTTAGAAACTCCCCATCTGCTTCTCTTCACAACTTCCACACTGGTGCTCCGCATGTTAGGTCCTTGCTGTCATCATGGTTTGAATAGCTGTTTTTATGGCTTGTGGGAACACCTTAACACCTATTTTTAAAATAAACATGTTTGCTCTATGTGTGTTTCCTACTACTATTCTAGGTTAGTTTGTTTTAATTAAGTGAATTTGAGAAGATTCGGATACTATGCTGCTTTCACAACCTTACCCCAACCAGGATTCTCTCTTTTTATGATACAAAGCATATGAGAGCATATCTTAATAATGTGATGGCATTTTTTCTTTTAATAGTGTTAACTAGAGTAATTATTATACATACTTTGAAAAGCAAGAAATACAAAAAAAAACCAAAACAATTTGCCACCTTCTAAGAATCACTTACGTTCTTCTTGGCCTTAATCTCTGATCACTATATGGAATCAATGCCACCAACTGGTTTTCTTGCCCTAAAAGTGAAAGAAGTTTAAAAATTTATTAACGTGATTAATTAAAAATATAGTAGCTCTGCAACGAAGGCTGGTTTGGAATGATCAAAATACCATGTAACTGCTCTCAAAATCTTCAAATATCATCCAGTAGAAGTTGTGTTCCAGGGCCAATAACTGTGTTTTTCATACCTAGAAATCTAGCTGATTGGAATCAGTATACAGAACGAGAAAGAGTAATTCTTTGCTGAAATAAGCTTTTTACCAGGCCTTCCTTCAACCCCACAGTGTTCCTTTAAGACTCTGACTTGGTTATCTGGATGAGAGCAGAAGGAACATATCACTTTCTCTGTATCCTGACATCCCTGTAACTACAGAGGTTCCTTCATCACCCCCTTGAAAACCACAACTGATACACACTCAGTCTCAGGCTCCAAGAGCCCCGTACCAGGCTTACAAGACTCTTTTAGGCCACACCCCTCTCTACATTAAGTCACTTCAAAATCCATAATTTATTTCTTGGGTTGAGCTAAATCCATATACTTTAACAGATATATCAATCTTTAAATGCCAACTTTCTGATGTATCTGTATTAACTATTAAAGTACCATGGTCAAAATTTTTTTTAAAGTTTTCCATAACACTTCCATCATTCCTCCCAGACCCCTCTGCAATGCTCCCCTCATTTACACTACCCGCAACACACCCGCATATAAATATATATATTATGTATGTATGTCTCTGTGTGTATATAAATATTGCATCTTGCTTGGTAGTATTCATTTGGCTAAACTACAATCCTGGTTAAAATCAACCCTTTAACTACGATGCATATATCCACACACTTATATGTGGATAGACAAAAACATACAAGTATGCTCACTGGTCTCATTTTAGATCACTAATCTCAAGTGGCCCTTAATATGCCAACAATCGTGCTGTATTTCCTTAGTTCACACTCTCAACCTGACACTCCAAGACCACAATTTCATAACTTCACCTCTCTTCTGAAACCTCCAATACCTTCTTTCCCAGACTCTGAGCTCACGATGTGGCAAAAAGAACTTCCATACACTCTCACCATCATCTCTACCCACCTACCTTTCTACTTCTGTGTCCACGCACACACTCTATCTTCTCTTCTGTCACAAGGAGTAGCCCTATGCACTTGTGCACTAGATCTAATAATTCTACTATTCTACTACTATTCTATAGTAGAATTCTACTAATTCTACTATGATTACCAATGTTTTCTCTGTGGATCATTCTCATTAGCATATAAATATATTCACTTCATCTTAAAAAATCCTTCTTGACTTCAAAGCCCCTTCTAGCTTTACCACTTCTCTTTTCTACATAGTATCCCCCTACGCCCCCAAAATCTATCTTCCCACTATGTAACTTCATTTCTCCTATGCTCTCTGGATCCCACTCTATACATGATATCCATACTTATGTAGGGTACCAAAACTGCTCTTCAAAGGTCTCCAGTAGTCCTACATCACCAAATCCAAAGGTCAGTTTTCAGTCCTCATATTAATCCATCTATTAGTAGCATCTAAAATAGTCGATCACTCCTTCCTCCTTCTTGGTATATGTTCTACGGTCATCTTCCAGGATACCACAGATACAGATTTCCTCCTCCTACTCTAGCTGCTCTTTTCAGGGTCCTTGCTGTTTCTTTCTCAGGTAACTGACCTCAAATATACTGCCTCAGGGTTCCCCAGCCCAAGGCATTTATCGGAGACTCTGCTAGACCTTATACTGCCACTTTGTCCTTCCACCAGGGCCTCTCCAAGTCACATTATCAACTTTGACCAAACAGAAAATGAGAAGAGCACAAAGGTACTTTTACTATTTCTACTGTTGCCACTGCTCCTAAAGTATCCTACAAACAGCACATGGGGATTATTCCCTCTAACTTCCTCTATTATATGCAATCAACTGTTTTCTTCCCCCTATTTGACTCATCATTATATAGCATCCCTTTTCACGTAGCTCCTCTATGCCTGGAATCATTCTTTAAAGGGAAAACAATGTACATACCCCTAGGAATTCTTCCTGTTCCTTGACAAGTGGGGCAAGTGACACTATCTCTTCCTGTAAATTCCACATACGGAAACTGAGAGACATCTCCACTTCTTCCATCTTCATTATGAACTTCGCTATTAACTAATCCATTCCTCATGTTTTCTGTCGATGCGACTCCACCATAAGCATCTTCTTTATTTGAATGCAAAGGCAAATGAGAAAAAGACTTTCCCATGTCTAAAGAAAAAGAATAACCTTAGAGTAAACTTCAGGAAAAAAATGTATACTCAAGAACATTATGGGATATTTATACCAATCTACTATATTCTGCCATGTATAATGTGTACATTTTTGCCCAAATTTTAGAGGAAAAACAAGAATGTGTATTATACATGGGTAGTATTAATTCCATATATATAAATGTTTTTTAATTTTTACTTACGCTTATGCATTAAAAGTGTAACTCCAGCAAGCAATAATATCTGTATGCAAAATAATAGCGTTTATAATTTAGAAAACAAGTATCTAAATATAAACAAATAAAAAATAAATTAAAAAATTAAAATGAAAGATATTTTTCCTCTGAAAGTCTGTGCCAAAACTGTGGGTGTCCATTATACATAGGAGCACATTGTACATGGCAAAATATGGGTAATTCATCTAGAAAAAACTACAAGGAATGTTCATTCAAACTACTTTGGGGATTAGGCCCTGGCTAGAGTGGTTCTATGGATTGAGTGCCAGCCTGTGAACCAAAGGGTCGCTGGTTCGATTCCCAGTCACGGCACATGTCTGGGTTGGGGGCCAGGACCCCAATAGGGGATGCATGAGAAGCAACCACACATTGATGTTTTTCTCTCTTTCTTCCTCCTTTCCCCTCTCTCTAATAAATAAATTTTAAAAAATTACTTTTGGGATTAGAATTATATTCAATTAAAGTAATATCTGAAACAAGGGAGCCATTTCCTGGAGTCCAAAAGTGTTTTTCTAACAAAATATTGTGAAATGCTATCACACCAGATTTGTGGTGAGAATGGGCTTTCTAACAACTTATGTAAGTTTAGGATTTAACAAGCCTATACTTCCTTTATTCTCTAAAAAGTAACATGTGGGCTTCACATTTCTTGGAATAAAAGAAAACCACATTGTACCATTAAAACACTTGGCACTGAAGGCAAAAGTTGGTTTGGGCAGATAATAGCTGGGCATTATATGCACTGCCAAGTAAATTCAAAGTAGTATTTTTTTCATCGTTTAAAATTCATGCTCCTTTGTGATACATAAAATTTCCAATCCCTCTTGATCTCATATTTCTTGCTTTAAACATTTAAACTCTTGCAACAAAAAAAACTCAAAAACCACACCCTACAGTTTTTTTATCTCATTCAGCAGTTGGCAGAGTTAAAAAAAATGAAATTAACATTTCAAAATATTGAATTTTACCTACACATACAAAACAGAAATATATAGAACATTAACTTCAAACTTTTAGGAAGACAGTATCAAAAATAATAGGGAATATTAAATATAAGTTTAAAACCTGTTTCTAAATGCATGTGTAATTAGTATTACTACCTTTATAAAAATAGCCTCTGCAGGTAGATAATGCAATAACACTGCAGGAAGGTCATACAATTTTAAGAATGAAAAGAACTGAAGTGATATTGAAACTGGAAAAGACTGGCATTCGTGCTGCCAGTCACATACCAAACCCAGTAAGCAGAGACAGGGATTGAATCTTTACCGGCACTTAATTCAGATGGCTGGTAATCTGAGAAAAGGGGGCCTCTTTACATTTCCCTTCCAAGCTGGCCTTTTTATAAAAGAAAACAAAGTGCAGTGAGGGGTTTTGAAATTCAGGGAAAATTAGATAAGAAAACAAAACCAAAAAAACTGCAGTACTCTGGCCCTGGGCAGTTGGCTGTTCAGGGGTGGGTGGTGGTCTGTCTCTCCCTGGAACACAATGGTCCAGATGCCTCCACTTGTTCCCCAGGCAGTAATCTTTAGCTGTGCCCTAGGGGGTGGGCTCTGTCTCCTGGGAGTGGTGGGCCTTATCTGCAGTTCCTGAAGCAATAGCTTTAACATATGCATTCCCTACTAGGCTTATTAATTATTTACCTTAAACTAAAATTTTCCAACTTTTGACTCCCTATCAATATGATCCAATCTTCTGATATTGAGGGAAAATTAATAAAGAGATAAAGCAAAATTTAAAAATTTATTTTCTAAATTTGATTATATATCTTTTTGGTTCCTAAAATTAGATTATAGACATTTATATATAGAGAGAAATTATATTTATTTTAAAAATTCTCATTGATTTGAATAAGGAAAACTGACACTCAAAATAATTCAATGTACAAAAGTTTGCTTTTTAAAACTGGCCTGGCATCCATGTGTAAGCAGCAGGGTCAAAACAACAACAACAACAAAAACGATTCAACTAGTAGACAAACTTAAAATTATAGAATGATGAATAAAGATGCTTATTTTCACTATTTAAAAACTATGTACACATTATCCGCGATAAGTTCAAAAACATAAATAATTTATGACTTCTACAAATGCATTATCTTGTCTTGATTTGTTTCAGTGACACTGAATCTCAGCCAAACCAGTACTTGTCAGGCACAAGTGGTTCAGCGATGAATTAATATCACTGTCCACACACTGGAATGCCTTAGGGAGAAAAAACACGGAAGGCAAACAGTTGCCTCGATTATGCCTATGACAGGTGTTTGTTTCATCAAGGCAAAGGACAAAGGCCAGACCTTGCCAGGTACTGGGCATTCCTGCCCTTCCTACCAGATTTTCCTCAGAGCATTGATGAATTTAACCACTTTTATTCCTGGAGACTGACTGGAGTATAGAGAGGTTCTAGGCCCCCCATCTCTTTCCTGCGATCAGGGTTTTTGTTTGTTTGTTTTAATCTTTTATCGCAGTCTTTTAATTTACTGAAAACCAACATGGATCTCAGACTCTGCATGAAGTGGGAAAAAATAAGTACAGCACTCCATCCAATTTAAAGGGGTCGTGGTTTTCCGTGATAAAGAAGGAAGCCAGTCACTTTCATCAGCTGCACACACAAAACAAAAGCCGGCATACAAACTACTCCGGAAAAATTAAAAATAAGATCCAGGTAACGATGCAGGAAAACTCGAGAATAGCAAAACGAGGGGCCACCTGGTTGCACAAGGTATGGCAGCCTGGAATCCACCCGGGTCGTCGGGCTTGAGCCGAAGCTGAAGCCGGAGCCGAAGCCCCTTGACAGGAGGCTGGCACTGGGCAGGAGGAGGTGGCACAACACCTCCATCAACACAGCCGCGAGGTCCTAACCCGTAGCCTGGTGGGCCCAGCTCCCCCACGGCCTCCCCTCCTGCCCCTCGGCTCTTCCCACCGAGCCTCAAGTGGCCTGGCTCCGGATGGGGGCCTGGGGCTGCAAGTCCCGGGTCGCTCACCTGCTCGCGTATTGCTGTGCAGTCCCGAGCTGCACCGGCGCGAACAGGCCCGAGGACGGGGTCACGGAGTACGCAATCCAGGAGCTGACGCTGAAGGGACCACCCTGCTGCAGGGTCGCCGCGTACGACGGGGGAGGCAGAGCGCGATGATGAAGTCAGCTGATGTTCGACCCTCCAGTAACCTGCCCCCGCGCCTGCGCAGAGCATTTTTGTAGGAGGTGTGGCCCAGAATCAGGCTGCACGCATGCGTATTTCCTCCACCGCCCTAAACCCGGAAGTGCAGGTGTTATGAGTGTGGTTACATTGGTCTCCAAGACTTAAAGTGAAAATTAGCAGCCCTCGCCCTGGAAAATTTAGAAGTAACTATATATCCCTCCCAATTAGACAATTTCCTTTTGCAAAACGGAAAAATGGGCACTTTCTGCCTCAGCTCTCAGCTGAGCATCTCCTAGTGCTCGCTCTGCGAGTTGTCCGGGACATCCGCGACGGTGAGAGGGGGAGGAACTGGATGACAGACTTACGGCTTTTAATTATATTAAGTCGTATTTATTTTAATTTAGAACTTGTTCAGTAGAAGGAAACTGTAAGCGGGAAGGAATTCTGGTTTTGGTGGTTTTGTTTTTGGTTCGTGTGTGGTTAGATTTTTATTCCTGTTTTTGCACATGGTGCTTCCCCTCTGGCTTCCGCTTAACTCTGGTTAGTTAACAGAAATATGAGATCCTGGCTCAAATCCCAGCCCTTCAACTCATTGCTGTGACTTGGGCTACTCTCCCCAACATCTCAAAGGCCAGGTTATCTCATTTAGAAAATGAGATAACAATATTGAATTATTTTGAGAATTAAATGAAATACGGGAATAACTGTCCAGCACAGAGTAGACTCATGGCTTACAGAAAGCTTAACATTTAATGAATTGTATTTATGGCATAACATGTAATAATAGTAGTCTAAGAAGATAGTGACTGTTATCTCTCTGTTCTGACAGGATCAGTGTATTTGACCAATGGAATATGAAGACACGTGAAAGTAAGGAATGCAAGTCAAAACAATATAAATGTAATGTTTAAAATTATAAAGACATGTGCAAGTGTGAGATAATGAGCCTTCTCACGCAGTTTTGGAAAAGATGTAAACTCAAATTTTCTGGCCGGCAATTAGGCAATATGTATCACGAGTATTAAACATTTTAATTTTCACTTTATTTACCTTGCAGTCCCATCCTGTGTAGTTTATCTTAAACCTAAGGAGAACTCTGAGAATATTTTTCTAGAGAGTGTGTTCATTTAACCTAAATGTCCAACAATGGGACATTCAGTCCATGTCTTCGAAAGATGAAGACCGGGTAGACATCCTCTATTAACATTGTTTAAAATTTCAAAATACATAGCTTATCTTCAACAAGTCAGAATCACTAGAGCCTCAGTCTCCCAAAAGTTTGCAAGGGGTAGGGGAAGAGACATACAACAGCGTTAATGTACATTTTCAAAGGGTTCACAGATTTCCTTGAAGCCTGTCCATGAAGACCAGATTAAAAGCCTTGGCTGTAAGAGCTAGGAAGGAAATATGGCAGGAAAAATGGATTATAAAACCCAGTTAGATAGACATGGCTATATGTAGACCTCAATCATTACAACAGTGCTGTTCGATTTGTTATTCATTGTTTCTCCTTGCTTTGAAAATTGCCTTTGGGAAACAATAATTATGAATCAGAGATACAGAGGCATGATTCAGTTGTGGTTTATCAGTACTAGAAGACCCTACATGATTTCTTTACAGAAAACTAAACAAGCTCATTCTTCTTCTTCTTTTTTTTTTTTTTTGGTTTACAGTTTTTCTATTTTCTCTTAAAAAGTATTATTGCAATATTTGAATTACAGTTTAACATTTAAAGGAGGGAGTTTTAATTTTTATTTACGAGATGGGACATACTTTGGAAGCCCTTAATTCTAGCTACAGAGGTTCTTTAAAATTGCTTCATTGTCCACCAAAGTGGAGAGAGGTGGGAAGACATCTACTCAGTGTTTTATGGATTGTCATTTTAAAAATGCTAATACCCTAACCATATAAGTAATCTTATAAGGTAAGGAATTTACTGTTCATTACTAAAAATCAAGTTAATTAAAATGTTAAAGTTCAAGTCTTAAAGGAGCACCTATAGACACATAATATCCCCTAAGCTGAAAATAGTGTTTTAAAAGTCTGGTTAGAGCCTGTAATTAAATAAACTCATTCCTTCTCATTACATATTAAATCTGAGATAGGAGTTTTAAGTATGTGAGAAACCGAATATGTCTGAGTAGAGATCCCATGTGCGTTATTACCCAGTGTGTCTCCCTAGTTCTCTAGTCTTTCAGAGTCACCCTTTCTGTTATTGCTGGAAGTGGGGTTCTTGCTGTATCATAAGGAAAAGAATTTCCTGAGACCCACGTGGGAGAATCGGCTTTGGGGAATGGTTTATTGATGATGTATAATTAAGGGGGGGGTTCCTCTCCTGACTTCCCAATGTCCCATCTCCATTCATCTCGCCATGGAAAAAGTCCAGTCTTGTCTTTAGTGGGGCCAGGGTGAAGGTCACTGCCCAGAGTTTATGCTCCATATTAAAGTCCAGTCTAGTTCAGCATCCATCTAGCTTAGCATGTGTTTCCAGCTGTAGTCCATTGTTGTGCTTCAGTATTCAGATTCCCTCCTGGATGCTATGGAGAGAACAGGCGCGTGCACTATATGAGTGTGGGGCACAAACAAGAGAGAGTGAGAGAACTTCTTTGTTCCCTGGGGGTTATAACCAGAACCTTGGGTTTGGAATAAACCAGGTGCTTTCTCAAAATGAGCAATTAACTTCTCATGGTTTTGCAGGCTTTGGATAGGGTCCATCTCCCAGTTAGATTGACAGGCCTCTGTGGCCCAGCCTCATTCCCTGGGCCCCTCAACAATCTGGTACCAGAGAAGGAAAGGGAGAACTGTTAATCACCATGGCAGAGCAGTTCTATGATGCCCTGGAATGTGAAAAGCTGTAGCTTCCTGGTGAGGCATACAGGCTCCTGCTTCTCAGTTTATTAAGCTAAATGTCTAGTCTCGTGCTCCCCTTCTCAATATCTAGCTAAACACTGATGGTGACATCTCCATTCTAGGGATGCAAAAAGTAACTTTCCTTCCACCTTCTAAGTTCTTCCAGCTGGATTAATAATCACATTAACATGAGACAGATTAACAGGATAAAATGTCCAAAACATATTATAGATATACATTCAGAGGAGTCCACAGAATGAGACTCAGGTTATATTGGGCAGTTGAAGTTCATACAGCATTTTGGACAAAGGAGAAGGTAAAAGGGGTCTGAGATTTCCAAGGAAAAGTAGGCAGTTCACAGATAGATAATACAGAACGAACTAATTCTTCCTGGCTCATTCAGAAACTAGAGGATGCAGAGGGAAGTCTAACAATAAGCTTTGCTAGATTTCTCCCTACCAGGCCACGTTTAGTTTATATTATGATGCTAAGGTGATGCTCTCTTCCTTTAAGCAGGTTTTTCTATTTGAATTCCTTTAGGGAGGTAAGAGGGATGGTCAAAGTTTCTTTCTGAGTCTTTTGTTTCTTAATAACCAATATATATCAAATATTGCAAAAGTCATATTTTGGGCTGACAAAATTTTGTTCCCCCATCATGAATAGGGAAATAAAATAAGCTGAAACCTCTTCTCATAGGGAGTGGACTCCACAATTTTTCTATAGATTTCTGGGAAGGAAAGCTTATAACTTTTTGATAATTGACTTATTATTTTATATGCTCTTCTCCTGGCTCAACTGTCAGTCATTTTGTGCTATTTTACCATTGCTTTGGGATGCTTCTTCACTTTCTCTATATCTCTTTGCCACAGGTTTAAACATGGTTCTTTTCCATTGTATCACAAGTCACTATGAACTGAAAGTTGTACGTGTATCAGATTATTACCAAAGATTTGTAGAATTAAAAAAGTGGTTTGAGCACACATGAAAAAGGAAATTACTTAAAACTGAATATCAGACATTGATTTTTACTAAAGTTTAAAGTTCGGTTTCTTCCAAGGGTCATTATAGAAATCCCCCTTCCTCCTGAGCCCAGTCTGCCATCAGTTCTCCAGGGACCCACTTTGACTCTCCAATGAACTTTTTTCAACATGTTTTTTTATGTATAAGCCCTGGGGCCCAGACTTCCTTTCTTCAGCCTGCTACAGATGAAAATGGAAAATTTCTCCTACACAGATGTTTGGCTCTACCTTTAAATGAACCTCTCTCTTATAAGGCTAGACTAGAGACTTAATTCTGATTTCTAATCGAAATGCCACTGAACGTTTCTTCCCCAGCAGTAGTTTCCTATGTGGGAACAAACATTAGAATACAGTGACATCTGCTGTTAAAATTTCAAAATCTTATGTACCTCTATTCAAAATATAATGATGAAACATAAAAAGACTAACTATAAAGATGGAAATTGTTCCTCTAAAATGCCAATTATGAGGTCAGGCATTGGATGAAAGTGTGTACGCTGTGTACCAGTGCTCAAAACAGTTAATGAGCAACAAAAGCAAGCCATATATGTAGTTTAAATTTTCTAGTATTAAGAGAAAAAAGAAATGGGTGAAATTATGCCTAAGTTTATTTCAACATGTAATCGAGATAAAATTTAATAAGATACTTTACATTCTGTTTTTCATACGAAGTCATAAATTTGCACAGTTCAATTCAGAGTGGCTACATTTCAAGTGCTCAGTAGCCACATGTGTGTAGGATGCCTTCTTTTAGACAACACAGTTCCATATACTAACATGAAATACCAGTAGAGTTCTTAGGAGTTGATTACATAGAGCTAAACATTTGTTTAAAGGAGAGAAGAATACCGTTCACATCTCATCTTATTGTCTATTGAGATTTTTGTTCTAACTCCAAACTTGAATTTTCATGATGCCTTTTTTCTCTTCCTAAACACTGCATTCTAAAGTTTTGCCACATTATGACTCCTAAATTATGACAGTTGGGTAGAGCCTGGCCTATTAGCATGATTATTTCTTAAATTTTCCAATATGGGACCCTCCCTTTACAGTTTCTTGAACTCCAGAAGTGCAGAAATTTTCATGAGCCGTATAAATGCGTATCATGACCAGGTTAGTTATGGACTGAAGATGAAGGAGTCATGTAGAAACTGGCATTTCCACAAGAAGTGTGCCCAAATATATCTATGAATGTTCTGACTCCAACTTTTCAAAGTTCTTAAATATCACTGTGAAGAAATTCAATTCTACTAATCTCCTGGATTAATCTTAAATTTCAAATACTAGCAACTAATAATGATGGTGTTAATACAACAAATACTACTATGAGAAGTGGACATTGTGTAAACAAGACCATGTCCATTCAAGTCGATGTTCTACTTTGAACAGAACCAATGGGTGTTTCCTGAGAGGGCATGTTTTTTCCTCTAATAAATCAATCACAAAAATAAAATCTTATCCTTCATATTGCTTAAAACCTCACGAGGTAAGTAAATCAACAAAAAACAGTAAATATGATAAGGTATATGATAGAACTATTCATAGAAGAATGTTATCTAACTAGGGCTAAAAGATTGATGAAGATTCCCTGGAAAAGTTGAGATGTTTACACATTTATAAGAAATTTTCATTTCTTTAAAAAGTTTTATTGTGGTTAATAATAATAGTGTGACTAATAAAATAGTAATGACATACTATTAACTGTAGATGTTTGAAGTATACAATCTGAGAAGTTTGAACATATGAATATTCCTGCAAAACCAAAACCATAATAAAAAATAATAAACTTAATTATACCCACAAATATCTCCTTGTGCCCCTTTGTGATCCTACTGTTGCTGATCCTCCACGGATATACTTTCTGTCATTATAGATTAGCTTGACATCGCTTCTCAGCCTTTTGGCTAAGATCAAGTGTACAGATTAGTTTAACTCTTCTAGAATTTTACATTACTAGAATCAAACATGATATACTTTCTTTGTCTGGATTTTTTCATTCACTCTACTCATTTTCAGATTCATCCAATTTGTAACAAATATTAACAGTCCATTCCTTATTGCCAAAAAGTATTCACTTATACAGATACCACAATGTGAATATTCACCTGTTGGTGGATATTTATCACTGAATAAAATTTCAAATTTCTAGCTATTACAAGCAAAGCTGCTGTTAACATTCATGTACAAGTATTTCTAAGACATGTTGCTGTGATAGGTGCATGTTCAAAGTTTTAAGAAACTGCCAAACTACTTTCCAAAGTGCCTATCCTTTTACGTTCCCTCTAGCAGTGTTTAAGGGTCTCTGCTGATCCACACTTTTGCCAACACATAATAACATGGTTATTCTTTTTAGTTTTAGCCATTTTTATAGATGAATATGGTTTCTTATGGTTTTATTTTGCATGTCTAACATCTTTTTAAGGGCTTGTCATCCTAATAGCATCTTTAATGAAGTGTCTGTTCAAAATTTTGCCCATTTTTATTATTATTTTGTTTTCTTTTTACTGAATTATGAGAATTTTATTTTATTTTTTATTTTTAGATTTAATTTAGTTTTTAGAGAGGGAAGGGAGAAAGACAGAGAGAGAGAGAAACATCAATGTGTGGTTGCCTTTCATGGGACCACTACCAGGGACCTGGCCTGTAACCCAGGCATGTTCCATAGACTGGGAATTGAACTGGTGACCCTTTGATTTGCAGTCTGGCACTCAACCACTGAGCTACATCAGCCAGGACTGAGTTATGAGAATTTTAAATATTTTTTAGATACAAACATAGATTCTGGATATGGGTGTGGATTCTGGATCAGACATGATGTGTAAGAATTTTCTCTCACTCTGAGGCCATTCTTTCATTCTCTTAACTGTGCCTTTCAAAGAGCAGAAGTTCTTAATTTTGATGGAATCAAATTCATCAACATTACTTAAAGCTTACTGGGGAAGAGAGTTAAGTAAATCAACAATTACAATATAATGCGATAAGTGCTATGATAAGGATTTGCACAAAAGGTATGGAGAAATGGCAGTTGATTCAACTTAGTGATTAGTAGAGACTTTCTAGAGTAGGAGATAACTTGAGAAGGAGCTAGCTGAGCAAAGCTGGAAATAGAGTTGCAGACAGGAACATGTGCGCAATTTTTGTGCTGTAAAGAGCATGGTGTATTTAACTATAACTATCTGTATGACCAAAGCATAGTCTGTAAGTGAGGACAAGATAGAAAAAAAATTAGGCTGAAAACTGAGGAAGTAAATTAGTTGCGAAGGATGCCGTCCATTAAGTTAAGGGGTTATGACTTAATGCTATTCATTAGGGTAATGTAAGCATTTTAAAAAGATCATTCTGGAATTGTTGCTGAAAATGAACAGGGAATGGATGGGAGGGATTTTGGAGGCTGAGAGACCAGGTAAGAGGTATGAGAGTAATCCAGTACTGAAGTAATAGTTTCTTCGGGACAGAGAAGGTGAGTAGGTGGCAATAAATGGGAAAGAGAATTGGAAGCATTTTAAAAATCATTTATTTATGTATTTTTATTTTATTATTTTTTAAAGATTTTATTTATTTTTTAGGGAGAGGAGGAAAGAGAAAGGGAGAGAAACATCAATGTGTGAGAGAAATATTGGTTGGTTGCCTCTTGCCCCCAACCAGGGACTTGACCCACAATCCAGACATGTGTCCTACCCAAGAATCAAATCAGTGATCTTTCCATTTGCAGGCCAGCACTCAATCCACTGAGTTGCACTAGTAAGGGCAAAATTGGCAGGATTTGGTTATTATCAAATATTTCCTGAGAGACTGGAAGTAGTTAAATAATGAAGTTTAGACAGACAAGTTTTAAGCCTGAACAGCATCAGGCTATTAAGGAGTAGTGCTGCCTAATTTGACATTTTATCATTTTGTCGTGTATATTTTATTCTCTAACAAACTAGTGGAGTGGTGTGGTATCAATGAGATGGCTGGTAGACCAAGACAATTGTTAGATAGTAATAACCACTGATAGTCAGGGACTAGATGAAGCCTACTATATTAAAAATATATCCCAGTATGTTTTGCAAATTATAGATATTTAGGATTTAGATAATGTCTCCTAGTATTTGTATGTTAATTCATATCTCTTGTATTTGTATTTTAAGATTATATATTAAAATAATCAGCACAACAATATCAGGTGAGCCAATAAGCAACTTGGGAGACAAGGGGACCATTCAAAGTATTTAAGTTGGAATTGTAGTAATTGGAGGGAAGAGGAAATGATAGATTTTTTTTTTTTCTTCAGAGGCCATAACTATAGCTGAGGTTTGAGAATTATAGGTAAGTTTTATTTGTTCAGCTGGGCAATTAGTCAAGCCTAAAAGGTCAGCCCAGGTGGGAAGTAGTACTTTCATTCATTTATCTTTTTTTAGAGAGAGGGGAAGGGAAAGAGAAAGAGATATCAATGTGTGGTTGTCTCATGTGCCCCCAATTGACTCACAACATGTGCCTGGACTGGGGACTGAACTGGCAACCCTTTGGTTTGCAGCCTGCGCTCAATTCACTGAGCTATACCAGCCAGGGCAGAAGTAGTACTTTCATATTCCACGGTTAACAAGTTGGTTAATATAAAACAAAAGGTTTCAGGAAGAGGCCATTCTTAAAACAGTTTGAAAAACCCTGAACAAACAGCCAACATAATACAAGCTAAGGATCTAGGCAAAATGTTTGAGCAATGCATCTGTGGTAGGTAGTAATCCAAGAATGGAGCTTAATAATAAAACAAGGACCTTTAAGATAAGTTCTACCTATGTATTCACTACCAAAGGTCAAAACTGTCCTCAAAATACTGGGAGACCCGACTATGCATAGGTGGAGAAAAAGGAAGGCATGACTGGAGTGAGAGACTTGGGGGATAAGAAAAAGGCCAGATAGAAAAATCACAAGGGGATCGAGTAGCTTTTTACTACTCTCATGCAAAGGAGAACATTAAGTAAAGTTAAGCAGATAGGGGAGAAAAGGAGTATTTTTTGTCTCTTAGTAAGTGATTATCACTACTACTGAATAGAAGACAATTAGGTCCAGAAACTCTGGAGGAGGGTTCCAATCAGGATTTATAAAGTTACAAGACTTGTTCTATTTAACAACAAACATTTTTTAAAAATCAGTTAAGATACCTATCAGAGACCTGAGAGCAGCGTAAATCCAAAAGGTAATGAGAGCTTCCTAAGAGAGAGGAGAATGACATTTTCATTTATTTCCTACAGAACAGTTTGTAGTACATCGAGTTAACTTTTACCACATGAATGCACCACAAATGTGTGATGGGAGACCAGCCAAATATCTAAGGGCTGTGTGTGGGCTGGAATGATAGATTACAGGCTCATGGAGCTCTAGTGTAGAATGAATCTGCACCCACCCTCTAACTCTGTCCCAAAGGCCTTAAGCGCTCAAAAGTAGTGTGTGAGAGGCAAGATTCCTGGGGGCAATCCCTTTGAGAATTCCAAGCCTTCATCAAGTGTCCAGTAGCAGCTCTCTGAAGGCTGGGGGCAGGGGAACAGGATGGAGAGATTTCTACTGAGGCACGGAAAAACAAGCAAAACTGAAAAAACAGTATCAGTCAACAGTGTAAACCAAATGATGTATGTAATTCATATGGAAAACTAGTCAGCAACAAACAGTAACAAATTACTGATAAAAGAAGCAACATGGGTGAATGGCAATATCATTTTGTATAAAATAATCTAGATGCAAAATATTGTATACAATTATGTGACTCCATTTGCATGAATTCTAAGAAAAGGCAAAATCATTGTAATAATTTGGTTATAGAAATCAGAAAATGGTTGCCTTAGGTGGAGGTGGAAAAGAGGCAGGAAAAGGGGCATAAAGGAACTCTCTGGGTTACATAAATGTTCATTATCTTGTTTTTGGCAATAGGTAAAAGGATTCATATAACCACCCATACTCATTGAACTGATTGCTTAGGATTTTCATTTTATTATATGTATATTATACTTCAATAAAAAACTAAAAAATCATACTTAAGAAAAAGTTCAGATGAACTTTTCTTGTCACATTACTTCATTTTTCATCTTGGGAGTTCCTGTTTGTCTTTTCTTAATTACTGACATTTAATACTTCATACTTTTCCCTGCAACAATAGGTCATAAACTCATTTCATTAGTTTGAGGCCTTATTTGATGATGATACCCTATAATTGCCATTAATATTCAGTGTTGGGCTCTAAGTTCCTAATATATAAAAGGCTTGCCTTTATCTGGCCTGTATTGCCCATTCTCTGCTTAATTTTATTATCTCTGTTGCCCAAACTGTTTTCTTGAACTTTGAACCTATTGCCACTTTTGACCCTCAGTACCTGCATGAACTTTAAAGCCTCTTCTTGTGCTTCTGTATCTTTATTATTCATTGTGCTCCAGGGGGATCTGGTCAGATCGCTGGGCAGCGGGCAGGGACCCCTGAGGTAGGTCAGGAAGCGCCAGAGGCAGCAGAATAGAATCCGCAGCTGGCTCTCCATAGACTGCCATACCCTTGGGTAAGGGTAAACAAACTAGCACGGTTCATGGCACACAGGAGGAAGCTTGGACAGAGTATGCATGGGCTGAAAGGTCACAACAGGCATGCACCATGGAGGTTATCAAGGCAGCAAGTGGAGGGGCAGAGACGCTAGCCTGGACAGGCTGGGAATTTGGACACTTCTACCGTGCATGGGATTTTGAGCCTGGAAGTTTAAATAGAGGGCATGAGAGACCCACCCCTTCTGCTGCCCCTTGCTCGCCCAGTCAGGAGCCAGCTTGGGTGAAGGGTGATTCTGTTCTGGGCTGCACCCTGCTGGTGGTGGCCAGTGGGACGCTGCGGCTCCACATTGGACAGGTCCTGGACTGCACCCCTTCTTTCGTTCTGAGATCAGTGCACAGATCTGGGGACTAGAGTGCTTGCTGGCGCTGGGGTGTGAGCAGCCTCAGGCCCTGGGGGCCCCATGAATGGAGCCCCCCAAGCCCTGAGCGACTGGTGGAGTGGTCTGGCAGAAGACTGTGGCCCCATGAGATTCAGAAAGAAGCTGTAGTGAGGCAATGGCAACACCGACCCCACAATTGTGCACTCCAGGGAGAGAGAGCCCGAAGCCAGAGACATGTTTGCGGAAGAGCCTTGGACCCCAGATGGAAAATAAGAATGGAGCAGGGTGTTGGATACTGACTCTGGTTCTGGGGATGGCTGGTTTCTTTCTGTGTTTTGTGGAAGAGGCTGACCTTGAGCCAGGTAGTACTTAGCTTCCCCACATTGAGCAACCTTTTATTAAAGACCTTTTTCCTTCCCCAACAATCTTTGCGTTATGCCTGTGTTTGGGGGCAGGCAGCCAAATCCCACCATTTTTGGTAACAACTGCACCATCTCTACAGTGCAGCTCAATGAAATAGGGGAACATATCGGGTTTGAAATGAATGTTGACATTGCATTCTATTGACACAAATGTGAAAGAAATTACTTTCATGAAAAGTAATTAAAATAATGAGTGTAAATAATAAATAGGATTTGACACATTGACTCTATTTGAATAGGTACATTTTCTCTTGTACATCTGGACTGATCTGATCATAAATAATTTGGATGAAACTTGTAAATTTAATACAAAATCATCGTATATTTCTTAAATTCTCTTTCATATTTACTAGTACAAGTTTTCTAATTTAATTTTCTGATTTAATTTTAGGATCTTTTTGGACAGAGACTAAGAAGAGGAAGAAAATGGGCTTATGTGATATCTGGAATTTTGAAATAGACTATAGATACTGAATCCTATAAACCAAGAGTTGACAGTGGCTTTATTTTTATTTTCTTCTTTAAATTTTTTTTTTATTTTAGCTTATTGATTTTAGAGAGAGAGAGAGAAATATTGATATGTCATTCCAAGTATTTTATGCATTTATTGGTTGCTTCTTGTATGTTGATTGAACTCACAACCATGGCATATCAGGATGATGCTCTAACCAACTGAGCTAGCTGGCCAGGACAACAGTGGCTTTAAAAAGCTGATATAAGATGATGGTAGCACCATGCCATTTGCACGTTATTCTGGAGAAGGAGTAAGGAAATACTGTCAGATACTAGAAAAAAAATGAGAACTATGTCCTGCAGAGCTAGCTGATTCATTCCACATAAGTGTGCCCTTTCGTTCATCTGGTCACATTTGTTGTAGCTTTTAGCCTCTCAGTGCTTGACCTGGGCATATGGGCTTGAGTGTTTGTTAGGATGGTTATTTATCAGGATACTGATGCCTTCAAAGGGAATTGACGTGCAAACACTCTGCCAAGACACTACAGTCCTTGCTCTTCTGCATTTCCTGTCTGGTTCTTCCTGCTACTGTGTTTTTATTCCAACTTGGCTTTCGGTTTGGGGTGTCCTCATCATCTGCCAACCTCAGTTTAATATGTTTTTATGACTTAATCATTATTTCCCTGCTAATTGTAGGTATGCATTATATCATCCGTGCCTTACTTTTATTATCTTTATTATTGAGAGTTAATGATCTACATGGATGGTCTTGCTACCCCCACTTCCTTATAGATTTACTTGAACTTTTTTCTTAATATAATCATTCCTATGATATCTGCCAATCTGTTTTCATTGAAATATTTTGGAAAGCTTATAAAATACTTGGAAGCAGTACTTTGAGCGACAAATACAAAAGTAAATAACACAGGGAACATTTGAACAGGTTTTGGCACCAGCCAAGTAAACAAACTGAAAGATAAGCTGATGCCTGAATCTAGTACCTGGTGGCAAATAGAAAATTACAGAGCTTCACTTCTAGCCTTGATATCTCTATAAAGTTTTAGTTTCACAAGAGATCAGGCATGCATAGACAATAACTAGAACACCCAAACAAAAATAAGCCCTGTTAAAAACAATAATCTGTGAGAAGGTTCTACATATTTTGTTTTTCCTACCCTGGGAGGAGAATGTGCGGAGAGTAATTATGTAACGGTCATGGTTGCAGATGTGCCTGGGAGAATCATTTTATTTGGACTCTAAGAAGACCTTATGTTTATGTTTAGAATCACTGAACTCACAATGGAATGAGAGCTACATAAACTGTACTGTGCAGTCAACTGGGAACATAATTATCTGCAACAGGTACTGTGTTTACAAATCGCCTTTTCACTAAAAAACTGCCATAAAATTTACCCTGTGTATGTAAGGGCGTCACTTTTTAAAAATCAAATCTAGGTTCATTTCTTGTGATTTCCAAATATGGGAAGTCTGTTGGGTCTCAATGCTTATGTCCCGTGTTGGTTTTATAAATTTTTCTAATTCTTACTCTAAGTCTTCACAGTTTGTTCAAGTATTGTCTTTACGAGTTGTATTTTTAAAAGGTACGCATCTTTTTTATATTTTATAAAATGTGTACTGTCAGTTTGATAGTTTTAGATACAGCTTATTTTTCTTTTTAAAGAAAATGTTTTACACCTATCTTTTTTTCTTTTATGATGTCTGTGTTCTCTGGATAGCTGCCTAAGTGGTTTTCTCATAGAGGGGTATCGAATTCTACTGATTCTGAAGGAAGAATCCAGGTTGAAAAGAGCAGAAATATACTCACCATGCCTTTTATGTAATGCCACAAAATAGCCCCTGGAATGTTAATTGTAAACTTTTTATACTGATGTTATGTAGATTATCTGCAAGTAATTTTGAACATTGTTATATAGATTATTGATCATCAACATATGGTCCACAATATGGGATTAAAATAGATGGCTTAAATTAGTATTAAATAACAAAAAATATTAAAGGATTTCTTGTTAAATATTAAGACCCAGATGCCAACAGATGAAAGGTTTATAATAATTGTCTGCATACTTAATCATATAATGTACACAGTGACGATGACTTTTTTCCCTCATGGCACAATCATTCTACAGTTCCTCCGATCTGTTTTCCATATTGGAACCTCACATAGAACCTAGATGAGAAGTTATAACACAACACTTGCAACTATTCCTCCAATTAATATTTTTACGCATAATAGTAAAATTTAATTTCATTTTAACAAACTACCTTAGGAAAATTTTTTGATCACTGTGGTGTTTCTAGACTTATGAAACTATTAATAAGATGTATAAGTAGCCCAGACATCTCTCAGGTGTGGCACATGGGCAGACCATGTGTTCTTCCAGAGCACAAATATAGCCTGCAAAAGTACAGACTTACAAGAATACTTCTGTGCCTGTTTTCCAAATTAAAATGTTTGAATTCAAATTTTCTCCATGTATTTTTTTAACTTAAATGGATGTTCTTTTGTTACATTGTTTTATTCACTTTTTAAAAAAGTTTTTCATGGGTTGAAGTTGGAAAGTGTAATTGCAAAAGGCAAGGGACCTAAAATTCATGTTTATCAGAAAGTTTTAAAAAATTATTTTAGTCCATACCACATTTCCAGAAATATCATTGGTGAACAATAAATATTTGTTGAATGAATATCAAAGAAGAAAAAATATCTTACTGTCATTTCAACCATGTATATTTTTATCCAGTTAAATGGTTCTAAAGCCTGAGAGTGAGAAAAGTAACCAACTAGCTCCACTCACCATTATTATTTTGTCTTTCATTATTACTAATTATTCCCATTTGTATGGCTCATTTATTGTCTGCTCCCTCCCTACTAGTGTCAATACTCTGCCCCCCACAAAAAATTTTTATTGCACTGAGCTTTTATAAGCATTTGAACTTCATTATAAGACTCATGAAAGATACTCTCTAAAAATGAAAGAAGGAACCAATTACATACAAACTATGGAATGATAATAAAACTTATTACATAATAAGTTGTCCAGTTAGGAAGTGTTGTGAAAGGTAGTCTAGACTGGGAGGGGTTCTGGCCAAGATGGAAGCATAGGTAGAAACACTTCAATTTCTTGCACAACCAAAGAAGGATAACAACCAATTTAAAAACAAAAAACAATCAGAACGTCCAGAAAAATCAAACTGCATGTATCTCTGACAACCAAGGAATTAAAGAAACATCCATCGAGACTGGTAGGAGGGGCAGAGACAAACAGCTGGGAGGATGCACAGCAAGGTGGCAGCTGGAGGACAGGGAAACTCAAAACTCAAAAATTCTGGCTGTAAAATTCTGTGGGGGTTGTGAAAGCAGGAGAAACTCTCAGTCTCACAGGAGAGACCATTGGAGAGGCCTACAGGATCTTAGAAGACACACAAAGCTACCCACCTGGGAATTAGCACCTGAAAGGGCACAATCCACTTCGGGGAAGCAAGGGAAGTGAAGGAAAGTGAGGCAACAGCGGAGTGAGTGGCATTGTTCCTTCTCTGACCGTCTCCCACAGACAGCGCCACAGTGCAGTGTTGGCCCACTCTGGCAAATACCTAAGGCTCCACCACTTACAAGGTGACAGGTGCACTGAAACAAAGAAATATGGCCCAAATGAATGAACAGATCAAAACTCTAGAAAAAGAACAAAGTGACGAGGAGATAAGGCAACCTATCAGATGCAGAGTTCAAAACACTGGTAATCAGGATACTCACAGAACTGACTGAGTTCAGTCACAAAGTGAAGGAAGAAATGAAGGCTTTACGAAGTGAAATAAAGGAAATTATGCAGGGAACCAACAGTGAAGAGAAGGAAACCGGGACTCAAATCAATGACTTAGAACAGGTATTGGGATTATTCCCACCCTGTATTTGGAGCCCTCTTTCTGAAGACACTGGAGCATAGAACATCTGTTCCTGCCACGCTCTGTCTGAGTTCCTGACCCACAGAGTCTATGAAGATAATAAATAGTTGTTTGGAATAATATATTCATAGCTGTAACTAGAACTGAAGGTGCTTTGTCTTCTCTTCAGGTTATAGAAGCCAATAAATAGAGGTTGGGTTCCCCTTACTCATTATTTTTATTGACATATAATATCAGGAAAACACACCAAAAATAAATATACAGATCAATGAGTTATCACAAATGAATACTTCAGTAACCAACATCCAGGAAAAAAAGCAATGTACAGAAGTGACTTACGTATGGTTTTCCCCCATTCATCCTTCTATCAAATGAGATATAGGAATGTTCTCACTGCCTGCCCATTTAATGTCCTCTCTTATTAAAGGTAAATCATTTTTGGTTTTGCATCTCAGAAGAGACACATTGGGAGAATGTGTTCTACAAGCAGTGTCAGGGATGTACAGCTGGGGGCATCCTTTGTCCACATTTTCCTGCATCCTGTTTAACCCGGGCTTCTTCTGCTGGTCCTTTAATCTGTTATTCTGTTGACAATGAGTTCCACGTCCCTCTTTTCTTCTAGCATCTTTTGAGGGTAATTGTGGTTTCTGAGAGAAAAGTAGACACACATTGGAATGATTTACTTAAATAATAAACTTTACTAAAACTTTCAGAAACTTTTATTTAAACTTTTAAAAACTGCTATTCCTATGTACTGTATGTAATTTGGCCTTGGTAATGGGATAGGATTTTAAGTGTGCAGAATGACAGTGAAAATGGCTTTGGCTTCGAAGACTACTCTGTGTCTGCTTTCACTCTGGGGCAAATCAGCATGCCTCAGCCAACTCAAGGTTTTTTATTTTAATGGGATTCCTGGAGTTATAGAATTTTAAGTGTTCTCTATACATTCTGCAAAACAGTCATTTATCATATTTATACTTTTCTACTAGTGCTCTTTTCCCATTAATGGATCCAACTAGACTATTGCAATGTATTTAGGCCTCATATCTCTTAGCTTCCTCTGGTTTATGGCATTTTCTCACTATTATTTTGTTTTTCAAGGCCTTAAGACTTTTGAAGATTACTGGTTAGATGTTGCCTAATTTGCACATAACTGGTATTTTCTCAGGATATCATGGAGATTGTGAATCTTGGGGAGGAATACCACGTAGATGGAATGTGCTTCTCATGGCATCCCATCAGAGGCACATGATACCAACACGCAGTTATCACAGTGAGTGTAATCCTGATCATTTGTTTGAGGTGGAATCTGCCAGTTTTCTCTATTGTAAAGCCGCTATTTTTCCCTTTGCATATTCTATTCTTTACAAGTAAGTCATTTAATCCAGCCCACACTAAACAGTAAGATAACTGAGCTTAATTTTCTGAAGGGAGGAGTATCACAAGTTCTGTGTACATGTTAGAATAAGAGTTAATACATATTTGAGGGGAATACTTTGAAGCTATACAACTCTCCTGTTTCTCCTTAGAGTTTTGTCCACTGATGTTACCAGTCATTTGTGAATCTTGTCTGCAGCAGTTATTACTGTTCTGTTCTAATGGTGGTTTTCTATTGTAGTTCTCACATTTCTTCTCTATTTAATTTTTTGAATTTTTCTGTAAGGAAAATCTGTCCTTTCTTCTCCATTTTTTAAATTTAATTCCAGGGGGTGGAAAACTTTTTTATTGATAAGGAGTATATAGTAAATATTTTAGGCTTTGAAGGTTGGATTTGGGAGGAAAAATCAAAAGTATCTATTACTCTACTAACTTACTGTAAGGTCATGTTCCAAACTTTGTGACAGTGATTCTGGCATCTGTTGGTTTACTGTTAATTGTGTATGTATAAAAGAGCATTTCATTATAAGATGTCTTTTTAAAAACTGAGACTTTTGGACATTACTTTCTGAATACATTTTAATGAATGGAAGATAAAATGTAGTCTTGAGTGACCCCGCTGGTATTTAAAGATTTGACAACTGGGAGATAATTCTTCTTACTGGAAACATAGAATCTAGACTCTGAGTTGTTCCTTCCATTACCCTTTGCTGCCACATACAGGAAGAAATGAATATATCAGATAAAAAAATGTAGGGTTAAACTATTCTTTAAAAAGTTTTGCAATGAAAATGATTTAAAACTGGCCATCGTATGTAATATTGATAAAAGAAATCCTGGTTTATTTGGTCTTTATGACTGCTCACTGCTGTGAAAGATGGCAAGCCATAAAATAAGTTCGAAGAAATAAAACAAGTACTCTGGCTGCCATTTATTTAGCAATTGTCAGCCAAGATGAATTAGTCGGTACAAATTCCCCAGAGGTGTCATGATGTGCAAGACTAATAAAATGATACCTGATGATTCCCTTGGAGAGTGAAAGAATAACCTCAAAGAAGAATCAGAATTAACAAGAAATGAGACCAATCTTTCACAGCACCATGAAGGTTAGAAAGATAAAGCTATGGTACTCCAAAAGCCATGAAATTACTTCTAAAGGCAAGAATCGATTTAGCGGGAAACATTAGAAAAGTACAAGTCAAAAACAACATCAACAAGAATGGTAAGCCCTGGAGGTCACAACCATCAAAAAAAAAAGTACTCGGTAAACCCTGATTCACTCCCCCAGCTCCTCAGCTGAGATTGATTCTGGGCTGAATCCTGAGCCTGAAACAACTGCTTCCTGAGGAGAAACCTTTTTGCTTACTAATCATTACCTTTTCTTCACTGTTTACAGAGATAGAAGGGAGGAGAGAGGGAAGAAGAAAGTGAAGAGGGAGG
The DNA here is from genome assembly GCA_039655065.1 of Glossophaga mutica. Lineage (NCBI taxonomy): Eukaryota > Metazoa > Chordata > Mammalia > Chiroptera > Phyllostomidae > Glossophaga > Glossophaga mutica. The sequence goes on along the minus strand of CM077313.1, from coordinate 74,030,866 downwards.
GAAAAAAAGAAGAGGAAAAAGTCTCATATTGTCTGTTTTCTTCTTTGATTATTTACTTGATTGATCAAAAATTCTTCAACAAAATAGATTAGATGAGCATTCTCGTGTTTCTTACAATAATATAATTGTGTAATACATCACAAGTAATTATTTTCTTGATTATTTCAAGCCTTTTCTGAACAGTGCACATTGCTTTGTGCGCTGATTATCTGCATTGGCTGTCTTCTCACATTCAGTTGTCAGTTGGAACTTTTCAATCCATATTACTTCTTAAACTGACATTTTGTTGTATCCTGTGAATACTGAGATGGCAGATAGCCTCACTTTTCCAGTCAACCACTGATGTTTAGTTGGGCAGTTTCTTATTTCATCTGAGCTCATCACTTCCTGTGTGAGGAAAGAACAGTGCTGGTCATTGGCTGGAGAAGTATAGTCAAGTTAGAAGGATAATTTTCTATATTTTCTAGTTTTGTAAAATAAGCACATATTTTCTTTGATAATCACAATAATATTGAACATTTTTTTGAAAATTAAAGATGCCAAAATAGAAATTTAAGTGATTATAAATGAGACCATGGGAATATATTTTTGTTTCTTTAATTTTACTTACATGTTAATTTATGTCAAATACCTTTTTGGAAGATTGATTGATTCTTTTACACACTTCTCACTCCTCCTCACTCCCAAGTTCTATTACCCAGAGAGTAGCACTTTCAACTCATTCAATGGCTTATTCTAGTGCTTTAGTCCACATTTCTAAATAAGGTGCATACTGCTATTTCCTGATTGTCAATTATGGATATCTATTGAATTCCTTGGATGACATTTGATTTCTCCTCTTTGCCTCCTCTCCCAACACACCTTCTAATAGTTCCTATACGCATATTCACAATTGCTGGTTGAATCAATAGCTAGCATTTGCAGTATTTATGAAGACCTAAATATTAATCACAACCAATGGCTATTATAGATTGTCTAGCCACATAAACCTTTCGCTTGTCTTCTGGGAAAAAAATTGTGTTGATTGCCTCACATTGGTGGCTTCTGGTTTCTTATTGTGGTAACTTTGAAACTTCTCTTTTTCAGTAACCCAAAGAAAGTACACTCCACAGAGAAGCAGTATGCAAAAAAAGACCCAAAGACCCAGCAGGGGAAAAGGCTTCAAAGGGGCAAGTGTCATATACTATGTACTACACAGCATTCTGGTTTCTCTAAAAATCTCCCTGAGGAGTCAGTGTCCATGTCTTTTCTTGTCAGTTGTCTGACAGTGAAGATATCTCTACTTGTCCTCCTAATAATTTATGTAATTCCATGTGCATAGATCTCCCTTTAATCCTCCTCTTTTTTGTTTTGCCTCTATCTTTTTTGATGCTATATGTTTTCTGCTCTCCTCAGGCTTCCCTCCTTTTACATCCTCAGAGACAGAATTTGATACCACAGTTATATTTGTGGAATAGCTTTGTGTCAGTCAGGATAGGCTGGGCTATTTCTTAGAAATGAATAGCTCTTAAATCTCAAGGGCTTAATGGTAAAAAAAAATGTTAATGGTATACACTAATGCAAATTAGTATGAGGTGTATACACCAGGTTGATTTATGCTTCCATGGACACAGCGATGGCATAAAAGGTTGCCATTCTCCTCTCACATTTTACTAGAAAAAGCAGTCACATATGAACATCCAGGTTCAATAGAGGCAGGGAGTTTTAATACTTACCTACTGTGTGCCAGGGAGGACAATAGGAATATTATTAAAAAAGCTCTAAGGACATCCTTAATCATTATAATGAGTATAGGGACTCTCTACACCAAACAAAGGATACTCTTACAAATAATCATATGTATTAATTAGTTGTAAAAATAACTCTTTTTTCTGTTACATATATTTTGAGAGGTTCTTAGATAAATGAGGGCCCAATTAAGCAGACCCACTTCTGATGAACTCACCCATTACATCACATGCTAGTCTAATAGAGGAAAGTAAAATTTCCCTTCTCTTGAAGTAACCTCAAAAAAAAAAATTCTTCTATGTAGTTTTTTTTAAATTCACTAATTATTAAATTAACAAAATATTATAAAAGCTGTTTAAATTTTCCAAAAGTTGAGATCTCAACCTCTGAGAAATGAAGGTAAAACCTAAATTATTACATGCATATTTGGTTTGCTACTATACTACATTGAAGTTTTAATTATTATTAAAAATCTAAAATGGTAATTATCTCATGTTGAGAACATCAAAAATGCCAACTATAAATTGCCTCCGCAAGTAAAAATGCTAGTCAGAAAACTGAATACCAACCAATATCATACATTTACCTGAGGATTTTGAAGAAGAGTATTAGTATAATGATAATCTAGACCTTTCCTCACAGCATACTGTATTTCTCACTGCACAGTTACTGTGCATTTCAGGTCCAGTAGGCAAATAGACACTACCCATTCATTTCATGCAAGCCGCTGATGTGTTTCCTTTGGAAACAAATGTCTCTCATTGCTCAACTAGTTTGGGTTCAAACTGGTGACTTGGAGGTGAAAGGGTGTGCATTCTGTTATTAATCATCTATGCTACTCATTGCTCCATCAGCAAAGCACTGGCTGAACGAGAGAGGGGAGCATTATTCGGTTATTTCTTGACACAGTATACAGTGAGTTTGCTGTCTTTTTACTGTTCATATTTTTATCTTCTTTTTCTTAAATAAGCCCCTTCAACATTTCATATAATAAAGGCTTGGTCAGTATACAACACTGTTAGCAAGTATCATCTTGTGTAAATTATGAACATCATAAAAAGCAGCTTTCTCTTATTTAACATATGGAACACATATGAAGAAAATGTGCAAAAACAAGGTTCTGCAAATTGCTATGAACTATGAGTGAGAGAATTCATCTGCAGCGCCCAGGTGTTTCTTCTGGTCTGGAACGGTGGAACGATGCTAGCAAGATGGATTGAGTCGCCCCATGCAGATCTCCGTGAGCACAGTCTCTGGCTTCGGTCAGACACCATTCCAGACCTGATCTCAGCACTCATTGTTAACATACGTGAGGGAGTTAAATTATTTTACTTTTCTGCTATGCTATTTTTTATTTCTTTGCAATAAATGCCCAATAGAGAGTGTAACATAATTGCTGCGATGTAGCTGGCAGAGCAGTCATGAGCTGCATTTTGGGATATTCATTACTTTCTGAAAGTCATTCATCTAAATAATTTATCAAAGCAGAATACAAAAAGACACAGAAAGAATTTAGTCTCGTGACTAGTTAGCATTAAATATGCAATAAAAGTTTGAAATATACTATTGTGCTTTCCTCTGAGATAATGTGGACTTCTAAAAGCACTGAGGCAGAATATCTTTTCTGGAAGGATTCCAGAATGATTTCAGCTGCAATTTTATGCCGAATTGATCAACTTCTTACTTTGTGCCGTTAGTGTTCTAGAATTTAGAGCTGAACAAAATCAACAAGTTACTTAGCATTGTGTAATTTATTTTTCTACTGGGAAGACAGAATATAAGTGGCTAAGCAAATGGTAGTAAGGATCGTTTTAAAATAAAACTGTAAAAATAAAACCTAAGGCAAGTGAAATGGGAGTCGTGCAGTTTTCTACTTTCCATTGGTCATTTATAAAAGGCCTGTACGAGGAGCTAGCTAACATGTGAGCATGCGTTTGAATTAAAAAAAACATATAAGTTGTGAAAATATTTAAAGGAAAAACCATTTCACACAGTCTAAAGAACAACAGATTAACAAATTGAAGGTGCACGGTAGAGAATTTCTTGGAGAGTTCAAGAACTGGCAAGAAGATCCCTGTGGCCTGAGGAGAACAAATGAGGGGAGGAGACAGAGTGTGAGGTAAGAGAGTTGTTTGTGGGCCAGGTTATTTGGAGGCCCAAGTCATGTAAAGTGCCTTGGATTTTGTTCCAAATGTCATGGGGGTATTTGGAAAGCTTGAGAGTAGGGAATCAATAAATGAGTGACCTATTAAATAGTATTTCTGGCTGTTGCTTTTTGTATTTCTAGAAGGAATAGACTCTAGAACAGGGGTGTCAGACTCATTTTCACTGGGGGCCGCATCAGCCTTGCAGTTACCTTCAAAGGGCCAAATGTAATGTTAGGACTGTGTAAATGTAACTACTCCTTAACTAGGGGCAAGGAGCTCAGTGCTGCCACCTAGAAACAAGGTGGACAGCTGGATTTGGCCCACCGGCTTGTGTTTGCCACGTGTGCTCTAGAAGGTCAACAAATGAAGCAAAGAGGATATTACACTAGTCCACGTAAGAACTTACGGTGTATGGACCCAAATGACTATAAGTATTCTTATTTTGGATGTAATGTAAGAATGACAGGATTTTTCAGTCTGAGAAGAAAAAGGCAATCAAAATATTCCATCTGATCAGCTGAATGAATGGTAGGGCCATTGACTTGGGAACATTAAAAGAAATATAGATCTGAATGGCAGGAGGACAGATTATTTTGGACAGAATTAATTTGTGAGAAGGTGCTTACTAGATTCTTATATTTGTTTTCTATGCTGCATAACAAATTACCACAAGCTTAATGACTTAAAACAACAAAAAATTTATTGTTTCACAGTTTCTATGGGGTTGGATTTCTATGGGCCTAGCTCAGCTGGGTTTTTTGCAAGCCTGCAAACAAGGTATCCGCCAGCTGGGTTCGCATCTGGTGTCTTGATTGGGTACGGATACGCATCCACACTTACTCAGGTTGTATGCAGACTTCTTTTCCTAGTAGTTTTAGGACTTATGGAAGCTTACTTCTTTAAAATCAGCAAGGAGAGCAAGACTAGAGCAAGCCAGTTAGCAAGTTGGAATCATATATAAGCAACAATCACAAGAGTGACATCCCATCATCTTTGTCATATTCAAGTCCCATGTCCTATTCACATTCAATGGGAGGTAATTCTACAAGGACATGAGAGTTAGGATGTGAGGATGATGAGGGACCAAAAGTCTGTAGACACCCAACTGGATAATCTGAGCAGGCAATTGAATATGTATTTCATAAGGAACACCAGGTATGGAGATAGAAATTTTAGAGGTATCAAGGTATTGATATCTTAAAACTTTGGGTCTGGATGAAAATATAATTAATGAACATAAAAATGATAGATATTTTATTTCAATGGACATATGTAGAGAAAATCCTAGTGAGCTAGATATTTTTTAAAATTGCAGAAAATAATTCAAGGGTCTAATTGGCTATTTAATGGGTCAGTTCTTGTCTGCTTTAACAAGGCTGCCGCTCTTTACTAATTGTTGGCTGTTATCAGATGCATAGAATGTGCCACACAAATACTGTGCTAAGAGCTTTATAAAAGTCATTTCACTTTATCCCTATAGTAAACCAATGAGACAGGTAGCATTTCCCTATAATAAACTAATAAGACAGGTAGTAGTATTCTTTTTAAAAAGATGAGAAAACTGATATCCAAGACCACACAGCTACTAAGAAGAATACAGGCAATGAGAGTAGTGTGATTCCACCCACAATCTACACACGGAACTGCATCCTTAATTGGGCCTCCCTTTGTGGACAACTTGCTTAGATCTTTGATTCCCAGTTTCCATTTTTGATAACGATTGGTATTCTTTATGAGTGTGAAGGGTTTTTCCCCTCCTCCTCCTCTTTCTCCTTTTTCTTTTTGTTTTACATGTAGGGGTGTCCAACCTTTTGACATCTCTGGGCCACATTGAAAGAAGAGTTGTCTTGGGCCATACATTAAAGACATTGCAACACATAATCACACACACACAAAACCTCATAATGTTTTAAGTAAAATTATGGTTTTGTGTTGGCCCACATTTAAACCATCCTGGGATGCATGTGCCCATGGGCCACAGGTTGGACACCCCTGTTAATTCTGAAATAATTTTAGACTTACAAAAAAGTTGAAAAAAATAGTACAGTTCCATTCTTCTTGATTTGTTTTCTCTTTTCCCCACCCAGATCATATCAACTTCCTCCTTCCCTTGGAAGTTCTCAGTGTATGCCTTTTCAGGCCACAGTTGCTTTAACATTGTATAATAAACAGTCTTTTAAAAGCTTTAGTCTTTTCACTAAAGACTAAAATATCTGCAGAATTAGAAAGTGAATTACATTAGTGCCCAGGATGGGATCAGAAAAAAATCTATTAGTTTGAGCCTAAAGAAAGTAGAAAGAAGAAACATATTTTTGTGTAGCAGAAAAAAAGTAAACATATTAATCATTTCTACAATTATTGTTCTGCAGGTTCTATGAATTATATATAAGAATAATCTAGGAACTATGGCTTGAAGAATGAAGCCATAACTTACATTTACTTTCTCAAATATTAAAAAAGGATGATAAAAAATATGTTTCTCATTATAATGGAATGCTTTATAGTAGAAATTTTAGTTGATTTCTTTTTGTTATTTTGTACTCAGCCTATGATGAATGGTTATAACTAATACATATTATACAATGCATGTATCTTCTGTGGTTCAAAATACATGTAGGATTTGGTTTACATCTCTTTCACTCTAGGGGTTGTTAGCCTTGACCCAATGTTAGCATTAACCTGCGTTTCTATTGCCTATTCAAATCAAGATGTATGAAAACACAGAAAATCGTATTTCTTCTTGAAAAACAGTTCAAGATAAAACATTCTAACTTCAAAAACTCTGGAATTTACACTAGCTTTTTCTATGGAAAGCTTTAATCCAATTTTTCTGCATAAATAAAATGCACATTTTACAGAACACAAGAGAATACAGTAAAATTTACTGATGAAAAAAATACTGACATGCATGTGTTGTCACACTTTCAGGTTTAGTATTATTTCCATAAGGATGTGACAAAGTACCACAAGCTGGATGGCTTAGAATAATAAGCAATTTCTTGTCTCAGCTCTGGAGGCCAGAAGTCTGAAGTCAGAGTGAAGGGAGGGAAATTCCCCTGCCTTTCGTTGTGAGCCTCAATTCTTGTAGTCTCAGGCGTTCCTTGGTTTCTAGTCAATGCATCACTCCGATCTTCACATGACATCCCCCTGTGTGTCTTTGCATCATCTTCCCTCTATTTGGGTCTGTGTCTTTGTGCAAATTTTCCCTTTATACAAGGTCATCAGTCATACTGTATTAAGCCAGTATGGCATTCAGCCAGTATACCTTACTTAAACTTATTACCTCATAAAGACCATATTTCTAAATAAACTTACATCTGGAAGCACTGAGGATTAGGATGTCAACATAGCTTCTTCAGGGATACACAATTCAACTCATAGCATATAAAGTCACACTTTAAAATCATATTTTAAAACATTTGTGCTGAAATATTGAATTCAGATTACATAATTGAAATTGATGCCCTCATGTTTACTATTTCATGCAGACTAACCAAATTGTTACTTCACTTACTTTTAAATAAACTTGTTCAGATTCCTATACTTTATTGAACTACATTTATTTTTTGTTTCTTTTATATGATTCAATATGACAGAACATAGATAGAATCAAGGTGAAATCAATAGTATTACCACAACAATAATCTAGAGAAGAAACACTATAAGCAGTAAGCAACACATATTTATCACAAAACTGTAAGATTAAGATACATAATTATCAATATTAGACATTGGTTTATATTGTATTTAAATGCATATTAAATAAATCACCTGTGGTTACGATACTGTACATGTGCTAAAAGCAGTAGGCATGAGTTTGAAAAGGTATTTCCTAGACTCTAAGTCATTTTATGTTCTTTATATGTCTGTACAGTACTGTTTAGAGAAATTATTAATGTTTATAACTATAAAACCATTAGAAATTCAATGAGTTACTAATATGTATACATTTCACTGTAGAGTGAAATTATTTCTTTGTATATTCTGCCTTCATTAGAGGTGTCCATAAATAAAGACACTCAATAACTCAGTAGCCTTGTTAAAATACATTGATGCTGCTGCTACTGGTCCTACTACTACTCATTAACACTTACATGGCAGTCTTTATTTCTTATTTAATTGTCATAACCACAATACGAGGTGGATACTATTACTATCTGCAAAATACAGATGACGACAAGGAGGCACAGAAAGGTCACACAGAAAGTTATCAGATCTGGGATTAGAAACCAGATAGTCTGATTTAAGGAGTTATCTAATTATTACTGTTATGAAAGAGTATTAAAAATAATCCATATGAAATTATAATACATCATACTGTTTTATTTTCATTTTAATAAGAATCATTGTAAATCTAACATGGTATGTCTTGACAGAAGAAGAGGAGGGGAGGCCTTGTTTAAAAATTATCTAACTTGTCTTTGTCAATGCTTATGTTATTAGATTTTCAGATTCGAGCCATGAAATGGAGATTAAAGCACGTGTTTTGAAGTTCTGTCTTGCACCTTGGGGCACAGCAGTGAACAAAACAAACACGGATCCCTGACCAGGTGGTGGTCGTATCCTAGTGAGGGAAGGGCACACCAGCCTCTTAACCCTGCACGACTCGTTTTCCCATGGCGTGCATTTATCTCATCACATTGCACCTACATTTTTGAATCACTCAGGTATTTTGCCATTTTGACACAAAATTATATGTTGAAAATTTTAGAAGGTCACTTAGACTTGTGTCTAAGTAGAAATGAACTAAAAATTTAGACTAACTATTAATTAACAGATTACCCTTATATGAAAGCATGAGATGACAAATTAAATAAAATATTTTAATTTTAGTGACTTTCCATTGTGAAGTATCTGAAGAATACTAAAGGTTAGAGACACCAACATAGTTTACCCTATAAATTCAAATTCATTGGTTTCCATTTTCTAATGTTTTAAAGAATACAACTTTGAATGATTCTAGATATACACAAATCACTTTCATATCAGTTATAAAGTATATGCCTATATAAATTAATTCATGACTAATGTTTAACTTCTTTACAGAATATGTCACATACAAGGTCGTTGTTGACCTTTCTTGAACTCGTTCATCATAATAACCTGATATATAGGTGTAAGTGTAACCTGTAGGGTTAATTGTTCCTAAGAAGGCTTCTAAAAATGGCAAGCATAGTATCAACAAGTGTTATAGATTGAATGAATTCCACTAGGACCAATGGTTTATTTTACTCATTTTTTATGTAGCAGAATCTGCTATAATTAAGGGAAGAAAAATTATACAGTCTCTAATACAATTGATCTCAATTTGCATAATATTTGCCTAATGTAATTCTAATATTTTACTACATTTTCTCTGGAGTTTCTTTTGCATTTTATTATGTATTCTATGAAGAAAAAGGGATGGAAAACTGAGTACTGTTTTGAATAAGTTTTTCTTTCCTCATTATTTCCGTTTCCAGTACTGTTCCAGGATCTTAAAAAATATATGTGAACTCAATAGTCAGAACTATGTATTTGAGAGCTAGTTCTTCAAGATAAACAGGAAAAAATCTTCCACAGATTTGCACTGTACTTGGGTAAGGAAGTCGCAGGTTAACAGTAATTTTGCTCACTTTCCAATCCCCTGAAAGAGCAGAATGACACTAAATACTACTGGGCCACGCTCTCAGGTTTCCTAACTTTTGAATCCAATTGTATGTACTTGGTAATAATGTACTGAAGACACAGAAGCAGTAACAGGGTTGTCAACAGTGGCTGAACAGCGAGCAGCCATCTCACATTTTTGTGCTTCGTGGGAAAACATCAGCGCAAGGAACTCAGGCTTGCTCTTCTGGACGTGTGATTTTTTTTCTTGAAAGGAATTATAATCTCTGCTTACAGGAGAAAATATGCTAAGTGGCCTAAAGAGATTTCACATACACATACACACTCTTCATACACACATTTAGTGCTAGAAATTTTCCTCTTGGCACTGCTTCAGCTGTCTTCAAATTTTGATGTTTTGTTTTCATTTTTAGATTACTATTTAGATACATCTGTGTTGCTTATGAGTATATCTTTCTGTGTAACTTTTAGTAGTTGCTCTATTACATTAATATATGCATGTCTCTGTGTTTGTATTATATTTATATATTTATATTGTATCTATCTCTGTGATATGTATCACAGTCTACTGGTGCCCTTTGTAACCTCTTCAGTAGCTTGAGTGAAGTATGGACACCTTTTCTCCCCTTTTCTTCCTTTATCCCCTGATTGGTAACTTTTAAGAATATTTCTTATACATATATTAAAACTACATGTTGGCTAGTGTGAGAATTTTTGCTTTAACCATCTATAGTAATTTAAGAACTCAAGAGAAGGAAAGACTATTTTATTTACCTATAATTTTGCCTACTGTGTTTGTGAGCAACAAATTTTCTTAGTTTTCCTTCATCTGATGATAACTTTTTTCTTTTCTTTTATTGTTGTTCAATTATGGTTGTCTCCATTTTTACCCCACTACTCCTGCCCTTCCCTACCCATCCCCACCTCCCACTCTTTATCCTACCTCCCTTGGGCTTTGTCCAGGTGTCCTTTATACATGTTCCTTGATAACCCTTCCCCTCTTTCCCCCGTTACCCCCTCACTTCTCCCTTCTGGTTACTGTCAGTTTGTTATTTATTTCAATGTCTCTGGTTACATTTTGCTTGCTTGTTTGTTTTGTTGATTAGGTTCTACTTATAGGTGAGATCGTATGGTATTTGTCTTTAACTGCCTGACTTATTTCACTTAGCATAATGCTCTCCAGATGCATCCATGTTGTCATAAAGGGTAGGAGCTCCTTCCTTCTTTCTGCTGCATAGTATTCCATTGTGTAAATGTACCCCTGTATTTTGGTCCACTCACTTATTGATGGACACATAGGTTGCTTCCAACACTTTACTACTGTAAATTGTGCTGCTATCCCTTTATTGCAGAAGGATATTTTCATTTTGTTTAGGACTGCAGGTTGACAGCTTTTTGTGTATTTTTGCACTTGAAAATAATTATGCCACCCTGGCTGGTATGGCTCACTGGACTGAGTGCCAGCCTGGGAACCAAAGGGTCTCTGGTTTGATTCCCAGTCAGGGCACATGCCTGGGTTGCAGGCCAGGTCCCCACTGGGGGATGTGCGAGGGGCAACCACACATTGATGCTTCTCTCCCTCTCTCCTTCCCTTCCCCTGTCTCTACAAATAAATAAATAAAATATTTTTAAACAAGGAAAGAATTATGCCACTCATTTTGGTATATGATAAGGCATTCATTTTTTCTAGCTGTTTCCAAGATCTTTTTGTTTTCTTTAGTTTTTAAACTTTTATTCTGATAATCATGTCTCAGCATGGGTTTCTTTCATTGTCTCTGTTTGAAGTTCATTCAGCTTCTTCAATATGAAGGGTTTTATGTTCCTTGCCATATTTAGGAAGTATTTAGGCATGATCTCTTTCATTACTTTTCCAGCTTCATAATTTTTCACTTCTCCTGGGTCTCTGATAGCAGCAGTGTTAAATCTTTAAAATCTTTTAAAGTCCCACAGGCCCCTGTTTGTTTGTCTGTCTATCTGTCTATCTATCTACCTAGACATATATCCATTTATTTATTGGTATGTATATTCTTTTTTTATCATCACCCAAGGACATGCTTATTGATTTGAGAGAGAGAGAAAGGGAGCAAGAAAGAGAGGGAGAGAAACGATGATGTGGGGGAGAAACATTGGTTGCCTTTTGTACATGCCCCAATCAGAACTGAAACCTCAACCTAGGCTTGTGGCCTGACCTGGAATTGAACCCATGACATTTCTGTTTGCAGAATGATGCCCAACCAGCTGAGCCAAACTAGCCAGGGTGGGTGTGTATATTCTCTTTGTTGTTCAAATTGGTTAAAAGATAAGAAAATCCATTAAACATTCTTGTGTGAAGTGCGTATAGAACTGAAAAGGAATAACAATAGAACACATGTGGCTCTGCAATGAACAAAATTTATAATGAGATAAATGTTGTTATGGACTATACACTTCTATAATTAACCAGTATTCAGCTATTTTATTATTATTAAATAGAATGTAAATTTACCAACCTTGCAGCAAAAATACAAAGGTAATGTTGGCAGTAACTGGATGGTAGAGGGATGAGAGGTGGGTTATGGTGATACTGTCATCTTGGAAGTGGTGGGGAGTCAAAAGATCATGTATGTGAACAATGAGATAAAAATAAAAGTTTAAACTGTGAGTATTGCTCAGTAACTGTACAAAATATGAGATAGATGTTGTTCATTTTTGTAGCACAGCTAATCTTTCAGTTGTCCCTGCAGCTTGCCACAACTGAGAGAGGAGTAGTACACACCTTTGACTGATTTCTCAAAATCACATCATGTTTAATTTTCTGCATTTCCCCATACTTTTCTTATGTAGCTTTATTTTCCCTGGCATTTGTTTTATTTTCATTATTTGGAAGAAAAAGTGTTTCCCTTCCTCACCATATCTTTACTATTTTCAACATCTTACTCATTCACTCTATTTCTTCATCTCTTTTCCATGACTCTTTCTTATGCCTGCTGACTTTGTATTCTGTTTTGAACATTTCACTTCTCACTTGGACTATAACTTTTCTGTACAGCTTTTTTATCTTCTTTCAGATGCTAGTTTTATTTGTTATCACATTCTATGTTTTTTAAAATATACAAGATTTTCTAAACTTTTTATTAAGAAGAGGTAAACACTGGTGCCAAATTTGTGATCTTAAACCAGAAATCTATTGTAGCATTATAAATTATGCATGACTCAAATTAAGAGCAAGCACCAGGCCAGGAAATGTATCAGAGAAGCAATAAAGTATATATAATCCATGAAAGCATCGTAAGATATCTCATTTTTATTCATTTTTTAATATTACTTTCAAATAATATTTATGTAGATTTAGTAAAATCTGAACAAAATTGGGTAATCACTGGAAAACAACTTTCATAGGTTATGCAAGACAGAGTGGTATTCTTACGTAGGAGTAATGTCAATAATATCTTTTCCTCACAGTTACTAATCTTATCATGCACCTTAACTAATTAATGATCACTTAGGACGAGCAGGAAGGGAAGGTAACAGTGGTGAGAAGAGATTTTAAGTGTAACTCACAGATTAATTGAGTAGCTATAAGTATTTAAATATATAAAAATCTTGAGATCAGGCTCTGTATCAAATTAATATAAGCATTCAACATTATTACTTAATTAATGTGTTAAGGTTTCTTCACTTAGACTTTATCTTATCATGTGTCCCCTTATTACTGGAGAAGGAAACTGTGGTAGCCGGTAAGATTCTTATAAGCCTGTATTAGAAAAATTTAATGATAACATATTAGTAAGGTAATTCAAGAGTTGTTGCTAATAATTTTATACTTGTTTAGTCTTTCCAAAACTATATGAAGCACTGAGCTATCAATCCAGCAAGATTTCAACCTTTGTGAGATACAGTAAGTTAATGTTTGTACATTTCAACTCAGCACTTAGTAGACTGCTTTGCTCAAAATAGGTGCTACACTAAACTTGAATGATTGATTTTTGGATTACTGAACTAAAACCTATGGTTATAATATGGAAGAAAATGTTTTCAGAAAGGATATTCAAAGCAACTTGGGGTGAGCAGCTGGCAGTTTTGGGATCATGTATCTATCTGGAAAGGACATCACTTGCAATCTGTTGTGTGGAGACCACAGAATTATAAGCTAAAACTGAGAATTACAGTGGCAGAGTCAGTGACAAAGGGGGAGATGAGAAAAAAATGGCTGAAAGCTCTGTGGTTCCCTGATGCTATTATTTTCATCACTAGAAATTTCTCTTATTATTCTGAATAGAGCAAGAAGTAAGACATACTTGCTTAGTCCTTCCTCTGATCAATGCTTTTTTCTTCATGAGAAATAAATGAATGAGCATATCAAGATTTGAAAGTAATTCTGATATTTTTGTTTTAGATGACTTGGATGTTCATATAAAATTGGGGATATTTTAATAAGAAATGAGTCATCCAAATTATCTACCCGCTTCTCTTTTACTCCTTATTAAGGGCAGTTAAAATTTTTGACAATTAAATATTTAACATTCAGCTGACAGTTTAGTTTTAGGTCACCTTTGTGATCCTAAAAGATATTTTCAGCCATCTAAGAAATTTGCCTTCCAGTTTTCCCAAGTTCAGTAAAACTTTATTATATACCATGTATTTAATTTAAAAAAATAAGCATCATTGTAGACTCTTCTCATCCTACTCCCCAGTCAACATGTTTCCCCACTCCAAACACTCATCAGTCCATTCACTTCTGAGTTTGCCGTTAGTATCCTTGACTAGGCTGCAGTCATCACAGCCATGGTCCCCTCCCTCCTCCTCTCCACTCTTCATGCAGCCGCCAGCGTACATCCTTTTTGAAACACAGACTTGCATTCACTATTTCTCTCTTAAGAAATTTTCAACATCTTCCGGTGATCCTTCAAATAATGCCCGCAAATCTCAACAACCTGACCTCTAGTTGCCTCTCCGGTCTCACACGCACACTTCCTCCTAACCACGCCCGTGAGCATCTTACACTTTCTCTCACCTCACAGCTTTTGTGTATACTGTTCCCTCTTCCTGGCATGTTCTTCCCTTTCTGTCTACCTTAGCTAATTGGTGGTCCTTCAAAATACAGTATGAATATTGCTATGCATTAAACATTTCTAATGCACTTGAATAAGATGGATCCACAAATTATAAATTTCCTTAACACTACAAAAATCTACTCCCAACATAGCTAGTAAATACTGATAGAATACTTTTTTTCTGTCAATTATTGAGTGTAAACTCCATGAGGAAAGGGACTATTTTATTAACCATGTCTATCATCTGAATGAATGATATTATCTAGCAGGTATAGACACAGTAAATATTCGTTAGCCTACTGACAGATAATTTAGAATTTACTACACAGTTTTATGTACCTAAAAGATTTTCTTCCTTGTTTATTTGCATCCCTTACCATACTGAGCTTTGTTAGGGTAGTAGTTGAGGTAAAAAAGGAGAAAGTTGGATGAAAAGATTGACTAAAGCTGCAGATTAGGAAAGCAGAAAGAAGGTAAAAGAGAAACAATGATATTGGAAAATAATAGTCTTCCTTAAAATATAATAAAACAACAGACTGACAGATGTCAAAGGGGAGGTGTAGGGGGTAGACTGGATGAGAAAAAGTGAAAAGATTAGCCAAGAAGATATATGCTTGACCCATGGACACAGACAGTAGTGTGGTGAGGGCCAGAAGGAGGGGTGGGAGGGGCCTGGGTGGAGGCGAGCAAAGGAGGCGAAAATGGAAGACATCGTAATAATGTCAACAATAAAAAAAAAAAAAAAAAGGAAGAAAAGAAAAAATATATACCTAATGAAACAAGATCCAGAAGGCTTCTCCAGTTTTTCTTTCAAGGCTTTGCAATATAGTTTAATATCACTATTTAAAGGCTAATTAAGTAGACTAGTGTCTCCATAGCTTTATTCCTATTCACTTTTGGCATTTGTATTGGCCATTATCACTCCCTCTAAAGTGACCATGTGAAGGAGTGGGGGTGAAATTTAAGTCAGGCAATTTACTTCCTGTTGACAGATTTTGTAATATGATTGATGGGGCAGAAGGTGAAACTATCTGGTAAAATGAGTTTTTTTGCATTATCTGTGTATTTCATATATCAATGCCAGTATTTCTCAAACTTCAGGTCAAGACTCCAGGGGGAAGGGTTACAATATAATTTAAGGGGTTTCATATGTGGGAACTATTTGGAGGTGGAAATTGTGGGCTATCTTGAAACTAAGAGTTTTCTTTTCCCCCCTCAACTCCACACTTCCTTCTTCCTATCCTGTTCAAATTTAACAAAATTTTTCCAATTAGAGATATGCAATCTGATATTATTCATAATATAAGCACTTAAAAAGCAAACATTAAAGAATGTTGAAATTGCTAGTTTGAACAATGCTGTTTGCAGTACCTTACACAGTGTATTAACATCAATTAAAATCTATAGCTTGATTTTCTTTCCATTTATTCACAGAAGGAATATCATTATATTATGAGAGAAAATAGAAAAAATGTGGAATAGATGGACATTACCTATCATTTTAATTACTGGTTATCTTAGAGAAGAAAAAAATAAAACTGCAATATACTGCTTTTACTTTTAAAGATATAGTAAGCTCCTGATATGGTATTAAATCCAGGACTAAACAGATTTCCCAGGGTATTTTTTTAAATTTGTGTTTGATTTCAGGCCTCATTTATGCCACTGTGTTCTATCTTCCATTTCCTTTTGTGTTATCTATCTATATTTTATCCAAGAAAAAATGTCCTTTTATTTACGGATGATAAAGATTTCTATTACTACCTAAAATTTTACTGCCTAACTAGACTCATATTAAGTCATGCAACTTTGGTTGAATATTAAGCTTGTGTAAATGTTTTTCTTTTTAATACATTAAAATGGAAACAATAGAAGAAAACATTTTTCTTATATAAACATTACCAAAAGAAATAAAAATTAAATGATAAAATTTTATGTTAGGATTGTTTATTATGGGTGATATTATTTTTATCTGACAATCCAGATTAGACTCTCATAAGTAAATAAGCTGATATCTGCAGTCATACATTCTATTTTTTATAAGCCATTATTAAAATCAAATGAAAGGTATCCTTAATATGCACTTTAATAATCCAAATGATAACACACACACACACACACACACACACACACACACACTAGCAAGTCAAAAGCTCTGAAAAATAGCATTGTGCATGTTAAAATCTTCAGACTGAAGGATTGTCTAAAGTCATTTAATTGTATATTTGATAGCTGTTTATTGAATTAAGATGTTAATTTTAAAAAAAGGAAATATACTACCAGCTTCCAAACTGGGGCATTGATTTCTTATAGGAAAGTAAATATATCTGTCAGCTGAGCAAGGAAAGTAGAAGATAGTATGATTTCTTTTTATAAAATACTTTTAAGGATCCATGTGTAAGGCTAAAATAACATTTGAGAAAACTTAAGACTACATCAGAAATATATTTATGTGTTTTAATACATTAATTAGAAAAATGACATATGAGAAAAATTATCCACAATAGCTTTAAGTAAAGAACCTAGAGAATATTGTTAGCAGATGTCAAATATATGTCCAAAGTGTCAAACCATACAAAAGACAGTTCTATAGGTTGTATTGTCATCAAAGATCTATCACTTTCCTTAGACCAGCATTGGCTGGGCATCATATAAACGAACTTAGTTTTCTACCTGTTAGCATATGTACTCTTATTTCTTAGTTGTCTCTAAAGTCAGAAAGGATGATTTATTTGTAAACTCTTTTAGTTATTTTATTTAACTGTGACATAATTTTCAATGAAGTGTCTCTTCCCTGGATAACAATTATTGTGTGTATAAGAGAGATGTTGGGAAATAATTACTAATTATTAACATCAAGTTTAGATATTCCGAAGGGTAAAATAATTTTAACAGAGTCTTTGTTCATTCAGATATTATGGCATTTAGAACAACCTACTAAATGCAAAAGCCAAAAATTCTTGAGAAAAAAATAAAAACATCCTGATTAACTTCAGGTTTGGATGTGACAGAGATTGGATTTATCCTCTTTTCTGAATAATAAAACAAACAAAATATATGTAACAGTTTCAAGAAACCGGACATCAAGCAATTAAGACAGTGATCCCTTGAGAGAGTTTTCAGATGACGACCCAGGGAAGAGGAGCCTGGGTGGAGTTCAGTGGGCACAGTGGTTGAGGATATGGAACTGAGGGTCCAGTGAGCCAAGGCAGATAGAGTTCACAGAATAAATTACCGTAGAAAAGGGAGCTACACAGACAGAAAACTCCAAAGACACTAACAGGATCTTCAACTGAGTATCCAGGTGATTACTGATCAGCACATGTGTGTGAGGATGCAGGGACAGGGAAATAACCTTCCAAAATGTAACAGTGGTTAGTATTCACACAAGGCCAGGATTAGCGCCCAGCAAACACGCTGGAGGATCTCAAGTGCCATGGGACATTGGACAGGGTACAGAGAAGGATCTTTCCTTAGTAACAGAGATCAATTGACCCTGGAGCAAACACCACATTTTTTTCCATATAACAAATATTGTAAATAAAACCAAGAAACACGGCATTATTTCCAAGTAATTTAACTGGATCCAATAAGGGTAGAATAGGAGGAAGAAAAATGAACAAGGAAATAAAAAAATTGAACACTATCAAATGATTTGACCTAATATCCATTTGTAAAATACTCCACCAAAAACAAACATTCTTTTTTTCAAATACACATAAAATATTTACTAAGATAGATTGCAAGAGATCATAAAATAAGTCTCAATAAATTGAAAGGGATTCAGGTTATTCAATATAAGTTATTGAGCACAAGGGAATTAGTTTAGAAATCACTAACAGAATGCTCTCTGGAAAAATCCTCCAGAACTTAGAAATTAAATAATATGCTTCTGAATAGCATATGGGTCAAAGGAAAAAAAGGAAATTAAATGGCATTTTGAATCGATGAAAGTGAAATTGCAATGTAGCAGAAATTATGTGATACTACTAAAGCAGTATTATGAGGAAAATTTATAGCACTAAAATGTTTATATCAGGAGAGAAGAAAGATCTCAAATGAGTGACTTCAGTATTCACCACAATACACAAGAAAAAGAAGGGTAAAACAAAACCAAAAAGTGGGAAAGTGGGAAAAGGAAATTATCAAGATCAGAGCAGAAATCAATGAGAATAAGAGCCAGATGGCAGAATAGGAAGATCCAGACCCTGTTCCCCTGCAGAGACACTGACATAACGACAATACATGGAACAAAATATTGTTATGGGAACTCTAGAAACTAGTTGAGAGTGCAGTACCCTAGGCAGGTGGAAAGTTGAGAACGGCTGCATTGAAATGAATGAGAACTATTTCAATTTACCCCACACTGCACCAACCCCAAACCAGCACAGCTCAGTGCCTTTGGACGGAGTTCCAGCTCATGACTTCTCCCTGGGGGACAAAGAAAAGAGTGGGACGTGTGTTCAGTGTACAAGATTTCCTGAGGGCTGCCTGGGGGACTTGTTTCTCTATCATCTGACTTGCAGCATTGGCAAAGATGGAACCAGTATATTCTAGATGCACAGGAGGCTGCTGCAAGCAGAAGAATGTAGGTAGCTTGTTCTTCCACCAGGACCCCCAGTTCTGTAGACCTAGGCCAGGATGGCTTGGTGCTATCAGGAGAATGCACCAAACTCAGGGCTTTTGGGGAGGGAGAGATGAAAAGTGGGGCATTCATCCAACTTTATGGAGGGCTGCCTGAGGAACTGGTTTCTGTTTGGCCTGATTTGAAGCCCTGACATGGAACCAGGGATACTTTAATTGGCTGGCAGCCAATGAGAATAAAATGGAGCCGGACAACCTGCTACTGCAGTACCACAGAACCTGCAGTATTGCAAACAGACACCAGAGGGAGCAAGAGATAAACTCCTGAAAAAATAAACCAGAAACTTTCTCTAATTGGGAAATTATCAACGGATGTGCAAACCCAGAGAAGTTGCTTCCTCTAGAAAAAGGTTTCAGACACCCTCGGAATCTCTAGTTGGGTTAATCTGAGAAAATTTTCCCTTTTACAAAGCCAACTAATAAACACCAGAAGAAGTGCTATTTTTTTCAATGCGAAATGTCAACCAAGTAAGACAGACAGGAAGGGAGGAAGGAAGGAAGGGAGGGAGAGAAGGAGGGAGGGAAGAAGGAAAATAAATCAGAGGGACACAAAGAAACATGGTCCAATCAAAGGAACAAAATAAAACTAAAGGAACAGAGATCTATGAACTATCTGACAAAAAAATTTCAAAATAATGGTCTTAAAAAAAAGGTCAGTGATCTATAAGAGAACACAATTAGACAACTAAACAAAACCAGGAATATGCATGAACAAAATGAAAATATCAACAAAGTGACAGAACATGTGAAAAAGAACCAAACAGAAATTCTGGAACTGAAAAATACAATAACTGAATTAAAAATTCATTAGAGCAGTTTAACAGCAGATTTGATCAAGCAGGAAAAAAATCAATGAACTCAAAGACAAGTCATTAGAAATTATTGAATTATAAGAGCAAAAAATAAGGGAAGAATATATAACAGGGAGAAAGCCTAAATAACTTAAGGGATATCATTAAGTAGCCAATATGTACATTATGGTTGTTTAGAAAGAAGAGAGAAAGAGAAAGAAACAGAGAGCATATTTGAAGAAATAATGGTGAAAATTTCCCAAACCCGAGAAGAAAATGGACACCAAAATTTAGGAAGCATTGAAGAAGTTCAAGTAGGATGAACCCAAAGAGGCTGACACCGAGACACACTATAATTAAACTGTCAAAAGTCCATGACAGTAACAAAATCTTGAAATCAGCAAGAGAAAAGACATTTTTTATGTACTTGGGAGCTTCCCTAAGATTATGACAAGATTTCAATGTTGTTTTTATTAATAAACATGACAATATATTTGTCTAATTATTGTACGATGAAATTTGCTAAGTTTACTATTTTAGAGTTATTTTGAATAATTCTGTATTTACCGGTCTTATGAGTGAGAATATAATTTTGGAGATGATACCTAAGGGTAGAACTGCTAACTGGTCATAAGGATGTAGAAATTCAGCTATGTTCAGCTTTAAAAGATGCTGCCAAATAGTTATCCAAAGTGGTTTACATATTACATAATATTACATATTACATGTGTATGTGAAGCATAAGAGAATTCTGAACTTGCTCACCACTATTTTATGTGGTCAAACTATGTATTCAATATTTTTATGTAGTGCAATCTTCTTGTAGTTGTGTACCTGCATGCCCCTTATGACTATGAATATGAACACATCTTCATTTCGTCATTGGTCACTTAGATAAATGTCCCCTCATTTATCTAATCTTTTGCACGTTTAAATATTTTCTTATTAATTTGCAGAAGTTTTTAATATATTACAGATAAGAGTACTTTGCCAGATAAATATATTCTAAATATCTTCTTCCAGCTTTATGTCTTTCGATGAACATAATTCTTTATTTGAATCAAGTCTAAGTGAACAGTCTTTTCATTTATTGCTTGTGCTTTTTGTGTTCAGTTTAAGAAAGCATTGATTTTCATTTGGTTATATTTTCCTGATGTTATCTTCTGAGTTGGGGCTGAATGTAAAGATTATTAAAATGGAGAAAGAACTGAGGAATTAGAGTATAAGATGACCTCATCAGTCGTTTTCAAACGTTATTATATGTTAGAGAAACCTGGAAAGTTTTAAAACCCCTGTTGCTTCTCCTGTACCCTAAACTCATTCAGAATCTCTCTGTCTGGAACCTAGGCACTGGCGTATTTTAATTGGTGTAGAGAGCATTTAAGAAGAGGACATCAGCAAAGGAAGAAGAACATGGAAGCAAATTTTATGAATTTCAATTTGGGCTGGACTCCAGGCTCTAGCGACTGAAGAAATTGTGAACCTCACAATTAAAGCTGCAGCTTACAGAATTTTGAGGCTTGAGTAAGGATTTAAACTTAATTCAACAAATTGTAAGGGTTGAACATTTTTTTGAGAAAGTTAATAACATGATTCATTAATAGATTAGGAGGATTAAAGTGATAGGGGTACATTGGAAGTGGAGGAAATAAAAACAAATATTCAAACTAACACTTGTGGCCTGGCTTCTGTAATTCTGCTAATCATCAGAAATGGTAAGGTGAATTTTGTGTATAGAGGGTGTTTCTGACAAGAGGATCTAAAGCGATCATTAGATTTTCAGAGAAATCTGAAATTTTCCAAAGGCTAGAAACAACTGGATTAGAGAAGAAAATCAGTTAATGGTTAGTACACTGTGTTACTTAACAGTTATTGAACATCCAAACCATGTTTGTGGAAGTTGACATGGAAGAGAGATGACCGATGAGGAGATGTTTGTGGGTGAAATAAAAGGTGTTAAAGACTGATTGAATTGTATGTTGGTGGGGGTAAGGGAGGTGGGGAGGAGGGGGAAAATTCAAGTTAAATTCAAGTTAAATTCAAGTTAAAAAACTTAACTTGAATTAAAAGACAGGAGAACAAGACAAGTAAAAATGTGAGTGAGAGTAAGATGATCAACAGGAATGAGTAGTGGAAGATATATTAAGTTAATCTTTCAAACCTTGACTTTGACAATTAGATAACTGGAACTAGATTTCCAAATAATCTGTGTTGCAGTTGATCAGAAAGAAAAGTCAATCATTAATCCAGACTCTTATGATTTTTAATTAAGTATTCAAATATTATGACAGGTAGAAGACTAATGTTCAGCCTGGTCATTTCTTCTTCGCTAATAAAAATATATACTTTTATTTTCTTCTTAGCAGTTTACACATTAAATAATTTTTTAAATATGTATTGAAAACAGAATGGGATATTTTAACCATAGATTTCAAGGAAATAATTATTCGAAGTGATAAAACTACGTACTTAAAAGTGCATATTTAGATCAAACTGTAGGAAGAGTATAGAAATTCATTATAATTATGAAGAGAGAGATTTTTAAAACTCCGATTTTTTTCACATGGGATAGGAAAAATTATTGCACAAGTAGCTGACAGATGAGCTAAATCTTATCGCTGTGTCACAGATAAGGCTATGGTGAATAGAACAATATATGGTTAATGAGAAAAAATTAATAGGTTCATACCTTCAACCACATTATGTATGTTTAGGGCCAGAATAATGACATTAGGTGCCCTTGGGTTAAATAAAAAAAGCAGTGAGAGGATTTATGGATTTGGTTTTTGGCAGATTGGGTTCATGAAGAAAAACCACATTCAATTTATACCAATAAAATAAATTGAGCACTGCTCAAGAACAGTCTTTGCAAATGGTTATCTCTTCCAAAAGTGAGTCATCATAATGTCTCTCTGTGCTTGTCATTATCTTGCCACTTGGTAGATTGATTTGCACAGCTCCAGTAAGCACATCCTGATAGAATTAAATTTAATTTTCTAAGGCCCATTTTTCATTTTCACTAATAACTTTATTGAACAACGTATGCACCTTTTTGTTCCACTACCTTTTGCAATCTCTCAGGCAACTTCATAACTCCATCTTCCCAAAACCTTTTATCTTTTTGAGCAAAGAACTGTTCCAGGTGCCTTTCTTTTGTAGTCTTCCAGGAAATTGAATTTTTTCCCATTAAGAGAATTTTGTAAAGATCAAAATAAATGGAAATCCGTAGGTGCAATGTCTGGTGAATACGGCAGATGAATCAGAACTTCCCAGCCAGGTTGTAATAGTTTTTGCCTGGTCATCAAAGAAACATGTGATCTTGCTTTATCCTGATGTAAGATTATGAGTTTTCTGTTGTCTAATTCTGGATGCTTTTCATTGAGGGCTGCTTTCTGTTAGGCTAACTGGGAGCTCTTCTTGTCAGAATTAATCATTTGGTTTTCTGGAAGGAGCTTGTAATAGAGGACTCCCTTCTAATTCCACCATATGCATAATATCACCTTCTTTGGATGAAGACTGGCCTTTGGTGTGGTTGGTGATGGTTTACTTCATTTGCCTTACAATCTCTTCCATTCCACATTAGTGTAAAATACCCACTTTCCACCATCTGTCACAATTTGTTTTAAAAAATGGGACTTTCTCATTCTGCTTAAGTAGAGAATCACATGCAGAATGTGATCAAGAAGGTTTTTTTCACTTATGTGGAAGCTGAATATCAAAGTAATTAATGTAACCACGTTGATCCAAATGATATTCAGTGCTTGATTGGGATATTTTGAGTATGTCAGGTATCTCTAGAGTGGTATGATGTTGATTGTTCTCAGTTAATGTCTCAGTTTGATTGCTATCAACTGTAACTGGTCTACCTGACCATGGGGTATCGTCCAGCAAGAAATCTCCAGCACGAAACTTTGCAAACCACTTTGACACATTTGATCAGTCTCCATATACTGCAGAAATCTTTTATTGCATTTCAGTTGCATTTTATCTTTTATGAAATAATAAAGCATAGTATGCCAAAAATAGCTACACAAAAATTCACCAATTTGGATAAGATTTTTAAAATACATGCTGATATAACAGCTGTCACAATACAATCTAATAAAATTGTTTTGAATGAAAGACTCTAAGTGCTACTAGAGCCATCTTATGGGAAAAAATCAAACAACCTTTCTGGCTAACCCAATATATTTTCCCCTCCCCTTAATTTTTTTGACTTGTAATGCATTCAGAAATTTGTTAGGCATTATTGGCATCAGTGAAATTAGAAAACTTTAATGTGTATCACTATTGTTTTGGGGTTTTTTTGGTTATTTTTTTTAGCATAATTTAGCAATCTAGAATCAAGCTTGCAGATGGTGGATACTTGAGATTTTGGCAGATGGGAGAGAGAAAAAGCGAAAAAATATAATGCAGATAGGTATTGATGAGAGTATTTGAAATAATAGGCAATGGGATCTGAGCTAGGTAGGAAGGACAGAAAAAGTAAGATGATGCCACAGAACAGGAAAGGTGTGGAAGATGGGGCTTTCTTAAATATGATGTAAACATTTAGAGTGGAAATAATTAAAGCAAGATAATAAAAATCTGGTACTTATACTGAGAGTGTGAAATCCAAAGTCTTCTATAGAGTAGATGCTCACTAAACACTCTTTCTAGTGCCTTATTTTCCCTCTTCACTAAGGATAAAGACAATTTTATGTGTGATATTATCTAACTCCATTGATTTATAAAAGTGGAAAATATATTCTTTAAAATGATTTCTAATGCTAAATAAAAATAGAGACACAATGGCTATGGCATGTTGGGAAAGGAATATAGTGAAACAAAGGAACTTTTAAAAGACTAAGACACATTTTATTTTCCCATTCATTTTTAGAGTTTCTTTTACTGTAATATTTATAGTGTTCATTTTTTTCAAAATGTACTGATTAAGCACAGTTGAAACTAGAGCATATTTAGTACTAAACTACTGTAAAAGAAATAATATCACACTATTAGCCAGTTTTGTATTTCATGTATTTTAAGTGACTTGAGGTGTTAAGTTATAAATATTCAAATTATCTTTTTATGAACAACTTACTTAAAGGTAGTGTAAAAACCTCCAAGTGTAAATGTGAATAAAGATATGTGCTGCAGTAAATTTCACATGATGTCCAATCTTATACATCAAACACTTTGGAGGGAAATGTTATAAAACAAATAACAGGAGATGAATGTAAAATTAGAACTACTTCTAGATGAGTAGATAAAAACATTAAAAATGCAAAACATGAATTTAGGATGAATTATAATGCCTAATCTGATCCAATTAAACCTTGGTCAAATCTATAGCTTTGTTAAAGATGTCTTAAATAGTTGTTGATATCTTTATTTCTGTTTATCAACCTATGATGTGGTCGATCTCATGTAAATGAAGTTGGGGGAGGAACGAATATTAAACAAATAGATGGGAAGAGAGGTTTTCTTTACCATTTATTTTCATAGTTGACAACTATGTCAGAATTTATATATGAATTTTGGAGTTAGAAATAGATTGAAGTTTCTGGCAAAGCAAAATGTCCCCAAACTCAGATGGGCATCTGAATGAAATTTATGCTTGTGCAAATATTGGACTTCTAGTAATTACCATGTTTTTAGCTCACCTTTACTCATAAAATAAATCTCCTTTACCCTCAAGGAGCTTATTATCTAGAAGAAGGGACAGAAAAAGAGATAAACTGTCAAGATGCATGAGGTTTAGGGTTGTTTTCACCAGACTGGGGAATCAGAGGGAGCTGCACAAGGAAGCTAACACTTGAACGGAAGCTGAATGGGCATATTGGATTTAATCTGTTTGGGTAAGGTTTGCGGGCCTGTGTGAATAGGGATAAGAATTGTAGGTGGGCCAGAATATTCCAGACGGAGAAATCAGCTACACAAAAGTCTGTAGATGTGAAAGAATGTTTCACATGCTAAAGATTAGGTATGCATGACAGCAATGTAAGAGAATTATGAGGAATGAAACTAGAATATTGGCAGGGGCATATTTTGGAGGGACTAACATGCTAAGGAAGAGTTAGAAGTTTATTGTTCAGCCTACAAAAGACTATTGAAGGAGAAAGAGCAGTGGAAAGATTTTAGCAAGTTTCCTCCGTTGCAATGTGGATTGGATTGGAGAGCGTATCTGGAGGAAAAAGGAAGATTTACAGACTTAATAAGCATGTGCAAATCGAAACTACAGGTGGAACAGAGAAATGATGTTTTTAAATACAGTACCTTATCACAGTAAACTGAAGAATTTATTTCCTCTCATCTTGCAAACTGTTTCCTCACGATCATTCTAGAACATTCTTATACATGTGATTTTCTTATTTAAATTTTTTCTGTGATTACCTGATTAGTTTTTAAGTCCTTCAATATTACATTATCCACATAAAATTGAATTTCTCATACCCTCTGCTCCAGCATAGAATTTGATCCAGGGAATTTGCATGTGAACCACATTGGACCAAGGACTAGATCCACTGAATATTTTTAGAACTGGGTCTAATAAAAAAAAATTCTACACTCTGGTGGTGTGGGTACAAAAATGAGACTAGAGTGTGATCCTTTCACCCTAGTTACATAAAAGAAACTGGCCTTCATTAAGAATTATTTAAACCAATATGCAGAGACAAGTTCAGGAAAGGAACAGAAAAAATGAAGTGTTCTTGATTTCACTTGCTGTGGTCCCTGAAACTATATTACCTTGTATATTCCCAAGACTTGGTGATTTAATTCTTCCTCCATTTCTGGAAGATCTTCCAATACATTGTTTCTTTTTGCTTAAGTTAGAGTTGGGTTTCTGTCACCTGCAACCTGCTAATGTATCCTCCTTCTAGCCAACCCTGTCTCCTTATAAACATTACACACATTCATTTCTCAGTTCTTTTTATGATATACCCTACTTAATATAATATTCCACACCCCTCCTACCTGTTGATTCAGTTTCACAAATATAAATGAACATATTCTATGTGTAGTGATATGTTGTACGCTGTTGATGCAGAAATGAGTAATAAATATATAGTGTCTGATCTTGAAGAGCTCACAGTACATGAGAAAGCAGACATATTTGCAAAAGGAACAATCCAGATGACAAGAGCTGTAGTAGTACTAAAAACAAATCATTTTGGAGACAAAGCAGGAAGCCAGTGCCTAGGTAACCACACTATCAGTGGAATTTTATTGGAATATTTCAGTCAATATTAATTGACCTCTTCTGTGAACTCATGTTGCCCTCATTTTGCCACTTAATACTACACTGTCTTTTTTGTTGCTCAGTGGTTTCATGGATGTACATCTCTTTTCCACTACTGCATTTTAAGCCCTTACTGGGTAAGGAATATGATGTTCTTTTCCTTTGTACTTCCCCAAACATCTACTACTATGTGCTACATTTATTAGAAGATCAAATAATGCTCAGAATTACAGATGCAGAGTTATAACAATAAAACAACTTAAGTACTCATCTTAAATCATTGTTATTCTTAACAGAACAGAAAACAGCATAACGATTGGAGTGACATCCCATCACCTTTGCCATATTCTGTTGGCTTGTATTGGTTGGCAGCAAGCCACAGGTGCTGCTTACACTCAAAAGGAAGGAATTATACCAGGATATGCCTCAGGAAGCCACCTTAGAATATTCCCTCTACATATACACTGATGAAGTTCTTTATCAAAAGTAAAAATCTAGTAAGTAATCCTATTGACATTGAATACTCTGTTATGATATAGAGAATGATGTTTTAAAAACACAATTCGATTCATCATTCATAGTCTTCAGCCATTTCTCTCCTCCTACTGCTTATTCTACTCTGATAATTTCCCAACGCACAGGGTAAAGGCCAAGTTCTTTACCGAGGTCAGTAGTCCAAAATGAGCGGGCCTGTTAATCATTTTCTGTGAGTTTTCTCCCTTGCCCCTGTGTCCCAGTCATACTCTAAATTTGTTCTCAGTGCAGGCCTTTGAAGTAATTATTCCCTCTTCCTGCTTCTTTTCTCCTTCTCAAAGCCAATGTCATCTTCCCAGAAGGCTTCCTTTGACTACTCAGGCTAGAATTTTATCACATCATTGAACGTTACAGAACCTGGTTTCTGTTTTTTTTTTTTTTTTTTTTGAACTGGTGGTATTTTCTTTTGGTTTATATTGGTTATTGCTTATTAGTCCCACCTCCTCTCCAGTTAGCATTCAAGATCTATAAGCACAGTTTTAATGTGCCTGGTTCATCTTATTATCCCCAGCATCAGGGTCAGTTTGTCTCATTGATGGGGCTCAGCATATATTTGTTAAATGAATCTATGTCCCACATAAATCTCCATTGGAAGCAGCTTTTACTATTTCTAAAGAAAGCAGATTCGAACTTTTAGAAATGTTTGTTTTACATCACATGTTTCTGGTTTGATTCTTTATAAATTATCAAGCTCTTTAAAAAATTATCTCTACATCGATGTCATTCAGACTGTTCATGTTATATTAACAATGGTTGCACTATTTCTGTTAAAACCTTGGTATATAATGGATATAATTGTTTTAGTTCCTAAAAGAAAAAGCTAGCTTCTATACTATTTTACAATTATTTTTTTATCAGTATTTTTTAATTGTTGATATTGTACAGTTTTCTGTCTTTTACCCTGCCCCAGCTTCTGTCTTTTCCCAAGACTAAAATCACATTTGAAAGGGCAGAGATTTCAAACCATTGATGAGATTCAGGAAAATAAAGCTGATGGTAGTGTGTGAGGTCCCAAGGTGCCTACTTTGAAAGGGACTGAGGTGTCATTGTCCTGTGTACAATGTTTCTTGTATCTCGTATCTTCTTCAATAAATGTCTCTGTTTTTCATATTAAAAAAAAAATTATCTCTAATTTATTTCTTCCCAAGATATCTCAATCAAAATTTTAAAAATGTAAACAAGCATGGTATATATTTACATGTTGTATATATTATTTTGTGCTTTCCTGTTTTCAAAAAAGACTACATTTCTAATGCAGATAATTAGAAAAATAGAAATGGTGATGGAAAGAGCCTTGTGTGGTAAACACACAGAAGAATATACAGAAGATGTATGGTAGAATTGTATACCTGCAACGTATATCAAATTTTATTAACAAATGTCATCCCAATAAATTCAATAAAAAATAAAAAATAAACAAAATAAAGAATGAACTCAAGATATAATAGAATTTCAAATATCAAACTTAGAATTATAATTCAAATTCTGTTAAATGTGTATACATATAATCTCACAAACAAAATTCATAGGTCACACATGAAAATTACTTTGGTTGGGCCCACATTTGATTTATTTTGTTTATATTTTAATTGTCAATGTCTTAATGAGTACTGTGACTTGTAAGTCTTCAGTAATCATCCCAAAACCTCGGGCTCTGAGAACGCCTTTTCTGATGTCGAATATGTGCTGGTCCCTTGTCAGGACATAATGACTCTTCATTGAGGTGTAATCATGCATTAACTATTTGCCTTTATTTACAAGAATTTTTTTACAAGTTATATTCTTATTAACTAAATATATTTCAGACCATGTAAATGTATTATGTATTCCAAGAAAAAATAATGAACAAAACTATTGCATCTGCAATCTGTTTATCTTCTTAAAGAAACCCATACATGACAACATCATGTTTAGGATTCAGACTATCAATATATGGCTTACTATAAATACCTCAGGAATTTTAGTAATTTAAAAAATATAGTATTGTCTTTGAAAGGGACATGATAGTTCCATTAAAAAAAGAAAAGAATCTTGGTTAATTAAACATATACTGGACTGCTTCTAGCTTGTGCAGTGCTGCAGGTGATGAGTTTGATAAAGAAGTTGGTTAGTGTTCGCAGTATGATCTCTGTTACTGGCAGTGAGGACTGGGGAAAATAGAGATCTGGGGAGGAACTGAATGAATGATGGGTTGCACAGCACTTGCGTATTTTTCTACATGGGAGCTGTTCAACATTGAAAAATCAATGTAATTTAAAATAGTTTTTAAATCAAGAAATTAACTTCAATCAATTCTCTAAGATTCAGAATAAAATTAAGCATGTTTTATTATCAGGAGACAAGACTAAAACTCGGACTTATAGAAAAACTCTTAAATATGCATGGATTCATAGAAGCATCTATTTAATACCTTGTAACACAATAGTTTGAAAAGAACCATGAAGAATGTATATATAATTAATATCAACATTTAAAAATGCTGACAATGGAATTACCAGCAAATGTCTGTTATAGGAAACTCTACTGAAAGAGCAAAGCTAGAGGAAGATAATTAATCTTCAAGAGTGAAAGTGTTGTACTAGTAATTGTCCTATTTGAGATATATAATTGAATTTTCAAGAACCATAGAATCATCTACTCTTTTTTAAAAAAGACTTTATTTATTTATTTTTAGAGAGAGTGGAAGGGAGGAAGAAAGGGAGGGAAACATGGATGTAAGAGCAAAGCATCCATCAATTGCCTCCTGCATACACACAACGGTGGACCTGGCCTGCAATCCAGGCATGTGCCCAGACTAGGAATTGAACTCATGGCTTTTCGGTTTGTGGGACAATGCCCAACCCATTGAGCCACACCTCAGGGCAGAGTCATCTACTTTTAAAGGTGCAAACAATTAACATGTATGAATTTATGACATTTCCTTAGCCTCATTTTTTAATGAAGTGTCTCAAACTATTAATCTAGGTGAGTTGTCTATAATTCCTGATTGAAATCTCTTCTGCACACGTTGACTAAATAGCTCAGTGACAAAGAGTGTTAATGGGTTTCATCAAGGACTTCATGAATGCAAAAAGGGATAGCTTCTTTTTCTACAGGAGACATATTCTTTTCTTTTTGATGCTACCACCTTCAAATATCTTTTCATGAATTATACAAAGCTTACAGCATTTCTTTGAGCCAGACGTACTTTAATGCCCTTCAGTGATAAAGTTTCAAAGAAAGTAATTTTCCTCCATGAAAAATGAGGGGAAGGAAAGTTTTATTCACTATTCAGCACAGTACACAGGACCAGGCATTGTGATGTATTATAGGTTTACATTGCTAAATAAAATTGAAAAGTTTCTTGTACTTTGGTATTTTCCACTTAATAAAGTTTTTTAAAGAACATCTTGTGCTAAGTCTCTGAATGAAGTGTTCAGGAAATAAAACAGTGGTAAACTTGTTTAGGGAGGATGTCTTAGGAGAAGTTATTTTGGGGGGTAGCTTTTAAGTTCAGATTTGAATGATGCAATGAGAAATCACTGGGTGAAAACAAGTGAATATGGCCTTATGTAAACCAAGGGAAGAAAAAAAGGAAGTTGTCTATGGTGTTACCCCCAGCAGATCAGTTAGTGAAGAACAATGACACATAGTCATTGTATTTCATATCAGGAAAGTTGTATGTGGCTTTGGCAAGAGCAGTTTCAGTTGAGTGGTAGAGAACAAAATTCAAATTGCTAGGCTTACTGTGGTGATCACACTGCAAGGTATAAAAATTTTGAATCACTGTTGTGCACCCAAAACTAATATAAGTTGTTCACCTGAAAAAGATATAATGTTGTATGTTAACTAGTCTTTAATAAAAAGAAATTGCTCAGATTGGAGGAATGAAGGAGTATTGGGATGGTGGTAGTGGAAGGAAAGCCCATGAACATAGCTAACCTCAAAAACAATTTATTTGGACAATTTCGTGTTGTCGGATGATCCAAATACTTGACAACATAGGTTGTAAGTTGTAAGTTAATAACATTATTACATTGTAAACTATTATGAGGTAGTATTATGCAACCATTAAAAGTGATGTGAGAAAAGAATATTTAATGGTATATGCAGAAGCTCACTAACTCATTCATTAAAGTGCAGATAATAATAGATATGCAAAAATCTAAATATATGTGACTATAACACACCTGCTTATGTATTAAAATTAATAAACAGAAAAATATGTCAACTAGGTATTATATATATGCTCAGTGTATGTGTATATGTATAAATATTACTGGGTTTATATTCATTGAATATAAATAGGTGTTATGGAAACATAAACAGGTATATTTCTGTGTGATAGTTTGACAATTGTTTTGCAATGAATGTGAATTACTTATATAATCACAATTTAAAAGTTAGCCATTATAAGTAAAATAAATAACTCCAAAGTCACATGGATTTTGGATTAAATCTGTGCTATGGGAGTCACTAATTTAACTTCTCTAAGTCATACTTTTATCCTCTGTGAAAGTGGGATTATAATAGATCCCCCATAAGACTTGTGAGAAGATCATATTGGTAATGTATCAAAACTCCTAACATTGAAAAATAATGATAATTTTAGTAATTTACTGATATAGACAATGTTTGTGTCACTTCCAAATGCATATATTAATCCTAATCCTCAATGTAATGGTGTTTAGAGGTGTAGATTTTGAACAGTAATTAAGTCAAGAGGCTGGAGCCCTCATGAATGAAATTAAAGTCCCCCAGAGAGTTCTCTGCCCGTTCTACAAGCCAGGAAGAGGGCCCTCACTACATGCCGAAATCTTCTGGCATCTTGATACTGGACTTCCCAGCCCCTAGAACTGAAAAAAATAAATGGTTGTTTGTTGTAAAATTCATGTGGTCTATGGTGTTTTGTTTTAACAGCCCAAATGGACCAGGACAGTTCTCATAGATGAAATGTGTGTATATTTAAAATATATATGTTATGTGTGTGTGTGTGTGTGTGTGTACAACGATGTGATAAACTAGGGGAAGTATATCACAAACTTCCTTGAGGAGAAATTTATTCTATTGTTCTAAACAATATTATTGTAAGTAAGCTAACAGAATTATTGGATAAGCTAGTGAGTACAATATATAACATTAATGCATTTGTATTGCCTTTTTAAGAATAAAAATAGTAATTTTTCTTAGGGAAAATCTATGTCATTCATAATATGTATTCTTGAAATTTTTCTGTATTTGTAAGTATCTCCAGAAAGTATTTGCCTGTCATCATTGACTATGTGCTTACGTACTCTACAGGAATCAAATGTGATTCGTTGAGATGTTAACGGGATAATCATGCTTCTGCAACGCGGAGGGTAAGAGACCTCTGAAAGGTTAACACAGTAAAATGAAAAGGCCAGTTATAAATTGGTCCCCAAAAATGAAAAGTAGAGATTTTCCCATACGATTTTATAAATAGCAGAGTCAGGTCATTCAGTTATTTTTATTTTGAGAGTAGTCAAAAAGATAAACTAACTCTTTTGCCTCTTGTGATTAAGTTTGTGTAGGTTTTATAGTAAAATTTATCCCTTCTTTAAAAGTAATAGCAAAAGGGAATCAAGTTTTCTACACCTAAAGCTAATACAAAATTGCAACTCAGATGAAATTTCTATTTTATGCCCCCTCTAACAAATCCAGGTTCGTAATTTCAGTTTTTTATTTGGGTATTGTCTAAAAAGGGTAATCTAAGTTGAATTTAGTAGATGTCTGTTTCTTTATGTGAAAAAGCTCTGCATACCACATATATGCATGAATAGTCTCTGATAATAGTTGTCATTGTAAGCAAACTGATATCTGAGCACACAAAGAAGATACTGCAGACACAGTCCCTACCTTTAAGGTAATTGGAGTCTATCATAACATTGATGAGAGCGGTTACATAAAGAATATGTAGGCAAATAAATAATACCAAAATTATATAAGATTTTGAAATTACAGATTATCTCAAAAAATAAGAAACTAAAAAATAATAAGCTGCATTTTGAAAGAAAGAAGAAAAATAGTTATAGATGAAAATGTAAATAAATTCAGAAAAAAAAGTTGTTATCCTCTCCTGTTTTCCTGGAGAGAAATTCAAAGAAAATATAAGATTTCACTAATAATTTGAATAGTAAAAGGAATAAATCAGAGAGAGCTGAAGGGTAAACGTTCTTGATATCAGGTTTCTCACAGTACAGTGATGAGTTTTATCCATTGAGAATATAATTAGATTACATGTCAACTATCAAATGCAGTTATATGATAAAGTCCTTAGTAACCAACGATGGAGAGTCCTGTAACAGGACTTGGTAAGACAGCAGGAAGCAATATGAGCAAAACATCTGCCATTATTTACAAATACATGGTGTGATGTCAGACAAGTCCAGTGCAGGCTTGGCCACTTATCATGACAATCCTTAAAACTACATTTTCTTATCTGCAACACGGAAAGAGTAAACAGTTCTTACAAACCATCTCTGCCATACTAGCCGCAAAGCTATATGGTTTGGATTGATCATCAAACTTATGAGACACAGTATCTTTTCACTAGCACCGAATTTCTCAGCTTTAAGGAAGGAGAGGAAGTAAACAACATAGCGCACGCAGCAGCATCATAGCAGAGGCCGTATATTCTCCATGACCAACATGCACTGCTTCTGATGGCCCAGCCATTCCATACTTGGGACCACGTGATCATGAGATAAGATGCTGGACAACCCAGGTTTCAAGGAGTAATATCTTTAGTTCTTTTCTTTATTTAGGCACAAAGTCACCTCAGTTGCTTATACTCAGCCCCAGTTTTCAGAAAAGTTTCTCCTTGTTAATATATATTGCTCTTCATTACTTGCTCTGGACAATAAATTAAGTGTGTGGTCCAATAAATGGTTTTGGCTGGATTAACACTTATCTTCTATCTAGTATCCTTTTTTACTATAAATTTCATGAAATATGTTGATTGAAGAGTTCTCAAGGGTTAACTCAGACATCCCTAAAACTAGAGAAAAAAGCACAGACACAGCCATTATTTTTTCCCTTCCACTGTCTACCTTATAGGAATTCATGAGGATGGAATAAAACACAATAATTACAATGCTTAGCACAGTGAATGGCACATGGTCCTTAAGAATATCAGTTAGCAGTTATCCTATTGATAAGGTTCAACTTATAAGATTCATACTGGATTTTGAGGTTTTTTTCTGACCAAATTCTATTCAGGACATGCTATCTATAGCTGTAGTCACTGTTTTATTACCACCATCACTACTGAACACGCCCACCTCTGTACTTTTCCTTTGTATTGTGTTTGGAAGTAATGCTTACATTTCTTTTTTTTAAAAAAATTTATTTAAAACCTCACTCGAAGATATGTTTATTGATTTTAGAGAGAGGAAAGGAGAGAGTGGAAAACATTGACATGAGAGAGAAACACAGACCCTCCGCCTCTTGCACGCCTCCAGCTGGGGACCGGTGCATGTGCCCCAGTCAGGACTCCAGCTGGCGACCTTTCAGCCTGCAGGGTGACGCCCAACCC
The DNA here is from genome assembly GCA_039655065.1 of Glossophaga mutica. NCBI lineage: Eukaryota > Metazoa > Chordata > Mammalia > Chiroptera > Phyllostomidae > Glossophaga > Glossophaga mutica. Next base: position 73,995,626 of record CM077313.1, on the reverse strand, counting down.
ACTGAGCCACACCAGCCAGGGCTACAGTGCTTCTTAATCAAGAACTGAAGATACTTAATTTTTAAAAGAATATTTTTATTACTAAATAAACACACACACAATGTATGTAGATATTATGGAGAAGTAATTGGTTATGATATCAAAAGTATGTTTGTTTTATAGCATTGGTTTTAATTTTTAGTCTTCACTCAGGCAAAGTTGCTAATGATCTTTCTCCCATCTTCAGCAAATTACTGGAATAATGGTTTAATTCTAGTAAAGTTTACAAATAGAAATTGATGTTCCGTAGGGTCAATTTACATGCACACTTATCCTTTAGTGTTTATAGCTCTAGAAGCAAAGCAGATGGGGAGGTTACAGCATTTTGCATTATTAGTCTTCAGGGGACCATAGAAGTAAGAGCAAGGAAGGAAGGAAAATAAAGTTGCTCTTCTGCCTGTTCACAGCTACCGTTCTCCCATGACTTCTGAAGCCCATAACATAGCACACTTCTGAGTATCTGGGGCCCTCTGGCCCTAGGATCTCTTATTTTTCAGATTTTAAGGCTTTTTGGGGAAACTCATTAGGAAAAATTTATTTTTAATTATGCTATCATTTCTTGTTTCTCTTCTACTGCCATTTCTCTCAATTCTCCCTTTTCCCTATTTAGTCTTATAATTTCACAATTTACCTAAACTAAACAAACAGCTGAATAAAAAAAGTATGAGAAAGATATGTTTTAAAAAGAACAAAACAATAATAACCAACCAAAATCACACACAATTGGGACAGTTCTCCTTTTATATTCTAGGTGTGTTTTTTTCTCAGAAAGGATGCTTCTTCCTCTATGAGGAGAATCCCATCTCTATGCTACTTTTGTCAGGGGGGTAAATATTCTATGAATTTCTAAAGGAGAGTAGAAGGAATTTTATTTTTTTAATCCTCACTAGGGGACATTTCTTTTTTGGGAGGGGACAAAGAGGAAGGGAGATGTGATGTGAGAGAAGCATTGATGGGTTGCCTTCCTACACACCCAGACCCGGGATCCACAAGGAGACAGGGATGAACCTGCAGCCTAGGTATGTGCCCTGACTGGAACAGAACTGAAACCTTTCAGTTAGGGGATGATGCTCCAAGTACTGAGCCACTCTGGCCATGGTGAAAAATGCCTTTAAAGAAAAGTGTGCCAGGAGATCAACGGGACAACTCTCTGTCTTCAAAGATCCTGTGCTTAAATGATATGAGTGTTTATTTCCCAGCAAGAGTTAGGACTTTCGACTCTCAGAAATAGATAATGACTTAGTTTCCCCATGAGTTCCTGAGACAGCCAGGACTTAATCATGTCCTAGCACATGCAAGCTTAATAATAATATTTGCTGAGGCCCTAGAATCTCAGACTGATGGGAAAAAAAAAAAGAAAGAAGTCAAGATCCAGCTTGGTAGGAGCAGGAATACAAATATAGCAATAGAGCTGGATCTTGCAGTAACTCTGCATATCATGTGAATGGCTTAGATATAAAAGTCATGGACATGTAATCTTAGATATAGGTCCTTGTCTTTCATGGCTTTGAATACTTCTTTCCAGCCCCTTTTTGTCTTCAAGGTTTCTTTTCAGAAATCAGCTGATAGTCTTATGGGAACTCCTTTATAGGTAATTGTCTCCTTTTCTCTTGCTGCTTTTAAGATTATCTCATCTTTATTCTTGGGTAATGTAATTATGATATGCCTTTGTGTGTGTTTCCTTAAGTCCAACTTCTTTGGGACTCTGAGTTTCCTGGACTTCCTGGAAGTCTATTTCCTTTGTCAGATTGGGGAATTTTTCCTTCATTATGTTTTCAAATAAGTTTCCAATTTCTTGCTCTTCCTTTTCTACTTCTGGCACCCTTATGATTCAGATGTTGGAAGATTTAAAGATGTCCTGGAAGTACTTAAGCCTCTTCTCATTTTTTGAATTCTTGTTTCTTCATTCTGTTCTGGTTGAATGTTTATTTCTTTGATTCAGGTCCAAACCATTGATCTGAGTCCTGGTTTTCTTCTCTTCACTGTTGGTTCCCTGTCTATTTTCCTTTATTTCACTTTGCATAGCCCTCACCTTTTAATCAGGATACTCAACCATTTCTGTTAGCATCCCGATTACCAGTATTTTGAACTGTTCATCTGATAGGTTGGCTATCTCTTTATCATTTAGTTCTATTTTTAGAGTTTTGATCTGTTCTTTCATTTGGGCCATATTTCTTTGTCTCGGCTCACCTGTTATGTTTAAGGGTCAGAGCCTTAGATGTTCGCCAGGGCAGGGAAAGCCAGGTCGCTGCATTGTAGTGCTGTATGTGGGGGAGGGGGTCTAAGAGGGACCATGCCACTTGCTCAGCTCTCTGCAGGCTTTCAGGTACTTCCCCCACTACCCACAAGCAAAGTGGGACCTTCTGGTACTGATTCCTGGGTGGGTGGGCTTGTGTACATTCTAGGACCCTGTGGATCTCTCCTGTGAGACCGGGCATTTCTCCCACCCCCCACACCCCCTATAGGTTTTTACGGTCAGAGGTCTTGAGGCTTTCTTTTCCAATGCTGGAACCCTGTGTTGCATAGTCTGTCTCACTCCCCAGTTCTTCCTCCTGGTTTATCCACACCCATGGAAGGTCAGATAAAGTGCTTCCCAGATAAGGTCAAGTTAAAGGAGTTCATCATCACTAAGCCCTTATTATATGAAATGTTAAAGGGACTTATCTAAGAAAAGGAAGATGATCAGAAATATGAACAGTAAAATGAACACAAACTCACAACTATCAACAACTGAACCTGAAACAAAAACAAAAACAAATTAAGCAAACAAGTAGAACAGGAACAGAATCATCACAGAAACAGAGATCACATGGAGATTTATCAGTGGGGAGCGGGGAATGGAGAAAAAGGTACAGGGAATAAGAAGCATAAATGGTAGATACAAAATAGATGGGGGAGGTTAAGGATAGTATAGGAAATGGAGAAGTCAAATATCTTATATGTATGACCCATGGACATGAACTAAGGAGTGTGCACCATGATCATGATGCTAGTGGAAGGGGGTGTTCAGGGTGGAGGGGAATAAAGGGGAGAAAAAATGGGACAACTGGAATAACATAATAATAAATTATACTTAAAAAAAAGAAAAGTCATGGATATGGCAATTGTGGCTAATGATAGAGCCCTGTGCTTCACTTGGCTTCTGCAATAGAAGCCTAACCGACACAATGTGAATTAGGTGACATCATGGCAATCAGGTGATACATCCACTATTAAGAATTCTGGCCAGTGATTGAGATTGGGATTTGAGTGTGCAGGTAGTGCTGTTCAGCACCTTAAGGTGATAGCAACAGTTATGGCAAGACAGGACATCAGAACCAAGCAAAGAATGGGTCACTCCGGAGGTGTTTCTTCCCTATTTGAGAGCTGGTGCTGACTTGTGAGATGGAGTGAGAATCACAGGTGTGTACCTATTAGCTCATTCCTGCTGAGAAGTGGGTGTACACTGACTGTACAGGGCCTGGCATCATAAACTATGTGTATGGCTGAGAGATCAGTTTCAATCCCCAAATACTGGTAATCAGAGGAGACTGGAAACAAGCTCACTCAGCATCTCCTTTACACACGCGTTCCTACTCTTCCACAGGATCCTTAGGGACCCTTGAAACACTGCAGCAAAATGAGTAATTTTAGGAATAGATAGTCTGAAATACACAAGCACCAATTATCTAAGTCTTCAAATAAGCTGGGTTTAATGTATTTCAAAATTTGAAATATAGCCAACAACTATATTTCGCACAACAACTGTGCTTTTTGCCCAGTGTTCATTTACCAAGCAGCAAAGATTTAATTCTATGATATGAGCTCTATAGTGGTGTTTTATACTTGACACTCATTTTTTTAAAACTCCTTTCTCATTTCTCTCAAATACAAAGAATTTGAAGATTCTCACTGCAGGAACTTTAGGGTTATTTGGTCTTACATGTCTCAGTGTTACAAGGATGTTATTATGATCTTGAGAAGATGGAGCTGGTTACCTATTTGAGATTATAAATTTATGACCTTGTAATTTGCTCCCCCAAATGTTAGAAACATTTTATTTTTTTTTTGAAAATAAAGTTGCAGGCAGATTACATTTTAAACTCCAAGGTAAGGATTTATACTGCATTAGGCTCTATTTTATTAAAATGAATTAGATCAGCCATTTAATGGAAAAATATCTCCAGCTTCAGGTTATCCCTCCATTTAACCATTTTTTCTAGGTTGGAAAACATTTGCGGTGCATGTACTCTTCAATAGTGTAGGTCTCAATCCCCAAACTCTGACATCAGAATCACCCGCAATGCCTGTTTAACCCTAGACCTACTTCACTAGGTGACTCTGATCAAGTTCAAAGTTTAGGAATCAACCAATTTTTCATCTATTCCTCACCCTGGCTCTTCTCCACTCTATAATTGAAGCAGTTTATTCCATATTCAGCAAACATTTGTTGTTTGCCTGCTATGTGCTGGAGACTTTGTATCTACCAGTGACTCAAAATGACTAAGGTGTATCTCTGTTTTCAGTAGGTAAACCACACATGGGAGATAGAGTTCTGAAACGCATCACAATGTGAGACATATGGCATTAGATAAATACAAAGTGCAATAGGAGCAAAGAAAAGAAAGCCACTTCCCTTAGGAGAGAAGGGGAGAGTGAATTATTTCACAGAAGACATGACACGTGAGCTCTGCTGAAGCAGGTTTCCAGAGAAGTAGACATACCCCCAAAAGAGAAAAGTAAATCCCCCCCGTATGCTCAGAGACATTGGGAGAGTCTTGAGGCTGGAGCCTACTGTGCATAAACAGAAGTCCAGGAGCTTAATCGAGGAGGGCTTTACGAATTATATTAAGGAGACTTCTGGTCTATAGGTGATGAGAAACATGGAAAGATTTTAAGAAAAGTGGTAATATGACCACATGGAGGTCTGTAGCTGCTTAAGTATTAAAAAAAAGTGTAATCTCTTAAAAGGAAGATTGCGCCTTAATGTCTCCACTTCATCAAAACAGCAAAATAACTTTGATTATTATGAATGAATACACACTGTAAATAATCAGCTTTGATTTTTTTCATTAAATTGATTGGATTACTGCTTTCCAGGACACAAATCTAAGATTCCAAGTATCCAGTAATGTTCCAAATGAGACAAATTCTGTATTTTTATGTAATGAAAAAAAAAGCAGTTATTAAGTTTAGAAACATCTGAAATAAAGTGTTTTTTTAAATTCTCTTCTTTCCTATTGGGCCTTTTTGCTTGCATGTGGAATTCTTAAATGCAACTCAGTCGAGACAGCCACAAGGGCTATGCCACACCACACCAGAATGGCCTGATTCATGTTTGTCCTTCATCAGCTCAGAGAGTCTTTATTCAATCTTCAGGGACAGAGGAGAAATGAAAAAAAGCCTAAGGACAGGCCAAGGAGATCCACTGACTATTTATAGAATAACCTTATGTTAGAGAGAATCAGCTCTTCAAAGAGAGGAAACTAAAGCTTTTTGTGTGTGTTTAATAGAAACAGCAGCATTGTGAAATGAGAAAACAACGCCTCAGTCAGAGGAACACTTTGTAATTCTAAAAGAATACAAGGGGTAAATGCAAAATTCACAATGGGCTAAAGTAAAATGATTGTTAGTGTCACCTATTCTTTTCTTTTGTCGTTCTCCTGGGATGTTGTAGTGTGACAATATTTTCTTAAGCAAATTCTGCTGCCACCCCAAGACAGCCAAAACAGCCAAATAATACTAAGTTAGCATCACTTTTACACCTTTAATATTAGTTGTATAATGCTGTTCAATTTTTTAAGTATAAAAATTGACAAATGTTATCACATCGTGAATTTAAACAAATTGTTCCATGTAAATAACCTTTAAAATAATTAATTTTAAATCCCACTCTTGTGAATCATAAATTCTGCCCAATTTAAACATTAGAAGTGTGAGAGGGAGACTTTATTCCTGTTTTGGTTTGGAACCAATTTCATGGAGCTATAGTTTTTTGCAACACTTTTATTATATAACCAGGCCCAGAAGATTCCCATCCCCCATCTGTTCACTATAATGTTTTCTTCCCATTTTATTCCAGAAGTTGCCAAGACAGCCTCCTGGTGGGTTACCTTGGCAACCTCATGTGTCATGTTTGAGAATGTCCCAGGGCAGCAGTTTTATTTCCATTTGCATGCATTTCAGCCAGCTAACTGTAAATTAAAGAGGCTTATTGGAGAATAAACCTTTTTTTCCCCTTGCAGAATGCAAAACAGATAATTAGGGTTACTGTTTAGTAAAATCCACTTATGTATAGTACTCTATATAGGAAGACTTGGATTACTCTTACCTAAAGTCATGGTATTTTTTACATGACATTTTATAAACTGACGCTGCAACATCACATAATATAATATGCAGTGTATTATACATGTAACATAATACCCAGGGTGACTGCTTGACCTCATCTTCGAAGAGCATGTCACTTTACAATCTTTTGCTGACAACCATAGAAGGCTTTTATTAATGAAGCTTTTGACATGTCAATCAGTATAGGACTTCAGTGACTGAAGATTATTTTACTATTTCAAGCTATAAATTTCAAACAACCTCTAATCAAATATTGAAAATATATCATTTTAATATTTCTCACCCAAAGAATTCCATCTCTTTAGTCATATCTTTTAGAAGTTACTGACAAAGTTTTTTTTTAAATAAGCTTAAAATATTTTTAACGTATTTGTGGTAAATAGCTTATAGTGTGTATTAAGCTTTAAAGATAGATTTTTGCAATTTTAAAAAAGCAAGAGATATAAGGAGTGGAAATTTGAGTAAAGTTATATATAAAGTTAATAGCAAAGCTGAAATGAAAAGTAATTCTCTTTGAGACTCCAGTATTTATGAGGTATCAGAATGAGAGTGATAGATCAATGTTTTCACCTCAGGAAGAAAACTACTGTTGTGTATGCTCCACAGTTTTCGAGATATTATTTGCTTCTAGGGAAAGAGTGGAGGCATTCTATGACCACTTACAACATTTTAGGAGGATATTCTACTATGGAATAGTGACATTTTCCTGTTCGACCCAGACTCAATGTTACTTTGAAATTAATAACCTTCTCTTTCTAAGAAAGGGTCTCCAAAGAGTTCTTTCTAAGCAATTTTGACTAGGACCATAAATTGTGCTGCATTTCCCCTTTTTATTCCTTAGGGGTAGTGGCTGGACATGCTTCAATATGTGAAAGTAATTCAGTTGCTACTTTCTTTTACAGTTTTTCCTTCTAGGCTTGAATATCTTACCATGTCAGATTTTAGCATAGAATTTGATGAAAATGATAGAAACAGATGATCATGACTCATGAATTTTCTATTTTCCAAAGTTTTCCTCATCCTAAGAGTATCAAGAGAATATTCCAATACAGTGGGTTCAGTAAGGTTGTCTGTGTGTGCTTGAATATCGTGTGTGTGTGCATGTGGGAGAACATCCATAAAGTAATATGGTTCGTTTACATATGAGTTTATAATGGACAATTCAATAGGAGCAGGGAGCACTTCATGTCTTACTTACTGGTGTAAAAATCCTTTGAAGTAGGTAATGGGGAGACAGAGGATGGATGCCCAGACTAACATTGGCAGTATCATTCAGCCCAGTCAGGGTAGACAAGCTATTAAAATCCCAATTTGCCTAATCCAAGTCTTGTTCTTAAAACACTGTTAAAGTCTTCTCCAAACTTTCTCTATTCGTGACACCAATAATTGCTTTGATTTTTTTTTTACATTAGTAGTTTAATGCTTGTATATTAAAGGCAGGTCATGTTTTCTGTAACCATAGCAAGGTTAGCTACCACTGAATGAGTAGTGGAGTAGATTATATCTGCTTCTGAGATGCCATAATTGAGAGCATTGAGCAGATCCAGTCAGGCATGATTTTTTAATTTAGAATATTTTTAGAGGACTTTAGGTGCATATGGATGAGTTAGTTAAACCAGTCTTTCTCTGTTCATGGCATATTATCGGTCAATATCGCTCCATGAAAAGCTCCTCTCTTGTTTTCAATCTTTATTTTTTCAACTTAATTGTGATATTATTTACCTAAGACAAACTGCACATATTTAAAGTGTATGATTTGATGAGCTTTGACATACAAATACACCTGTGAAACGATTACTATAATCGAGATAATGAACACATCTATCAGCCCCCAGAGTTTCCTTTTTCTTCTTTGTAATCTCTCCTTCCCTACACTCTCCCAACCACAGATCTGCTTTTTATCACTATAGATTAGCTTACAATTTCTGTAATTTTCTGTTAACTGAATCATACAGTATGCATTCATTTTTGTCTGGCTTCTCTCATGCCTTGTAATTATTTTCAGATCCATTTATGTTGCAGTGTGTATCAGTAAATCCCTCCATTTATTGCCTTGTATGGAATTTGTTTACCAATTCATCCATTAATGAATATTTGGATCATTTTTAGTTTTATCTATTACAAATAAAGTTGTTATGAGCAATCATGTATGTCTTTGTGTACATATATGTTTTATTTCTCTTGTATAAATACCTCAGTATGGAATGGCTGGGTCATATAGTAGGTGGTTATTTACTTTTTTAAGAAAGCATCAAATTATTTTATAAAATGGATGTGCCAACTTAGAATCTCACTAGCTTTGTGCAAGAATTCTGCGGTCTCACCAATACTTGGCCCTTGTCAATCTTTTAATTGCCACCATTCAAATACCTGGTTAGGGGTACAATGGTGGTTTCGATTTTCACTTCCCAGTGAAGCCACCCGGCAACTCCTCCCCAGGGTCCCAAAGGATTTTCCAGCTGGTTGGGGATTAGACTCTTTCTGATGTTCCCTCCAGGACCCAGATGGCTTTCAGCCCCAGGTTCGTAGTAAGAAGCCGTTGCCCCTTGGGCATCTCTTATGAGATCTGTCCAGAAAAAGTCCAGCCATTGTTAATATAACAAGAACATTTTGTGTGACATCGATGTAACCTAGCTGCCAAGGAGAGTGGACTGGAATGAGCATGAGTGGATAATGATGACTTCACTACACTAGTCAGTAGGGGTGGTAGACCTGATTCCTTAAGGCCACAGTGTTAAAACCATTGTTTTCAGTCCCAACAGTACGATCCAGGAGATTCACAATTCCAGGTCCTCACCCATGCAAACCAGAATCTCTGGGCCCAGGTACTCTAATTTTTAAACCTCTGCAGGCAGTTTCTGTATTCAGACGGAAGTTGGAGTACAGGGCAGTGTGCGGTAAATGTTGAGGAATGGCTGTGAGACTCACATGGGCCATCACCCTCTGCTCACACAGGATCTGCTGAGCTGGGCTGTCTAGATGATTATGAAATACACTTGTGCACAGCACATGTAAACACAAACCTCAAGGTGATAAGGTGAAACTGATAAGGTGAAACTTCAATTTCCAGTCATCTTTATAGGAGATGTTCAGTTTTGAAACATATTACATCTCGTGTTGCCTTGGTGTTCAAGGGTGCTCTTTGCTTTTACCTGTTCTAGTTTTTCTGCATCATCAGCAATGATCCTCATGTGCTGACTGCCATTTGTCAAAAGGCGATTGAAGAGAGGGTTAGATTAAATGGCCTCTAGTTCTGCTGTGGCTATGAAGTTTTGTGATTCCTAGAAGATACTAATTTTGGAGAGTTCATAAACAACTGTCAGGTATCAGCCAGGTCAGTGAAGTAAAGAAAGGCAGTACGCTAGTTTGGAAGAGTGGAAAGAGTATAAGATCAAGAACAAGTATGAGTCCATTGGGACAGGTTGAAAGGATATAAGATCAAAAACAGATATAAGTCCTTGCTCGTATTTACTGACATTGCTGAGGAAGGCCTTACATTTTTCAGACCTTCAGTTTCCCCTTCTCTAAGATGACTGACTAATTTTTCCCTACTGATTTCAGATACCTATGAGTGATGCATGAGATAATAGATATGAAAGTTCTTTGAAATTTGAAAAGTTGCAGGCACATGAAGAATTTATGAATGGTGAAGTGAAGCCATTGCAAGGGGAGTGAGCAAGTTTCTGTGGGATGTCCAGGGAGGGGAGTCCAAGCAAGAGCTCTCAACAGAGCCCAGTTAATAGTGATAATTGCATAATCTTTACAGAATGCCTTTATTTTAGCTACTTAAAACTTTGTTTCACATGGACAATACTTTTCATTGCTACAGGTAAAATTAATCTCTTAAAAGTTATATGAATACATTTAACAGAATTTTAGTGTAGTTTTTCCTCCATGATCAGGAAACTAAGGGCTGGCATTAATTAGACCATTTATCAGCTAATAACTTATATGCATTTTAATTTACTATATAACATCTTTTCATTACATTGGTTTCATAGATGAAATAAGGTCTAAAACCTTGTCTAACATAGTAGGTTATATTTCCCCCATTATTTTCATATTTAACCTGTAAATTTTTTACGCATTTTCCTTTCAGGTGATCTATAATTCTCTTGTAGTGCATCCATCCATATCTCCATATACAGGGCAATTAATCTTTTTTTCCCCGGGAGTCTATTTTTTAGTCTTTCTATTAGAGAAAGGAAATAGAACATAAAATGCCAGTAAAGAAATTACCATGCACTCCATTTGCTTTCATTTTTTAATAATATAGGTAAATAAAATATATACGCTAGTCCCAGGAAAACCCTAGATGTTATCTCCTCATCACTTAAAGCACACCAGGAATAATGTAAAATGTAAAGAAGTACCGGTAGATTTTTCCAAGTTACTAATAGAATTCAATACTTGAAACATTTAGAGGAAGGGGAAGTGGTCTGCTTTAAGGCAATTTGGGTAATATCTGGAGATATTTGTTTGTAACACCTTTTGGGGTGCCACTTCTCTCTAGTTGGTAGCGGTCAAAAATGCTGCTAAACATGCTGCAATGCACATGAGAGTCCCCGAAACAATCATCCTGCCCAAAAGGTCAGTAGCGCTGGGTTGAGAAACCCTGGCTTAGATTCAGGGGGTGATGAAATTTCATGATTGCTCGAAAAGGGCCTATCATTAAGGATTGGGTATAGAAAAGCAGAAATAACATAGAAAAAGATTGAATTAAGTGTGAAGGAAAACTATGGTTTCAGCGTCCAGCGCCCCAGGGCTGTGCTGGTCGCACCAGTTCCTTCCACCTGACACTTTGAAAAGTTGAGAAATATCCCATGTACACTTTAATAACTTGGATCGAAAGCTGTTCTATCAAAGGTTTTGGGACACCAGGTCCATGGTCACTTTGGCCTTTGTGTATCATGAAGGACAGCTAGGAAGAAAAGGAAATGGAGCGGGGAGTAGAATAAGAGCAAAATCTAAAAGGGAAAGTGTGGGAAGAGAATAAGAATGCAGTGGCGTCTTTTCCTGTCCTTCTACGCAGTGTATTTGGGGGAGGGAGGGAGGTGGGGTTTGCAACGGAAAGCGGCTGGAGAGGATGTGGGATGCTTGACTCAGGATCAATGTTGGGAACATGGTGCCTGTCTCTCAACTCAGCCTTAGAAGGTATAGTGGACCCGGTGTCGAGCATGACTACTGGCCCCTGTTGGACCCTAGCAAGGAGAAGTGAATCTTGGGGAAGTCAAAACGTGCCGAAGAGAGGGCGCCACCTCCCTGGTTCCCTTGTGGGTAGGAACGGAGAGGCAGAGGTTAGAGAGGCCTGCAGGGCGCGCCAGGTGGTGCATGGAAGCTTGAACGTGCGGCTGACGCAGCGCAGGGACTACCGGCAGTTCCTTGCTTGGGCAGGGTGCAGGGATCTGTGGCCTTAGGCTAGAGGAACAACCAGCAGGTGCCTTTGCAGGGAGTGCAGGTCCTGGGCGCCTTGTCTGTCTGGCTCCAGAAACCAGGAGTGCCCCAATAAGTTTCAACCACCTTCGGCCCCGCCGCCCCACGCCCTCCCCGTCACAAGCTGAGTATCTCTGGCCCACTTGCCCTTTCCTTGAGAGCACCTCAAGGAACCCCTGGATGCTCCTAAAGTACAGGGTAAGCTCCATCAGTGCGTGCTCCAGACATCACACCGATAAGGTCCCCTCACCCTGCACCCCGCAGGACCTCTGCTTCCTGCCCGGGTTTTTTGGGGCATGAACCCATAATCAACACTGTTGTTCGTAAGTTTTGTCTAGTTGGTTAGACAACATCCTAAGAGCTGAAGTTCCAAAAATAGTTCTTCTTCCCCTTTATTTGTTTTGTTTTATTTTGTGTTATGTTATGTTATTTTAATATTTTATTTAGAATAGGGCGACTTGATCTAATGGAAACAGTAAACATTTTAAATTAGTGCATTTATAGTATAGTTGCATCGTTCCAAGCTGTCATCTTTTATTCCCTTGAACCAATATGACCTGAAGTTAGACTTAGTGAAAAATCGAAGTCCGTGTTGAGAGTAAAATGTAGAGAGTTCTCGTGAGACAAGCAGAACTAGTTCATGGAATTATTCTATTCAGCTGAGACAGGGCTGGTAACAAAATGGCAGGATAAATCGTTTCAGAATTTTTAAATATGTTCCTATTATCTATATCTTGCCTACATCTAGAGATAAAATTTATTTTATATGAAAAGAAAGTTAAGGTTAAGTTTGCTAGTTGTGTTATACCAAACCCTAGCTCTCTGCATATTTTGTTGGGGGAAAACCCCACTTTTGAACAGTTCTGTAAATGTAACGTATTTGGAAGAAAATAATTTTGGGGAGAAGTGGAGCATGTCATGGTGGAAAAAAGGAAACTTTTCAGGAATATATAGCAGATTTAATACCAAACTTGTAAGCTAAGCTACTTTGATGCAACTTTAACTTCATGTATGATAGAGTAAAAGGAGTCTGAAGATTTTGTTGGAGCTTTGCTTACTAACTGTGTGATCTAAATCAAGTCACTTTGGGGCCAGTTTCATCAATCTTAAAGGATAGCCAGTGGTTTGATTAGTGTGAATTAGCCATCTTTCACACTGTACACTGTGTAATCAGCTTTGCCACCCCGACAGCTTTAGGCAGACTGGGTGGAGGTGGGATATGGTGTTGCCCAGGTGATTCCGGTCATGGTCTTCTTCCCTCCCCATCAGGAAATCCTTGAATTCTTCTGGTCTAGAGGCTGTGTTAATATTTATCTTTATAAACTACTGAGTAATTTTTCTGCCTAAGATTTTTCTTTAGTCATATACTTTATTTTTCTGATGAAGCACAGATGTAGTAAAACATAGGTTTAAACAGAGTGGGGTGGTGAATACTTTACCACTGGTTATAGTTGAACTGTTATTTAGTCGACATATTTTTGTGTCTAAACATGTTAAATTCACATGTTAAATTCACTGTGTGTTTGTGCAGGCCTAGATTTTTAAAAATAGTCTTATTGGGGTATGGGAAAGTAGCTTTATGAGCCTTTAATTTCTAATTTGGGCCACTTGTGTCTCAGGCTGCTGGGATAAGTATCTCCATTTACATTGGGCTCACCTGAGTCACTTCTCAGCCTTATAATGTTCCCTGTTTTTCCTGATTTCACTGGAACTTACTTTGAATCACTAGTACCTGTGATGAATTTTTATCATTTTTGTTGAATATTTAAAATATTTTATCATTAGTAGGTCATGATTAGAAATTATCTTACATTTTATTTACATAGCTTGCTATAATATATACATGTAAATACATGTGAAGGGGAGTAGAGCATTAAATTTTCCCTGATGAGATTATGAACATACACATGTTCATGGGATTTGGACTGATTGGGGATTTGCTACTCCTTTCTATGGTTGATGTTAATTTGAGCCAAGAGGGCTGAGCCCTTGATGAGCTGTTATTTGGGATGGCTGAGGTTGGATGGAAAATCTGTGAAGATTTGATTCCATAAACTTATCAGCTATTTGAAAGGTTACAGTTGGGAAAGCTCTCCTTATTCTCTTTAACTTCTTTCTAAAACATTATAACAGGGTGTTAAAATTAGAGAATTTCAATTAAGGATGACAAGAATGGGGTCAGTGTGTTGGACACATTTTAAGTCATATCCACACCACTCACATGGAACTTGGAAAGGAGTAAAAATCTAGTTTTCAGACACTATGAGGGATAGCTAGAGCTTCGATGTGGCTGTTGAAACCTGTCAAAGGCTTATTTGGGCCAAATTATCCATGCTTTTACCCCTTTCCCCTGGAGGAGTGAAGAGAGATGCTTTATGAAAAGGGAGAATGTTTCTGTCCCCTGAAATCAGGTTGGAGCAGCTTCAAGGTGTCCGTGCACAGGGCCTGATAATGGATGGCTCTTGGTGTTTCAGAGTTTAATGCATGTGCCCAGGAAGATGAGACAGGGTTATGCTCTTGTCCCACCACAGAGAGCTTGGAAGCTGCCTCAGGAGTAAAGAGCAATGACATAGCGGTGGGGAAGGATGTCTAAATTGGACTGATTCTTGTGAAGAAGTTGGCCTGAAGCCATTTTGGAAGTTTCTCTACTCACTAAGACCAGGGATAGACAGACCTCTGGAAGGAAGTGGAACCCACCAGCCGACAGAGGAACATTCCATGTCAGAGGGAGTTCAGCATTCACAGTGGGTGAACCTCTGAGAACCTACAGATGTGTTCCCTCTCCCCTCAGTCAGGAGTTGTCCTTCTGTCACCCAGAGGACAATGGTAGCTGTCCCTTTCCCCTCCCCGCATCTGACCTCTATTGAGTCACACAGTCTAGTGGGAGGGAGGAGGAGAAAAAAGTACCTAACCCTGTCACCACTATAGGCTTCTCAGCCTGAAGTGGGCTCCAGATGGGCAAAGCCGCTGTTCTACCTTTCTGTGAACTTAGAGGTTTTGATTTTTGCATTAAGTGCATATTCTAATAGCAATATGAAATTATTCTTTTAACCAAAGGGAATTAGAAAGCTGTGGATGCTTCCTGAGGTTCTTCCCAGCATCTGGAAAAGAACTAGCCCAAGAAAAAAGTTGAAAGACAGTAGTAGAAAAATCTTCATGCACACTAAGGAATCTAACTTCTTTAATGAAATGGTTATTCCATAATAATTCCTTGGACTTTGGCTAAACTGTGGGATGCTGGCCATTTGCTTAATCTGTCCAAAGTTTTGGTTTCCATATCAGCACATGAGCATAATGTCAGTACCTATCTCAGGTCTTATTGCAAGAAGTAACTTATTATTAACAGTGCCTGACACATGTAAACAACTATTATATATATATTAATAACATTGATTTTTATACCAATACCATCGCTTCTAACTGGGAATTGGGGCTCAATTAGGTACTAATTCATCTTCTTTAAGTTGAATTATCAAAGTGACTTGGCTAAGGCAACAGAAACCAACAGATTTCTGAGCGTACACCTATCTGATTATTTGATTCTGACTGTTGATTCCAGATGTGAGGAAAGAAGTTGCCTTTCTCTAACCAGTCTTTCCAACTCCTTCAGGAGTAAACACAAAAAACAGCTTCTTAAACACACAACTAAATATCTAGTTATGAAAATTGGGACACAAACCAGGGCCCCTAGTGGCTAGCTTTATAAAATTGTTTTATAATAAAAGGATTCTGATGAAGTTCAAAATGGAGTTC
Organism: Glossophaga mutica; assembly: GCA_039655065.1. Lineage (NCBI taxonomy): Eukaryota > Metazoa > Chordata > Mammalia > Chiroptera > Phyllostomidae > Glossophaga > Glossophaga mutica. The sequence continues at coordinate 73,980,071 of CM077313.1, read as the reverse complement.
AGTTGTTGAAGGCAAAGCTAATACTTCTAGGTCCGATTATATACAAGTTCAAATCCAAATGCCAGTGAATTATTTTCAAATAATGCAACATCAAAGGCACACACAACTGTGGATAATATGTAAGCATTTGAAAATCTCAGACCCACTACTTTAGTTTTAAACACCAGGAAGGTTTATGCTTAAATGCTGATCATTTAATGAGTGATGTCACTTTTGCATTTTGTGTCTTTAACCATCAGTCATCTGATGAGGAAAATAAATTAATGTATTATGAAATGAAAGATATACTAAATTTCATATGAGTCATATGTGTTTAGGAAGTCGCTAAAAATGTGTGGATGGGCTTCAATAGCCTCATTAGCATAAAGGCTTCATTTTTAACCTTTTTATTAAATTTTAGTGAAATTACAAAAGCAAGTGTCTGCATAGTGGGGAAAATAACCTCATTAATAAAATACCCAAAGGAGAAGGCATCCAACTCACTAAAAGGTACCTCATTATGACTTGTTCAAGCACACACATTGAACTATAATATATAAAAACATTGAATATTCATGGTGCTTTTCCTGTTCTTTAAAAAAACATAACTAGCCCTTTTATCTTTTTGTCTCTAATCTCTTGACTTCTAAACATGATTTCAAGGACATTATTTCTTCATAAATATGTAATCACTAGGATCTGACAAAATAAAAAAATAACTTCATGCAATTTCTTGTCCATTTTCCCTCCACAGTTTCTTAGCTCTTAAATTGAATAGATTAAAAAACTAGTTTTTCAAGTGTGGGAGGCAAAGGACCATCTGAACTGGGAAGAATCATTTCACCTTTATAACTAAATTCTCATGTTGGGATATATAGTATCATTATCTTTTCATAATAAGCTATTTGCATGAAAATAAGCCAAGTTTGGAGGAGCAGTAAATAATATAACTTTAGTGAAAATGTTATTATAAATATATACAGTTTTATATTTTTAGAAACTTACTTCTTTCCTGTATCTATCTTGTCTTCTGAAAGCAAGTGTTCCAGACAAGATTGGAATAAAATTTTCAATTAAAATTGTACTGATAGGCCATGTAATCCTGCTCCCTAACTTTATAGCTGGCCCCTAGCTCAAGCAACTGATATGCTGAAATGCGGCCAAGGCTGACAGCTAAATTCTAAGCATACATCTTTATTCTCCATGAATAAAGGTAGCCCTGGAAAGTTAATCTGTGACAATGTCTTGTTTGATTTAAAATATTGATTTGGGGCTCTGGCTGGTGTGACTCAATAGACTGAACACCAGCCTGTGAACCAAAGGGTCACTGGTTTGATTCCCAGGCAGGGCACATGCCTGGGTTGCAAGCCAGGTCCCCAGTTGAGGGTGCATGAGAGTCAGCCATGCATTGGTGTTTCTCTCTTTCCCTCTCTCTAAAAGTAAATAAATAAAATCTTTTAAAAAAGAAAATACTGATTTTGGGAGAAAGCCAAGATGGTAGCCTAGGTAAAAATTGCTTACCTCCTCACACAACCCCATCAAAAATTACAACTAAACTACAGAACAACTATTATTCAGAACTGCCAGAAATCAAGCTGCATGGAACACCTACAGCTATGGAATTAAAGGAAAAAAAAAAAAAACACATCTAGACTGGTAGGGGAGGCAGAGTTGAGTAATGGGCTGGTCTCACACCCTGTGTGGCAGATAAAAATTAAAAGGGATATCTTGGGAATGAGAGGGTCCCAGCCCCACAAAAGGCCCCCCAGCCCAGGGTTCCAGTGGCAGGAAGATAACTTCTAGTTGTGAAAACCAGTGAAGAATGAGGCTATGGAAGACAGAAATTGCTAACTTCCTAGGCTGTTCCTCTTAAAGAGCCCATGCACAGGCTTACTCAAACTCACCTCCTTTGAGCTACAGCTTGAAATCCAGGGCAGCAGCTTGAAACGCACCAGAGGCATACGGGGAAGAACTGAACTGTCTGGCATCAGGGCAAGAGCTGGGGGGCAGCTTGCTTCCAGACAGAACTGCTGGCAGAGGCCATTGCAACTTTTCTGAGCCATCCCCCCAGAGTTGGCAGGCCGGTATAATATCTGAGACTCTATCAACCTGACTCACGCTGTTTGCCCCACTCTGGTGATTTCCTGAGGCTCCACACCACCCAACTTTTGAGCCCTCTCAACTTTGTTATCAGTGGCATTTGTACATGAATGGCTTGTCTTGGCTCATGCTTCACATTTTCCTAAATTCTTTCAAACAAGCAGCATCTGGCATCGGCAAGCCCTGTACCTCTTGCTAAGTGACCCCAGGTCCAGCACTAGCAGCAGCTGGTCTTAGTTCAGAGGTTGGTCTCACTTGGGCACCTCTAAGACAAGTAGCAGCCATCTGCAGATTGCTTTGTAGCTTATACCAGATGGCCCTGGACAGAACACAGGTGGTGGCTGACACTGGCCTGCACTCCTGGGAAGCCCTGAGTCAGCACACCCAGGGGCAGCTACAGACCCCATCAGAGCAGTACTATTCAACCACTGCTACAAGCAACACACTCAAGGGGCAGACTCAGTGGGTACCAGAGCCCTGCTAAAGTGAGGTCTGCCATGTGGAGTGGGCCCCTGCACAGCTTATCCTCCACAGTGGTCAGAGGTTGGAGGTCAGTGGTCACAGCCAGTTCTAGCAGTTGATCAGCCTGGGTCAATCCCTACCATTTACTTGCCAACAGCAATCAAGGCAACAACAAGAGGACAGTATAACAGTCCACACGGTGGATACACTTTGAGTGTGCATCTTGGGTGATGGGGGAGGCTCCACTGGACCCTACAGGATACCTACCACATTAGGCCTGTCTACCAAGCCAGGGAATTATGGCAGCTCTACCTAATACATAGAAACAAACACAAGGAAGCTACCAAAATGAGGATACAAAGAAACATGGCCCAAGTGAAAGTACAGAACAAAATTCCAGAAAAAGATCTAAATGAAATGGAGACAAGAAATCTACTAGATGCAGAGTTCAAAACATAGGTTATAAGGATGCTCAATGAACTTAGAGGAAGCACAGATGAACTCAGAGAGAACTTCAATAGCTAAAAAAAGACATGGAAACCATAAAAAAAGAGCCAGTCAGAAATGAAGGGTACACTAACTGAAATGAAAAACGGTTTACAGGGAATCAACAGTAGAGTGGATAAAGCTGAGAATCAAATCAGCAATTTGGAATATAAGAAAGCAAAGAACACCCAATCAGAACAGCAAGAAGAAAAAAAAATAAAAAAAGGGGGACAGTGTAAGGATACACTATGAAGTTGTACGAGGATACAACTTCAAGTGCACTAACATCCGCATAATGGGAGTGCCAGAAGGAGAAGAGAGAGAGCAAGAAATTGAAAGCCTATTTGAAAAAATAATAACAGAAAACTTCCCCAACTTGGTGAAAGAAACAGACATGAAAGTCCAGAAAGTGCAGAGAGTCCCAAACAAAATGAACCAAAAGAGGCCTACAGCAAGAAATATCATAATCAAACTGCCAAATGTTAAAGACAAAGAGAGAATCTTAAAAGCAGCAAGAGAAAAGCAGTTAGTTACCTACCAGGGAGCCCCCATAAGATTGTCAGCTGATTTCTCAATAGAAACTTTGCAGGCTAGAAGGGTTTGGCAAAAAATATTCAAAGTTATGAAAAGCAGGGTCCTACAACCAAGACTGCTCTATCCGGCAAAGCTTCATTTAGAATTGAAAGGCTTATAAAGAGCTTCCCAGACAAGACAAGGCTAAAGAAATTCATCATCACCAATCCACTATTACATGAAATATATAGGTAGTTTTTAAAGAAAAAGAAGATAAAAATTTGAACAGTAAAATGACAATAAATACATATCTATCAATCAAATCTAAAAGACAAAATAAACAAATAAGCAGAACAGAAACAGAATCATAGATACAGAGAACATTTTGATGGTTTCCAGATGGGAGGGTGTCAGGGGGTTGGATGAAGAAGGTGAAGAGATTAAGAAGTACAAATTGGTAGTTACAGAATAGTCATGGGGATGTAAAGTACAGCATAGGAAATAGAGTAGCTAAAGAACATATATGCAAGGCCCAACATGGACTATTGTGCGTGGATTGCCTGAGGGAATTTTGGGGGGCTGGATAGAGTAGGGAAAGGGGGAAAAAATTGGGACAAATGTAATAGCATAATCAATAAAATATAATTAAAAATAAAATATAATATTGATTTTGGTTAATTTTATATAAGCGGGTTGGTAAAATAGCTATTTTGATATAATATTAGTCTTATTTAAGGAAGGAATATGAAATATCTTAAAATCATTTATGTATATTAGTTTATTTAGAGTTATAAAGTTTAGTTCAAAAATGTGAGCGAGAACATTTAAAAGTTATGTAAAAAAAGCCATAGGACTTATTAATAGTCCTTTCTTTAGTAGAGTATAGCAGTCTTTCTTAAAATTCTCATATTTTCCCACCATTTTCTAGATTCTACTTTTGTTGAATACAAGAAACCAACATTTTTCCCTGGCTGGTGTGGCTTAGTGGATTGAGTGCCAGCCTATGAACCAAAGAGTTGCCAGTTCGATTCCCAGTCAGGACACATGCCTGGGTTGCTGGCCAGGTCCCCAGGTAGGGGTGCACAAGAGGCAACCACACAAGATGTTTCCCTCTCTTTCTCCCTTCCCCTCTCACTAAAAATAAATAATTAAAATCTTTATAAAAGTGAAGAAATCGCCATTTTTTAAGGAATTTAAACCAGCATTATTATTTTAATTTTTAATAGTTTTCATTTTATAACTAATTTCAGAGCTTGCCATGTTAAGTATTATATTATGTGCTGATTTATGTTCTTAATTTGAATGTTCCAATTCTGGTAAACTCAGGTAGTTCTGATTTATATGATGTATACCAAATTTATTAACTACTTGGTATGTCATTTTTCCTAAAAATAGCTTTATAGTTAACTGGATTATATACTAAAATTTTGTTTTTTCATTTACAACCCATGCAGTACTATATATGCATAAAGATTTAGTTGCCAATAAAAATCCAACCTGTCTGTAAGGATTTTTATACATGGAAAAGGACTGTTTAATCAATGATACTGAAAAATTGGCAATCCATTTGAAAGGAATTGAATAGATGGTGGATGAATTAAAATATATTTAATAAAAATATTTTAAACTCTAGGCTATGTTTAAACTAATTACTTAAAAAGGATATTAAACTTTTTAATGTACAAAATCAGCCTTATGATTTATAAGACAAAAGAATATGTTAATACTTGTATTATTGAGATCAATACATTTTGATTTAAAACAGTGAATAAAGTAAGCATTTGATTTTCCTTGGAAGATTTTGAGAGTTTCTATAAGACTTATAAATTTTACAGGTATTTATCTACTAGTCAAATTCTTTTAATTAAATTTCTCCTTTTCAATCATTGTGATTTAAAGTAAAACAACTTTTGCATTGGGTAAAAAAAATAATGTCCTTAATTTAACCAACCATGTTACAAATGTAATGTGAAACTAGATAAGTAACAATGAAAGCTGCTGTAAGGACAAATATAAAACACATTCAATAGTTTCACAGGAAATTTCATCTGTCTACTGTATAGCGACGTTAAACTCATTGGGAGTACTTGAAGGAAGATTTGGGTCATTAAGTAAAGGTTAGATGGTGGTTCATTCATGTCAGGTCCTGAAACTGGTTATAAAATGCATCATGAAGTAAACTTCTCCTATTTGGTATTATGTCTTTAGGTATCTTTGATATTGTGAGTTAGATGACCAGACTGAAATTGTGGGATTTAAGCACTTAATTAGGTGATTCAAATCAGATATATTAAGTATAGGAATCTGGGACATTTGGGACTATTTTAGTTATTGTGGCTAATATGTCATAATATGATGTGGACACTGACCTACAGTGTCCACGTGATTATGGATGAAATGAGACATTCACACGGACTACGGAGTCTGGTGGAGGAAAAAGGACAGCATGGCTTTTCTCTCAAGGGGAGCAAAAGCCTGCGGCCTCTGCCATGACAGACTTTATTGGGTTTCCTCACACATTACATGATGGTGCTCATTCACTATGCACTTTAGGGGGTTACCTTTTACAGCCAACAAAGGAGATGATGCCACTAATCACATCACAGAAGAAGGATATTTGCAAATGAAAAAGAAAAAAGTGGTAAAACCTGTTACACTCATCCTAGGAAGGTTTAGCATGGATTTTAGGAAGTTACAATAAACACTTGCTATCTCAATGCAGGGTGAGGGAGTTTTAGCCAAAGCAAGACTCAAAGTGGCTTAGGTACAAATGCAGGTCTGATTCCCCATGGGAGAACCCATTCGTGGGCGTGGGTCCTGTGCATCTCCAAATGGGAGCTGGGCCCATGCCACGAAGAATGTTCTCCTACAATAATATATTTAAAGCATGATTGGAACTGCGTTATCTTCCATAACAGTTCAAGAATCCAGAGTTAGCCCTGGCTGATGTGGCTCAGTTGGTTGGGCATCATCCTGCAAGCTGAAAGGCTTCAGGTTTGATTCCCAATTAGGGCACATGCCTGGGTTTCAGGTTCGGTCCCGAGTCAGGGCATGTGCAAGAAGCAACCAATCAGTGTCTCTCTCTCACATTGATGTTTCCCTCCTTGTCTTCCTCTTTCCCTTCTGCTTTCTCTAGAGTCAATAAAAAAAAAAAAAAAAAAACAATTAAAAAAAGAATCAATATTTACATTTGGTTCTAAAATTACATTATCACTAATTTGTAATCATGATAATTGGCTTATTATAAAACAAAGATTAGCATATGTCAGTTGTTACCCACATGATAGTGCTTTATTCATACACACTAGAAAGTTTACATGGCCACATGTTGGAAGGATGTTGCACAGTTGATTTAAAAAAAAAACAAAACAAAACAAGCAAACACTAGCCCATTACTGGTGAAAAATGTGGATGCTGCAGACAGACAGACTGCGTGCCAACCTCGGCTTCACCATTTCCTAGCCACATGATTTTGGTTGTAGTAGTAGTTATCCCCTATGAAGCTCAGTTTCTTTATGTGTAAAGTGACCTAATTATACATTCTTCAAAGCATTGCTGTGAGGATTGAATGATTTAATACATATAAGCACTTAGAATGTTGCCTAGTACATAGGAATTATCAACAAATATTAACTAACAGCTAGTTCTCTCCACTCTCTCTGTCCTTTTTAAAACACACCTAGTGTGTTTAAATTATCTTGTGCTAAATTCTCACCCCTTGCTTTCTCATGTTAGTTTCTTCTGTAAACTCTATATTTTGAATCAAACTTCTTTAACACTAAATGGTGTGTGAAATATGTGAACATGTATGTAGAAGTGTGTGAATATGAAAGACAACTAAGTAATATTTTGATGGAAAATATAACAGAACTATCTATAGGGTTCCTCTTTACCCTAAAGGTCCATCTTCTTGTCACAGGCAATTGGACTGTGCTATGTATGCACTTGAACACAATGTTTACAAGTGTGAAACAGGGACAGGCACAGGATGTACATCACACCCATCAATATGTACATTAGGTCACTTGTTACCAAACATCTTTGAAGATTTTTTAAACGATGACAAAGCTGTGAAATAGTACATGATAGTCAAAGAAATATTTTTCTCCAAAGGTTACTAAAAATTCAACATGGTGGTTAAGATTGGGTAACAATCCTGCCTTTGATATTTAATAGCTGTCTAATCTTACACAGGTTACTTAACTAGGACTCCCTCTTTAAAATGGTTTAAAAATTATACATTTCCCATCATTCATTTAAATGCATTCATATAATTCATATGATGTTTCTCATAGTTCAAATAATGATTAAAACAGGACCTGACAAATAATCAGTGAACAATGTGATTGCGGTTTTTGTTGTTCTACACTTCTCTTACCACTGTCTTAAGTGTTTGCCTTTTACAAAGGGAGCTTAAAAAACACACCATTATTTCCCCCAAATGAAAAATTCTCCAAGAACACCTCTAGTAGTGGACCAGTAGAGCACCTTTATACATGAACAAGAATTTTTATTCAGTGAAAGTAGTATTTGCAAAAGAGCTATCTTATTTTAATTTGGAAACATAAAAAAATAGTTCCTTAATGTCAAAGTGCAAAATTACACTGTATTCCACACCTGAAATAGTTTTGATAATTTAAGCAAAAGCCCCAATGTCAAATGATTCATCTATTCTATAAATGTCTATTATTTACTTTTCAATTATGCTACAGAATAATCTTATTTCTAATCAGCTCAAAAGTCCTGCCTTAATCCTCAATTTTGCTTTGGTTAGAACTCAGCCTTGGAAGTATTACCTCCAGATATATCTACCCATGTCTTGTCCTGTGAAGATATAAACAATAAAAGCAGTCATCTCTTATAAGGTAAAGCAATTTGTGAGTACCAATGCCAGTTTCAACAAATGTTGAGAGTTTGGAGGATCTATTATTGCAAAAAGAAGAAAAAGAAAAAAAAGGTCATGGTTATTTTAAAGACACGTAACCTTAAAGTTAATCTCAGCAAATAAGTCCCCAAATCAAACTCTAACCAGGAAAACATTTTTTAGTAAAAGGTTGGCAAAATAGAAAAGTGTTATTCTTCAAATATGCAAGTCTACATGTTATTAGAAGTTTTCAGAAAATTAGGCAATAAACCCAAGTAAAATGAAAGGAAATGTGTTTGTGAGCTAAAAATGAAGAATTCTGAATGAGCAATTATTAAAGCTTTTACCCACATGACTTGGGGAAGCTGCAGGGCTAGCAAACTCATGCTAAGTTAGTCAACATTTATGGGGTAATCCAGTGTGTATGTTGAGCTCTGAATAGTGCACCAATGTGTTCAATATTGAACATATTGAATAATCACAAATCTTCTTTAAGACGTAAATTATTTCAAGTTGGCCAAGGACCTTTTCAAACAAACTAGAGGTTATTGTAAATTCAAGCATTTATGAAGACATTCTTGTTTGAAAGTGAAATTTATTTATGGGCCCAACTTATAGCTGTGGCACATACTGATAATTATTATGAAACCACTTTAGGTTAAAACATAAATATTAAAGGCTTTTAAAAATATACTAACCCAGGTATATAAAATTCTTTAGGAACATTACGGAAGGCATGATCTTAATAAAGCAGTAATATGTAAGGATGTTTATAATAATGGCAAATATCTAGGAGCTGTAAATGCAGTTATTTTATGTACATTTCAACCATGTTCTGCCAAGAAAGTATAAATGTTTAGGCAGGAGAGGACTAGTTTTTACTCTTTCTTCAAAAGTATAAGCTGGTAGTAAATGGGGAAAGTCAATTAGAAAACTGGATAGACTCATAGACACACTCAAAGTTGCCTTTTTCCTTCCCTTCTATTTTACATTTGCAGTGGACTGAGGAAGGACAGGAAGGGGAATGGGAGAGGCGTGACCTCCTGGCAGATGAGTATCTGCAGGCTGGAAATTTCCAGACTAGGGAACAGGGAGGTAAAAGTTTCTTTTATCCGGAACAGATGGGCGAAACAAAACCCAAATTCTGAGATTAAAAAATAGACATGAGACTGGTATACAGGTATTTAATTCTTAAAGAAAAACATTTTCCATAAAATTATATAATTTAAGAGGTAAGGTTAAAAAAGATTCTATGCTCAAAAACTCTGGAAGACAGAATTAACTATTGAAATGGCAAATATTAATTTTACTTCTTGAACAGATGCTTATACTTTGCTAATTTGAAAAACACTTTTTACCACATTATCATTTTAAACTAAGGATTAACAAAGAAGTAATATAATGAAAACTACATATTTCGCCATTCTATCTTTGTATTTCTTGCTTCCCAATAAAATACCATCCCTGTCACAATTTTGCCCCATTGCTCTTAGAAATTGCTGATATATAATGTTCATATTTTTAAAAAAGTTTTTCAATTCTATAAATTCTGTTTGGAACATCCTCTACCCTCTTTTCTGGCCATTTTAATTTTTAAGTATACCTATATTACCTCTATTATGTTTTATGAATCTTTATTTGCTTTTTAAGTGGTTAAGCACACAAGTCTTTTTTCTTCCCTTCTTTTTTTAGCTCTAATTAATTGACAAATAAAATTCTAAGATATTTAACGTGTTCATCATGATGATTTCTTATCCATTGTGAAAGGATCCCACCCATCTAGTTAACACGTTCATCACCTCACATGTTCATCTTCTGTGTGTGTACGGGAACATTTAAGGTCTAGTCCCTTAGCAAATTTTAATTATACAGAACAGTGTTATCTCTATAGTCACCATGTTATACATTAGATCCTCAGACCTTATTCATGTTATAGCTGGGAGCTTGTATCCTTTACTAACATCTCCCTATTTTCTCAAGCCCCTTGCAACCACTGTTCCACTCTGATGCTATGAGTCTGACTTTTTAATTTTGACTCCACATATAAGTGACACTATGGCAGTGTTTGTCTCTCTCTGACTTATCTCATTAGCATAGTGCCCTCAAGGTCCATCCAAGTTTGCCCCAAATGGAAGAATTGCCTTCTTTCTCATGACTGGATAACATTATATATATATATATATATATATATATATATATATATATATAAAATAATAACATTTTATATCTATATAACAATTTATATAACATTTTATTATATTTATATATATATATATATACTACATTTCTTGGTCTATTCATCCTTTGACAGGTACTTATGTTATTTTCATAATTTTCTAGCTATTTAAAACATATCTAAGGCATCAGATCAAGTTCTGACTCTTTGATAATGTCCTTTAAGTTTTTTCTGCTATAGCTCTCACCCCTTTTACTAACTCTATTGTGAATAATTTAATAAGTACAGTTAAAGAATTAATTTAAATGAATATTATTAACTATGAATACCACTTTGTAACTATGAATAGTAAAAATGTAACTCTAACCAGAATGCAAGTCCCTCAGGGATGGGTGCCGTAGTCGACCTCTCCCATGTTTCTTTCAGTGCCAATAACATGGACAGACACACAACATTGGAAACAGAGATGAGGGTCAATCAGTAGGAATATTTTATGTTAAAATACTATACTGTTGTTACAGAAACACTAATTAGCTATATCTATTTATTAGATGTAATGGCACTCTACTGCCGTGTTGTAGGATACCAAGTTCTCAAAGCCTTCCTAGATGTTGCCCAGGCCAGCATGGCTCCATTCATTGGGTATCGTTCCACAGACTGGAAGGTCACTAGTTCAATCCAAGTTGGGGCCCACGCCTGGGTTGTGGGTTCAGTCCTCAGTTTCTGCTCGTTTGGCAGGCAGATGTTTCCCTCTCACATCAATGTCTCTCTCCCTCTTTTTCTCCCTCCCTTCCTCTCTCTCTAAAAAAAAAAAATAAAAATAACTAATTAAAAAATTAAAACCTTCCTATATGTGTCCTAAAATTTTTATCAATGTGTACAAGTATTATTTTTTAAAATTTTTCAAAATGGTTTTTGGTGTCAGTTAGAATGCTGAACCTAGCTGACGATATGTGGGCTTTGGTCAGCCACACTCAGAGCCAAAGCTGTTCCGTAGTGAATAGAAGTGACAAACAAGGAGGTCACAGAGTTAAAGGTGGGGCAGAACCAGTGCAAGGTGCTTGGTAGGATCTCTTTCATACTCTCCACAAATCTGTGACTAGGGCAAACATTCTCAAGAATGGGGCAGATTGTATCAGAAAGATCCTACTGTAAGTAAATCTTTTAGGATAGGATAGGATAGGATAGGGATCAAAATGTTACAGTATTGCAGGGTGGTGGCAGACATTGGTAGTATATCATCTCAAAAATATAATGGAGGTATTTCTTTTTCTCTTATTTATAATAGGTTAGGACATTTTCTTACTACTATTTTCCTAAACAAAATGATGGGCAGTGTGACCTGATCCTTTCACTTAGTGTTTGAGTCCTGAAGCACAATAAACCAGAATCCCTTTTAAAAACATCTGATATCAGATAATTTTCCCAAACACCCTTATTAATGCTTTGATATTCAAATAGTCTGTTCCTGAAGCTTACTTAGCTTGGTAGATTGTTCTTTTCTTCAGTTCGGATTGTTTCACTCTGTTGTATCCCCATTTGTCTATGACTTTCATCAAATTCTATTTTCCAACATGACTTCTGGTAATTTGCTGCATTTTCTGTTTTACTTTGCAATTGATTTAAATTGTATTTAAGCAGTTTAGTCAATGCTTCAGTTGACAATCAGTAAGGGACTGCACAATACTAATATTAAATGGGGATATTTCAGTGTTAATGGGTTTTATAGGTCATCAATTCGCTTATGAATATTTTGGGGAGATAGGGCTTCCCATTCATCCAATCTTTGAAAATGCTTCACTTTAAACCTGTATGCAATGGGACAGAGGGGTTTCAGAGTCATCTCACTTATTCTTGGTCCCCATACATCATTTTCTCTGGAATAAAACTCACTTTGGAGGCCCCATTTAGCATCTTGTAGCAGAAGCAACTCAGAACTTATTTTTTTTCTTAAAATATTCAGAGATATATCAACAGTACCTCTACCTTCTCCTTTTTATGCCAAAATACCACTAAGGAGTGATATTCCCAAGTCCCTTAATGTCATCTTTCTTGATTCCATCTGGATACCATCTAATTGATGAGTCTTTAAATATGTGGCAAGTAAATAAAGGACCAGGCCAAGAGAAATACTAAAACAACAGAAGACACATATTTGTGACATATATATGTAAATGAAGTGCAAATAATATATGCTCAACAATTTTAAACATTTTACTTATGAAAATAATGTTTTTTTAAATTTTATTTATTTATTTAGGTTTATGCAACTTTGTTGAAGAAACTCAAATCAATTACTAGCAGAGCTATTAGTTGATCACTCATCCATTGACAACTTGCATCATTTATTCAATGGTATATTAAACAGTGTGTTGGAAGATAGATTAACTAATAGCTCCTAACAATTTCAATGAAAATTATGAAATGTTTGAGACCCTGTTTTGGAATACAAAGGGTGTTTGACTTCCAATTTCCATTCCCTGTAGAACAAGAACAGGTCATTCCTTTATTGACATGCATAAAATACATCACATTTTCTGTTCTGCTGATGCTATAAATTCAATACCAATTCTCCAGCCACATCAGTTATGAGCATAAAGTGTAGCATGTAACCTCAGATCTCTAACAGTGGAGGGGTTCAACAAGAGTGGATGCTGCTAGAACAGTGCTGCTCCCTTTGATGGGACAACTGAGCACCCATCTCCCTCCTGCTCAGATGATTGCTGCAGCATGTTAGAGCAGCTAGGAGTGGTTTAATCTCACAACTAAGAGAAGACAAAATGCACATGCTCCGTTTTTTAAAAAAAATTCTGAATCTTGGGCAACTGTTCCCTTGTAACTACTTTACAGTTTCTAAAAGCAGTTATTGTCCAAAGCTGGGAGAACTTAAGTCTTCTCGGATGAGCATGTGAATGAATGGAGGGAGGCAAACAAAAAATAAAATTAAATAAGATGGGGCCTGATAGGGGAACAGCTAGATAAGAAAATCAAAAAATGGAACAGTAATTTAAGGTTTATTCCAGCTATAATGCAGGTTATTCTGACTTTAAGCTAGCATCACATGGTATACTTCTGAGTCCTTTGCCAAAATATTCTGTTGTACTTATCTCTTTCTGTTTCATAGATCCATGCAATCTCTGGCACTAGCGGGGCATCTGGGTTTGGATCACATAGCAGTGAACAAACAGATAAAAGGACTTGAGAAATAGTTAAAGCAGGAGACCGCTATGATCTTAGACTATTGAAACAAACACTGCCATTACTGTTAATATTTGGATGATATATTCTTGTTGTAAATGCAACCTTAGGTGGTTTGAAGGGGTAGTCTACAGGAAAATGAATTGTCAAAAAGAATAACTGTGACTTGCCAATGAAAAGTATCACCCATAAATGGACCTGCAGAACATTGCGCTGGAAGGTCACAGGCCAAATCACTAAGTTCCTTATTAATCCGTTTCAGCTCCATCCTCTGTGCTTTGCATCTGGTTCCTCACTATCTCAGTGCGTGTTCAACGATCCAGCTGAAACGCCTGATTATCCTGGTGGCAGGGAAGGATTGTCTCTTGGTCTCGCACCAGCCCTGCCAGACACCGACACTTGGTATTGAGCCAGTCTTGTGATAACTCATGGCTGATCTACAGGAGCTGTAGGTCTGCAATGACTTAAGGTCAGTTTTGGGTGCTCTTGCTGATAGGGGCCCACCTCCATTTTTTTTTTAAGTAGAAAAACAGAAGAAAGCAATTTGAGTTCTTAAGAAGGTGCTCTCCTATGAAATAGCAGAAGAAATTAGTTTACAAATTATATGTATATAAAGAACTTTTTGGATTTCTATGCTGTTTTCCTTAGGTTGCTAAGTATTGAAAGCATGACCTACTTGTCTTCAACTGCGGCTCATGGTGTGTATTTGCTCCATTTTGTGAACTGCTATTTTTCTCTCTGAGTTACTCTTCTACAGAAAGCACTTCCAAAATTGACTCATTAAAAAGAGACAGTTCTGTGAATCTTAATCAAAGATTCATAGTTCGTATTCATCTGGTTCACAGCTCTCTGAATTGCCAATTTTTGTTGCATTATTTACATAAAATGAATACATTTTAAATGTTCTTTAATTGGCAGTATCTAATAATATCTCCTATTTGCTACTTGCCTGTGGACATTAAGAGAATGGTTCTGAAAAATTAAATTGGCATTTTGGGAAGCTGGCCTAGATAATCCTATTTTTGGAAAATTACTGATTTATGCCAGAACATACTTTAAAAATCTCTTCTTAAATTCCATCACTTTCCCCCTTTATCTTTAGTTTATGGACTTTATCTATTTTTATGATTCTATTTTCGTTTTGAATTGTTTGCCTTCTGGCCCTTGCCGGGTAGCTCAGTTGGTTGGAGCATCGCCCCAGTGTGACAGGTTTGCAGGTTCAAAGCTGGTCTGGGCACATATACAAGAATCCACCAGTGAACGCATAAACGAGTGGAACAACAAACTGATCTCTGTCTCTCCTTCTCTCTCTTTCTCTCCGCCCTTACTCTCCCTCTAAAATCAATAGATAGAAAAACTAGCTTGCCTTCTAGCAACTGATAACCTGGAAAAACTTAGGCAAACACCCGCCAACAGAAGGAAAACTCAATATACACCATATGACACAGCAGGTAGGAGCATAGAACTATATAGCCAAACTGAGGAGATTTGAATTCTCTTTTGTCATTTTTTGGTTGGGTTACATTGGATAAATTTCTTAAACTGTGACTTAGTTTTCTTACCTGTGAAAAACAAAGAATAGCACATACCTCCTAGGGTAGAGATGAGTTAATGCACGTGAAGAGCTTGTTAGTGCCTGGGACTGGGAAAGTACACAGAAAATGTATGTGTCTGTGTCTGCAAAATGCAAATAGCTCGAAAACAATGCTAAATCCTAATCTTTGTCTAGCAGTAACAGGAGTCATAAACACTCATTTTTTCAATATTTTTTATATAAAGAAGAAATGGAAGTTAATTAACTGAACTTTTCTTCCATGATTATTATCCTTTGCACCAACCTTAGCATACTGGCTTGAGAAACTTAAAAATATTAATCAAACACAGGAAAGAAGAATTTAAAATGACAAGGTGTTTTATTTTAAGAGGTATTGGCCACAGTTCAAACCATATGGAAAAAAGATTCAGAAATGTCTTCTGCTGCTCAGGATGTTTTATTTTACACCATAGGCAAAGGCAATAATCCTCGGTAAACGCAGACCCCATTCAGAAAAGAACTCATTCCAAAAAGCTGTATGTCAACTTACTGGTGGGGTTCTGGAGTTTGTGGTTAGCTCGCTTGCCTCTCACAGAGGGGCCTCTGACACTAGGAGGGTCTGTGCAGTTGCAGAATCTAGGCTGGGACTGGTACTCTGGTCTTTTGCTAGCTTAAGTTACCTGCTTTGATTTTGGAGAAAATTGTTCTGACGAACTACTCATATCCTATCCACTTTCCCATTTACATGTTTCCTTTTTTTCTTTGTTTGCTCTTCTTACAAACCTAGAGATGCGGACCACAGGGAGGGTGTGTCCACACTGTATGTCACAATGAGGGAGAAGGTGTAGTACGTTCTCCCAGTTCTCTCCCCAGCCAGCCCCTGCAGATCTCAGGTCGATACAGAAAGCTCTGAGGGTAGAAATTCAAAGTAGGATGTAGAGATGATTGTAAAATGTCTCTGAAGTGACTGAGTTGATAGTTATTTTTCTATATTAATATAACTTTAAAATGGCAAATGCCTTCTCCTCAAATGTATCTTTTTCTAATACATTGCATATTTCATAAGTTATAATCTGTACGGTCAGTAAGTTATACATTTTAAAAATAACTGACCCTCAGATTCCAATATTGATCAGAGTTCTACATGAATCAATACTAATCTCTTAGACAAATTAGTTTTTATATTGACCAAAACATAGTCATTATATGCATTTTAGTTAGGTGCCATACCATAAATTGAATTAATTTCAGAGGTGAGTGAAGAAGGTACAGCTTTTTATGTAATTTGATGCTTGAGACTTCCAGCCTGAATTCTCTACCACATCTTTGCCGTTACTGAGTTATTCCAACAGCTAAACAATCACTTAATGAGGAATAAAATATGTAAAACATCCTATACAATGCCTGGTACATAAAAGGGTTCATTAAATATTCTTACATCCTTCAGTTTTTATCTTTCAAAATGAGGATATTAACAATCTAATCAAATTCACTTTATATGTGTAACACCAGTACTTTGGTATTGGAATCAATGACGTATAATGAAACTGGCTTATTTTTTGAGTGGGGAGTTAGATGGAGATTACAAATTGGGAAACTAGTGAAATGTTGTATAAAAACATTTAATACAAAATAGTTACTCGCTCTTCTGCCCCTCTCCAGGGCACAGCCCATAGAATGCACGTGTGTGTGTGTGTGTGTGTGTGTGTTTCTGTTTAAGATTGGGAGTTTGAACTATTCTTTTTTGTTGTTGTCTATTTCTCTCTGCCATGGCCATTTCCACATAACACACACACCTCAAATATGTGCCCAGGTCCATTTGGCAGCCAAATCATCTTTCTTACAGCATGAATGGATCCTGAGATATCAGCTGTATGTGTTGAGATCAATTAAAATATTACTATTTCATAGCAACGCATGTTTAAAGGAATAGATTGAGTCATATGAAATTGCTGATATTCAGCCACATTAGACCTGCAGAAAAGGTCAAAGTAATATCATGGTCTCTTCTGAGATATTTCGTCATTTCTCTACCAGTAAGGAGCTTTCTTCCTGTGACAGACCCTATGAAGCAACGATGCTGCATTATAATTTTTGACTACCTAGCAAGCTGCTTATTAGTTTTCTTGGCTATACCCTCAATTCTGTTCTCTTAACCTGCTTTGCTTAGTGAGGTTCTCTTTTTATTCTACTTGAAAACACTCCGTCTTTCTTTTCTGTGATTAAAGACTTCACAGCCAGCCATTTTCAACAGGTGTGTCACAAGAGTTTTTAAAACATGTGATGCCTGACTATTTAGTTAGAGGTACTCATGTCGCTTCCTTTAGATTGTCAAATTTAAAAAATGGCAACAGCCAACACAACAGTAGCTGTCCAGTGTGAATGAATTAAAATTTTACCTATTTTTGTCAGATCAGCAAAAAATACATTTTTGGGTGTGCCACAGAATTTTAATAATTAGTTTATGCATGCCATGAGATAGAAAAAGGTTGAAAATTGCTGAACTAGACTAATGTTTTTCTTTTTGTATGTTTCATTTTTACTAAAAAGGAAAAACTTTAATTAAAACAACTGATTTTTGTTCAGCAAAAAATTGCAACAGATAAGTAAATAAATGCTTGGGGCCATAGTCTCCACTTGGAATGGGAAAGGAAAGTTAAAGGGCAGAAAGCAAAATAAGAATCGGTATCTCAAAAAGAATTTGGTCAAATAAGTGATACCTTAATCTTTTGTGTATCATACAAAGAAGTGACAAGTCAAATGATTTTTATTTTGCTCTTAACAATTTCACATTTGATTGGGTACGTGAGGCATGAGCGTGGGAAAATCAGTGCTGTAAGTAAACCAGTGCTTTTAAACTCTTGCAGGTGATGCACGTTTTTGTTTTTGTTTTTTTTCCCCACCACTCCTGGACCAATACTTTTGTAAAATGCACTAGAGATGGATTACTAGAAGTATGAAATTAAAAAAAAACTAAAGGACTCAAATTCAGTTTCTTATTATTTGATTAAATATAAGTAAAATTATATTTCAATAAATAAGAACAGAACAAACAATAACAGGAGAGAAGGTAATTATGCAGCTGTATGTTTTACACATTAAAATGATGCATTGGGGATTAATATAGAAAACCACAATTGCATGAATAACTTTTTTTGTGCAATTTTAATGAAACAAGCAGTTATAAAGGAGATAAGGATTCCTTATTTTCAACACCTAGGTACACACTTTACTCTTTCTGTATATTGGTATTTAATGTGATGAATGAGCTTGCTTCTTGTCAACCAATGTAAGTGAGATTGGATTAATCGAACTGCTGCTCACAAGGAATGATAGTCTATAACATATTGTTTCCACTTTTTATTTTATTTTATTTTATTTCTTTATTCTGTTCTATTCTATTCTATTCTATTCTATTCTATTCTATTCTATTCTATTCTATTCTATTCTATTCTATTCTATTCTTCACTCAATACCTCCACTCCCCACACCCAGGTGCACCCCCCCCAACAACTGGCAGCCTGCTCTCTATCCATGAGTCTCTCACTATTTTGCCTGAATTCATTTTGTTTATTAGATTCCACATGTGAGTGACTCTCATATTTAATGACACCCATAGAGAAACCAGTGTCATAGATATGCTAATGGGAATAGGTGAAGAAATTTTAAAGCAACTTTAGCAAGTTTAGAGTATCTTTTTAAAATTTTTATCCAAAATGAAGCAAGTTATCCTATATTTTCTTTTAAGATTTTATTTATTTATTTTTAGAAAATGGGGAAGGGAGAGATAAAGAGAGGGGGAGAAACATCAATGTATGAGAGAAACATCTATCAGTTTCTACTCACACACCCTCAAACAGGGACCTGGCCCACAACCCAGGTATGTGCCTACACCGGGAATCGAACCAGCTGATCTTTTGGTTTACAGAACGATGTCCAACCCACTGAGCCACACTGGTCAGGGCAATCATGCTATTTTTTCAAAAATAATTTTTAATCCTTTGTCAATAGCCTCTCCCAACAATTTACCCTATAAGGATAAACTTCCGTTCAAATTCTTTTATGATTTAAGAAATTGATTCCAGATATATGAATTTCCTATGTATAGATCTTATTTTGATGGAAAGTAAAATTCATAATTCTTTGTTAAATTTTAAGTTGCTTATTATAACTTTTGTAGGAAATGTCAAGATAATCTCCTGTTCGTTGACAATGGTTAGATCGTTGCTATCGGTCTTCTCATACCAATCAGTAGAAACTATCCTTTCACACTTTTTTCCTTTAGATAATATCTATCATGGGAAATAATGTATTCTTTAATTGTGTGGATGCAAATCATTGAAAATACTGAGAAAATAAAACAGATTAATAAGTCTAGGTGTCCAATTTTCATCTTTACAAGTTTGACACCAAACTATTCCTACCACTCAAAAAAACTAAAGGTCCTCTTCAAACTTTAAACATCTGCAACAGAACTTCCCCCACAACAAGCAACTTACCTCAGCATGTGACATTAGGTGTTTATGATCATCTTCCACATTATCATATGGTAAAGAGGAAATCTTGAATTTTAACACATAAAAAATGAATTATATCATTCTTATTTTTTACCAATTACTAAGCATAGTGTTTAGCTTAGCTGTTCCTTTTATTTTTTCATAGCAAGATTTTGTTTTCAATGGCAGAAGCAGAATATGATTAGAGAGTGTCCTTTCCAAAATTTCCAAGCTTTTCTTAGATTTAGTTACAAAAGTAGATTTTATTTTATTCTTCAGAAGGTCCAGTCTTACAAAAACAATAATGAGGTTCCAGGGTTATCAGCATTTGAATTGGGCAGTATTGAGAATGATTATGTATCTGTGGTTCTTGAACTGGATTCCCTTATTTCCTCCTCCCTGTCTCTATGCCTGCACAGTAACTCTCAGAAAAACAGCCTTCAGAGCTGAAATTGTCAGGGATTTGCCTTAAATGATTCAGTCCTTGTTGCAAAGCCTTAAAGCTATTATACTTATATATAAAATGACTCCATTATTAAAAATAAGAGTTAATAAGCCAGGCAGTGAAAGACAAATACCATATGATCTCACCTTTAACAGGAACCTAATCAACAAAACAAACAAACAAGCATAATATAAACAATGACACTGAATTTGAGAACAGTCTGACAGTGTCCAGAGGGGGAGGGGAGGGAATTTCAGGGGAAAAGGGGAACGGGTTAGAGCAACAAGTATAAAGGACACATGGACAAAAACTATGGGGGGTGGAAATGGGAGGAAGGTGGGGAGGGCTGGGGTGGTGGGCTGGGGGCGGGGTAAAAGACAGAAAACTGTACAATATCAACAATTAAAAAATACAGATTAAAAAATAAAAATTTAAAAAAGGGTTAATTATTATAATTTTGAAAACTTTATTTATTTATTTTTTAGTTCTCACCTGAGGATATGCTTATTGATTTAAGAGAGAGGGGAAAGGGGAAGAGACAGAGAGAGAGAGGGAGAGAGACATCAATGTGAGAGAGAAATATTGTGGGTTGCCTCCAGTACATGCCCTGATCAGAGATCAAACTTGCAACCTTTTGGTGTCTGGGATGACACTCCAACCAACTGAGCCACCTGGCCAAGGCTAATTTTGAAAATTTTAATATAGGGGATCCAGGAGTTAAAATTTCCTGTTTTCTAATACAGTATTTAAGTTTTATGGTGTCCCTCTCTGGAAAGCCTAATCTTATCTTTCTGACTAGTATTTTGCTAAAATTAATCATCTTCAATATAAGTAGAACTAGATGGTGCATTATTTGTGTAAATGGATGCAATCAAATAAAGGTAGACTCCCACATGGGTGCTTTTAGAACTAGATGCCACACCTCTTCTGGCCATATCTGCTTGTTCAGGATCATCACAATAGGCTTCTAACTAGTCACATCACTCTCTTTTAGTTTCCCCACCACCACCTCAACTGTCCCCTTGCTATCACTGCCAGAGCAAATATGGTCATATCATTATCCTATTTTAAAAAATTTTCTCTAACACTAACTGGATATTATAGTTGATAAGAAATTATCTTCCCCCCAGTGTGCTCTTGGTATTTTGGTCATGTTACAATAAAAGAGGAGTCCTTATTTTCTATTTATAATAGAAATGAAATAAAACTTAATGTTGATTTTCTTTAGAGGTTAGAATTATATGTGGTTTTCTGTGTTTTCGGCCTTTATTTTCTTAGAATTGATAAACTTTTGAAAACATAAAAACATCATTATTGTGTTATTTCTATATGAAAAATCCTTTAATGGCATTTCATTGTTTTATTTAAATTACATCACTTTTTAACAGAGCATTAAAAGCACTGCCTACTTTTCAGTCATATTTTCTTGTTTACTCATAGTCCTAATCCAGATACATCAAGGTATTTGCAATTCAGTTTTTCGATTTGATATCCTTCCTTTCCTCTGTGTTTTTGTATTATTCTCTCTAGAGAGAGAATACTTTTTTCCTTTCTCACTGTCGCTGACTTCTATGCTTCTTTTATAACCAGTACATAAACATTATTGAACTTGACTATATCATACTTAATGGCACATTTTTCTGACCCCCTGTTAGATGGTGAGCTACTTGAGAGCAGATAATGTGCTTCCTACCTTTATGTGCTGACATGTAATAGATACTTAATAAGATTGTTTAATTAATGAGTGAATTTGCAGCCCCATAGCGTTTTCTCTTATTCCATATGCCTTACTTGCCATGTTTAATTCTTACAGGCAAAGTTTCTAACCAAGAACAAAATCTATGTACTTAGAATTTAGGTGGATCATTGGGTTGAGACTTGGATTCTCCCCTCTCCTCTTCCTTTCTCACCCAAATCTTCCTCCCCCACTTGCCCTAAAAACATTAAAAAGTGGAGGTGGGGACAAATAAACATGAATATATTCATAGATGCTGTGTGTCTGTATACACACACACATACTCATATATAGATATAGAAAAAACATGTTGAGTTTATTTGTTTGTTTGTTTGTTTTATGAACTTCCCTTCTGTTATTTCTTTATGTGGACTGTACTAGATTATAATATACATAGCTTTCCTGTTCATTAGAATATCTGGAATACATTTTCTTTATTTAAAATTTTTAGTATTATATATTTTCATTACATTTATCAGAGTAACATTGGTTAATAAAATGATATGGATTTTAGGTTTACAGTTCTATAATATATCATCTGTATATCATATTGTGTGTTCACCACTCAAAGACTAGTCTCCTTCCATTACCATTTACCCTCCTCTACTTGCCCTACCCTCCTTTCCCTCTGGTAATCACCATACTGTTGTCTGTGTCTGTGAGGGGTTGTTTTCCTTCTTCTTAATCTCTTCATCTCTTTCACCCAGCCCTCCAACTCCCCTCCCCTCTGACAGTTATCGGTCAGTTGTTTTTATGTCTATTTCCATTTTGTTTGTTTTGTTCATTAGATTCCATATATAAGTGAAATCATACGGTATTTGTCTTTGACTACCTTATTTCACTTAGCATAATATCCTCTAGGCCCAGCCACGCTGTTGCAAAAGGTAAGATCTCCTTTTTTTTGGTAGCTGAGTAGTGGCATACACTTTTTTTAGAGGTAGTTGATTTCACAAATTGTGTCTATCAGGTTTGGCATTATTGAAAAAATATTCAAGGTATGTTAGAACTTAATTTTTGTTGTTGTTGCTGTTTTTAATGCCCATTGTAAGCTAACATCAAAGAACAATCAAATGGTGCCTCACAAAGGCCTCTTTACAGTCATTGGTAGATTGAAAGTTTATTGGAATAAGTGAAGAAATTTGATCACTCTTGGAAAATCAATTCAACTCTTCCTCATGACTAAATTTCCCTTACTTAGAAAGAAAGCTCTTATTGTTTTCTCCTTGAATAGAACTGTTGTGTCTACTGTTTTATCTCACTAAGGAACATTTTGTTTGTGAACCAAAGAATAATTTCTCATACAATGGCAAGTGCAGATTCATTACTGTAATTTAATTAATTTTTGCCAAACGTAATGAGTTTGAAATATGAAAACATGTAGCTATAGAATAATAAAAGGTGTTTTTATCAATTTGCTTTTCTGTAGTACTTAGAGAGAAAGGGGGAAAGGATGGAGAGGAAGAGGGTGAAGTGGGGAGTGGGGAAGAAGGGATGGTAGGGAGGGGAAGAGGGAGAGGAAGAAAAGTACCTATTCAGTTGTAACTATTCAGGTAAGAAGGTAAATAAATGTTTCTAACTGAGGTCTAAATAGTATCAATCAGTCAAGAATTATGATATGCTAATGGTAGTGATAGATTCATTAAATCACTTTGATAACACAGCACCTGGGATTTGGTTTCAATAGATTCAAGATGTTTTATTTTCTTGCTTCTGCCTGAATTTCTATATAGTTTATTTTTTCTAATCCCAAATATTATAAGAAATGTCAACATTTTGCTTGCAACTAAAAGCTATTTGTAGTTAAAAAACAAAACTTTGAGTAGCAAGCTATTTGAATGATTTAAATTAGTTGAAAAACAAGGAAACATTTTTTCACTGATTTATTTTGTGTTCTATTGAGGTAGGCACTTATATTTTTTCATCAATAATATAATCTTTTAGAAAGTTAATATGAATAATATCTGATTGTAAAAGCACTGAATCTAAAAATACATTATTCCAGATTATGTATACATCAGTGTTAATGAAAACTGAAATTGAGTTAGATTTCCCATAATTTCTATTTCTCAAAAGCCAACTTAGACATAAAATTTCCTGCATTATTATAAAATGTGTAGTAGTTATTTAGGTTCTTGAAAAAATATTTTGTTACAAATATAAATCTTCCTGTCTAATATAGATGTATGTGTGTACAGGCATACATTTTATTGCTCTTTGCTTTATTGCACTTCACAGATATTGCATTTTTTTTATAAGTTGAAGGTTTGTGGCATTCCTGCATGAAGCAAATCTACTGGTACCATTTTCCCAACAGCATTTGCTCACTTTGTGTTCCTGTGTTACATTTTGGTAAATACCAGCATATTTAAAACTTTTATATATATTATATTTATTATAGTAATCTGTAATTAGTAATCTTTGCTGTTACTATTATAATTGTTTTGGGTACCATGAATTAGTGCTGAGTCATTAACCGCACGTGGTGCTGGCTTCTCCTCAAGCCCTATCTGTGCTCCAGCATCATGAATTAGAGTACTGCTTTTACAGGGAGAATTTGGTCTTTAGTAAACACATCGAGTAGAACAGAGACCAATGATTTCCCACTAGATAGCTCTTCACATTTAACACCTTTTAAAAATATGTTTTCAGGTATCTGATTCTGTTCTGCTAAAGTGAGATTTTAATAGTGTTTGTTTTCATTTGTGTGCTAAGAAAACCTGATGTAAAACTGAAGACTTCCGTGTAAAAAATGTTTCTTTATGTCTCAGTTACATGCCCACAGCTGTAGTGCTGTAGTAGAACCCAAGATACCTCATTCATACAGGTATAATTAAGTCACCATTTAATAACTAATAGGGAAGTGCAATTGCAAATACCTGTGGTAGAGAACTTACATATATCTTTACTCTGAGCTTGTAAGTGTTGTTAAGTGAATGGGTCAATGTACTAAGAAAGTAATTATAAATCATTTGTACAAAGAAAAACTGGACTTTCAATTTATTGTTTAAGAACAACTGTATGTTTTTTTTCATAATATTTTCAACTAAATGATAATTTTCCAATATATGTTTTGGGAGAACAAAATATGAAAGATTTTAAAGAATAGTACTGACAATACATTATATAGTCTTTAAACTTAAAAAAAAAGCGAGTGAGGCTATGCTTCTCTATTTATAACACGGACGGCTGCAGTGACCACCACAGTGCAGGGCATATGTTTGACTATTATAGTAATCGTTCGTGCTGCTCACCAAATGTTGTTGACTCACTGCTTTCTGGGCACAGGCTGGGACCGGCATCCTCCATAAGCTGAAGAAATTAGATATGTCATATTACTTGCTTTGGCTCATGAAATGAGAGCAAAAACATAAATCTGAGTTTGTAAGTGGTACAGAATCTTTCTTCTTGCTCTCTTTTTCCCTCTTTCCCTTTCTTCTCTCCTTTGCCTTAGCAATGGTTGTAATATGGAGCCTTGTTCAGCTTGTGTCCCTGAAGAGACAACACAATAGAACACAGCCTCTAATTAATGTGATAGACATACATCGACAGTATGAGTAAGACATAATTGCTATTTAAAGACACTGAGATTTGAGGGGATGGTTTGTAAATGTAGTATAACCTAGCCTATGTAGACTAATATAGCTATATAAATAGGGTTAGATGGATTTTAAACTACACAAAGCATCCAGGTCTTAGGTTTGAATTCAGGCAGTCTTACCTGAATTAAAAAATTATTAAATTATACTAAGGCATATTTACATAAATATTCTATATTGTGTAAATAGAGGATCTAAGATATACTTGGAATAGCTGTTTTTCTTCCCTACTTTGAGCATGCATAGAAACATTTTTAAATGAAAATTTAAGAAGTTATGTATATAGAATTTCATACAATCTTCAATCTATAAAGATGAGCAGCATTTGAGTGAAATAGCCTTTGACAGTCTTTATGTGGTATTACCTTCATGGTACACTGTGAGCCCTGACGGAAATTTTGTAATCCATCTAGTTGGAGTTCTGCATCAGCTGACTGATGAATCTTAAACTGGCTACACATGTACAAATTGTGATGTGTCATTTAGGATAAAATATATTTAAGTTAATGGTTAATATTGGAGATTAAATTTTATTTAGATCACTAGCTATTGATTACATCTTTCATTTAATTCCATGTTCTTAATAATGAATAATAGTAAAAAGAATATCTTTAAAGATAACATTAAAGAGCATATCTGCTAGTTTGTGAATAAATGATCATTGTTTCTCACCATATCACATTTTTCTTCATATTTGTACAAAGTATATTTCTCTTTCATGTGGCTATTTAGTTTCTGTCATGCTCTTGTAAGAAAGATTCTATTCAAAACTTAGTTGCATTTTTAGATGATCCTCAGCTGATCAAGAATAATTTTCTATATTCTAAGTTTTTATCCCAAAAAGTATTATTTTGAAAGAAGACAAACTTCAAAGAGCTTACTTTTATATAAAACCTGGTAAGAGCGATAGCGTTGAGGTTATTAAATCACATATGATTGCTTAAAATTATTGAATATTTTTAGTAAGTTCATCCAAACAAGATGAGTAGATATATTTTACTAAATCCACATGCGTAAGTTAATCATTTCTTTCAAAAACAATTATTTCTTTGCAGTTCCCAGTGCTTAATCTTCTAATCTATCATTCAAATGTTGTGAATTTGTCCTTTGGAATTTGGAATGATTCCTTCTCACTTCTTTGGTGCTTCAAGATTGGTATCTAATGTCTGGATTCTTAAAATAGTCTCTTTAAATGGACTCTGAACCTCGAGTTCGGTGGATCTTAACGTGTTTTGAAAATGCACTCCAGTGAGAATCTGTTAAAAGCCATGGATCTTTTTTCTCTTTCCCTGCCTCCGAGCCTCCTCCCGTTTCCGCTCCAGCCCGCTACCTGCTCCTGCCCAGCCCTCTGAGGAGGTTGCCCCAAGGCACAGCTCCAGTTCCAGTGTTGACATTGGGATCAGCCCCCTGGCCAAACCCAGCTTCCCTGTTTACTTGGGATTCATAGTTTTCAGTTGTTTGTTTGTATGTTTGTCTGTTTTTGTGGACACATCCTAATTTCTTTATTTCTGAAAACCAAGAAAAATATTAAGAGCACATTTCATATTGGATTCACTTTTTTAAATCAGTAACATAGTATCAAAAGCAGTACTGAAAATGACATTTTGGGAATATGTCAACACTTGTATATTGTTCATTCAAGTACTCTGAAGAATACTGAAATAGTCCATAAAATTAAAATTAATATTTTATTAATCAGTAGCAATATTGTCATAATTATATTTTTACACTGGGTATAGCTAGTTCTAAGTACTTTTTTCTATATCTGATTTCCCTACCTGAACAAATTCATTTACTAATAGACAGCATGTCTTACTGAACTTCATAACTGAAATACCTAATATAGTGAATAGTGCAGTGTGTCCAGAAAAATGTTTATTAGATGAATATGTACATGATTTCTTGACATTATAATTGTATTATAACTTCTGTGAGATTTTGAGAGTTGGGTTTACTTTAGCTACTATTTTTGTTAACAATAGTAACAATGTTACTATTGTTAACATTGTCCTCTTGGACAACTTGACTCATTTAGTCCAGTAAATACAAAGAGCTATGGAATGCATTTCACATGCTAGGTTCTTGTGCAGAAAAGACAGGCCTGCTTGCAAGATTGGTCATTGGCTGGTACTTGGGAACATGAGTAGTAAACAGTTTCCTACAGTGATATAAAACTTTAGCTGAATGGAAAAAGTGACTCATTCTCCCTAAACTGTGGTTGATGCTGAATACCTTTTTTTTCCTGTGAGTTAGGAATTTCGATAGTGTCTGGACAGAGAAACCCTGTTTGATCAATGCCCAGTATAAACTTTGGGCATTGAATCTCCCACGAGCTTCCCGGGTGGACAACACTGCGCATGTGTTACCACAATTCGATGCTGCCGGGGAAGCAAACCCGTCCCGTGTGATTCCACAGGATGACGACGCTTGGTATCTTACACCTGTTTTTTCTGATCTCTGCCCCATGAACCTTTTTCCTTTGCTGATTTGCTTTGTATCATTTCACGGTAATAAATCATAGTCACTAATGCAACTATGTTCTAAGTCATGTGAACTCTTCTAGTGAATCACTATACCTGCCGGTGGTCTTGGGGCCCTGACTCAGCTGTGCATCAGTGCTAGGGGACAAGTGGAAGAAGACAGGACACATGCCATTCAGGAATTTGTTCCCTTGCAGTGGGGAGGGAAGGAGGGGCAGGTGTGTAAGGGGATATTAGGTATTCAAATAGATAATTTCAATATAATTCAGTTGCTAATGAGAGTTACAAAGACAATGCTATGGGAGCACTGAAAAGTGCTCCCATTGTTTTAGGGACATTGTTTTGGGACTTGTTTTAGGGACATTGTTTTAGGGACACTGCTTGTATGTTTTGGGAAAGTTTTCTGAGTCATGAAGGATTCAGGAAAGTTTCCTGAGTCTGGTCTTGAAAAAATGAGAAATATTTTGCCAAGTGAAGGAAAGTAGGCTATACATACTCAGCAGAAGGACTTCAAAACTTAAATACAATAATATTAGTAAAAATTGTAACATCCACAAGAACAATACACAATGCTTACCAAGAATCCTTTTAAGTCCTTTATGTATGTTAATTCATTTAATTCTTATAGCAATCCTGTGAAGTGATGATATTACATTTTATAAATGAGGAAACTTTGGTTCAGAGATCTATTAGGTGCATTGTACGGCCTCACACAGCTCGTATACGGTGCCCTGGAATTTGAATCCAGGCGATCTGCTCCTTACTCTGCGCTCTTTCTAAAGAAGGGAAGCAAAGGATGTATAGAAAACAACGTAGAAAACAAAGCATGCTCAAACACGTAATACAGTCTAAACATGGCAATGTAGGTATTAAACACTATTTCTGTTGTGCATATGCAGGCTCGATGATATCCTCACGTTGCCTAGATCAAAGATAAAAGCATGCTAGCAAATTAATAACAGCTTTATTTATTGAATAGTGTCTAGCCTTTCCTTGGGTAATCTTTAGGTTTTACCTTCTTTACTATTATATCTGACAAAATTTTCAATGGTTAATGACTTATTTTTCTATATCTTTGGTGTGTGTGTCTTCAGACTTGTTATAAAAAGTGATAAATTTATTTCTTTGTTTTTAAGAATTATTTTCTACTTGATGCATCATTTCTTGAAGCTTTAGGAAAAAAGTAAGAGAATAAAGTGGCTACCTTGAACCTTTTTTTCCTTCAAAACTGTAACATGACTTAGAGAAAAAAGTGGAAAAAAATAAGCCTACAGTGTTGAAATACTAAATTATATTTTTAGGTCCATTTAGTATTTTAGGATTCTCTTTGGCTAACCCGATGCAGTATAATCATTAATTCATTTTTAATGCACTCAGAAAAATGAAATTTTCAAGTTGTCTGACACATATGTATAAATAATGATCTTTTATAGAAGGAGGAGGAGAAGCAGAACCTATATTTTAATATAATGATGAAACTCATATATTAATGAAGGAATTTTTAGAGAAACTAGCCACCAATATTATTTAGATTATATATTTTAGAAAAAGGATAATGTTAATCTCCTTTTTATAGAATTTAGTGTGATACTCAATATAATTATATGCCTGGAGCCACACACAGTTTTACTTAAATTTTAGTCAGTGTAAACTTTTTGTTTCTAGTGTGACTGTTTGATTAATTTCCATACTTGTTTCTAGCTCCTGACTGAAGTTCTCCACCTTGTTATGTAACCATATGACCATACTCATAGTGTTTATTTTATTTTCTATATTTGAAAACTCCAATGTGTGTCTGCTTATAGGTTTGTTTCTATTGTCTTTTTTTATTTTTTAGCTTACACCCACCCATTTGATGTTTTCTCTTGGCATGCCTGAAAAATGTTTAATGAAATAGTTTCTTTTATTGTGCATGAAAATTTTAGGGGAGATTTGAGTCTCTGGACATTTTTTTTTTTCTCAAGAGAGAATTCACTTTTTCTTCCTTCAGGAGGAGAGAAGGGGTAGATTATAACAATTCGAGCAGAGATGGGGCTTCAGGATTACAATTCGGTCTTCGAGCTGCTCTGTTTTTGTTTCAACTATGAAATAAGTGTGTGTGCCTGTGTGTACACACCTGTGCACACACCTGTGTGTATACACACACACCAATACAAATACAAACATTTGATGTATGATCTTGTTTGGCTGTGTCGCATTGACATCAGCATGCATGGGTCCCAGCTGGGCTCTTAGCCTGGACCCCTTCTGCTTGATGCCCCTCAACTCCAGTGTCAGGTTTCCCAGCCCCATAGGAAGTGCTGTTCATTTTCTCAGCCCCTACCTTTTGCTGGAAAATTAGCCAATGATTTATGGGGAAAAGCAGTAATGCATGTCCGGCTCTGTCCTTTGTACTTCCCTTCTGTCTGGGATCATGCGCTCAAGTCCACAGCCTTGGTGATTCTCCAGGACCTTCAAGAATGGTATAATTTGGACTTTGGATAGTTTTCCCAAAACCAGTGCTCACCCCGAGCACTGATCCACAAGTTTTTCTGCAGAAAACACAATACATTATTGAAGGTGCAAGAATGTAAAGCATGCTTAAGTATGTCATTCATTATAGAATTTGTGATAACTGATTTTAGAATACATGACTACTATACTCAAAAAATATTCCTATTGTGCAGCAAATAGCTCCATATTACCGGGGAGTGGATAAACTAATGTGTTTAAACTACAATGTATAATGAATAATTTGTTTCCTTAATCCTGCAGAGGTCCTGGCTGACCTGAGAGACACAAACAAACTTTTTAATTACATATTGTTACATATATCTGGTGCATAGGTTCAAGGTCATGACAAGTTTGAATGTTATGGCTTAACATTAGTTACATACCACCAGGTTAATTGGTTAAATCTGGATTTCTCAGGCCATACCATAGTCTATGTGTTAGGCTACAACATTATGCCATTGAAAAAATTACATAAATATATAACCTGTGCCTGATGGTCCATGCTGTAGCTAGAACCAAGTGTCAGCAGGATTCTCACTGTGGCTCATTCCTCAACTTCACCTATTTCATTTTTTATTGCTGAAATTTTTATCTTGTAATAAAATAAATTGGTAATAGGCAAAATAGTTGAAGTGGAGTCATAGTAAAAGTAATGATGACAAATATTTAAAAAAAACCTGAAAATGTATTTCTTGCTCTTAACTGTTAGTCTCAATGTAAGTTCACATTTCTTACAGAAATGTCATTTCTTTCCATTCCTGATGAGGATCTTCTCCTTCAATAAATTAGAGGAAATGCCGTTTCATTACTTCACATAACTCAACACTATGAATTACTACAAATGCACATTAATATACCATTTCCCCAGAAGCCTATTTCACATGGCTTTGCAAACAAATGAGGAAGGCACATGGAAGGAATTAGATATTTAATCATTTAGTAGCACTTCTAACTTATGGCTTTGACATAACACTTTAACAAAACAATGAAGTGATTGATTCTAGAAAAATAGTTAGACTGCAAATTGCACTCTGAAATATTCAGTTCCCCAAATTTCAAATGTGAGTTGTTTATTAGTATTATTAGTAGTAATAATAACAATTATTATTATTTTATGTGGGCATTCATTTAAGTATCGATGCCTTTTATTGATCATTTGTGTGGATCAGTTTAGTAAAGAAAGCATTTCCTCCTCATTACCACCTCCAAAGCACAATCATCAATTAATATTAGGGGGCCATCTGTGGAAGTGAGGGTGTTTGACTGAACCATTAGCATATATACATACTAGAAAAGTTTGACTTCTAATGTTGGAGTTTTCTAATACCTAAAAAATCAATAGTAGCATGGCTTTCACTTGCAACATATACAATAACTAATATCCTATATGAATAATTTGTTGAGGCTACTTTTTGTCTTTGATATGCAATTTTTTGATGAGGGGATTAATGTCACCATTGTTTTGTTTTGTTTTTTAAAGATTTTATTTATTTATTTTTAGAGAGAGGGGAAGGGAGGGAGAAAGAGAGACAAAAACATCAATGTGTGGTTATCTCTCATGTGGCTCCCACTGGGGTTCTGGCCCACAACCCAGGCATGTGCCCTGACTGGGAATCGAACTGGGGACCCTTTAGTTCACAGCCTGTGCTCAATCCACCGAGCTACACCAGCCAGGGTAATGTCACCATTCTTTGTTTCACCATACTGACCATCAACTCCCTGAGCCCAAGAATGAAAACATGCAATTCTATATAAATCTTCATATGTTATTATTTGCTTTTGTATTTATTCATATGTTGAATGAATTCTAAAAAATGTGGTACATTCCTGATAAAATGAATTTTTGGTTTTTATCTTTTAGTACTAAGTGGCTATCAGTTGTAATATATATAAATTTTATAGACACATGAATGCACTTGGTGCAGTTGAGTGTTGGTGTACTTTAACCATGGTTTGCATTCTCTATACACATTCCTATTTACACAGACACAACTAAATGCTTGAATTGTTGGACTAAGAATCAGAGAAATAGGCGCTAGCCAACAAGATCTCTACATGCAGAAAAGAAAGAAAAATACACAATTCAGATGAGATAATCATAATCATGACCATTGTCATTGTGTTAACTAAGAGACACTGAATGCTTGTGAAAAGCTTAGCATTCCTGACATTTTAGCATCACTCAGTGAAGGATGCAAAACAGAAATAGTGAATAGGTTGTCTTCAGAGATGAAATGGGACATGCTAGAGAGCAAGGGTGAAAAAAAACATATATTCTTGGTCCAAGCATATTTTAGAATGTATGACGTCAAGTCTTGGACCTTTACCATTTAAGCATTACTCTTCATATTTTTGAAAAATGATTTTATTTATAAGATTTATTACCTATCTGGATATGGAGTATGACTTCATAGATGTCAAAGTGTATTTATTCTCCACAATGAGCATGTTTCGTTTTTGCACATGCCAAATCTGAGAGGCGGTGCCCGATGGCAAAGGAGCTTCCATTCGTCTCTTCCACTTGGAAACGCCCTGAGTAAACCATTTTCCAGACATCTTACCACCTTTTGAGAACAAAGCAACTAGTGAAAAGAGACAGATTGAATATCAGGCATTGTGAGGAATCAATAAGATGTGATTCCTTTCCTCTCGAACCTTAAAACAGAAACAAAGGCAATATTAACCACAGGTAAATAAAAATAAAATTTGTTAAATTACAGATTAAAAGAACAGAAAGTGTAGAGGCTGAAGGAAGAAAAATTCCCCACTCCAAGAGCCTGTGCTCTTGAAAAAGATAAAAAGCACTGAATTTCAAGGACCTCCAAGAACTAATCTCTATCCTTAAGAAGTCCCTTAAAAGAATGAATTTTTGTCTTTTACATCTTAGCAAACCATCAACTCTTCATCTTTAATCCTAGACACACACCAGATCCAGCCTTTGTGTTGAATCCTACCCAGACTGCCCAATGCGTTATCTGCTCCTTTTACTTCTCCTGGTTTTGCAGAATTGGCCCCGTCTAATAATATGTTTAAAGAAGGAGAATAGTTCATTTACAAAGTCAACCTTGTCTTTTCCTGACCGTTTAAGTAATGCAAAAATAAAAATCCTTTTTGGCTCTAAATTTCCCAGCTTTCTCTGGCAGAAAGGAAGTAGGAATAGATAGGGAACTGGATAGATGAACCTAAATTTGCAGAAAGGTTTTGGTGCCTACACTGAACTTGATTTCTATGCTGATGTATGTTAACAAGCACAGCAGAATTCTCTAATAGTAACAAGATAATTATTATGCTGACTCAGGCTAAAGTGTTAGCTCAGGTGGCATTTTTATCTTGTCCTGCAGCTCCAGTTGTATAAAGGGATTGATTTCACCATGACACTAGTGGCTATGATAAATTTTTAAAACCAGATTATTGTTTTGGTGTAAACCCAAATGTCTTAATAAAAAAGGAAAATAATTGCTAGAAATTAGGTTTGGGGTTGACTTCGATAGGGTTAACTTGTGTAATGTGAGCAAAGCAATTAAAATGTGAGCAGGCAAATTCCCTCAAGCACTGTTTTAATGATGGACACATTCCAAGAGGGCTCCTACCTCCTCAGGGCAAAGGCTGGAAACCCCTTTCTGTCTCAGACAGAGGAGGATGGCATCTCATTTTGGTTTTCAGGGACACATTTTAGGTGAAAAACATCTAGAAATGCACAGAAAGCATGGTGCTTTTCAGGATGGAAAACATACGGC
Organism: Glossophaga mutica; assembly: GCA_039655065.1. Lineage (NCBI taxonomy): Eukaryota > Metazoa > Chordata > Mammalia > Chiroptera > Phyllostomidae > Glossophaga > Glossophaga mutica. Next base: position 73,945,777 of record CM077313.1, on the reverse strand, counting down.
AGCTATAAGGATCAGTTTCTTAAGCGATTTCTTGTTTTGTTTTTGCATATATAAACTTCTGAATGTTTGGGACAAAGCATATTTTATAAATTAAGACCCTTTCTTATTTAGACAAAAGAAACATGGATAGTTTTTTTCCTTTTGTGCCTTGGACTGAACCTGGAAGGGATTTGGACATCTTTCATTGTTTCCTTTTAATGGGCACTTACATAGGCTATTAAGTCAAAATCATTTCGTAATAACCCATTTTAGACTATACTTTATTATGGACATTGTTAGGTATGAATTTATGTACTTTTTTCTTCACATCCTCTGAACTGGCATAGTGCCTTGGCAGCTCCGTCCCCACATGACAGCTGGGGACCATGAAGTCCTGTGACCTCACCAGCTCTACGTACAGTCCCCTGGGAAGGTTTGGATGCAAGGGATTTCTTATAATAACCCACACTTCACCTTCAGCATTTCCATGAGTATGTAATTTTTTCTATTTAATAGGTATTTCTCAGTGCTGGCTGTGCATTGGACTCCCCAGAGATTTTTACTAAATTGGTTTTAGGTGACAGCAGGTATTAGTATTTTTTTAATGCACCCTTGCACCCACCCCTGTTGATGCAATGTCCATCCTGGGTGGAGAACAAACACTGCATTAGATGATGTAGGGAAACCCCAGAGCCATTTACTCATGGCAGGGGAGGGGAGCATGGTGACCGCTGTTGTCCTTTGTACCTTCTCCCTGTGTTTGGCCATGCTACTTAATACTTCTGGCCAGAGGGACTTGCCAAGTCCCACCTTTCCACTGTGTTGCTTAATTTTGGGTACTGAATCTTTGTACTCTTCCCACTAACTCGTACTTAATAGTTTAAGTTTTCTCTGGTTCCCTACTTTGTGGCTATATAGGATTTGGACAAGAATTCACCTTGGCTTCACGTTCTGCGGCTCTAGGCCAGCCTCCACTCTCCGCTTAGTGAAGAGGCTGGTCTGGAATCCATACTAGACTAGACATAGAGGCTCACGAACCTGCACTTTACCCCTGTTAGTGTGTACCTTCCGGTTCAAAATGTTTGAAAGCCTTCTACCTACTCTCCTCCTCAATGACAATACATTGGCATTTTAGTATATAACTACATGTTATTAAAACAAGTAAATCTTTGGCCAAAAAAGAAATCATATGTCACTTAAAGCTAGAAACTATGGCTCATCTGTTCTTCCTCCCCTGTATTAGTAATTCTAATTAGATGGACTCTAAATACTTTATATTAAGAAAGTATAATTACTGTCTTTTCAAGCATGTATGATTCTAGTATGAAAAACTCAATCTTCATGGACAAACAAACTTTAATGAATGTGGTGCTATAATTAGGGCGCTATAGCTGGGTAACAGTTCCATGTAATAGCAGAAGGTTGGAAACAAAGGCAATTTATAAAACAAAATATATGAGTAAGCTGAAATTTTGTATGGAAATAACAATCTTTATGTTCTATGACTTGTATTTTGATTATTTTATACAGTGAGTGTGTTTATTTTTTCTCTATTGGGAGAGCTATATAAGTTTTTTAAACTAAAGAGAGTCTTATTTACTTGGCAAACAATATTAAAATACTGTATATGTATTTACAAAGTTCCAATAATATGCACTTTTACACCACATGGTATTAATGGCAATGATATTAATATTCCTCAGGATATTTACTGGTTTTGTAATTGGCTCAGGTTTATTATCTGGATTCATGACAGTGTCATACTGTCACCTCTATAAAGCAGCATAATACACGTGAAAACCTTTCATGATATCACAGGATCGGGCTGTTGCAGTTATGATGATACTTTCTGCCTGTTACCAGCATTATTCAAGAGAGAGATCCAGTAATATTTTCCAAATTGAGCTAAAGGGTAACTGAGGCAGAAATCCTTGGCTCAGTAACAGGGGTTTTATAATTATATGGTGTGAATTATTTGATTTGAAGTAACAGAAACCAACTAGAGATATTTATTAAGTCAAAAGTCAAATGGGCAATGAGGGTACTGGGGAACAGCCTAGAATCCAGGGACAGAAATTCATCCCTGCCTCACTAACATCAACAGGAAGTCATTGGGCCCCATCCTTCATCTTTGTTCCTTCCTGCATGTCTGTAATTACTATTTTTGCAAATAACTTTTCTACTCCACTACTTGGTGGGAGATGACCATCCCCATCTCCCAATATCGGTAGATCTAGGCATATTTGAAATATAAGTGGCTCTGGAAAAGAGAATCTGACTATTTCAGCTTCACTCAGTGACCCACTCATCACTAGCGATAGCCTGGTATTAGTATTCCCGAGTATGGGTGTCTGGGCGCTGGAGCCAATGGATGAGGAAGGAGAATAAACTGGACAGACAACCAAATAGTGTTAACTTTCATCAGAAATGCACAAAGTGTCTAATTTTATTTGTGTGTGAAGCTTACAGATACTACTTGCAGCCAAATGTTCCTCCATCTGGGGTAAAAAACATTGTCATCTAGACCACTTATTATACCTAGGCATGCCGCCCCTCTTCTTGTCTGTATTTTCACAGTTGATGGGAAGCCTGCTACCTCTCATATTGTCTCATGAGATCCTGATCCAGTGTCTTCCATAACCCTAGGGCTGAATCAGCATATGATCTACCTTGGTTTAAAAAAAAATTAAAGAAAAGAAGGCATAGGTTGTACCTTTCCTTCTGAATTTCTCTCAACCTCAGCCTATGTTACCATAGAGCCAGCAAAATAATCATCATCAATAATTTTGATAATGGTTAATATTACTGAATGTTTACTATGCATGCAGGACTTGGCTGGTCCTAAGATGGTTTCATTTGTGCTGATAAAAGCCTTATACACAGACACTCATCTCCATTCTACAGATAGGTAACTAAAACTTAGAAAAATTATTTTCTGGAGGAAACATAAGCATTAAGTGATGGTGATGAAATTCAACTTCAAGCAATATGATTTCCAGCCCAGTTTATAAAGTCGTTTTTCTTTTTTAAATGGAAGGGCTGGGAAATACTGCCAGGTTTCAGGCCAGCATCCCTTGCATCCATCCCCACACCCATTTCATTCCTGATGGGCTTTGCAGTGTTCCTCATCCCAGACATTTTTCTCAAGCTCTCTAGGCTTGCAGAATGCTCCTGTAGTGTGGTCCACTTGGTCCCATACTCACCCCTTTTCTTTTGTGCAGCACGAACTGAATGTTTGTGTCGTGGCATCCCCATTCATAGGCTGAAATCCTAATGCCCAATAGGGTGTTATTAGGAGGTGGGGCTTTTGGGAGGTAATTATATCATGAAGGTGGAGCCCTCATCAATAGGATTGGTGTCTTCAGAAAAGAGATGTGAGAGCTTGCTCTCTCTACCCTATGCCAGGAGAGGCCATAGTGAGAAGACGACCATCTGCAAGTGTCTCACAAGGAATTCTTATAGTCTCTAGAAAAGATACGTAATGCTCCTTGCAAGCCCATGTTTTCTTTAGTTATTTCATGTTCCTTTCTGTATTCAAAATACTAAAAGTGTAAATTTTGAAAATAATTCTAAAAGTGAGCTCCTAGATTTTTGCAGTCCTGGCAAAATACAGTATCAATCAATATATAGCATGTTTCAATTTCTCTTCAAGACTTTTAGAATGTATTTCTGCTGGTGAGGCAATTGGATGCATATTTTACTTAACAATCAATAAGCACATGGTTTGTTCCTTAACACTCTTCCCCTTCATTGCCTACAATGTTAGGCAAACACAAGTCATTGAGTTACTTTCAGAAAAACTCATCATTCTGCTGCTATGTACACTAATTTCTGATTTCTCCCTGGAGGAGTTTAGTAGTGAATATAGCTCTGCTTTGTGGTGGCTAGTGCGTGTCTGGCAAAAAGAAAAAAAAAAGAAAGAGAGAGAACAGAAATGCCCTTCTCAAAAAAACAAGTCGAAAAGTTCAAAGGCCCAGCTTCATCATTTGACTCAGTTTTCTTAAGATGTTTACTCTCTCTGATTTCAGTGAAAGGAGGGTATATGTTGCTTACATGTAGTCACTCCCTTGCTTGCATGCCGTAGTCATGGTACTCTGGACAATTAATCTGCTCCTGAGAGCCATTTGGGTGTTGGTGGCCCTGTTATGCTTATGGGTGGAGCATACCCCAGTTACACACTTTAACATAACTTAAAGAGAACAAGCATAGGAATATGTATTAATTTCCTATTGCTGCCATAGCAAAGTACCAAAAAGTTTAGTGGCTTAAAATAACACCAATTTATCATCTTATAATTCTGCAGGGGTCTGTAGTTCAATTGGTCTAAAATAAGGTGTCAGGATTGCATTCCCTTTGGAAGACTTTGGGAGAGAACCTATTTCGTTGTTTTTCCAAACTTTTTTTATAATAACAGAGGACATTTATTAAGTTTTCCTCTATATGTTCATCTTAGATCTCATGATTTTAAATATTCATATAACAATTTGTCCTAACCCCCCTGTTTATACATGAAAAACTTTCTCTTTTTTTAATTGTTGTTGAAGTACAGTTATCTCCATTCCCCCCCTACTTCCCACCACCCCACCCATCTCCACCTCCCACCCTCAATCCTACCCCCACCTTTGGCTTTGTCCATGTGTGCTTTATACCTGTGCCTTGATGATACTTACCCCCTTTCCATCTGTTATCCTCTTCCCCCTCCCCTCTGGTTACTGTCAGTTTGTTCTTTTTTTCAATGTTTCTGGTTATATTTTGCTTGCTTGTTTATCCCAACTTCTAGTGGATGCCCATATTCTTGGGCTCATGGCACCCTCCCACCATCTTCAAACCAGCAAGGTCTCTCTCTGCCCATTCTTCTGTTCTTACATCTCTCTGAGTGCACCTAGGAATAATTCTCCACATTTAAGAATTCGTACAATTAGACTGGGCCCATATGAGCAATACAGGACTCTCCTCAAGTTCTTTAACCTTAATGATGTGTGCCAAGTCCCTTCTGCCATGTCAGGTAATATGTTACTGGTCTGGGGACTATGATGTTGATGGCTTTTGGGGGAGGAAGGACATTATTCTGCTTACCGTAGGACAGGTTAAGACAGAACTATTAGGTAAAAGGAGAAGATTGATTTGTTTTTGGTAGGATTCACCCCCCCATAAATGATCTCTCCTGGTTCTCACCATTACTTTATTTTTTCCATATTTCTACTATATGTGAAAATTAAAGCTCATCAGGTTGTCATAAGTCATGCTTCTCATTTTAGGAGAAATCAAAGGCTGAACCAGCTTTTCAGATTCAAGATTTCCTCCTCCTTTTATACTTGTTGCTCTAAATCCTTCCCCTTTTCCCCTGAAATTCCCTCCCCTCTCCCCTCTGGTGTCTGTCATCCTGTTCTCAATTTCAATGTCTTTGATTATATTTTGCTTGTTTGTTTGTTTTGTTGATTAGGTTCCTGTTAAAGGTGAGATCATATGGTATTGCCTGGCTTATTTCGATTACAAAGACTAGGGAGGGTGGAAATGGGTGAGAGGTGGGGAGGGCTGGGGCGGGGAGCCAGGATGGGAGTAAAAGAAAGAAAACTGTACAAGAACAACAATTAAAATAAAGAGAAAAAAAAGAAGAAAGAGAAAAAAACCCTCTGACTTTCAGGGGTTTTTTTCACCAATAAAATCAGCTAATAAGTAAAAAACAAAACAAAACAAAAAAAAGATTTCCTCCCCCTGTGGCTTGTCCAGATTGTCATATGGTAGGACACAAACAGGATACCCTTGAAAATTATAGGCTGCTCCCTGATCCAGAAAACCTCTGGGAATGTGGGCTGTTGGTCCAGGTTCCTTAACAGATTTTTTTTTTTAGTGAGAATCATAACGAATGTTTTCTCTGACTTTTAAAACTGTAAGTGAAATGAATAGATGAGCCAGGGCAGAATTTGTATTTAAATGAACTTTAGGACAAATGTAATGAATCTGAAAATTGTAATAATCTACATATTTTTATAGGGCTGCCCACCAATTCAGAGATGAAAATGGTGAAAACTTCACATAAATTATTGTAAAGACCAGTATTTCTCAAATTTTGGAATCCATCAAAATCATCTGGAGAGTTTGCTAAAATGTGATTTGCCAGGCTCCACCCTCAGAGGAACTGATTCAATAGGTCTGGCGTAAATTTGCATTTCTAAACTATTCTCATGTGTGATCTTGAAAACCCCTGATCTATGACCACCCCTTAAGAACCAATGGTATGACCTTTAGTTTATAGAGGCAAACTCCATATTTTTGGATGAGAACCACATGCTTCTATTTCTTAAAGGAAATTGCTTAATATCTGCTCCTCAAATAAAATTTCCCATCTGTTTTATATAAAGAACACTCTGTGATTCAAGTGTGCAGCCGAGTTTGAGAACCAATGGACTAGGAATTTTATATAGGATAGGAGTTTCCATCATCATCTTCAACTTCAAAGCCTGAAGGTGATTCTTAATTTTACCTGGGGTCATATCATGAATCGTGATCATTACCTTCATCCAAACTAACTAAAGACACTGAGTCCCAGGTCTGCTAGTCTCTGGTATTGACCTTTTGCTTCCTAAATTGACCCTGGTTCAGAGGGGCTCTGGCTCAGGCCCTGTCTGCACCCCAGGGCTAGACCCTTCCTGGCTCTCTGGACCTCACCTCAGTTAATCTTGTCCCAGTGTAGTCCCTCCTTTACCCAAAATAGTTTTGCTTGTGCCTTTCAGATTAGTATATGGAAAATAACAGCCCATGTCCTCTGAGCATGATGTACAAGAACGTTTTAGTGCAAATTGCTGTTTTAGCCAAATTGGATAGTCCAAAGAGTTGATGTGAGCACCATGTGTCCATGGAACTACTGATAGCAGCTGCCATTGGGAGAGCTTAGATCAAAGAGTAATTTGATCTAAGTGATTAAAAAGAAATGCAATTAATTATATAATTTGAGTGTTTCTGGCTTTTATTGAAAGATGTCATGAGAAAAGGTATGGTGGATAGCCTACAGAACAGCATAGATAATACGAAACCACATCCACAGGGCACTCAGCTATTGAGGCGCATTCTCTAGGACCTTCTTGAATTCTTACTGTTATCAACAACATAATCATGTGGCTGGTCTACACCTACCTGTCTGATCATCAGTCTAGATAATCAGAACTCTGGCACCCTAAGGTGACTTTATGAGAGTTTCAAAGGTCTTTTCTAAAGATATTTTGTCTAATAAATGACAATTCAAATGTTCAAAACCTAGGGGTCATTTTGAAAATTTAGCACTAGTTATTTATTTTTATTACAAAAATAGCAAAATTGCAGCCCCAGTGGAGAAACTTACATACATTATTTACTGTTTTTGTTATGAAATGGCCTGGATACAAATAAAATAGGTTGTTCCTTTTTCTGATGTGCTCTTTAACAAGAGGAGCAGAGGAGCAATTTGAGCATAACTGGAGAACACTGCATGATCTAATGAGTAAAATGTCATAACATTTTCAGTACTGGGTAGAATTCTTATCACCCATTAAGTTGAAAAATGAGAGAAGAACGTCTTCTGCTGCCACACACTCTTGGTAAAGAGTCCACACTTCTTGATACAAAAATAAAATGCCCATTCCATTCTCTTTTGAGCAATATCTTTGAAATATTACTAACCTCCATGGCAGAGGTTGCTTAATCTGCAAATTTATCAGCTAGCAAACCATTATTATTGCTAATAACCCTTATTCACATTACCCAGAGAACTGCTGCTTCTACCATTCCTTAACAAATGGAGTACAGCCTAGTGGGCGGACTGAAGCCTATTAAATTTTCACACATCATTAGTTCCCACCTCCCTTGAAGTTTCAGCTTGTATTTTTTCCTTTATGTCACTTTTTCCATGGAGGCATTTCCTTTCTACTAAGGACAAATATTGAGTGAGATTTCATGCAGTTTAGTGTCATTATCTTCTGTAATTTTATTTAAAAAAATAGTCAAAAGTATTGGCTCAAAGTGCATTTGTGAAAATGTGGTAACTCAGTCTGTTTGATGATAATATTTTAAAGGTACAAATAATTTGTTTTGGCTCTGGGAATGTGCCAAACTAACTACATAGTATTAAAAAACTACCAGAAAGGATCCTTTAGTTTGCCTATCATGGTTTGCCATTATTGCATTACAATAAACTCTCTTCTACAGGACCATTTTTTCAAGGTTGAGTTTATGATGAAAACATTTAGTTTTAAATCATCTTCCATTGATCAGTGGCTAAAAGTCATTTATTTAACATGTATACACAGTGTTTTGGCACTTCCCACCCACATTTCTGCTGAATTAGGTGAAAGTATTTCCGGAGAGTAACATAAAAACAAAAGAGTGGGCCTGCTTTCTAGCTTCTAATAATTTGATGGTTTTTTTTTTTCATAAATTCCTAGAGAAGAAGGTACTCTCTCACTTAACATGGAGTAGTATTCTGCCTTTGACCAAGGAAGGACAGACGTGCTAATCACTTTTATGATGATCTCTCAGCAGATCTTGCCAACCAGGGTACTCATATGCTAAGTGAATACCAGGTGTGTCTCAAGCCACAAATAAGTCTTTTCAGATCAGGCTTGGACCAAGGAGTCAGGATATGTGTTGTGAAGGTCAGCACAACCAGCTCTGTTTCTTGGCAGGTCAAGAAAATAGTCTTTGGATTTTCACAATAGCTGAAAAATAGGATAAATGGCTGACTAGACTGGTTATGCCCCTCAATAATCAAATTTTTAATGATTAAAGAGTATTATAAGTATTTATAAGCAAACGAGGATGAACGATTTCTTAAAGTAATGTTCATAAGGCCAGAACCAGCATGTAAAGAAAGAGCTTGGAAATCATAACATTCAGCCTTGCAGCTTAAACAACAACAACAACAAAAAAAAACTAGACAAACTGAAAATTAACAACTCTATAGATTCATCAAGGAATTCAAGTCACAGGGCAAACTGATGACCCCCCCCCCAAACTGGAGAGACAGACAAACTGAAACTTTAATGTTATTTTTGTTTCCTGAGACACTACTGTCCACATTTAGTTTGTGTCGGCAATGAATTTACTAAACCTTTATCAGAAATGAATGAACATGACAAAATTCCAGGCAAATTACAGAAGCTTTACACTAGTGATGAAACAAATAAAGCAAAGGTAGGGAGAGAGCATGGAGGGGAATGGTGATGGAAGTAAAAAAAAAAATAAGAAATTGAAAAATGTGGAAGGCTGCAGAATATACAACTGAAGTAATATTAACAAGAGACTTTTTAAAAGTTTCTCATATTTCACAATTGACGTGTTCCTAGAAAGTTATGGTGCAATTTTTTTTAGCAGGGGGTGGTGTATAGGATACATCAAAACATTTGAATTTCACTAGGGTTTTGGGCCAAATGAAGTAAATATTTTATGATGAGGTTTTTTTTTAATTAAAGTTGAGAATATTTGTAAAAGAATGTGGGTTTTCTCTTTCCTGCTGTCCTATTTCTATAAAGAATGTCTCACCAGGTAGAAATAATAGTCATGTCTCCTGACTTTCTTTTCTTTGTTTGATGATTTCAGTAACAAAATACCTAAAAAGGGACCTTGGAGGAAGTTTGTAGGTCACTTTTTAAGGAAAAGAAAACAAATGAAAAAAAGAAAAGAAGCAAAATGTTAAAGGAAATAAAAATGTTCTCAGGATGACTATTTTAGGAGAAAAATGGAGAGTAAAAATAAGGAAAAGAGGTTTTTTTTTTTTTCCCAAAAGGATAAACCCATGTTTATCAGGGTTTTATTCTTTATCCTTCAGGACTTTTTGTCTCTACCTTGATTTTATGATATCACCATTTGAGGCTGTGTTATCTTTTTGAATACACACTTTGATTTAATCATAAGGGCAAATTAGCTTTTATGTTTATTTTTCAATTGCAATTGACATTCAATACTATATTCGTTTCAGGTGTGCAGAATAGTGGTTAGATATTTGTATAACTTATGAAATGATTCCTCCCATAAATCTAGTACTCACCTGGCACAATGCATAGTTATATTATAATATTATTGATTCTATTCCCTATGCTGTACTTTATTCCACTAGAAAAAGCTTAGGTATGGGAAAAATCAGTAAAGGATTAGGTTACGAGGCTGTTCTTCAGTTCTTTCTGCTTTTATTGATATTACTGCTCTTACCTTGTTTTGCTTGTAAACCTTACCTTTCACAAGTCAGGAGTACAAACATAGCTCAGAAGTTAATATGTATGACAGCTCTGAAAATAAACGCATTTTCTGAAACAGTAAAAATGTTAGAATAGTGGAGTGCAGTGAGAAATGAATCACAACTTCCTGCTTCCTTGTTTCTTAGTGTACCTAGGTTTAAAACTCCTTTTTGTTAAATTTTTTCTGTTTATTTTCAAACTGTATTTCTCTGTCAAAAGAAATTCTAGATAAAAGTTAAATTTTAGGTTTTTTTAAAAACTGGTAAACCTTTTAAAAAATTCACTTTCTTTCTATCCCCCTCATCTGTTTGCTTCAGTAAAAACAGCTCTAGGCACACTCTTCATTAATTCTAACACCTTGATCTCATCAATAACATATTCAGAGAAACCTTAACACTGAGCTTTTTATTATAATGATTTCTTTCTGCTGACGCATTAAAATGTTCCAAATTGAATTTGTTTATGGACACACATATGTTTGTATGTGTATATGTATTCTATGTAAATGATTCATATATTTACATATGGCATAAAGAGTGACTCTAAGTTGTATTTATTTTGACAAAATTATCAAAATTTGTAACTTCTGTATGCACTTACATCTCTACCAACTTGAGTAGAATTTTATAAAATTGGTTGCTCACATTTTAAAAAATACTACTCTCTTTTATCTTTCATCATGACTACTCTATTTCATACTTTTTCTAGTTTTTTTTTTTAATTGGAAGTTATAAACTGTGGAGCGTGCTGAAATATGTCACCTGAGGTCTTTGCCTTAGAGCAACTGACTCTTGGCATGATCTCTCACTGAATGTTAATAACATAGAGAAGCAACTCAAAAGTAGTGTTGAAAGCTACTGCAGCCTCCTGAAAGCCTGGAGAATATAGTTTCCAGGTTTTATTTTGTTTTTTTCTTAATACATAATTTATATTTTTGTTATTTTCTGTAAACCCTGAGGACTCTTTCCTATGTGAGGTTTCTTCTTCTTCGTCTTCTTTATTATTATTATTATTATTATTATTATTATTTATGTCAGTGTAGATCATCATCCTGTTTGCAAACTTGTAACTGTGGTATTCTAAAATCATAGCTAGAGAAAAATATCTGGTGATTCCTATTTTACATTTTAGGAATCTGATGTTGGCTATGGTAATATTTCAAGAGAAATAACATTTTTTCGTAACTTATGTTGTGTTCCTTTCCTTTTTGTGTCCAACCTCTGCTGCCTCAAGCCATTTTTTAGAAACAAGGTAGAAGTGAGGAGGACTGGCTTGCCCAACTTGGCCTGTAGGTAGATTTCACTCACTACCAGTGCATCACTTCTAGGATGCTGCCAAAGTTTGCTGATGACTATAGCAGAGGGACAAGGTCACAGCCTTGTCTTCTCTAGATTAAGCAGTAAGCACCTATTCCCATGGAAAATATGCAGAATATAATATTAAGGGAAATTTAAGGAATTCACCGTAGGCTTCAGGTTGCTGACCCCAAGTTACCCAGACTTGGTTGCACAGAGGGTGAGGTAGGTGTCTTAGCTGAACATCTTCAACTACACTCTCTCCATTCTCTGCTCCCTTCCTTCAGTCCTCTTCTTTTAACCTCTCTTTTTCACTGGAGCTCCCTACTGACAAAACACGGGATTTCCGAACCCTTCTGTTTTCAGTTATCCTTTGTTTCTTTTGAATTCTGCAGCCTGAAGCATCTGCTGAGAGGTCAGTGTTTCTCCTCTGTCCTGATGGTTTTCTACTGGCCCTGAAGAGGGAGGACCTTCAGGGAAAACCCTTCTGTGTTAGGGTTTCTTGTCTTCCTGCTGTGCTAGGGAAGCATAATGAATGAAGACTTTGTTTCCCATTTAGAGAAAGGAAATTGATGATGGAGTAGAGTAGGTGTTTTCACTCCAGGCTGTATTTTCACCCAAGGTATCTGAACTCAAACACACCTCCCACTGTGATGATTCATTTATTTCTAAAGGTCCCCATCTGGTCCCTGTGAAAAATTCATATTCCTTCTATTAACATAACTTTGACCTTATTTGTAACAAACAAATAACTAATAACTCTGGCCTTATTATAACACAAGAGCATCCGCCTTTCCCTGCCCTGGGCTCTGTTAAAAATTGTCTTATATTAACAAGCAATGAAAGGTGTTATGCCTATTTGCTTCTCTTCAATTTCTAGATTTTTTTCTGAATAATAAGGGATAAGAAAGACATTTAGTTCACTAAATCACTTCTTATAAAAGAATTTGTTCAGTATTGTCCTGAAATTAGTAAATCAGGAGACACATAGCCTCTAAGAAAGTCTTTCTTCATTCCCACTCCAATCATTGTGTATTTTATGTCATATATTAAATAGGCATGTTTACAGATATCTTTCTGAAACTATTCTTTTTATTTTTTTAAATTTTTGAGATAAGATAGCCTAGCACTAAAATTATAGATACTTTCATTTATGGAGGGAGGACAATATAACAGCATAATCTATAAAATTTTGCTTAGAACACCTATGTATTCTTTGAGAATAATGATTATCTTCACAGTCTTTAGATCTCTGAATCATTTCAGAGCAATTTCTGGTTATTGTTGACAAAAGTAATATAAAAGCACTCAGGGCTGCTGTCTTCAAAGAATAAATATTTTCACAACAGATATGGTTATTTACTTTTTAGAAATAGCCACCAACTGCTACATTTTCTTATATTTTTATAAAAGTGAATTTCACATATCCAACTGTTATTTTAAAAAGACCTTGAGTCCCTGACTGGTGTGGCTCAGTCAGTTGGACATCATCCTTCAAAGCCACAGGTCTCTGGTTTAATTTCTGGTTAGGACACATGCCTCAGTTGCGTGTTTGATCGCTGGGGGTGCGTAGGAGAGCCAATTGATATTTCTCACACTGATGTTTCTTTTTCCCTTCCTTCTCCTCTCTAAAAGTAAATAAATAAAAATTTTAAAAAATACCTTGAGGCTATCAGTCTATGCATAATATTTTGATAAATAATATTTATCAGAACTTTAATTTTTCTGAATGCTCTTACATTTTCTCTTTCACCTATATTACGGTATCTGCTTCTTCTTCCTCTAGTTAGCCAGAGCTTGCTATTTTAGTCCAAATCCTTCATTAATCTTTATTATTGGCAGTTATACAATGTCAGTAATATTTCACCCCTAGTACCTGCCATTCATATATCCCTCTTTCTTTCACCTTTCTGCATATTTCTTGGTTACTGTTTTCTTTTCATCCTTGCATATGCCTGGACTCTACCATTACCAAATATTCTTTCCTTTACTAACTGCTATTTTTCTGCTCAAATTATCTGATACAACTATATTTTCATCATTTTATTTCTGAATTTTTATCTCCTTCCAGGGGTCTTAGAGTGAGAAGAAAAGTGATCTAGCCATCTTATGTGGAGGTGACAGGAATTGCATCCTATTCTTCCACTGTTCCCAATGAAGTTTTTGAGTTAATTAATCATCTACAAAGTCATGTGACAGCCACTGTGTTAGAGGTTCTGGGGATAAAAAGATAAAGAAGTTACTGTTTCTGAAGTCAAGGACTTTTAAACTAAGCTCCAGAAAAATGTCTGTTTCATGTAATTGCTTGGTTTATGATGGCCGATTGATTATTCATGGACTCAAGTCCATTATAATGGTAAATTATAATAGTTCTCCACATTCTTATTTGAGCTGATATTAACATTGGAATCATATATGTTAACCAGTCCCTTTACATTGCTGGGGAGTGAAAGTAGCCTGAAAAATTAATATTTCTAAACAGTTGAGACATTTCTGAGTTCTTGACTTATTTTACATTATTAAAATGGAAGTCACTTGTATTATATGTCTTTCTTTATAACCTTTTATAAATGATTTGGTCTAGAAGGTGGGAAATGGTGGGGAGTTTTATTATCATGATACAAGATAATGAGCAAAGTTGAAATTCACTTTTATATGAAATCATGTTAAAGTGAAAAATATGTTCACAATTTTGAAATTGTGTTTATTTGAGAAATGCAATTAGTTAATAGTATTTCTTACATTATCGGGATAAAACTTAATTGACATTTATTAATTGAGTACTATGTAACAGTTCCTCTGCCTTACATGTGTTACCTTTTAACATCCTCACTGAGCTATTGCTTTTGTTATTGTTGTTTATATATCCAATAAGGTGTTAACATCCAGAATTTATGAGGAACTCATGCAACTCAACACAAAAAATACAAACAAACAATGCACTTAAAAAATGGGCAGAAGACCTGAATAGACACTTCTCCAAAGAGGTCATGCAGATGGCCAATAGACATATGACAAGATGCTTAGTGTCACTGATCATCAGTAAAATCTAAGTTAAACCGCAGCAAGATATCACCTCACACCTGTCAGAATGTCTATCAGCAATATATCCACAAACAAGAATTGGCAAGGATGTGGAGAAAAGGAAACGAAAACCCTTGTGCACTGTTGGTAGAAATACAGATTGGTGCAGCCACTGAGGAAAACAAAATGGAGTTTCCTCAAAAAATTAAAAATAGAGCTGCCTTATAACTCAGAGGTTCCTTCTGGGTATAAAGCCAAAGAATCCCAAAGCACTAATTCAAAAGAATATATGCATCCCTGTGTTCATTATAGTGTTATTTACAATAGAATCACATCCACACACACACACACACAGAGACTATATATATGTATAGTCTATAATGATATATTCAGCCATTTGTGACACCATGGGTGGACCTTGAGGGTATTATGCTAAGTGACATATAAGTCAGAGAAGAGAAAGACAAACACCGTATGATTTCGCTTACATGTGCATCTAAGGAACAAAATAAACAGACTCATAGATACAGAGGACAGACTGACAACTGCCAGAGGAAAGGGGAGTTAGGTGGCTTGGTGAAAAAGGTGGAGGGATTAAGAAGTACAAATTGGTAGTCACAAAATAGTCACAGGGATGTAAAGTACAGCACAGGGAATACAGTCAATAATATTTTAATAACTACCATATGGTGCCACATGGGTACTGAAAATATCAGGGAAACTCTTTGTAAAGTATATAATTTTCTACCCACTATGCTGTAGACTTAAAACTAAAAATAATAATATTATATGTAAACTGCAATTGAAAAATAAAAAAATATGTAAAACAAAAAATATTGTAGATGGTTGAAGCAGATTACCATAAACTTAAGAATGGCTTTATTTAACATTATTTTGAATTGGTGCTTCAGGAATGTTTCCCATACTGGAGGGAGATATTTAAAGAAGATGGCTTGCCAGACTTTTGTCCCTGATTTGGTGCCATTTATGTCCACAGAGACATTTGGCCCAGAGACAACAGTTGTAGATGCTGCAAAAGTGATATAAACAGCAGCATCATGACTATGTCATAAAAACTACCTCCCTCTGCAATATATATTTAGAATGAGAGAACAGTTTTCTGACTTCTGTGTGACTGCTTTTTTGAATAATTTTGACTTTAATCAGAAAAAATGAAAATGGGGCATTCTGGCCAAGATGGAGGCGTAGGTAGAAACCCTTTATTTCCTCACACAACCAAAAGGAGGATAACAACTAATCTAAAAATAATAAACAAGAATAAAGAAGTGCCGGAAAATCAAACTGCATGGAACTCCAACAATCAAGGAATGAAAGAAGCAGTCAACCAGACTAGCCAGACTGATAGCGCCACAACACAGCAAAGAGGATTGCCTCAACCTGGTGAATACCTAAGGCTCCACCCCCTTACAACTTAACAGGTGCACCAAGACAAAGAAATGTGGTCCAAATGAAAGAACAGCGCAAAACTCCAGGAATAGAGCTGAGTGAAGAGATAGGCAACCTATCTGATGCAGAGTTCAAAACAGGGGTAATCAGGATGCTCACGGAACTGATTGAGTTTCATCACAAAATGAAAGAACAAATGAAGGCTACCCAAAATGAAATAAAGCAAAATATCCAGGGAACCAACAGTGTCAGGAAGGAAACCAGGACTCAAATCAACGATTTGGAACAAATGGAAGAAATAAACATCCAACTGAAACAGAATGAGGAAATAAGAATTCAAAAAAAAATGAGAGGCTTAGGAACCTCTGGGACAAATTTAAACATTCCAATGTCCAAATTATGGGGTTGCCAGAAGGAGAAGAACAAGAGCAAGAAATTGAAAAATTATTTAAACAAATAATGGAGAAAAAATTCCCCAATTTGGCAAAGGAAATAAACTTCCAGGAAGTCCAGGAAGCCCAGAGAGTCCCAAAGAAATGAGAGGAACACACCAAGGCACATCATCATTAAGTTACTCATGATTAAAGATAAAGAGAGAATCTTAAAAACAGCAAAAGGAAAGGCAAGTTACCCACAAAGGAGTTCCCATAAGACTATCAGCTGATTTCTCAAAAGAAAACTTGCAGGCAAGAAGGGACTGGAAAGAAGTATTTGAAGTCATAAAAGGCAAGGGCTTACATACAAGATTACTCTTCCAGCAAAGCTATCATTTAGAATGGAAGAGCAGATAAAGTGCTTCCCAGATAAGGTCAAGTTAAAGGAGTTCATCATTACCAAGTCCTTCTTATATGAAATGTTAAAGGGACTTATCTAAGAAATCGAAAAAGATAAAAAAAAACTATGAACAGTGAAATGACAACAAACTCATAACTATCAACAACAGAACCTAAAAAAAGAACCAACAATGAAAACAAAAGCTAAGCAAACAACTAGAACAGGAACAGAATCACAGAAATGGACATCACAGGGAGGGTTTTCAGTAGGGAAGGGGAGGGAAGGGGAAGGTACAGGGAATAAGAAGCATAATTGGTACGCATAAAATAGACTGGGAGAGGTTAAGAATGGTATAGGAAACAGAGAAGCCAAAGAACCTATATGTACAACACATGAACATGAACTAAGGGAGGAAGTGCTGGAAGGTTGGGGGGTGCAGTGAAGAGGGGAAATAAAGGGGGCAAACTGTAATAGCATAATCAATAAAATAAACTTTAAAAATGAAAATGGTACTGTTAGCAAAATGTAGTCTGCTACTCAGAGGTAAAGCAAAGGCAAATTCTGTACAACATCCTTGTGTTATAGATGTTTTTAAATCTTTCACACCTTGTATAAAGTGGAGTGTGTGTGTCTGAAGCTTAAGGTAATATCTTAAGAGCTGGCAGTTTAAGGGAGAAAATTTTAGTTCCTTATTAAAAAGACTCTTGATGAGTAATTGATGAGTTAATGTTTTTAAAACTCTTAGAACTGCTAAACTATCAGTTTTAAGCTCATTAGATGACTATCATGCAAATATGGGGTGAACGCATACTATCTGGCATTAAAGATTGTGGGGAAAGAATGGCTAGGTTAGATACGTAACTGCTTAATATCATACTGGACAATAATCCATAAATTTAGGGATTACCTTTTCTATTATCTAAAAATCATTGACATTGCTAACAGACTAAAGTCTACATGTTAACTTGTACCTTTGCCTCCTTTGGGCTTTTAAATAATAGTAAATACTAAATCAATTAAGATATATTTTCTTAGATACTTAAATACTCCTTAGATGGACTCGTTAAGCAATGCTCTAATGTGCAATTCAAAAGATGTACTGCTTTCCCTTTGCTCTATTTCTAAGTTTTGATTTTTTTTAACAGAACATTCAGTGGTATGTAAGAAGCACTCTATACATGTTTAAAAACAGTGAAAATAGCTTAGAAGGTGACATAGTTGGGGCTTATGTTTAGGATTAAGATCAGAGAATAAAACTCATCTGCATAAGACCTGAATTTATTTATTTTTATTTCCTGGATGGAGGGAAGATAAGATATTGGAGAAAGAACCAGAAAGCATATGAATAGGGGAGACAATGTGAAATTTAGCATTGCATGGGAGAAGGTCATGAGAAACTTATAGCTGTGGCATGACCCAGAGAAATTTTATGAACAGAAATATCTAAGATTTGGAGTTATCTGTATTGTATAGTAGATGATGTAATCAATTTCTCTTGCTGTCCCTTCTTTAGTAAGTTTTACTGTGTTCATAACTGTCTATGTGTGCTTTATTTTTAGAAACTGAGTTAATGGCCAGAATCTCATAGGTAGATATCTATTAATACATTTACGAACTAAACAACAACTTTTGAACTCATCTGTGTGCTAAGCATGTATGAGTTGCTGGGCACCCTGTTCAATCAAAGAAAACAAAAGGAACCTTTATAGAGCTTATAGTTTAGTGTGGAATCAGACAACAAATAAATGAACACATAAATATATAATTTGTGGTGAATGCTATAACAGGATTCAGTGATAGCGACTGATAGGTTTAGAGATCTATTTTAATGGTATGGTGAAGGAAAGTCCCTCCGAGGAGGAGACCTTTAGGCAGACCTGAAGCAAAGGCCATTGAAGAAGAAGGAGGCAGTGTCCCTGTGTATTGGTTTCTTGAAGCTGCTGTAACAACCACAAATTTGGTGTGACCCAAAATGACAGAAATGTATTACTTCCCAGTTCTGGAGGCCAAAGTCCAAAATCAAGGTGCCAGCATGTTTGATTCCTTCTGGGGACACTGAGGGTGAATCTGGTCCATACTTCTCTCCTAGCTCCTGGTGGCAGCCAGCCAGCCCTGAGGTTCCAAGGCTTGTACTCCAGTCACTGTTCTACACTCCCTGTCTCTGTCTTCACATCTGTGTGACTGCTCTTTTACTCAGGTGTCTGCATCACAAGCCTCCCTCTACCTTTATTTAATGAAGGAACTGTCATTGGATTTAGGGAATGCCCTAAATTCAGGCTGAACTCACTTGAGATTCTTAATTACACCTGCACAATTCAACCAACTACTGTAGGCAGAGGGATTAGCATAAGCAATGACAATGGTATAGAAAAGAGCTTGACACATTCAAGGAAAGAAAGATCATTTGGGGTGAGAGGGAGACCAGGTCATTATTCGGTTGATATGTTAGACAATGTCATATTGCCACCTGTGTCAGTGAGTAGAACTAGAGAATGAGCCTCATGTGGATTTTCAGAAGCACAAGGGCTTCACAGGAATGGGGCTTGGAGTTGTCTGTGAATCCCTTTGAGATTCAGCTTACGAATCATTATTATCTCTTCTTACATAATATACTTAAAAACCTTGTGACTTAATGAGCTTACTCTAAGTGGATATGCTACAAACTTATGTATAACTTTTTCCCCAAGTTACTGCTTGTGTTTTTCTTACCCATTCTAAAAGGCTCATTTTTGAGTGGCCCTTGCCTCATACGTGGTGACCATATCCCATCTCTGAGGTCAGTGCCCAGTGATCCATTTCCACATCACATCTGTGAGGAAGACTGAGCCCAAACCATAGTGCAAAAGTATTCTCCAGGTTGTACAGACCAAGCAAGCCTTTTTCTCGCATGTTTGAATATTTGTTTAACAGAGAATTTGTATAGCTGTATATGTCACACTTTAAAAGCCTATTAAGTCCCTTTTTAAGATATGCCAATAGAATTCAGCTTAAAATGGAGTACGAAATAACCCTTTTGTGTAGTCTTATTGAATCTGAGAAGCTCCTGTCTAGGGAAACTGATTCTATTAGCATCAGTTTTGTCTCTTACCAAGGAATTCATTTCAACCTCTTTACTCCTTGAGAACCACTTTATGTTACTAAAGACAATTTATAAAAAGGCCACATTGTACAACTAGGTAATAGCTGATAGCTTTATTAAGCACAGATTATAAAAAGACTTCTTTTAACTTCTTACATGTGACTTTTGTACTTATCTACCAAATAATGTACTGCTGAGACTACTGATGTCCCAATAGCAAATCGGCCTTCAGGTAGGGTTGTAATCATTCTTGAGCATTTTAGGGTGTATACCTTTAACATTGCCAGCCACTAACCTCAATGCTGAGATACTACTAACATTAATAAACCCACTTTAGGAACTTTTCTGATCAAATGGTAGTGGGTTTTATTTTTTTGTTTTGCATTTCTGGATAGTTTCTGTCAGCAGTTTCTACTGTTTATAATTTACTCTGAAAGTAATTTAGCAGCATCCCCATAAAGGAAATGGATTGATTACTAGTCTACGTGTTGAGAGAGTAACACTAGAAAAAATTGAGAAGAAGGACAAAACAAAGTCAATTCACTCTAACCTATCCCAGGTAACTTCCTTCTGCAAAGCAAAATGGAACTAAACGTTAAGAAGACTAAAACTGATCTTCCTGTTGAGCAGTTGAAGGACTTACTTTCAAAAACATAATTTATAGGAAATAGAAATCTGCATTTTAAGATAATTTCCTGCAAATGTGTATTTGCTCATATGTGGGATGCACATTGAAGAATTTGGGGGGTGTATAATAACTTCTAGTATCTGAATTGGAACCTATGCCAAATGCATCTTAAAAATTAAAGCACATCAGATGAATTAATTTTTTGTTGATCCAAGATGACTTATAAATAAATGAAAAGAACTAAAATACTGCTTTCCACGAGAGAGCAAATGAGATGTGCCTCACTGCTAAAATAAAACCTGACCCCAAAAAAGGCAGTTTAGAAAATAAGATGGCTTGTCAAGATGGCATTTAAATGTGCTTGAGAAAATAGCCATGATGTATGACAAATGTGAGGTTGTGTAGAATAATTTACTGAATACTATTTTGTGGAAACATTTTGTAAATTGTGTTCATTTTAGATGTATTTTTCCATTAAAATATAAAAAACTCCTCAGCAATTTCCATTTCTTAAGTGAATTATAAATTATTGGTTTGTTGCATTTCTCAAAGATTGTTTGCCTATTGTATTTGACCTTGAATAATGAGAAAATAAACTTAAAGTAATAAAATACTACTTTAGTATTATCTCTGTTTTATTACTTTATCTTTTTCCCTTTTGGAAAAATGTGTTTCTGGTATAGGAACAAAAGTTAGAGCAGGGGAAAAGAGCAATGAAGAAGGGAGATTGTTATTTTTTTCAAATAAACATATAATAGTAATATAAAGATCAAATGACTTATTTTTTATTTAAAAAACAAAACAAGAGCATGAGGTCTTTGCTTTTTATTGATTTTTATTGATTCCTTTATAGAAAAGCTTAAAAGATGAGTTCTTTTTTCAATAATAAGGTAATTTAAAAAAACTATCTAATGTTAGATTTAGGACAATAGGTTTGGTAGGTTATAATTAAAAGAGCAGATCAAGCACTATTGTGATATTGGACCTCTGGCCTGCAGAGCTGTGAGAAAATAAATGTCTATTGTTTAAGCCATCCAGATTATGCTATTTTGTTATGGGAGCTTGCAATGACTAGCACAATAATGAAAACAGTGTACTTCAAAATAATGCGGTAGAGTCAGGTTGACATGTTCCAAAGCTTAGTCTTAAGAAATACTTATCTGAAATCTCAGGTCTAAGATGACTTTTTCTTTGCAGTAGGATAGATTTAGAATTTCAGTAAATGAGGGCCATAATGTACTTGGTAATTTTCTCAAAAGATTTTGTTTGTATTTATTGGCTAGGACACATTTTTTATACAATATCACACCTGGGAATTCATTCAGAGTAAGAAGAAAGGCAGTTAGCGGTAGCTTTTGACTCAGTACCTGCTGCCAGAATCATTAGAATCCAGTCCTGCCTCTTAGGTCCCTTCCTGAGGTGTCACTGGAGTATTTCATCCATGTTCTTGAATGACTTGGACAGTCTCAGCTACCTTCTCTATCTTCTTTTTCATAACTCCTTCTTAAATTCACCGTGTTTTCCACGAGTTTTATTTAGGATCAGTTTCAGCTGCATGTAAAAGAACAAAACCAAAAGCATCGTCTGCATTTCTTTTATTAGCCACAAGTCGGTGGTGGTGAAGGGGATGAGGAGTGTAGACCCCGTATGTATAGTTTTTTCTTAGTATAGGTCTTTTCCACCAGATTGCAATCCCACTACATGAAGCAATCTTGCCTCTTTTATTTATACCTCTATGTAGGCAGCTTCTAATATAGTGCCTGGGACATAATAAGCCCTCAGTCAGTAGTTTTTTAATATACTAATGAATAAAATAATGAGTAAAGGGAGTTGATACTGAAAACATAAATAAAGGTCATTTTGTGAACTATTATTTTTAAAATGTAAAAAAATAAACATTTTCCTGTAGGTAGTGGAGAGCTATTGAGCATTTCCAAGATGAGACATGATACAGAAGTTTTTCACACTAATCATGTTGCTGTTTTTCAGACTAAGTACCTGTTTTTTTAAACTAATCTCATATTTTAAAGTAAATGCTGACAGGTATAATTAATGAAAAAGAAATGATTGCTTTAAATTTATTTTTATTTTAAAAACATTTAAACTTTCCATATATATTTTAAGCTAGTTTTACTGAGAAAGAATAGATTATTTTTTGTGGAAAAGGACAAATATTTAGGGCAACAACATAAAGCAGCAGTTCTCACCTGGTGTGCCATAAGAATGTTTTAAACATCCAATCCCTGACTATTTAGTCAGGGGCACTGACTGCTTTTCCCTTAGATTGTCGCATTGCAGAATGACAATAGCCAACACAACAATAACTGTCCACTGTGAATGAATCAAAATTACACACCCATTTTTGGTCAAATCAGCAAAAAATATATTTTCTGGTGTGCTGCAGAATTTTAGTAATTATTTTATAATTACTTTATGTGTGTAATGAGAGGGGAAAGGTTGAAAATCAGTGATACAAGGTATGAGTCTATGTTTCTAGTTAGTAAGAAGTGCCAATGCAATAATTTTGGTTTTTAACAAAACTGAAGACAATTATACACAATTTTATAACTTTTAAAAACTGCTATTGAAGTATAATATTCATACAGAAAATTGCACATGCCATAGACATATAGTTCAATTAGTTTTTTACCAAATGAAATTAACCCTGCCTTTAACAGCAACTGGAAATTCCCCTCGTGCATGATTAACCACTTTTCTTCTAACAGATAGTTTAGTCTGTTCTACTTTATGTCAGTGGGTTTATACTACACGCACACTTTTGAATCTGGCTCTTTTGCTCAAAATTATGTAGGTGAGAGTCAACCATATTTTGCTGTGGCACTAGAGTGTTCATTCTTATTGCCGCATTGAATCCCATGTATACAATTCTATTGAGTGTATACTCAGGAATAGGACTGCCACATCCCACAGTATGCGTACGCTCAGCTCTAGTACCTTTTGGCAGCTCTAGCTACTGCTAAAATTTCCCAATGGGAAACTGAGACCTCACATTCCTCCATATGCTCCCAACATTAGTATTAGTTGTCTTTTTATAAAATCGATTTTTCCTTTTTTAGTAGAGATGTAATGATAAATGAATTGTGGTTTTAATTTTCATTTCCTTATGAAAAAATAAGTTGAGCACCTTTTCATCTTTAAACTGACCATTTAGATAGTCTTGTGTGAAGTTTCAACTCTTTGAACAAAATTTTTCATTGCATTTTTTCCATTACATTCATCCCCCTTATACCCTCTGTCCCCTGCAAATCACCACACTGTTGACCCTGTCTATGCATCCTTTTTTCTATTTGCTACATATCTCTACCCCCTAGCCCCTACCCTGACCTCTCAGCCTACTCTATATCCGTGAGTCTCTCTATTTGCTTGTTAGTTCAGTTTGTTCATTAGATTCCATGTATGAGTGAAATCATATGGTATTTGTCGTTCTCTGACTGGCTTTTTCACCCAGCGTAATTTTCTACAGGTCCATCCATGCTGTTACAAATGGCAAATTTTCTCTTTTTATAGCTGAGTAGTTTTCCATTGTGAACATATACCATAGTTGTTTTATCCACTCATTTACTGATGGACACTCAGGCTGCTTCCAGATCTTGGCGATTATAAAATAATGTTGCAATGAACATAGGGTGTTTATATTCTTTTAGAATTAGTGTTTTGGGTTTCTTTGGCTAACTCCCCAGAAGTGCAATCTTTGGGTCATAAGGCAGATCCATTTTTAATATTTTGAGGTATCTCCCCCCATACTGCTTTTCACAGTGGCTGCACCAATCTGCATTCCCAGCAACAGTTCAATTGGGTGCCTCTTTCTCTACATCCTTGCCAGAACTTGTTTGTTGATTTATTAATGATAGACATTCTGACTGGTGTGACATGATATTTCAGTGTGGTTTTAATTTGCATTTCTCTGATGATTAGTGACGTTGAGCTTCTTGCAATACAGTTTTAATTGGATTGATATGTAGGAGATATTTTTGTATGATGCATACAAATTTTTTGTTGGATATGTATAAAGCAAACATCAAACTCCACTGTTTGAATTTTCACTTTCTGTTGTCTTTAAATGAACAAAACTACTTGACATTAATGTTAAATTAATTTTTCTTTTTATGAATGGCCATTTTATTCCTTATTTAAAAAAATGCCTAACAACTCCCAGGGTCGTAAAGATGTTTTATATTTTATTTAAAATATTTATCTTTTGAACTTCACATTTATATCTGCCATCCATCTGGATCGTTGGTTTTGTCTTGTCTTTTTTTTTTTTGAGTGATGTAAGGATCTGAATAAGGACATCTAATTGACTCAGTAACCTTTATTGAAAAGACTGTTTTCATTGTTGTTGCACTGCAGAGTTATCTTTGTCATAAGGTAGGTGACTGTAAGGTGT
This sequence comes from Glossophaga mutica, assembly GCA_039655065.1. Taxonomy (NCBI): domain Eukaryota; kingdom Metazoa; phylum Chordata; class Mammalia; order Chiroptera; family Phyllostomidae; genus Glossophaga; species Glossophaga mutica. The sequence goes on along the minus strand of CM077313.1, from coordinate 73,920,978 downwards.
GAATATGTATGTGGACTCTTCCATTTTTCCACTGAGGAATTATTTATTCTTGGGCCTATACCATATTGTCTTAGTAACTCTTGCTTTATAGTAAGTCTTGGTATTTGAAAGTGTTAGTACTCCAGATTTGTCCCTTTGCGAGGTTTCTTTGGTTATTCTGGACTGTTACATTTCTATATTAACTTTAGAATCATCTTCTTAGTTTCCACCAATATTTCTGAGATTTAAATTGGAATTTGTACTAGTAATCTACTGTTACATGGTGCATCACGTCCAACAAGTATTACCTCAAACACTTAAGCATCTTGTTATTCTGGCACAGTGTCTCTCATGAGGGTCTAGTCAAGCTGTCAGCGGGGGCTGCATTCATATAAAAGCTTTACCTAGGCTCTATTATTCACTACCAATAAAGCTCACTGTTGTCTTGGACTCTCTACGAGGGTGCCTGAGTGCTTTCAAGACATGGTAACTTCTTCCCTCAGAGCAAGGGATGCAGGAAAGATAAAGTGATCAAGATATACCCTGCAGAGTGTTTGATAACAAAACCTCTGAAGTAAAAAACAATCACTTCTATAGTATTCCATTAGTCAATCAGACCAAACCTGGTATGATGGGGAAGGAAATTTCTAAAGGGTGTGAATATCCGGAGGTGGGGATCATTGAAAATCATTACAGACGCTGGCAACCATAGGCTTTCATTAAATCTATAGATAAATTTCAAAAGGATTGATATTCCAATTTTATTGAGTCATATAACTAAAAACATAGAATGTTTATTTTGTTTTTCTTTAGTGTTTCTCAATAATTTCATTTAATGTTCAGTGTGGAGTTGTAAAACACCTTCTGTTAAATTTATTTCTAAATAGCTGACTTTTGATGCTATTCTACTGCATTTTTAAAATGAATTTTCTATATATTTATTGCTGCTATGAAAAATACAACTTATTTTACAATTTATACTACATGGATCTTGTAATGTTTTTAAATTCTAAGTTTTTTCTAAATATTATTTTAGATATTCTAAGTGCATAATTATGTCACTTATTAACAGTAAGTTAATAATAATACTTAACAATAATACTTAATTCAAAAATTCTTAAGTGACTTAAAGAATTCATTGAAGATATCTAGATTTAGGGTCATCTTTGTCAGAATATTTTTAATAGAAGATTCAGTTGCTTTACTTGATATCAGGCAATTCAGATTTTCTACATATGCTCTCTTTTCATACAATTTCATATTGCAGAATTTGTACATTTCATTCAAATACCCTGATTTATTGCTAAAATTTTAATAATATTTTCCTTTGATATTTTTTGATGCAACTAGAAACAGTGTAACTGTTACCATATTAGTACTTGTCATTCTTGATACTGTAGTTGGTGTTTACTCTTTCTCATTTTTTTCCCTAGCTCTATCTTGCTAGGGGGTTAATCAATTTCATTAATATTTTAAAAAGTTTAAAGTATGTTTCTGTTGAATGTTCGCATTACATTTTATTGATCTATTATTTTATTTTATTCTATTACATATTTGTATGTTTGACTTGCTTTTCTCCTTTCAACTTCTCAGAAGAAAAACATACATAATTTATTTGCAAGCTTTCTATTTTCTAATATGGGCATGCTAAGCTATAAACTTCTCTCAAAGTACTGCTTTAGGTGCATTACACAGATTTTGAAATGTTTTATCATTGAACTTAACTATTTTGGAATTTGTTTCAATTTCTTCTTTCTTTCAATTAGAAAAGTATTGCTTAATTCCCAAAGATATTATGATTTTCTGGTTTGTCCTCTAGTTTGTTCTTCTCCATCTCTGTCTGTCTGTCTGTCTGTCTCTCTGTTTTAATTAATCCCTAACTTCATTTCATTCTGATTACAGAACACATTCAGAATAATTTCACTTCTTTGAAGTTTTTTAAGGCTTGCATTATGACATACAAGGTCTGTCCAGAAGGTATCTCACAATGTAATATGAAAAAAATAGTGACATTTATGGAAGAAGACATAAGATACAAGAAACATTGTACATAGGACAAGGATGCCTCAGTCCCCTTCAAAGTAGGCACCTTGGGACCTCACACAGTTCTCTCAATTGCCACCTGCTGCCCCATTGTATTTTCCTGAATCTCATGGATGGTCTGAAATCTCTTGCCTTTCAAAGGTGATAATAGTTTTGAGAAAAGCTAGAAGTTGCAGGCACCAAATCTGAGCTATAAGGGGGCTGAGTCAGCTGGGTGATTTGATGTTTTGCAAAAAAACTGCATGAGACATGATGCCTGAGTGGGTGCATTGTTGTAATGAAGCTGCCAACTACCACTTGCACCTAGCTGCAGGTCTTCTGAGTCATCTGAATAGTTTCTGTGGAGGAATGTTTAAGCTTAACACAAAATTTGATGCAGATTTGTTGCTCTGCTCACTCAGTCATTTTTAATGCTGTGGCCATGCTCACTCAAAAGCATCTACTGCCCCCACAGACTAGTAGAGCGAAGTCATTACTGTTCATACACAGGCATTCCAGTCCACTCGCCTTCACTGCCAGGCTACATGCATGTCACACAAACCCTTCTCATTATATCAACAATGACTGGACTTTTTCCAGACAAACCTCATATATTGTCAATTTTATTAAATATTAAATTTGCACTTGAATTATTCTGTGTTAGACATGAAATTTTAAATGTGTCAAATATGTTATTAATAGTTCTGCTATTCATACATTTCATATCTTTATTGATTTTAATATTGTCTCAGATTCTTACTGATTGCCTTTTTTTTGGTAATACTATGTGTAACTCTTCCATAGTGTTAATGGATTTAACTACTTTTCCTGTAGTTCTGTCCATTTTTGCTTTATATATTTTGAAATGATTTTAATAGAAGCAATCATTTAAAATTGTAATAGTTTTCTTTACTACTATGAGTTATTATTTTCTATCTCAGCAATGATTCTTAAAGTCTACCTTTTTATTATTAATACAGGTAATTAAGTTTCTTCCAGTCATAGTCAATCACCTTTTTCCAAAATCTTAAGATCATCTCTCTGCTTCGTTTATTGAGATGATGCCTATTTTTCAAACACCACATAAGCTTATTGTATGTAATTTTGGTCGCTGTGATGAAAATCATATACAGGACTATTTTCCTAAAGGGCTAATAATGCCAAATAGAAACATTCTTTGAGAACAAGGAAGTTTGGGAGATGATGTGTCTCTGAAGTTGTAACTCAGACTTGAGAATTGAGAAAAATCTTCCCCACTTCATGAAATTTGTTTATGTGCTGCTTCTTCCTTTTTGAGGACATAAACTCTAAGAAAAGAATTTGCCTTTTCATTAATTGCTATAGCCCCCAGTAATTAGAACTGAGCCTTGCGCATAACAGAAGTCCATACTTGTGGGATGTGCAATGGAATCTCACTTTCCTTCCCACCACTTCTCTGACAAAGGTTCTATCATTTCCATTTTGCTTGTAATGCAGTTAAGTTTGAAAAAGGTTATGTGACTTTCTTAAGGTGACTAAATTATGGAATAGAATTAGAATAAGGTCTGTCTGATGTAGGAGAGCATTTCACTCTAAGTCTCTGCAATGGCAAGGGGCAGGGACCTTCGCTGCGAGACAATAAGGCAGTATGATTGCTAAGGACTCATGCTTCAGAGTCAAACATACAGACTGTCTCTGCCCCTGTGACTTTGGGCAAATTACCTAACCTGCTCTCTTTGCTTCTGTTTCCTCATCTATAACTAAGAATACCAATACCTATCTCATTAAGTTGTTTTGAGAATTAAATCAGTTCATATCTGTGTGTAGGAAAAACTTAGATGTTTTTTCTTTCTATGTAAGGAAAAACTCAATTCTTCCTGTTTCTGTTTTGCTCCTGTGTGTTTCCTTTAATACTCACACAAAACACTTTATTTCTGGTCACCTAATCTGTGGAGGTTTTTTCCCACATGAAGCAATTGTTTGCAACATCAGCTGGATGTCCAAAAATTTAACTCATTTCTGATACTCTCTACCCAGCAATAGCATCAGATCCCACAGGTTACGAGCCTTATCCCATAAGACTTCTGCCCACTACACTTCAGATGCTGATCACAGATAGTAATTCCCCAGGTTACTCACAACTTCTGCTTGATTTGGCTACACAACAGAGGTTCCCACAACTTCTTCTTCAGGTTTGATTACTTTTCTAAGGTGAACTCAGAACTACTTATTTACATAACTCAGAGAACTACTTATTTACATTTACCAGTTTCCTGAAGGATAAAGACTACAGATGAGTAGCCAGAAGAAGAGATACATGGGACAAGGTCTGGGAGGCTCCCAACTGGTAGAGTTTCTGTCTTGTGGAATTGGGGTGCATCACCCTTCCACTGTAGATGGATGCTGCAGCCTGGAAGCTCTCTGAAGCCTGTAGTTTTGGGATTTTACGGAGGCCTCCTCACACAGATACAAGAAATTATTAACTTCATTTCCATCCCCTCTGACCTTGCTGGAGGATGAGGGTGTGGCTGAAGATTTCATGCTTCTAACCTTGGCTTGGCCTTTCTGGTGACCAGCCGCCATCCAGGAGCCCACACAGTCACCTCAATAGAACAAAAGACACACCTAGTGCTGTTATTGCTTAGGAATTTGTAACCCTGTTAGGTTTTTGGAACCCTGTATTAGGAACAGGGCCAAAGACCCAATGTTAGAACAAGAGCTGCTCCTAATGTTCTTATTACTTAAAAGGAAATTACAAGGGTTTTAAGAGCTCTGTGCTAGAAACTGGGGGCAGAGACCAAGATCTTAAGGATAGATTTTTTTTTCCTTTTCTCTAATCTTACCCTCAACCTTTCCTTTTCTGCTGGATCTTTCCTATCAGCACTTATATAGCCTCACCCAACTACCACTGCTTATAAACTCAGGAATCTTGGTTCTTCTTTTAATCTCAATTTCCTAATTTTGTACTTAATTAAACAATCTCATCCCTTGATTTCCATTCCTTTGTTACCTGTTCATCATCGTTAATACAGTATTTAAATACCAGAGTTCCTAAAGAATAAGTAATCTTGTCTTCTGATCTAATATCAGTAGCTCTCAAACCTTGCTGAATGTTACCCCCATCTCAGCCCATCCCCCCAGCCCTCCCCACCTCCCTCCTGTTTCCACCCCTCCTAGTTTTTGTCCATGTGTCCTTTGTACTTGTTCCTGCAAACCCTTCCCCTTTTCCCCCGAAATTCCCTCCCTTTTCCCCTCTGGTCACTGTCAGCCTCAATTTCAGTGTCTTTGGTTATATTTTGTGTATTTGTTTGTTCTGTTGATTAGGTTCCTGTTAAAGGTGAGGTCACATGGTACATTTGCCTTTCATGAAGAAACATCTGTGTACACTCTCTGCTGATCGTTTGGCTGATAAATTTCGAAATTCAGTGGATGCATGTCTCCTAACTTATCATAGAGCTATAAAGGTTCCACTTCCGCTCCACATCCTTGGGAAGGGTGCTTCAATTTCCCTTTCTTACAGATTTTTACAAAGTAAATAATGGAAGGGAGATAAAGATTTTTCAGAAATATGCATAACTTTTTTTCTGCTATCAATTCAAGTTTATTAAACTTTAATGTAGTCCAATAACTATATTAGGATTACAACATTGTTTTTTAATAAGCTTGACTCCTTAGGTCCTTTTAGATGCTGACTCACTAGTGAAATATGTTTACTGTTGTCATGTTCTTCCCTAACAGCAAAACAAAAACCCTTCATGCTGTACTATCATTATGATGCAGAATAACTCTAACTTCCTCTTAAAAAACGAAGTACTTCTCAATGTTACATTCTTTACTGAGAGGATCATACTAAAATTTTGGCATTTCTAAATTATGGGAAAAGCGGTATTTTAGTGAATAGGATTTTGCGATTCTACTAATATACTATTGGCTAAAAAAAGGGGAAGGAAATTTTAAAGTTAGTATCTAATTTACCTTAAACTACCTAACAGTGAAAGACAAGTTATAATTAGTGTGGTTTCTACATCGCTGCTCTCAGGGGATGAAGACATTTTCCCTTTCTAGGTTCTTTCATCTGGTCTACTAATAACACCCACGTGAGAGAGATTAACAAGAGAAAATAACCAAAGTTAATTACATATGTACATGTGGGAGGCCCACATACATGAGAGGTCCAGAGACAGAAAATTAAAATGAGGTACCTTGGCATTCTGAGGTAAGGATGAGGTCAAGGGCCTTGGGGCCTCAAAAGAGGGGGAGGCCATTCACAGGATGAGAAGAAGAGCAGATGTTCAGTAATTCATAGGTGTTTGGCCCTTCCATACAGATAGGTCATAAAAATTATTTCTGGTGATAGCTCTTATTATGGGCGAGGCCCCAATTTAAGTTCTTTAAGGGAGAGGTAAACATTTCTCTTGAGCCCAGAGGGTCTTGATTGCCTTTAGCTCAAAATAATCTAATGCCAGAGTGGCACATCACATCCTGGGGAGGCCTGCTTCAAACCTCCACATTGCTATAAATAGTACATAGATAGATAGATAGATAGATAGATAGATAGATAGATATAGATATAGAGATATCTATATTGATATCTATAGATATAATAGTATATTCTATGGAATATATAATAGTATATATATGGATCTATGTAATAGATAAAAATAGTAAACACACACACATATATATGGATCTATAGATGTAGATTTCCAAGCACTTAAAATAAATTTTTCTAAGTAAATGCTAAATTCATACTGTTGAAAGTTAAAAATGAATTTGCAGGCTTAATTTTTAGTTAATTTGGAATTAAATGGTCATATTGGACATTGTTTATTCTAGGATGCTAGAGAATTCTGTAATTATGATGAAATTAAGTGCAGTGCCCTGTGATCATTTGAAACAGCACTTCCTGAAAGAATGAATTAACTTACATCAAACACTCAGGATATGATCATCCTTAATCACCATGTAATCTAACCCAGTTCTATCTATAGAATCATCTAATTGCCTGGATTATTGATAAAAATGTATACTTAAAAAGATGAATTGTCTCATTTTCCTAACCCACTTTTTCTGAACCATTTAAATATTGTTAAGTCACTTGAGAGGTTAAGTAAGAATATACTATACCAAGTATCAAATTATTATTCTACTGCTACAGAAGGTGAAGTGACTTCCCCAATAGCACACAGCAGGTTAGTGACAAAGCTGAAAGAGAAATCATCCTTGCCTCATTCTATTCAAAGACAATATTCTATGTAATAGTTTCCTGTGAATTACCACAAAAAGGTGAGAAAGGGGGAGGAAACTTTGAAGTCTTTTTTCAAATTTATTCTGCTTAAATTTAGACTCTTTAAAAATTAAAAGATCTCATCACTATCTACTCATTTCTGTATTCCAGATAAATAAACCAGAATTACTACCTTATGAATAAATTTGAGGTTTAACTTCTTGCTACTCTATTTTTTTTAAATAGTCTAAACAGATGGAAGTTTGTTGTCTTTAAAAAGATCCAAGTCATAGCATTCTTAATTTGGAACTCTCTGTGAATTAACTGAAATTTGAAGTCTTAATATAGCCTTAAAGAGTAGAGTTACACTTGGATAAACTTTCCCTATTAAAATGGTTGATTAAATGTGACTAGATTTCTGAAGATGGCTATTTTTATATGTCCCTATTTCTCAAACATTCCAAATCCTTTTTATTTTAAGAAACATGGTTACTATAAAACTAAAATATGAATTCTCTTTAGATAAATGGTAGAGTCTTTACTTCCATTAAAAATTATATTCGTGGGGAGAATAATTTTAGACTGACAATGTTGAATTTAAATTATATGAGACATTAAAACAGTTTTTATTTTTAAAATTTCTTGCATGATGTTATATATGGCACAAGGTTTCAATGTATAAATTATTTCACCTTAATATATTCAACTGTAGTTGAATTTAATGATTATATGTTTTGAAAATCAAAGTGTAAACTTTTCAAATATTTATTCAACCATAATAAAATACATTTCAAATATTTTTATAGTAAATGATTTTTAGAGTCAATCTCAAATATCTTAGGAACCACAAGTACTTTTCCTCAAAAACATACTCATTAAAAATTTTGTTCACACCATTGTAGTATAAGTTTTCATTGTGGTTTTCTTGTCTAACATCAGCAAGAAGCTTAATTTGGTATTTTAATAGCTTAATTATGACCTTGCCAGCAATTTCTGTGTTGACATGTTTTTAAAATTCTGACCGCCAACTGAATTGAAATATATGCCTCATATATTTTAATGTTCTCATGTATTTCTCTGTATTAATGTTTTCTTGGCTCCTTAACACTTAGATATAAAGCATTATTGAGATCTAGAGGTGAGACTATAAACCTGAGAACCCATTTTTTTCTCTCCTTTATTGCTCTGAGTAGGGGGAGTGCATTCAAAGCCAGACCCTGACCTCAGGCAGCCCAAGTCCTCCTCCTCCTTCTGTTCATCGCTCCCCTCATCTCCCCCCGCACATTCTTCTCCTAAATTACACTGTTCATTAGCACTGTTACAACCTTTGAGTTCTTTATGGTTTTTTAAACAACATTCATAATGTGAATTTCCCCTTTTGTCAGCAAAACTATGACAGTTAAAAAACATATTTTGAAAGCTATGTAAGCGTTCTTCTAAAACAAAGCCTGACTTAAATGCAGTTTATTTTGCACTGTGGAAAGATACTCGTTGTAAGCCTGCCTAACTTGCCCAAATGCCTTTCTCATTTTTCAATATGTAACTTTCAGTTTTTGCACAGAATATAAAACTTCTGAAAATTTAGGAATGATGAATATAATTTTAAATATGATGCATAACTAAGGCAGTATTTAAAATGTTGATATTTAACGTTTTATTTATGACAGTAGAAAATTAGTCAATTGAGTAATTTAAGTGCATGAGGGTATCTTTCTTCAACAAACACAAAGAAAAAGAAATAAAACAAAGATGAAATAAGAGGAAATACATGATTTATGGACATGTTACAAATGCATGATTTTAATACTATTCGTATGTAGTAAAATATAAACATATCAGAAACACTTTTGTCATTGCTTTTTATCATTACTATCTGTTCTTAAAAAGTCTGAGGGAACAAGATACTAATTTATTTAATGCTTATTGTGTGTCTAGTAAAGGTTGTCCCTTTCCCTGGTTTAGGAAAACTAACCCTCTACACCCATCGTCTTCATAGGGGGAGAAGGTTAGTAGCATGTCCCACTTTTAGGAGTTGTTCAGATATCATTTAATCGTGAGATTTACGTTTATCCAACATACTAACTATTCTTGGAGAACTTCTTTGACCTAAGTGTTCCTTACTGAACACTTTCTGCTTATTTTCTAACTCTAAAATCTGATGTCATGAAAATAAAATGGAAAGTTGAAGCAGGAAGCTTGTTAGCATCTTTTTTTGCAAATGTTGATTGAAAGTTTGGCTCAAATTAATGGTAAGAAGTTGTTTTGACCTTTACTGATCATGACTCGTTTATGGCTAAATTAGGAAAAGTCTTTTAAAAGGACGATACAATGTACTCTATAAGAGTATTATTTGAGTCATTTTATCCTCCCATGCCAAATGAAACATAGTTAACTATTTTATTTTAGCACATGCTAATACAAAGTATGTGAATGCAAGAAAAATATCAAAATGATGGAATAGTTAGATGAAAAGTCAGTGGTAGAGTTATATACTGAATTCCACTTTTAAAAAGTGGTTTGTTGTTGTTGTTGTTGTTGTTTTACTGGCAATTTGTATCTACATAGGTTGGAAACCTTGGTTAGATTTGGCTACGCTGGAAATCATTTTGTCCCAAACTAAAACAGAAAAGAGAGTGCACGAGAGTGCCTAATTTCTGTTTGCATTCTTGTATAGATTTCCTTTTATTTCAGTGTTTCTTGTGTTGCACCTGGAAACAAATTATTAGTATTAATTTGGAAGATCAGAGAAAGCATCTTAAACAAGAATTTATTACTGTTTTACTTTTAAATTAGTAAAAGTTTGTTATTTAAAAAATATTCTAACTACATTTATTTGGGTAAATTGCATGAAGAATAATGATTCTAAGCTATATCTATAAATCTGGGTAAGGAGTTAGATTTTGTTTATGATATAAGGTATCAATTATGGTATTTTACTGTTTTCCATGTGTCATAGAAAATGTTTCATCTGATATTGTGGGTCTAGAAATACCAGTTCCTAGAATGTGAACAGCATTTAAAGAATTTTAAAAATTAGCCATACTTACCCATGAAAGTACTATATTTAATGAAATTATATACAAAGAAAGATACTGCACTTTTTTTCAATCTCCCAAATGAAAACATAAGACCAGCAACCATAACATAATCGACTATAAAATGATTGGTATAAGATCAAATTTCCTTAATAATTGTAAGAATAAGGACCTGCATACGATAGTACATAACGATCTTTGTGTCAGAATTCACTTTACTTCGGCTACAACCTAAAATTACACCCTTTGATAAGCAAGTGTCTCATTGCAGTGCTTCCATAAGGATGCTAGTCTGTGGTGTGTTAGTGACAAGAAAGGATAAATTAAGAGTGAATTGCTTTAAAATGGAATGGTGGGTGATTGGAGGAAGCATGCGGAAACTTTGAAAACATTTCTTGGAGTTCTTTTTTCCCCTAAGATGTCTCTATATTTTTTTACTTGTGTTCTTGGAGGTCCACTGTCTGAGCATTGAAGCTTTATCACTGAGGGGCAAAAGCATATATTAAGAAAGTGGGAAAGCCTTGTTACTATTCTATAGACATTTGTGTTTGTTATCAGACATTTTCTTTTACTTTAACACAGAAGCACTCACAACTCTGTTTCCCCATATTCTAAAGGGAATAAAAGTGAAGTAAAAAGAAAAGCATGATGGCTCCTTCTTGAGTTACTTTAAAATAAAATAAACATTCAATTTTACAAATCATTCCTGCCCCAGAGTGCCTTTTCTTTACTATGTAAAAATATAGACATCCTGCCCTGTCCAGTGTGGCTCAGTCCTGCGAAGCAAAAGGTCGCGCGTTCCATTACCAGTCAGGGCACATGCCTGGGTTTCGGGTTCAGTCCCCAGACAGGGCACATAGGAGAGGCCACTGATGGATGTTTCTCTCTCACATTGAAATTTCCCTCCTTCCCTTTCTCCCCTACCGCTCCTCCCTCTAAAAATAAATAAATAAAATCATACACACACACACACACACACACACACAAACACACACACAAGCACATGTAAACACTAACTCACAAACACACTTTTTATCCATCCACATCAGTGAGCCCCATCTGTGAACACTACTAGGTCTTCCAGCCTTAGCTCTCTTGTCTTTTCCATTTCCGGAAGTACTCCGCTCTCCCAGGCCAGCAATATTCTTAAGATAGTGTTTTCATATTCCTTTCCTCTTGTCTTACTTATTGACTCTGTTGTTAAATTAAGTTGCTTTTTCTTAACACCTAGAAATTTTCAAACATCCAAAGAAAATGGAGGGAAGGGTGCAATCCCTTCTAATATGTCATGTATGTATGTATTTCAAAGAAAACCTCAGACTTATATTTTATAGCCGCAAATATTGATACCTTAGTACATACCTCTACCAGAGGAATTTTTAAAATTTAGTCCCATACTATAACTATATTTAACAATAAAAGATATAGTAATTTCTTAAAAATAAACCTATAGTTCTTCCTAGTTAGTTAAAAAATGTCGGTTTACAGTTGGTTTATTCTAATCTGGATCCAAACAAGGCGCAAACAATGCATTTGGTTCGTGTACCCTCCCCCTGCTCTTTTTTGCCATTTATCTGAGCATGAATTATGAGACATCGTTTCAACAATGAGAGTTACTCCACCACAGAGTGAGAATCACAGCTGGAAGTGCTCAAGCGGAGGCTGAGTAAGCATCCATCGGAGGCTCTGCTGAGAGAAGTCATATCCTGGTTGTTTTGAAAGAACCTCCCAACTCTAAGACTGTCGTTTCTAGAAATAGAGTAATCATGGATGCAGTCTTACAGTTCCTCGGATAGAAAATGTGTGTCTTCTCTGCACTGGCAGAGACCCAGCTCCGCGTGGGATGGGAGTGGCCCGGGGAGGGGGCGGTAAACACTTGAGTGGAATACCCTTTTTCTTATTAAAATGATTCGGGCAATGAAGATGATTATGCAAGAAAATAGGCAATGCATCTTTATAAGCTTTGTTTTGTCATAAATATGGCATTCTCCCATTAATTCTCATTGTAATTCTTGTTACATGTGGTTTAGTTCCTAAAATAGCTTTCTGACATGTTTCCCTCTGGGCTCTTCCCATGGCCATTCAACGTTTGGCTATATTTCTATTTTTTAAAATACTGATTCATGATATTATTTTTGTTAAATTGTTGGGCCTCTTTTTTCTTTACAATCAACCAAGTTTTTATTATTCAACTTTCAAGGACCCCTGAGACTGGCCTCTTATTGAGTAAAGAGGTTGTTTTCTTTCCAGAATTGACATGTCCTCCATAATAATTTCATAGACTCTGAGGCAGACAGCTGTAGGCAGCATATGTGACTTCAAGCAATCCCCTTACTCTCTTTGAAACTTTTATAGTTGCTTCTAAATGAGAATAATAAAAATTTAACTCACAGAATTAGTAGTAATAGAGGAAAACACCTCGCACAGTGCTTTGCAGATAGAGTTCTTTTCACCCATGTCCATTCCCTTTCTTCACCTTCCTGCTCCCTTTTACTTACTGCACCCAAAATAAGTAAACAGTACCCAGTTATTTTAATTGGGCATGCCATTCATCTTGTGCCTAAATTCTATACAAGTTTTCGTTTGTTGTCTTTTTTTAAGGTTCACCAATGAAGCAAATTACTTAGACTAAAACTAGTAGTGTATTAATTGTATGCGTTGCAACTTGAAACAAAATAACATGTGCTGAATATTTGGGAAAGCCAGAAAACTGAATTCCTGCCTTCACTTGTAAAAAATTAGGTATAAAATGAGAAATTTTACATAGTGATAAAAAAAGTCATTGGTCCTTACATTTGTGTAACTAAGCATGGCTGTGATAGACAGTGACAGCTTGAGCACTGAATCTTTGATAGCAACCACATTTCTGTGGCATCTGTAGCAGTGTTCTAACATTCGATAAAGAACACAATTATTTTTCAGTTGTACTTCGCTTCAGTGTTTCTGCTCTCCTCTTGTGCCCTTATTTCTCAAGGCATCTCCCTTGAATGTGAGCTAGCTTAAAGCATTTTCACAGAAAGGGGGGCCAGGACCAGATAATCTGTGCCCTAGAAGTGGTTTCTAGCAACAAAAGGACTTTGAGAACATTTCGAATAATCTGAAGAGTACAAAAGTATATCTTCATTCCAGAGTTAAGGACTCTTCGGGAAATAAAACTTTTCTGAGATCACAGCATGGGAACTTCCAGTGTTGCTGTTTTGTTTACTGCTAACACTTTTCCCCCGTCATCTTGAAAGTTTTTCCTTTAGTGTTTACTTTGGTGAGTTATCTCTTTTCTGGTGGACCAAAGTCATTTATTTCATTTCATCGTCGTAGACAACCATTCATTTAGACCTCAAGCTGCTCAGAGAGGTATTGTATAAATATTTTATTAAAATAATGGCTTCTGGTTCTCAAGAGAACAGGCATAAAAATCATAGCCCCATTTATAAACCACTCCAAGTCTAATAAAACAGCAGTATCTATAAGAACCTGACAAGTTAAAAGCAAGCTTAATAACTTCAACTGTACTCTGAATTCATTTTATTTCTGCCTTTTTCTTACACTTTAGTTATAAATTTTTATGCACTCACCTAATTTGTGGATGTCTATAATGTGCATAATTCTAGACTATTTGCTTTGGGGAATACATAGTTTTGCAGTAGGTTGTAGTCCAAAGAATTTGAAGTCTAGTTGGAGAAGAAGGAATAAAGCACAAATATTAGGTATTGAAATTAAAATGAGGCTATAACTCAATCATTTCTTAGCCACTTCCAGCTTCAAAAAAGACTTATAAAAACAAAAATATAGAAAAAGAAGGATAAAAAAGTAGTTATTGATAGCATCTAGAAGAAATTTCAATGAATTGAAAAGCTATTGAAATTGAATTTAGAACATAATCCAAGTCTACTCATACCATTGGAACCAGAACATGCCTCTTCCTTGAAGGAAGATTGTGTGGACTCTCTCCATGCTCTATCTCATAGCTCAGAAATGAAAGTTTTGACCGAAGATGATGATGGACAACCATCTCTCTACTTCATTGGTGCCGTTTTTGTAAATAGCTTGAGTACCACTCTTACCATTTGGCTCCTGCAACCTTGGCATCTTTTATACTCATTTGTAATTAAAATTCTAGAAAACAGTTGCCAATAGGTAGGGAATGGGGTGAAACATACACTACTCTACTGTGGTGGATCCTGGCCTGCAAGATCCATGTGTCGTGGCTGCTAGAGAACAAATACATGTGGACTGCAGAGGTCCTGTGGAGGAAAAGGGATGGCGTGGCCACCCTCTGAGAGAAAGGGTGAGAGGGCCAGAGAGCCCAGTCCCTGCCTGGCCAGGCTTTTATTGCTTCTTTGGGTAGATTACAGGGAGGGTAGTTCTCATTTACTATGCACAAGTTCACTGCAGGGGACTGCCTTTTACAGATAACAAAGGAAAGAATGTTGCTAATTACTTCAAAGAAAAGGATGTTGCAGGCCAAGGGGAAAAGTGGTTGAACTGGTCACACTCCATACTTGGGAAGTGTAGCTCAGATTTTAGGAAGTTGCAATAAGCTGTTGCTGCCTCAGTTCAGGGTGATGGAGTTTTAGCAAAAGCAAGTCTCATAGCAATCTATGTACAATGCAGGCCTGATTCCCCACCAGAAAACCTCTCTGTGGGTGTGGTCTTGTGAGCCATTTGCTCCTCACTGTTTTTCCGCATGAGTGCTGAGCTACACTTCCTCACCATGTGAAGCAGTTCCCTACACTCTACCATCTTTGCAGATGAAGTATGAGTAGAGAGAGGAAAGACAATAGCAGTTTACATTAAGAATTATAGTTTTTCATATGCCCCATTTGTTAAAAAGCAAAGGGTGGTTGAATACACCTGTGATAGTCTCAGGTGAGGCTAACAAAGACTTCCTCCAAGATCTACGGACACTGAGATGTGGTTCTGGAAAGTGGATTCAGTTATTCAAAGTGGAAAACAAGGTGGGACTATCAGCGATCCACACACCTTACTTATTAGTAATGACTGGGCATCTTTCTTTCTCATGTCCAACCTTTTGGTGTCTCTGGGCCACACTGGAAAAAGAAGAGTTGTCTTGGGCCACACATTAAATACATTGCAACACATAATCACACAAAAAATCCCATAATGTTTTAAGTAAACTTACAATTTTGTGTTGGGCCACATTCATAGCCATCCTGAGCCACATGTGGCCCACAGGCTGCAGTTTGGACACACGTGCCTAGAGCATGGGCTCAGGAGGCAGGCAGTGTTCTTCCAGGTTATCCCAGACTGCATTTTAACTGAAGGTGGTTTGTTGGTCTTTCCCGAATAATATGTGTCTCCCTCTTTGTAGGCCTCAATATCAATTTCTTTTCTGTCCTTTACATGATCTGTAAGGTAATATATACACTATATATAGTATATTATATATACTATAGTATATTATAAACTATGTGTATAAACTATATATATAGTTTAAACTATGTGTATAAACTATATATATAGTTTTACTATATATAGACTATATAATATAACTATATAAACTATATATAGTTTAACTATATATATAGTTTAAACTATGTGTATAAATTATATTTATGTAAACTATGTGTATAAACTATATATATATATATAGTTTTACTCCATTTTATGTTCCTGCCTCCCTTGTCAAACATTAATTGACCATAAAGACGGGTTGATTTCTGGGCTTTCTGTTCTATTCCACTGATCTATATGCCTTTTCTTGTGCTTGTACCAGGCTGTTTTGATTACAATGGCCTTGTAGTATCCTTTGACATCACATATTATGATCCCTCCAATTTTGTTCTTCTTTCTCAAGATTACTTAGACTACTTGGGACCTTTTTTGTTTCCATATAAATTTTTGAAATATTTGTTTTAAATCTATGTAGTATGTCATCAGTATTTTAATGGAATTGCATTGAATCTATAGATTGCTTTGCATATCATGGACATTTAATGTTGTTAATTCTTCCAATCCATTAACACAGTATATGCTTCCACTTATTATCTTCTTCAATTTTGTTCTTCAACATCCTATAGTTTTCTGGGTACAGGACTTTTACCTCCTTTGTTAAATTTATTCTTAGGTACCTTACTTTTTTGTTGCAATAGCAAATGGGATTGTTTCCTAATTTCTCTTTCTGATAGTTCATTATTGATGTATAAAAATGCCACTGATTTCTAAATACTAATTTTGTATCCCGCTACTTTGCCAAATTCATTTATTAGTTCTAGTAGTTTTCTGGGGGAAGTCTTCATGGTTTTCTATATATATTGTCATGTCATCTGCAAATAATGGCAGTTTTACTTCCTTCTTTCCCATTTGGATGCCTTTTAACTCTTCTTCTTTTCTGATTACTATGGCTAGGACTTCCAGTACTATTTTGAATGAGAGGGTGAAAATGGACATCACTACCTTATTCATGATCTTAAGGAAAATGCTTTTAGTTTTTGCTGTAAAATATGACTGTGGTTTTTTCACATATAGCCTTTATTATGTTGAAGTATGACTCTTCTATTCCCATTCTGCTGAGAGTTTTTATCATAAATGTGTACTGAATTTTAGTGAATGCTTTTTTTGCATCTACTAATATAATCATATGATTTTTGTCTTTTACTTTGTTTATGTGATGTATCACATTTATTGATTTATGAACATTGTACCAACCTTGTATCCCTGGGATAAATCTAACTTATTCATGGTGTATGATCTTTTCAATGTATTACTTGATCTGATTGTTTAATATATTGTTGAAGATTTTAGTGTCTATGTTCATCAGGGATTTTGGCCTATAATTTTCTTTGTTTGTAGTGTCTTTAACTGGTTTTGGAATTAGGATAATGCTGACCTTGTAAAAAGAGCTGTTGGTCTTCCCTCCTCTTGAATTTTTTGAAGTAGTTTGAGGAGGATAGATGTTAGTTCTTTGAGTGATTGCTAATATTCACTTGTGAAGCCATCTGGTCCAGGACTTTTATTTTTTGTGAATGTTTTGATTACTGCTTTAATCTCATTAGTCATTATTCTTCTATACAGGTTCCTGATTCTTCTTTCCTGAATTTTGGAATATTGTATGTTTCTAGGAATTAGTCTATTTCATCCAAGTTGTCCAATTTCTTGGTATGTAGTTGTTCACAGTGTTTTGTTTTGTTTTGTTTTACAATCCTTTGTATTTATGTGGTATCA
Organism: Glossophaga mutica; assembly: GCA_039655065.1. NCBI lineage: Eukaryota > Metazoa > Chordata > Mammalia > Chiroptera > Phyllostomidae > Glossophaga > Glossophaga mutica. The sequence continues at coordinate 73,903,554 of CM077313.1, read as the reverse complement.
GTTGTTACTTCTCTTTCATTGCTAGTTTTTTTATTTGGTTCCTCTCCCTTTTTCTTTGATGATTCATCTATCTTTTTTTATCTTTTAAAGAACCAGCTCTTGGTTTCATCGATCTTTTGTATTTTTGTTGTTGTTGTTTCTATGTCATTTATTTTCACTCTGATCTTTATTATTTTTTACCTTCTATTTACTTTGGTCTTTGTTTGTTGTTTTTTTTAGTTCTTTTAGGTGTAGGGTTAGATGATTTATTTCAGATTTTTCTTCCTTCTTGAGGTAGGCCTGTAATGCTATGAACTTCCCTCTCAGGACTGTTCTCAAGTGTCCCATAGATTTGGGTCTATTTTGTGTTTGTTTTACTTTGTTTCCTGGTAATTTTTAAATTTTTTTCTTGATCTCATTGGTAACCCATTAATTCTTTAATAACATGCCATTTAACCTCCTTGTGTTTGAATGTTTTTGAGTTTTATTGTTGTAGTTGATTTCCAGTTTCATGCCATTGTGATCTGAGAAAATGCTTGATATGATTTCAATCTTTTTGAATTTGTTAAGATTTATTTTGTGTCCTAACATATGGTCTGTCTTTGAGAATGTTCCACGTGCATTTGATAGGAATGTATATTCTGCAGCTTGGGATGGGATGTAAAGATCGATTAAATACATCCAATTTAGTGTGTTGTTTAAGGTCAGTCTTTTCTTGTTTCTTGTTTTTGTTTTTGTTTTTTAAATCTGGACGATCTATCCATTAATGGCATTCCCTACTATGATTGTATTGCAGTCAATCTCTCTCTTAAAGTCCACCAAGATTTTCTTTATATATTTGGGTGCTCCTATGTTTGGTGCATATATGTTTACAGGTATTATATCCTCTTGTTGGATTGATCCCTTTAGTATTATGGAGTGTCCTTCTTTGTCTCTTATTATGGCCTTTGTTTTGAAGTCCATTTTGTTAGATATAAGTATTGCTACCCCAGGTCTTTTTTCATTTCCATTTGCATGAATTTTTTTTTCCCATCCCTTCACTTTCAGCCTGTACGAGTCTTTTGTTCTGAGGTGGGTCTTCTATAGACAGCGGATTCCTACTGTTCCTTCAGCTATCCACTAAGACTGTGGGGCTGTTTCTTTGTCCCCCCATTTTGGTTGTATCTTTGTGCTTATTTCTATGAATTAGATAGATCTGGTATAACTCCCAGTCTTAGTGGGTAGCTTTATATAGTAGGTGTCCTGTGTGAATCAGTGGTGTGGTCTCCTTAACCTACTGAGCTGGGTGCTCTGGAAATATCCCTTATTTTGGTTTTGTGGGCCATCCTATTGTAATTGAGTTTTGATTATCATTGGCCTATTCTTGTATGGGATCCATCCTCAAGCTGGCAACCAATATCACCAGTATAAGCTGGTGTGTGGATAATTACCCAAAAAAGAAAAATAAATAAAGAGAAGAAAAAAAGAAAACTATATATATATGTGTGTGTGTATATAAACTATACTATTTTATATAGCATATATAAAGTACATATAAAATATACTGTTTTTATATAACAGTAAATTTAAAACATATAAATAAAAATATAAAAAGAAAACAGAAAAGAAATAACAATAAATAAAATTAAAAAAGGAAAAGAGAATAAGAAAAAACAGAAAGGAAAATAAAAAAAACAAATAAAAAAGGGAAACAAAAAAGAATAAGGAAAGCAAAAAAAAAGAAAATGAAAAGAAGAAAATAAAAAATATATAGAAAAACAAGAAGCAAAAAAAAAAAAAATACAAATTAGAAAAAGAAAAAAGTGGAATTCTCCTTTGCAGTTTGGTGCCTTCTGGCATCTCCCTTTGGTTATACTGTTTTTGAAGTTTGTTGGATCCTGCTCCATGGTGTGATGCTGGCTTCTTGGCCTGTTGCTTCTAGGCCCCTAGGGAGGGACTCTGGCACAGGCGCATGTCACCAAGCCATGACAGGGCCTCACCCTAGGTAACTTGCTTGAAGCTACAAGCAATCCAAGGTTTGTGGCTGCCCCTGCTGGATCTGTCTATGCCGCCGAAGGACCAAGTCACTTTTCAAGGCCAACTTTTATCAGCACTGGGCATGGGGTCAGGCCAACAAACGTTCCAAGGCACTGCAAGCTCTGTCACAGTCTGCCTGTGCAGGCCCACCAACTTCTTCCTAGACTTAGTCACTGAGAGAGGCTGTGGCAGAACCCAGAGGATGGAGCTAATGGGTCTCCAGCGATGGGGAGGTGCCATTCAGGCTTCAGGGAATGTTGGGGGTGTGGCCCTACCCTAGAGCTACTGAGTCTGTCCTGGATTTTGCCCTGACTTTGGCGGTAGAGCCCCTAGTATTCAGGTGGGTGGGGCCTCCTGAGCCCAGTCTACTGGATGGCAGGAGGGTGTTTCTATGGAATCTTCCTGGGGGTGTAGCCCAGTCAGGTTCACAGGAAAGTGGGGAGAATAAGCCCACCCCACAGCCAGTTACTAATTCCCCCTGAGTCGGCCAAGACTGTTATGCCCTGCTTATGGTGCTGGCTCCTCCAGTGGGGCAAGAGAATTTTCCAAGGGTGGGTTAATTGCTTTCCTTCATGCTGCTGCCCCTGGGAGAGGATAGTTCTGCCCAGAAAAGTTGTTTAGTGCCAGTATATGAGATTGACTCAGCACCAGAATCCTGGCCGGCTGTCTGTCCCCTTCCTCTCCCCAGAGCCACTAGCCCCAGACTCTCCTCAGGAGACTCCAGCCTGGAGCCAAGGGTGAGTAACTGCCAACTCGGTTTTGCAAATTATCCCTTTAAGAGGGTGCCTGTGCTTCCAGTGCAGTCTGCCTCTCTTTGTCAGACAGAAACACCCCCACCCCCTGCTTTTCACCACCTAACGCTGTGTGGGTATCTCTTCCCTGCTCTGGTGCTCTGCGCTGGGGAGACCGTACTGGGGTTTAGGCCCCATGCCTCTTAGGGGGAACCTTCCACAGTGGAAATAGCACCTGTGGGAGTAGAGCCAGCCCCTTTGCTGCTCCACTCTTCCTAACAGTCTTGACACGCTTCTTTTAGAGATCCTTGGGTGTAAATCTCCCTCTTCAATGAGGCTTCAGTTGGTTGTTCAGGGTAATTTTGCCCCAATTTAGTTGAATGTCCAGTTTGGCTCTGGAAGGAGGTGAATGCAAGCTCTACCTACTGCCCTGACATTTTTAAAACTCTGATTCTGTATCACATTTTTAAGTCCCCACTTGCAGACATGGCTTTAAAATTGTTTAAAAGCTTGTTTTTGAGGCTCGGTTGGAGCATTGCCCTGTGCTCCAAAAAGGTTGGAACCTTTTGGTGTTAAAAAGTTGCAGGTGCGATCCCTGGTCAAGGTGGTAAGGGAGGCAACTGATTGATGGTTCTCTCTCACATCCATGTTTCTCTCCGCTCCTCCAATTACTCTCACTCTAAAATCAATAAAAATAATATATCATTGGGTGAAGATAAAAAATCAATGAAATAATCTATATTCCTCTGTTCCCCTAAAGTCAAATAGAGCTATCAAGACTCAAGACTTTTTCCTTAGAATAAAATCTTTGTCTCGGGCCACCCTGCTAAGGAAAAGCTCTGGGAGAAGCTGCAGCAAAGCAGCCCTGAAGCTATCTCAGCTCACTGGTGGAGCTGAGAACTATCATTTGATGAAGCCACCCACGTGTTTTTTACCAAGGACTGAAGGGGGACTTATTTCAAATAGAAATCAGCTGTAGACAAATCCACCAACAGCTCTAGTCACTCACCAAGTTCAGAATAATGTGTGACCAGTCACATAGTTAAAAGCCCACAAGTGTAATATATGAGCCTCTGAAAGTCACCAAAGCAAATTATCTTGGCAACATATTAAAAGTTTGCACAATCTAATCCCACCAGAAGGCTTGCTCATGTAATTTCTGTCTGAAATGCCTTATTCTGTTTCATTTCTCAATGTTCTCGGACAATGCATCTAAAATTACTGGTTTTGAAGGAAACCCAAGAAATAGCAAACTATTCTTCAATTGAGAATAAAAGACAAGTCTTAAAAAGCACAAAAGTTTGTCTTTGTGGCTTTGGAGTGGGAAGGACTTTGTAACAAAAACTGTAGCAAAAAGCTGAACCAAAAACTATGAGAAAAAAAGATCAGTACATTTGATTACATCAAAGTCATGGTTTTTCAAGAACACACAAGAGGTTAAATTAGGAGAAGGGATCTTCATCATCCAGACCAATAAGAGATTGTTATGGATTGACTACTTCCCCCAAATGTCTGTTGAAGCCCCAATCCCCAATGTGACGGTAATTGGGAGGTTACTAGGTTTAGATGTGGTCATGAAGATGGGCCCTTCAAGATGGGATTAGTGTTCTGATAAGAAAAGGAAGAGAGGCCAGCAGTCACTTCTCCCCACCGTGTGCAGATGCAGTGAGAAGGCCCTCACTGGGACCTGACCGTGCCGGCACCCTGGTCATAGGCTTCCCAGCCCCCAGAACTGTGAGCAATACATGTCTATTGTTCAACACCTCTCATCTATGATGTTCTGTTCCTCATTCCAAAGCTGAGGAAGATGGAGATAAATGTCTAAAGGTGTGGAAGGGACTAAGTTGTATCAGCAAGAACAAAATCAGGAAACCCAAAAGAAAGATAAGCAAAGTATACAAATAGGTAATACACAGGTAGAAAATGTCTAACAAGTGTATAAAGATAGGGTAATGCAAGCTTATCAGTAATTAAAATACTTCAAATTAAAATAACTGGTATATTTACTTTGTGCTGAATAGATTTTTAAACATTACAAAATTGAATTATTAGATTATATAGGAAGTAGGAAACAAAAAAGTCTCTACGTACTTCTGATTAGTATGTAAACTAATATAGGAACTTTGGAAAGTAATCTGACAGCATTTCATGAAATTAAACACGCCAAAACTCTATAATCCAGTAATTTTATTCTTAGTGTTTAAAGGACAGAGAACTCAATCATATGAGCGAGCTTATATACATTCACTCACTTAAAGTATTGCTTATGCTATTAGGAACGGTTAGAGAAAAATAGGTGTCCATCACTAAGAGAACAGGTAAGTAAGAAGTGATAGAATTAATTAACTGTGCAGTAGGTACTAGATATACCTTGGTTTTGTGAATTGATTTTTGAAACTCAGTCTTGAGTGGAGGGAAAAATATATAGGAACCTGTGGCATAACCTTATTTTATGTAAATAAAAAATGCTTATATACATCAAATAACATATTTTTAGAAGATATATACTTGTCAAAATATACATAATAAATAGTAAAGTGACTGCTTAGGATAGGTGGTGAGAAGAGGAGAAGATCTAGAATTGGAAATTTAAGGGACTAAATGCAAGGGGCTTCATAATAGCTGATTATATGACATAACATAAACTGAAGGGTGTGGTTTATTCAATGGTTCTGAAATTCCAGACAAAAATCAAAGATTTCAAACTAAAATTAAAAAGATGGATAATCTGAGATGTGCTGGAAACTAAATGGGGAAAAGCTATAATGTTATTACAGTCCAGATTGGTTTTAATATATTTTGATTAATTATGTTGATGATCAGTAATGCTGAGAATGGAGAGTCCTTCCAGAATGAAGAATAAAATGACATAAGGAAAACAGTGGGGGATCTTAGATATGTAGGACATAGAATCACTAAAGAAAAAACCAGAACAAAAGCAACAATACATGACATCAGTGGCGGAAAAACTTTTGAGTGCTAATTATTTAGCTCAAAAAAGCCTACCACATTCCAACAAACTCATAAACTCAAATCAATAAAATATATATAATACCTAGATATATCCTGTCAAGTATATTGTCATTAAATTTCAATAATGTGGGAGGTGGCACCTATAGTTTTGTTGGGGAATTTTGCTTATAAAGAACATATAATGACTTAGCAAAATGGTTAACATTATGTCACAGTGTAAAAAGTGTGTTACAATCTGCCTATGTTGGAAAGGGGAATGAAAATTAGACTAAGAGATAAGAGCAGAAAAATGTGATACTGATTTCAACTATGTAGTTGAAATTTCTTATGTAAGAAATTATACTGAAATGCAGACAATTGTTTCTTTGGGATTTTGTATATATATAGTTGTCCAATTTTCCTACAATATGCATATATTTCCTTTAAAACCAGAAATACATGTATAACGGGGACCCCCCAAAAACTGGAATTATCTTCTGGAGGGCAGGTCCCTTGTAGTACAGGCTTCTCCCACTAGATGAGTGTTCTAGGAACCCATCTGTATCAGTGTATCTGCTGGCATTGTTGTGAGAGACTCAACATGTTTGCCCATTTGATGATGGGTGATTTACAAGTACACCTGCTCACAATCAGCTTCATGTTCAACAATTTTTGCTAAAAACAGCATGACCCCCATTCCCCATCCTCCCTATTCACCCGATCTCACCTGAGTGACTTGTTTGTTTGTTTCCTGGATGAAAAAAGTCCTCAGAGGGAAATGTTTTGCTGATGTGGAAGAGGTAAAACAAACAAAAAATGGCAGAAGCACTAAAAGGCGTCAAAATTAACAAACTCAAAGATTGTTTTGAGCAGTACAAAAAAGTCTCAATAGGTGTGTTGCATCAAATGGAGAGTACTCTGAGGGTGACTGAATTTTGAAAATGTAAGAATAGATACAAAATTTTTTAAATAAATGAAGTCCATTTTGGGGGGGATCCCTTTGTGTATAATTTATAAAATTAAATACTAACCATGGCAAATAGTTTAAAGGATTTTTATCATTCAATAGGTTAAACTAGTATGGGGAAAAGAGAAAGATAGAGAAAATTATAAATGAACCCAGGTATGGAACTGATACTGAGAATGAGACTCTACTAATTATATGGTCCAGGTGTCCACAAGTAACAAGATCCCAAGTGAGAAGAATTTAGGACAATGCTTTCTCTCTCAGAATTAGCTTTACATTCTAGCATCTTTGAGAATTAAAGCATTACTAGTTCCGATGTACAGGTTATTTTTAGTATACTACAGCTTGTATTTCAATGCTCAGATTCAGTAAAATACCAAGTTACACATTAGTTAATTTTCAGCATCAGTTTTCTTAAAGGATTTTCTTGAGAGTTGCAATATATACTTAGTTATAAGTTTTTGTTTTACTTTATTTTATTTAGAAGTAAAAATGGAATAAGTACAATTTGGTCAGGTGGTTTACTGGGTTTATGAAGATTATCAAATGTTAAGATAATATAACACCATTTTTAAAAAATATTTTATTTCTTTATTTTTAGAGAGAGAGGAAGGGAGGGAGAAAGAGAGGGAGAGAAACATCAATGTGTGGTTGCCTCTCACATGGCCCCCACTGGAGACCTGGCCCACAACCCAGGCATGTGCCCTGACTGGGAATCAAACCGTGACCCTTTGGTTCACAGCCTGCGCTCAATCCACTGAGCCACACCAGCCAGGGATACACCATTTTGATTAATATAAAATTAATAATTTGTGCCCACTGTATCCAGATCTTTTTTTAATTTTATTTTAATTGTTGTTCTTGTACAGTTTTCTGTCTTTTACTCCCATCCCAGCCCACCGCCCCAGCCCTCCCCACCTCTCTCCCATTTCCACCCCCCCCCCCAGTTTTTGCCCATGTGTCCTTTATACTTGTTCCTGTAAATCCTTCGTATCCAGATCTTATATTCTCTCTGCATTAATATCTTCAATACATTTTTTCATTGAAACTCTAATTCAATGAGGATATTCTCATTTGTGTTAGTACAGTAGCTGGGGCAGCTGGCATTATCAGCATCCCCCTGAAGCCTGGGATTTATCTTTCTTTCCTGGAGGTGCCTCAGGGCTGTGTAACGCAGTGAGGCATTCCTGAGGGACATAGAGAAGATGAACACGTCTGTGTGGACAAACTATTTAGTATCTCTGTTTAGAAACACGTTTCTTCTAAATGTTCTTCCCATGTTCCATTCTACTTTGCATTTATAACTGTAGGCAGTCAGAGGGATCAGAAGAAAACTGTAATGATGATGGTTATTAAAGGAGAAACATAAGCTCTGGCTCCGAAGAACAGGGAGTAGAAAAGGACTGAGTGCCTTGTGGTCAGGTTGTCTACTGGGTGTATGAGGGTTATCAAATGTTAAATTTGCAGACATTTACATGAACCTTATGGACATCTAATATTTAACGAAGTAGAGTGAATTATACAAGCAGGCTGAACACTCAAATTGCCTCTCCCATGTGGGGATCTGACATTCTCTCAAAGAGTAATTGCTGGAGTTTTCACAATGGCTTTTTCAGACATTGTTTGGGAATAGTTTCCTTCACGTTCTGCAATTGTTTGCCTCCTTCGATACTGACTGAGCCCCTAGATAGTCCATGAACATCAATTTAGTGTAAGACTTTCATTGCGTAGATGCTGGGTTCTGAGAAGGGTACAATAAGAAAGTATGATCAGTGGTCTGGGGGTCGACTGTTACCTGATCACAGTGAGATAAATATTGACATTGAGAGTAAGTGTTTAGAAACTTTTATGGCAATTTGACATTGTCATGATTTTTAAACCTGTGGCCCATGGCTGGATTGGTTGAACAGGGTATATAATCTATTTGGAGTATTGATGAACTTGACTGTTGAATTGCAGAAGGCACAAATTGTATTACAGTGACATTATAATGTGCAATATTTCAAGATTACTGATAGCTGCAACCCAGAATTATACAAACCTTGGAATTCACCCCCTTCTATTTAGAGATGTAAATTTAATTACAAATATAAAATAAATTGTCAAAACT